>OY997274.1:627735051-628332500 GCA_963921465.1 Triticum timopheevii | reverse complement strand
GCGCTCTCACGTCACATACTAGTTTTGAGCCTGTTTGCCCAATATTAGCTTATGACTAGATAGATTACGTTACAGAGGACAAATTGGGCAGTACTCAGTACATTACGATATTTTTACTTCTTTGGAATCATAAAAATTATGGTATCATTCTGTTCAAAGCTAAGAGAACTTCATTGATAATTCTGTTTCCAAACATGAAGAGATTCTTCTATAAAACATTGTTGTGAAACCCATCGGATCCTGGCACTTTCATGGCTCTGATGCTAAACCAGGCATTTTTTTTAGTTCTTCAACTGTATATGACGCGAAGAGTATTTCATTCATACCCACAGTTACACTGACATGTACTTTGTCTAGCACATCATTATTAGGTTCATTTAATTCGGAAGTAAACAATTTGTTAAAATTCAAAATCATGTTTGGCAATTCATCATTAGGTTCCACAACATTCTCATTTGCATCCTAAAAGCTAAGATGGTGTTCCTTCTCTGTCACTCACATGTATGATGCTAGAAAAACTTGTATTTCAGTCATTGTGCCTAAGCTAGTTGGTACGCCCCAGCTGTCGTCACGCTTTATCTTCCTGCTTGAACAACATCTCCAGAGATACAAGTAGTTTTTGATCTGCCAGATGCATCTTGCAGGACATCCCTTCCGCCATGTAGAACCTTCCCGAGCTGCATGAGAGTGTCAGACCGAGGATCCGCCTTGCCGTGTCCGTGCGAGAACCACAAGATAGGGATTTTTTGACGCAGCCGGTAGCAGCCACCAGAGGAACCCGGGAACCCTGGAAACTAGGGGGAAACAATTTCAATCATTTAGAAATTATTAGTGTAATGCGGGAGCTATCCGCCCATTGATCAGCTATAATAAAAAGGGATTTGTTGCTAAATAGTTATGCTCTTTTTGACTGCAAACTGTTGTGGCGTGACGTGTCACTGTCATATTACAAGAGTAAAACATGTAAGTGGTCATTTGACTTGGAAAATGTGCTTATTTATAAAATTTAAAATTCTCACGAATTGTTTTGGATCGACCGTTTATGTTGATCCAATGGGTCAGCTATATATTACCTCGTGGGTGATAAAAGAGGGAACATTGAGCTTTTTCCTTCTCTACACATCATTACTTTCCAATATGAACTATTAAACTTAAATTGCAAGAACCAATCTATGTAAAGAAATAAACCTATTAGCACACATTATTGACCATTGAAAAATAAATTTCTTCTGGTACTTATATCGTATGAAGACCATGCAAAAAGAATGTATTTATCAAGCAGTTATTTACTTTGGGTTCACTCAAAACTAACTTTTTGAGAGAACATCCTGAATTAAGATCTAAAAATATCTCAATCTATTCTTATGAAATGAAAATAATACTTTATGGAATGGTTTCATACTTTTGAAAAACTAACTCTCACATTTCTATTGGGAATTCTGCTCCAACATCTTGCGTCAAACTATTACGAAGCTTCTTATCAAACTCACATGCAATACATACTCAACGTAAAGTCTATGGCTTGCATACAAAGACACCATCTAATCAAGAATGAGGACAATGATTGAGGCCCACCAGTCATTCATGGATGTGCAATTAAGCGTATCTTGACTTATGGTGCATATCTAAAAATCCAACATACTAATAAATCCTAAAGTACATGGATGTGTGATTACTGTAGCATATTGCATGATATTTATCATTTCTGATGGAAAGAGTTGTCCCTATTTAATCCATTAGCTACTAGTGTGTTATCATTTACCTTGTTAGCATTCTTTGGTTTATGGACATCACTAAATGTCATGAACCAACACAATCTGGATTTGAAATGAATCTTACCATTAGAGGTAAGGTAGAACATCTCAAAATAGCTCACCCATTATTCTGTTCAACAATAATGTAAGTCGGTTCAAATTTATATTTTCCAATAAGTTTTCGTAAACGTCAGCACACATGATAGAGCTGACTGAACATGGATTACTTCAACCTGTCTTGCAAAACTGGTTAATATTTTGATCAATACTATTTATGTGACCGCTGAATTTATTTACCTCAATTTTGACAGTTAAGACAACAAGGTCACAACTTCTTTCTTTTTTAATTTAGGATCACGCCTCCCAATTTCCATTCACATGAAAACAATAATACAATGTATCAATCTAACTTAATTATTAGCAAAGCAACTCCAGACAAGATACTTTTAAAGCAACCAAGAATTTCGCAAATATTAGTTGCCTTCCTGACGGTGTGGTTCTACACATAGTTCTTGCGCTAGTTGTTGAAGAGATGAAGCAGTGATGATGTGGAGCGGCTGCCCAAGGGACAGTATTGTAATGTTAGGTTTTCTTTTCAAGGTGGCGAGATTATACTGGGATGAGGGCACTGATATATCATAACAAATGCATGCACCCCTACAAGTACAGAGGGGTGTATGTTGGTGCAAGATAATGCAACATGGCGGAGCGGCGCGGTAGCGAATCGGCAATTACAATTACCGGTTGGCCCCGAAAGGATGAAGGAGGGCATCCACGAGATGGCGTCAGCTCAATGTGTTGACCTGAATATGCACGTGCAGCTTTTCTAATCGAAGGTCTAATTGACTTGAATATGCACGTGCAGCCTCCCTAATCAAAGGTCCACTAGATCTTTGCCGCTCAAGACACGTGAACATGATGTCATTATCTCTAACCCAACAATCCTGCTACATCATGGGAGATAAAACAGGAAGATGAGGTTGGGATTCCGGACAGCGGCATAAGCCTAGAGCAAATTTGATAGAAATTGAGAGGACGACATCCACGTGACATGAAGAGAGAAAGAAGAGAGGTCGGGAGATATTGGTAATTTGACAGCGTTCTGAAATACAAAGTTAAATTAGGGTGAAAGGAGTCATCTGGGTTAATCTCTACTGTAATAACTCAGTCCCACGAAATGAACTGCTCCTAATTTCTAATTAACGTGGCAATTTCTAGGGAGACTCCAATTAGTAGAGGTATAGATAAATACATAGATAGATATGGGTGGATATGGATATACAGATAGATAGATAGATGGACAGACAGATAGATAGATAGACTGTGAGCAATACTGTTTATATGACGGCTGAGTTTATTTAACTCAAACTTTGAAAAACAAGGAGACAAGGTTGTAGCGTCTTTCTTTTTTAATTTAAGTGCATGCCTCCAATTTTCATTCACATGAAAACGGTAATAGTACATTGTATCAATCCTACGTAATTATTAGCAAAGAAACTCAAGATAATTTTAAAGCAACCGAGAATTTAATAAATATTGGTTGCCTTCCTGACGATTTTTGACAAATATAATATATTAATATAGCGGAGATACCAATTACACCTAGCCTCTGCACCAACCAAATGTCCAAAAGACATTACAAATGCAAACAACCATCAAACAAAAAGAAGATGAAGAAGAAGAAAACAAAAGTGCAGCTAAAGTGATCAATTCCTTGCAGCTGCAACATAAACCACCAGCATGGACAACATCCGGAGTCCACATTCTAAAAAAGCGAAGCCTTCGAGAAGGAAATAGTGCAGAGGCATCGTCGTAACCCGATCAAAGATCTTAGGCTTTCACCCTGGAGAAAGTCTGCACTTTCAAAACAATGCCTTCAACAAGGCCATTGCTAGGTACAACCAATTAAGGCCAAACCTTGAATTTTTACCCTGAAAGATGAGACTTTGCACTCCTCCAGTGTTGCCACCTCTATTTGTCGATGCATCTACTAGAAGTCACGATACACCAGGCAAATTCTTCATAGACTCAAAGAAACGATATTCCCCAAACCTCTGTGTCATGACATTCTCTGTCACTGTCTACACCATGGAAATGAAATACTGGCATGTCCCATAATGTCAACATTCAACGAAGCTTCGCTCCACGTCCTCCCGAAGCCGTACAGGATGAAATAATGACGCACATGACCGGATCCCATCCGATCAAGCAATTTAGAGGCATCATACGCCCAAAGGATATCTCCGGCGGAGCATCCCGAAATTCATCAATGGCCAGACCAAGGAGGACAGGAATAAAGCAGATCACTGCCTTGGCACGAGAAGAACCCCAGGATCGTCTCCTTATTCATGCAAATCCAATAGGTCCCCACGACGCCGATCAGATCAGCGAAGGAGAAGGCGGCCGCTGCTCCGCAGGCCCGCACAAACTCACAAGGCCCAGATCAGACTAGCCGCTGTCGGAGCGTCGCTGCGCGAACGTTGAGTAGCACGCCTCTGCCTCGCCTCTCCAGCTAACACCATGGCCCCGGCTACTAGGGCCGCGACATCTTGCGCCTCGATCTTCTGGAGGCAACAAGACAGCGGAGAGGTTTGTCCATGACATAGGTTTTTTGTGAGGATCCCCTGAAGCCAACGAATCGCACCTCCTTCGCCAGATCCTTGCCACCTAGGAAGCTCACCGCCACCACCCCAACGCAGGAGCGCCACCCTGGTCACCTCGCATTGACGATCCCCCACCGCCGCCCCAGTAGCTCCCGCGGTCGCATCCATCACCCACCCGCCCCAGACTACCTTCGGCAGCTGGGCCCGCTGCCGCCACGGCGAAGGCCGGCGACATCTGCGTCGAGTGGTGTCTGAGATGGGGGAAGAGGCGGCACGATGTATCGCCCTGCGAAGCGACACGGGAGGGGAGGGGATTCTGACGGTGTGATTCTATACATGGTTCTTGAGCTAGTTGTTGAAGAGATAAGGTAGTGATGACGTGAAGTCGCTGCCTGCTGAGACGATGATGTAATGTAAGAGTTTCCTTTTTACGGTGGCGAGATTAGACTAGGATGGGGGAACTTATATATCATGACGAAGGAATGCACCCGTGCAGGTATAAAGGGTTGTATGTTGTTGCAAGACAAGGCAGCAAAGCGGCACGGTAGAGAATCGCAGGGCATGCGTGAGTTGATGTTGAGGGGGGGGGGGGGGGGGGGGGGGGGGGGCTAGGGCTGCTATGGACGAGGTGTGAGTTATTTACCCAAAAACACCACACTTTGAGCTAAAAAAAAACCACCAGAACTGTGCCTAATGCGTAGCGCGGAGCACTGATGCTCGAATTTGACCATGAAAATAGCGGATCTGACCGGTTTGGACCACCTGTCAGCCCGATGTGGCATGCCTACATGAATAATTTGCTGAGGTGGCCAAAGGCCCCATATGTGGGTCTCTCTCTCCCTTCAAGCGGACAATCACGACGGCTCAGCGGGAGCCCTTCGACACCCTTCCACCATTGCAGCCACGGCGGTCTTGTCCGGCTCGTCGACCGCAAGTACGTGCATGACCAGAGCGGACGGCGACGCCGCAAACAGTGGGTGCACACAGAGGACCTCGGTGGGGCAGCACGGCGGGTATGCGCGGCGCCGCACCTTCTCCTGCCGAACTACGACGGCGGACACGACCTGGATGTCCGTAGGAGAGCTCTACGGCGTCGCGCCACACCCGAGGCATCTTCTGCGCGGGACTTCCTGCTCGTGCTCGGACTTATGAAGATGCTTGCGGCGTCACACCCCGTGTGCACGGCGGCCGGCGGCACCGCGGTGGTGCACGGTGAGGCCTGGACCGCGCCTGTGTCGAGTCCTCACTGTGAGCCCATTGTCGCCTTCACAGCCACAGAAGACTACCATGGGCGCCGCATCAGTGCTCTGCGTTACGTATTAGGCGCAGAGTTGGTGGTTTTTTAATATGGTGGTGATACTGCGCCACGATTAGGTGGTGATACTGCGCCACGATTAGGCGAAGACTACCATGGGCATCGCATCAGTGCTCCGTTCGTAAATATAAGTTTTTTAATATTTTAAGATGAACTATATGCAGAGCAAAATCGGTAATTGCTTTTGGCTCCTAGGTGCATATGCACCCATTGTCGAAATACATATTTCGAAAAGTTAAAAATTCGGAACAAAAATCCCGCGTGTATATTCGGACATTTTATGTGTGTGCACAAGGTTTCGGTGAAAAATGACGTTTTTTGTGGCTTGTGTAAAAAAGACAATTTCTGATGCTTCATTCTAACTATTCACGAGGCATTTCTTTATCTTTTTTACACAAGCCACAAAAAATGTCGTTTTTCATCGAAACCTTGTGCATGCACATAAAATGTCTGGATATACACGCGGGATTTTTGTTCTAAATTTTTTAACTTTCCGAAATATGTATTTCGATAATGGGTGTATATGCACCTAGGAGCCAAAACACCGCGAGCAAAGTGAGTGAATCTACATTCTAAAGTATGTGTATATACATCCGTATGTAGTCTATATTAATACCTCTAAAAAAACTTATACGTATTTAGAAACGGAGGGAGTATTTGATATAATTTCTCTTATTCCGGCCGGCCACTGATTAATGCTCATCCAAAGGATTGGTACACTCACATGCAAAAAAATAAAAAATACTCCCGAGATATCCCACAACTGAGAACTGCCGAGTGCAGACTGCAGACTGCCGAGAACCGCCGGCGCCTTGTCAGATCCTGTCCGCCTCCCCAAGGCGAAGACTTCTTCTCCTGGGTCTCCGGTCTTGTCGCTCCGCTACGCGAGAGCTTCTCCTCATGGGAAGGCGATGAAGCAGTAGCACGCTGGAGCGCTCTAATTCATTCTTCGTTCCCGGATCAAGTTC
Organism: Triticum timopheevii; assembly: GCA_963921465.1. Lineage (NCBI taxonomy): Eukaryota > Viridiplantae > Streptophyta > Magnoliopsida > Poales > Poaceae > Triticum > Triticum timopheevii. Next base: position 628,325,860 of record OY997274.1, on the reverse strand, counting down.
GCCGGTGCTTCTCACTGCCACCGGCCTCATCAGATCGTGTTCGCCTCCTTACTCCGACACCATCTCCTCCTGGCTTCCGGATCGTGTTCGCCGGTGCTTCTTCTCCTCGGACGGGGATCAAGCACGCCGGAGCGCCTTCTTCCCCTACACAGCTACACAGGTACGGTGATCAGCTTCTCCGCCCAAACTGGTCGCGGTCAGATCTCAGATCTCTCCTGTCCGACCCGTTTTCTTCGCTTTTCCCTCATCTTTGTTGGAGCTCAGATCTCGTCTGTATTCCTGCAAAGAGGCGACGGATCACGGTCGGGATGCCGGCATAGCTCGACCGCCTTCGTCGCTGGATCTGGGAGTCGATGTAGAACATTCTAAAAGTCAGCATAACCATGGCCATGGCCGCCACCCACACCCACGGCCATGGCAGCTGCACATTCGACTAGGGTTCGGGTTAGGGGTACATTATTTCTGTTCGTAGATTGTATTATTTCTGTTCATATTGAGTTCAATTTGTAAAAACTTTTGTCCATATTCATGTTTCTAGATTGTATTGTCGTGTACATTATTGGTGTTCATATTGAGTTCAATTCGTAGAAACTTTTTGTGTTTGTAGATCATATTATCTGTTCGTATTCTTGATCATATTGGAATTCGTAGATTGTATTATTGTGTACATTATTTCTGTTCATATTGAGTTTAATTTATAGAAACTTTTTGTGTTTGTAGGTCGTATTATTTGTTAAGATTTGTGATCGTATTCGTGTTCTTATATCGTATTACTTTGTACATTATTTTTGTTGATATTCAATTCAATTTGTAGAAACTCTTTGTTACAGGGATTAATAGTATGCGCTAATGTTTTGCCAAAACTTTGATTTATTTCCATTTCGCCAAATATCTAACACTTAATATGTCCATTTTTATGCAGAGGTCATGCCAATTTTTTGTTATTTTTTTATTCATATTGTGCTGTAGTAGATGTATTCATTTCTTTACAAGGATTCATACTGAGCGCTAATGTTTTGGTGAAATGTTAATTTATTTCCGTTTCACCAAATTTTTAGCATGGAATATGTCCATTTTACAGTACAGGTCATGCCAAAAAAAATCGGATATTTTAAAATTTATGTATCTGCATGTTCTACGGCCTTTTTCCTTGAAATGGCGAACAATGATAGGCACCATGGTGTTTCCCAGAGGCCCTGGGGGAGTGGGCCGCCCAAATCCAAAACCTCGACCCTAGCAATAAGCAATGGCTCGGTACATTCATCATCGCCGAGTAAGTAAAGCGTGCTTATGATGCCATGGCGCTCGAGTACCAGGGGCCAAGGGCCCAGCTCAATTTTCCTTAGGATGCTTGGCGCTTGAGTCACATAGCGCCTAGTAACATGAGGATAGTCTCCAATGCCGAGGAGCAGGAGCGCCTGAAGGCCGAGGCGCTCATCAGGGCCCGTCAAAAGCAAAGCACCGATCCCTTAGTGGAACAGTATCTCAGGGAGGATCCGCATCTGTACGCCTTAAACTAGGCATTGCTGATGACCATCCACAACCGGAAGGATGCCGAGGATGACCGGATAGACTGGGACCGAACCGTCGAGTCCTCCGACAAGCATGATGACTTAGGATCTGACGTTGACTTCGATTAGGAGTTGATCCACTGTACCTAGTCGTATCACTCCGTGCTTGAGATGTTTGAACCATTAATGTAGTAGTGTTGAAACTATGGAACTTGCTATGGCATACTATATATGTTGTTCAAACCGTATAACCTAATTTTGTAGCCTTGATAAACCTGCTTATATATATCATCGTACTACCTGGTTATAGAATTGTTGGTAATATGTGGTCATACCTAATAGTGATGACTTTTTTCCATCGATGAACACAACAAATGGATGACAAGGATAGGATCCCCGAGTCCTATGACTGTACTGATGGCAATCCTCACTTGGAAAACGATAGGTTCTTCTCCCTCACACTTAAAGAGGGCTACAAATATTATACGGTAATGATGCACATATTTCCTTCTTAATTAAGCATGGCCTAATATATTTGCTTTAACGTTTTTTATAACTGGACTAGTGCATTTCCCGCTATGCAAGACATTATGTCCTAGAAAAGCTCTATTTTGATCATATGGATAAGGTGGATCAGAGTTCAACTTACCTTAAGATAAAAAATGGTTTCATTTTCAAGACTGTGATCTACAATCATGTGGGTCACAAATATTTTGCTTGTGCAAATTGGAGAGGATTATGCAAGGCTTAAGAATTTGAGGTGGGTATGAGCATAACCTTCGATATTGACATCGTTCCTCAATATGATCCAGTTACCTTTCCTGAATATGATCAAGACATTTGGGTGGATCTGGACATGATTCCAATTCTTCATCCGTGTGAGTTTTTTAAACAAATTTGTTAAATTATCTATATTCCTTATTTCAAAATAGTTGTTATCCACCCTAACTATTTTATTTAAAATTGACAGCATATTTTCTATCACCAAGAAACACACAGAAGATAATAGACCAGACCTATTACAGTGCTAGCTTAGAGATTACATGGGAGGAGGAGAATTATCTTATCTCCTTTATTAGTGTTGTTTGGTCTTTTAAGAGCACTTATGGAGCTAGCCGAAATACTACACGATAGGTGCCACTAGTACACAAGTTGAGCGATACTAACATTCGCAGAAAATGCATGGTAAGATTATTTACTATTGTGTCACTAGTTCATTTTTTCATACATTCTTCTTAAATAAACTACATGCTTAATATTTTATTATTATGTTCTTCAACAGAAGCTCCCAAGAGTTGTTGTGCCTGCGGCGATGGATGTGCAAGGTGAGATAAAAATTGTTTGCCATGAGAAGACCAATTTCAAAGATAGATACTCAACTGAACGCCTACTAGATGGATGCCTGAAAATTTAAGGATGAACACAAATATTGAATCAGTGCAGGCCAGAAATTGAAGACCGGTGGAGCTCTGTTCTCCATCATGGAGATGGTGAGTTTTTGCAATTCTTTTCAATTTCCCCTAAAAGAGAGGACTATGTCCTAGTACTTGTCATGATCAGTACTAACTAACTAATGGATGTTTGTACCGTCGATCCTGTTTTGATTACTATGGGTTGAGTAGCTAGCTAGCTAAGATGATAACAATTACTTCGTGCATTTTTAGTCATGCTTGATAACAATTAGCTAGTGATTAACATGTGCTACAATGTATCATAATTTCTTATCGCAATCACTGTAATGTCAAAGCTTATTGCAATTTATGATATAGGTTTTATGCATAACGCAGCCATGGCAGCTCAAATGCTAACGTAACTCAAAAAAATATTTGCATGCCAAAGTTTTCCATGGCGGGCACTCAAATATGCATGTCACTACTTAAACACTCGAGAGTGGTGGGCGTCAGAAGTGTGCCCACCACTAAAGAGTTTGTACTAGAGGCGGGCACTCGCCACTGATGTCGGGTTAGCAATGGCGGGATGTCAGTGGCGGGCGCCCCTGGGAGAGCCTTGCCCGCTACTGCTAAGATTTTTGCGCCTGCCATTGTTAGGCATTCTTATAGTAGTGGGTGGACCAAAGTTGGAGGGGAGCCCTCGTTATACCACGTGTAATGGCGGACATTGAGGTAAACCTCTTTAAATGCAAGGTCATTGAGCAAGCGTCTAAACCGCCCCATCATGCGCTTGTCCAGGTTGTTGTTATTGTTGTCCTCGTCGCGGTAGATCGGATTGCAAGTTGCCACATAGCATCCACATGCTAGGGCAATTGTCGCGTAGGTCACGGATTTCTCGTAGGAACTCGATTTTATAGGCATCGGACTGCAGTCCATAGACAATGGACAGCCACCAAGGTGCGTGCAGGCCCAAGGGGCCAACAACCTGGGCAGACAAAATGTTTGTGGTGAACGCGGGGTTTGTGATGGTCACATCCTGGGTTTTCCATCCATTAAAGATACCGCCGCAGATGTCAATCACTGGCATGTACACGTACTAATCAAACTCAGAGCCAAGCGCCTCAAGGACAACGGACGAGCATATCAAGGTCATCTTAGTCTCTTGCAAACATACAATGGAGGTGCCACGGTGGTGCATCGGGCGAGCACATTGGGGCTGCGCATGTTCCAAATCACAATTTTGAGGTCGTGATCCATGGAAATGGGTCATTTGTGGAGTGTCAGACTGTCAACCACATTAAGTTATCAACATACATAGGTCATGTCATCAATGGAAAAACAGAGATGATGCTACTATGTTTTCCGTCAATGTGGCATTAATCCTACTTGTTGTCATAGACGAAAGTACAACTTTCCCCTAGTTGTCGGATGTCTTGCCACCATCTTGTATGTCCTAGTTAATTCGACTCCTAAAGCATGCATATGCCTAGATCAAGATGGGGATCTCGATGTCCACCAGGACCCCTACCCCTAGTCAAGCACCTGGTCATAGGGCCAGAACTTGCCGTCGAAGCGCGCGTATACAGCTTCAGCTCCGCATCTTGCCTGCAATGACTCCGCGGCATGGGACCGTCAGACTTGTACATGCAGCAGATCAAGTTTCCTTCCTCCAACATGCCGCCGCAACCCAGTAGGTTTTTGCAAAGGACGACCGTGCTGCCACAGTCCGAGTAGCACAGGTCGATACCAGTCGCGGATCAACGGCAGCGGCGCCACGACGACGCCCGTGGCTAGATTCTTTCAAGACGCAATCCTGCATGAAGCTAGGTATAGTTCATCCATTGAGATCCGAACATAGAAACCTAGCTTAATTAACCCGAACATGCACGTGCAACTTCCATAGTTGAAGGTCTATTCGACTTGAACATGCATGTGCAGATTCACTAATCAAAGGTCCACCAGATATTTGCCCCTCAACACATGCGAACCTGATGTCATTTTCTATAATACAATCATGCTACATCGTGGGAGAGAAAACATGAGGAGGAGGTTGGGATTCGTGTGAAGACAACGGTTAAGCCTAGAGCAAATTATATAAAAATTGAGAGGAGGGCATCCATGTGACATGAAGAGATAAAGAAGAGAGGTCGGGACATATTGGTAATTTGACAATGTTCTGAACTATAGGGGCAGGGTGAAAGGAGTCATCACGATTAATCTCCACCCATAATAACTCTGTCCCATGATATAAATGGCTCCAAATTTCTAATAAACATGGTAATCTCTAGGGAGTCTCCAATTAGATATAGATATACATATAGACGTAGATAAAGATAGATATAGATATAGATGTAGATATAGATGTAGATGTAGATAGATAGATAGATAGATAGATAGATAGATAGATAGATAGATAGATTATGAGCAACACTATATATGTGACGGCTGAATTTATTTACCTCAAGCTTTGAAAAACAAGATAACAAGGACGCAGCTTCGTTCTTCTTAAATTTAGGTGCTTGCTTCCAGTTTCCATTCACAAAATGATAATACAGTGTATCACCCCTACTTAAATATTAAGAAAGAAACTTCGGACCAGATAATTTTAAAGCAACTGAGTACTTAGCAAATATTAGTTGCCTTCCTGACAGTGTGAATCTGTTCATGGTTCTTGGGCTAGTTGTTGGAGAGATGAGGCAGTTATGATGTGGGTCCGCTGCCTGTGGAGACGATGTTGTAGTGTTAGGGTTTCCTTTTCACGGTGGCGAGATTAGATTGGGATGGGGGCACTGCTATATCATAATAAAGGCATGCACCCTTACAGATATAAAGGGTTGTATGTTGGTGCAAGACAAGGTGGCAAAGCAGCGCGGTAGAGAATCGGCAATTCCAGGTGCCGATTGGCCCAATGATAGGACGAAGGAGGGCATCCACGAGTTGACGTCGAGAAAATGCACCGGGGGGGGGGGGGGGGCTGCTATGGTGGGGGTGTAAGGCTTGAAAAAAGATGTCATCACTCATATACCCAAAAGCATCACAAGTGGTAATCCAAGTCCGCATGAGTAGCTACATCACTATAACACTAAATCAACGTCAAACTCTCTAGCGGACTACTCTGAGGTGTACTCGGTTAAACCAGTGATTGTGGAGTCAGAGCATGTGGGGACATCCCCCACAGTGGAAGACCAAGCATCGTCAGGAATGATGGTCGGTGGACTCAATGGCACCAAGTCGTCACTCTCCTTACGTGGGGGTGGGGGGGGGGGCGGCTCGCTCTACTTGGTTGGCGGATTCCTAGCGTGCTTCTCCTTGACTACGGAGTCGGCCCTAATGAAAGCTATGTCATCAGAGGAAGCCATAACCATGAGATCGATCAGTCCTAACATCATTCACGCGCAAGGAAAAGTAACATAAGAATCAAACCTCAAAGATTATTTCTGAGAAAATTTATAAAGGTGGTTGAATATATGGTGGACAATATCATGCGTATTTCAAATTTGATGATGGTCGAGCTGGGCAAGCTCATCTTGCGTACCCAAGGTATCACGGGCTGAACTCACCCAGATCTACCATCATTGTCAAAAGTCAATCTTTTTTCTTCGTGAACATCTCTTACAACTCTCATCTCTCCGGTGGTTCTATATATGGTGGAAACTCTCTCACGGGTATTTCGACTTTCAGAGATGGTCGAGCTGGACGAGTCCATTGTATGCTACAAAGGTATATCACTGGAAGAACTGACACAGATCATTTGTCGTCATCAAAAGTCGATTTCTTTCCTCCAAGAACAATTCTCATCGACTGTCGTGATGGTCGCTCTTTCTATGCTCCTCCTGCTTTAACAAGATCTCAAAGGAGGGGCAGAGGAAGCACGCCCCCCTATGACAAGAGTCGGTATGGTGGACACTCGCTCAAGACACATGCCGCATACACAAAACCCACTACAAATTTTAATAGACTAAATAAAGATCTACTTAAACAGTAGAACTACTACATAACTAAAACTACTACATAAACTAATACTACTACAAAAACAACATAGACTAAGTAAAGATTTACTTCAAAACTATAACTACTACGTACCTAAAACTACTACAAAATTACATAAAATAAACTAATAAAAACTATCGGTGGAGGCGGCCCTGCCGAGGGGGGAGGAGAGAGCACACGAGAAATTTCACTTAAGTGTCCCGCGCTGCCTTTCTCGAGTGCCTATCGGTGAGGCACTTGGAAAAGATCCCAAAACCTAGATCTAGGTTATAACTTTTATTGTGTGTAGCTCTCGGAAAAGGTAAGGATGCCGAGTGCGACTGTCGGCAAAGATGAGTAATCAACATCATCTATGCCTCTTTTTCATGTAACTCTACAGCAAAAACATACATAATAGTAATATTGTTAACTCAAATATTGCGTGTGTGCAATTTCCAGCGCTAAAACCCTAGCAGTGTAATAAATGTCTCAAATATTGTAGGCGTGTCTGAAAAATACGGGGGCCTGGGACATTGCATTCGATGGCCTTCTTTGAGAGCACAAGAAGTTTAAAAGCCAACAGAGCAACATGACCCGCACTTCCTTCACAAACCCGACACATTCCATCTCGATACCGAGATACTACCTCAGAGATGGTGTAGTTTAAAAGCAACCCTAGATGAGGCTTATACAAAATTCTCGCAAACTTTTACCACACCCTACAGCGGCCATGTGATAACGGCGTGCCAGCTCCCAAGGATTTTCGACATTGTATGATTTTTTGAGGGTTTAAACGGTTGGATTAGGCATGTTGTCGAGGTAATTTCTCCCCTCCCCCATGATGCTAGGCCCGCCCCTCCCTCATCTACACAAGGACTATGGATCTTGCAAAGACATCACATAGAATTTTCCATGCCACTTCTGGGCAAGATTTTCATGTGCCGCCTTTCCGATCTATAATTTCTGGAGCTGAAACCCTAGCAGTGTGATAAATATCTCAAACATTGCAGGCGGGTCCAAAAAATACGGGAGTCTGGGACGTGTCATTCGATGGCCTTCTTTGAGAGTGCGAGAAGATTTGAGGCCGACGGAGCAACAGGACCCGCACTTCCTCCACCAACCCGACCCGCCCTCAAAACCATACCCATTACCTGGCCGTTCGCGGTCTGGGGGCTTGACATGGTTGGACCCCTTAAAGGGGGAACCCACAAGAAAAAGTACCTATTGGTCATGGTGGATAAGTTCACCAAATGGATAGAGGCCAAACAGGTCAAAACGGCAGAGTTCGGACCAGTGATAGACTTTATATCAGGGGTGGTACAACGTTACGGAGTCCCCCACAGCATCATCACCGACAACGGCACGAACTTCACAGCCGACGAGGTTAAGTCATGGTGCAAAAATATGGGCATCAAGCTCGACTATGCGTCAGTCTATCACCCTCAAACCAACGGTCAAGTGGAAAGAGCAAATGGTCTAATAATGAGCGGCATTAAACCCAGACTAGTGAGGTCACTCACTAAATCCGACACACAATGGGTCGAGGAGCTCGACTCCGTACTCTCGGGGCTGCGGACAATGCCTAACCGTACTACCGGATTCACACCATTTTTTATGGTATACGGCGCAGAGGCAGTCTTGCCCTGTGACATTATTCATGACTCACCTCGAGTGCGCATGTATGAGGAAAGAGAGGCCGAGCTTGATCGGCAGGACAGCTTGGACACATTGGAGGAAGAACGTGACATCGTGAAGGCTCGTTCCGCATTCTATCAGCAGCAGGCCCGAAGATATCAAAGCAGAGAAGTACGGGCCAAGACTTACAACGTTGGTGAACTAGTTCTACGCCTGCCGGACAAGAAAAAGGACAAGCTCAAGCCCAAATGGGAGGGGCCCTTCATTATCAATCAAGTACTGACCGGCGGAGCATACCGTCTACGAAATGCGTCGGATCACCGACTCGAGCCGAACTCATGGAACGCAGCCCGCCTCCGACGATTCTATGCCTAGCGCCGGACTAAGAGTTCGTCCCCTTCCCCCGTCCAAACTTTTACACTTCGGCTGTCTTTTGTTTCTCTTTTTATCCTTTTCACTTAAAAGCCCTTCCGGGCCTATTTTTGCATTCTTTGCATACGCATGATGTGCCATCCGCACTCATTATTCCTGGGGGCTTCTTTTACAGAAGCTCAATTATACGGGTTTTATACCCAGCACATGTGTCAAGCTTCCACATGTACCTTTTACTCGCCATTATATGCATCGATATGACTTAAGTTTTGGCCAAGCTGGGTTGCCTGGCTCCTGTGCCTACCCCTACGTTCCCGATTATTCGGCTAGGAGGTAAAGGGAGCACCTCTGCGATTATTACTGCCGGGTCAGCCGGATGTGTACCTCAGACTGGGTGAAGCCGAAAGCTAGCGTTCTTAAGGGAATATTCGGTCGGTGACTTAAAAGATGACTTTTTACCTATTTATCTATTTGCCCCCAGATGTTTTACTGCTTTCTTTGCAGTCTGGACATGCACTTTAGGGCATGCCTCCTAGGGAAAGGAACCCTTAACGGAACTATTCTCCCTGGAAGATGTTTCTTACTAACCATGTAATATAACATAACTAGTTGGGCACTTGTCTGATAAAGCACTAATGACCCCTACGCCTGGTCTCCATGCATACCACGGTTGTTTCTTAACCAAAAAGGTATTCGGACACACTCCGGACTCTAGGGTCCCGAGGTCGAAGTGAAAAGGTCGGCAAAGACAAACGATCTACAATCCGGCTAGAAGGCATTTCACATGTCACTTTACAGGATAACATACATTATCAAATTTACTGATTGTATTCCTCCTCAATCCCGTCTAACAGGCTGTCTAGTTTACAGTCCCGTTGGGAAAATTTAGCAGCCAACTCTACTTGGCTATACACTAAACTCACAGGGATCTCCTTCCCATCGGGCCCCACCGGTCCAACTTCGGCCATGTGGTTGGGATCCGTCTTCTTGTACCGCGTCTTCACCATGGCCCAAGCCTCCCTGGCACCTTGACGGCAAGCCGAAATCTTCCACAAACGGAAGCGCTGGCGCACTCCCTGCAGCTTCTCCGCAAGATCCCCGAGGCCCTCGGGTAGGGTGAGGGCTGGCCATAAAGCCTGAACGACGCCGCTCATTTCCTGCCGAACTCGTTCGAGTAGCTGCAGCAGTTCGGGAAGTTGATCACCCATTGATATGGGCATCTCCTCTATAGGATGACCCGTGAGTATACCTACAAGACATATCATGTCAAAATACTTCCTCGCCGAACTCTTCTTTTCAAAAGAGTTCGTTCAAGCACTCACTATAAATGCCGCGACGAAGCCGCTGATTCTCCTTAACGGAGCCGGACAGCTCGGCCTGAGCGCCTTTCAGCTCTTCTCCGAGCTTGGAGTTGGCAACCTGGAGCTTGTTCCTTTCTTGCTCAACCCTATTCGGCACACTCTCGCCGGCCTTTAGCTGGCGTAGCAATGCTTGCCTGTCCGGATCTTGTCCGGCGGTACCTGCAAATGTCATTATTAGACTCGCGCGCACGCCGCACAGCGCTTATATTTATTAATAAAAATGTGTTACCAGGAGGGGTCTTTCCGTCTCCTCCTGCGGCAGCAAGTGCGGCCTCAAGTTGGGCCTTGCAATCTTGCAGCTCCCGAGACAGCTGGGCGTTCTTCTCGTTAAGTGCCTGAAATTTCCAATGATCCTTAAATCAGTTAGCATAACTACTTTAAGTCTCGGGGGCTACTGGTATATACAACCATTAAAATTCCCTTACCCGTATGTCTTTCACATACTGCTCCGTGGCTCTAGTAAAACCATTTTGAGCAGCACGGAGATGCGCGTCCCCTGCGTTAAAAGCATCCAATGCCTCAGGGGAAAAGCATGCTTCTTGAAATACTGTCCGGCGGCGCCTATGGTTCATGGCGCTCTCCACCTCAGATTTGGTGGCGGGCAGTCTGTCGGTATCCTCCGTTGGAGAAGGATCCGACTCGCGTCTTGCGCTTGCCTCCCCCTCCAGGCCGGGCGCTGGAGCCTGGCCGGTGTTGGTCGGATTGGCAATTCCTACGCTCGCAGTCCGGCGAGCGCTTTTTCTCCTACAAAGATCATGAGCACTCAGACGTTTCCTCGGAACGTTGCTCAAAAATTTCAAATACGAGCTATACCTTTGCGGCGACGTTTCCGTCCGCACTGCGCTCCTTTTCCGCCTGCTGGTTCGGATTGACCCCTGTTGGTCGGCCGCCGCGGGCTCGGCTTCCTGCCGTAAAGGCACTTCCTGCAAAATACCATCGTTCGCGAAGGTCAGAAATGGGCAGGGATGAGATAATGGTGTCCGGACTTCGGTCGCGGTCACCTGGGATGCCGGACTTAGCCCGGGGTAGTCCGCCGTAATGGCGACCAAAGCATTGTCTATGCTGAGTTGGTGATACACCCCGTCGATCAGCTCCACCTCGATATCCGGGTCCTCTTCGAAGGCCGGATCCGGGGATCCTTCTGGATCCTCGGGTTGTGGAGCAGGACTCACCATGTCCTCCACAGTCCAGCCTAGATCCTGCGCCGAAGACATAATGTAAGAAGCTTAAACTTCGAAAGCATGGGTTGGGCCCTTCAAGTTGTTCACTTACCCATCCTCTGGGGTTGATCATGGAAAACCCATTCAAAGGGTTCGTTCGAAGGAAATCCTCCTTCTCCCCCTTGTACAGGCTGGACAGGGTCTTCACCAGATCCTTGGTCGAATCCGGCCCTTTGCGGCCGTGCCGGGTAGCATCGTCTTCCCCGTTGAAATCCCACATGGGGTGGCCTCTGTATTGCAGTGGCTGTACCCCTCGCTTGATGCATGTCGCCATGACTCCGATCATGGTCAAGCCGGAATGAGCCATTAATCTTATTCGGCCCATCAAGTAATGGATGCTCTTGTCTTCCTCCAATCGGGGGCTCCGTGGGCGCCAGCTGAGGCGTTTCTTCAAGGGAGCAGCACTAAACTCCGGGAGGCCGATCCGAACTGGGTCTGGCAGCGGAGCGTCCCCTATATAAAACCACTCCGAGAGCCAGTCTTCGGACGCCTTCTTGGGAGTGCCGGATAGGTATCCGGTCCTGGCGATGCGCCATATTTCGGCGCCGCCCACTTGATATATGGACCCCTGGTGAGAACGGGGTACGAGGAAAAACAACCTCTTCCACAATGCGAAATGGGGCTCAATGCCCAGGAATAGCTCGCAAAGAGCTACGTAGCCCACGATATGCAGGACAGAGGCGGGCGTGAGGTGGTGGAGCTGGAGTCTGTAGAACTTCAGGAGCCCGCGGAGGAACGGATGTATTGGAAATCCGAGTCCCCTTATCAGATAAGGGACAAAACATACTCGCTCCCCCTTATTGGGGCTTGGAGTGTCCTCTGCCTGTCTCCCACCTTGATAAGTAACCAGTCCGGCCCGGACTGGGATCATGAAGGCCGGAGGGAGGAATCCCCCCGTTTGAAGCTTCACAAGCTCGTTGTGCGAAATAGAGCACCTCCTCCAATTCCCCGGCGGTGGGCTGGGAGCGCGTGAAGAAGAGCCGTGTTGACAATCCATGGTGGAATGGATTTCTAGGTCAAAGGCGCTTCGATGGAGTATTCGCGGGAGGAAGACGGTGTGGTTTGGATCTGGATTCTTGCCTTTTTTATAGGCGGGCGACTCGCACAATTGGGGGGTGAAATGCAAAAGACACCCTGGCTTTTCGCATTCGTGCGACGCGTGGAAGAGGGCCATTATTTGGCGTAGAAGCCGAGGAACACAGTATTCAAGATGAAGCCGGACACTGTTCGGCAGGTACATGGAATTTGAAGGGAGAACCCGCCTTGCAACGCCGAAGACTATAAATGCGCTGGACTTATCGTCATTGAAGCCTGGTTCGGGGGCTACTGAGGGAGTCCTGGACTAGGGGGGTGTCCGGACAGCCGGACTATCAATATCCGCCGGACTCCAAGACTACGAAGATACAAGATTGAAGACTCCGTCCCGTGTCCGGATGGGACTTTCCTTGGCGTGGAAGGCAAGCTTGGCAATACGAATATGTAGATCTCCTACCATTGTAACCGACTCTGTGTAACCCTAGCCCTCTCCGGTGTCTATATAAACCGGAGGGCTTTAGTCCGTAGGACAACATACATTACAACAATCATACCATAGGCTTGCTTCTAGGGTTTAGCCTCCTTGATCTCGTGGTAGATCTACTCTTGTACTATCCATATCATCAATATTAATCAAGCAGGACGTAGGCTTTTACCTCCATCGAGAGGGCCCGAACCTGGGTAAAAACATCGTGTCCCTCGTCTCCTGTTACCATCCGCCTAGACGCACAGTTCGGGACCCCCTACCCGAGATCCGCCGGTTTTGACACCGACAGAGGGGCTCCGCCGTCGTAATCCCAGGCTGCGCCACCGGCTTGCCCGGCGCCAGCCTCATGGGGCAGCGAGGGAGGGAAGGAGAGGAGGTGACTACGCCGAAGGCGGGAGGGAGGTCGCCCCCGAGTCGCCCGAGAGCGTTGGACTCCGGGATGGAAGGAGAGAGGGTGATGTGAGGATCTCGGATCTAGTCTCTATTGAAGGAGATAGCGGAAGACAGGAGATCAGGCGGCAGCAGAGGCAGAGCTCTCTCCCGCTGCGGGGGAGGAGTGTGTCTCCCGCTGCGGGCGCCGTACGTGTATTACGGCACTTAACTAGCACAGTTTTTATTTCTGATTGGCAGTTCTGCTATGTTTAGAGAATTAACCTTGGTGCTTTGGTCGTGTGTTTTAAACGAGTTGAAAGATGTGCTCTCCTAGAGCAAGGTAAATTGTACTTTTAGTTCACATTGTTAAGAAGCAAGAATAGCATTGCTATCATGAGAGATTTTATCTTGCTCATGTTCTTTGAGTGAATGCGTTAGTCTGACAGAGACACACTGGCATATCCTTAGATATTTGTTATTGCATTTTTAGTCTGTATCTCTCCTTTCAAGGCTGGCTGTTTGATCTTTGCCGTTGAGAATGCGTGTGGCATGTGGTTGCTCCTGCTCGATGTGTCAACATGTTTCTGATGATATCATACTTACGGCGGTGTATGCAATGACATTATTGGACATTGCAAAATAAAAATATTTTGCTACTTATATCATATAAAGACCATGCAAAAATAAATGCATTTCTTTCAAGCATTAATTTACATTATGTTCACTCAAAACTAACTCTCATGATTCCTTTACAAAATTTCTTCGGAAGCTTGAATAAAGATATCTACATATTTCATTTGCACTTCTTTACCTACCATCGATATTATTTTTCCCTTCCATCCACTAATTCTCCTCAACGCCATCTTTACTTGATGAATAAAACAGTCACTTCCCTATGTCCCCCACCATCGTGGAAAGTCCCAAATATTTATCCAAAACTTCTTCCGTCATAATCTCCAAAATAGTGCAGATTTCTTCCTTCATTCCAACACTTGTTTAGGGTTGCAAACACTCTGATTTTTCCACACTAATAAGCTATCACTAGACTTAGAATAGTCGTCGAAGAGCATTTGTGAGTTCTACGGGACATCGCGATATGCTTTCATGGCTATGAAGGACCCCTCCGCCACCGCATGTCATAATAGACTGGAAAGTTTTTCTATGCAAATGAGAAAGAGGTAGGGGTGAGCCCCCCCCCCCCCCCCCCCCCCCCCCCAAATCCCTAGTTGGCAAAAAACGTTCAGTTTCAATGGAATTAAAAGGAAACGAATATCTTAGCGATGAGACACATCCAATTATCATGTTACTTCATCCATCATCAAAGCCTATTATCTTCATCGTTGGTCATAAAAGCACAACTCAGCTCTATCATATGTGTTGTGCCTATCAAATTTTACTGAACACCAACCCTTCTTGCCATTCTTCTTCTTTATTCAGTGTATGGAATCATAAACAACAGGAATATCATCTGCTATAAGTTGCCACAGAAAAAAAAGCACTTTGGCATTCTACAATGATCTCTCACAAAATAGTTTTGAGCCTGTTTGCCCAATATTAGCTTATGACTATATAGATTACGTTACAGAGACAAATTGGGCAGTACTCAGTACATTACGTATATTTTACTTCTTTGGAATCATAAAAATTATGGTATCATTCTGTTCAAAGCTAAGAGAACTTCATTGATAATTCTGTTTCCAAACATTGAAGAGATTCTTCTATAAAACATTGTGTGAAACCCATCGGATCCTGGCACTTTCATGGCTCTGATGCTAAACCAGGCATTTTTTTTAGTTCTTCAACTGTATATGACGCGAAGAGTATTTCATTCATACCCACAGTTACACTGACATGTACTTTGTCTAGCACATCATTATTAGGTTCATTTAATTCGGAAGTAAACAATTTGTTAAAATTCAAAATCATGTTTGGCAATTCATCATTAGGTTCCACAACATTCTCATTTGCATCCTAAAAGCTAAGATGGTGTTCCTTCTCTGTCACTCACATGTATGATGCTAGAAAAACTTGTATTTCAGTCATTGTGCCTAAGCTAGTTGGTACGCCCCAGCTGTCGTCACGCTTTATCTTCCTGCTTGAACAACATCTCCAGAGATACAAGTAGTTTTTGATCTGCCAGATGCATCTTGCAGGACATCCCTTCCGCCATGTAGAACCTTCCCGAGCTGCATGA
Source organism: Triticum timopheevii (assembly GCA_963921465.1). Lineage (NCBI taxonomy): Eukaryota > Viridiplantae > Streptophyta > Magnoliopsida > Poales > Poaceae > Triticum > Triticum timopheevii. Next base: position 628,310,313 of record OY997274.1, on the reverse strand, counting down.
GAGTGTCAGACCGAGGATCCGCCTTGCCGTGTCCGTGCGAGAACCACAAGATAGGGATTTTTTGACGCAGCCGGTAGCAGCCACCAGAGGAACCCGGGAACCCTGGAAACTAGGGGGAAACAATTTCAATCATTTAGAAATTATTAGTGTAATGCGGGAGCTATCCGCCCATTGATCAGCTATAATAAAAAGGGATTTGTTGCTAAATAGTTATGCTCTTTTTGACTGCAAACTGTTGTGGCGTGACGTGTCACTGTCATATTACAAGAGTAAAACATGTAAGTGGTCATTTGACTTGGAAAATGTGCTTATTTATAAAATTTAAAATTCTCACGAATTGTTTTGGATCGACCGTTTATGTTGATCCAATGGGTCAGCTATATATTACCTCGTGGGTGATAAAAGAGGGAACATTGAGCTTTTTCCTTCTCTACACATCATTACTTTCCAATATGAACTATTAAACTTAAATTGCAAGAACCAATCTATGTAAAGAAATAAACCTATTAGCACACATTATTGACCATTGAAAAATAAATTTCTTCTGGTACTTATATCGTATGAAGACCATGCAAAAAGAATGTATTTATCAAGCAGTTATTTACTTTGGGTTCACTCAAAACTAACTTTTTGAGAGAACATCCTGAATTAAGATCTAAAAATATCTCAATCTATTCTTATGAAATGAAAATAATACTTTATGGAATGGTTTCATACTTTTGAAAAACTAACTCTCACATTTCTATTGGGAATTCTGCTCCAACATCTTGCGTCAAACTATTACGAAGCTTCTTATCAAACTCACATGCAATACATACTCAACGTAAAGTCTATGGCTTGCATACAAAGACACCATCTAATCAAGAATGAGGACAATGATTGAGGCCCACCAGTCATTCATGGATGTGCAATTAAGCGTATCTTGACTTATGGTGCATATCTAAAAATCCAACATACTAATAAATCCTAAAGTACATGGATGTGTGATTACTGTAGCATATTGCATGATATTTATCATTTCTGATGGAAAGAGTTGTCCCTATTTAATCCATTAGCTACTAGTGTGTTATCATTTACCTTGTTAGCATTCTTTGGTTTATGGACATCACTAAATGTCATGAACCAACACAATCTGGATTTGAAATGAATCTTACCATTAGAGGTAAGGTAGAACATCTCAAAATAGCTCACCCATTATTCTGTTCAACAATAATGTAAGTCGGTTCAAATTTATATTTTCCAATAAGTTTTCGTAAACGTCAGCACACATGATAGAGCTGACTGAACATGGATTACTTCAACCTGTCTTGCAAAACTGGTTAATATTTTGATCAATACTATTTATGTGACCGCTGAATTTATTTACCTCAATTTTGACAGTTAAGACAACAAGGTCACAACTTCTTTCTTTTTTAATTTAGGATCACGCCTCCCAATTTCCATTCACATGAAAACAATAATACAATGTATCAATCTAACTTAATTATTAGCAAAGCAACTCCAGACAAGATACTTTTAAAGCAACCAAGAATTTCGCAAATATTAGTTGCCTTCCTGACGGTGCGGTTCTACACATAGTTCTTGCGCTAGTTGTTGAAGAGATGAAGCAGTGATGATGTGGAGCGGCTGCCCAAGGGACAGTATTGTAATGTTAGGTTTTCTTTTCAAGGTGGCGAGATTATACTGGGATGAGGGCACTGATATATCATAACAAATGCATGCACCCCTACAAGTACAGAGGGGTGTATGTTGGTGCAAGATAATGCAACATGGCGGAGCGGCGCGGTAGCGAATCGGCAATTACAATTACCGGTTGGCCCCGAAAGGATGAAGGAGGGCATCCACGAGATGGCGTCAGCTCAATGTGTTGACCTGAATATGCACGTGCAGCTTTTCTAATCGAAGGTCTAATTGACTTGAATATGCACGTGCAGCCTCCCTAATCAAAGGTCCACTAGATCTTTGCCGCTCAAGACACGTGAACATGATGTCATTATCTCTAACCCAACAATCCTGCTACATCATGGGAGATAAAACAGGAAGATGAGGTTGGGATTCCGGACAGCGGCATAAGCCTAGAGCAAATTTGATAGAAATTGAGAGGACGACATCCACGTGACATGAAGAGAGAAAGAAGAGAGGTCGGGAGATATTGGTAATTTGACAGCGTTCTGAAATACAAAGTTAAATTAGGGTGAAAGGAGTCATCTGGGTTAATCTCTACTGTAATAACTCAGTCCCACGAAATGAACTGCTCCTAATTTCTAATTAACGTGGCAATTTCTAGGGAGACTCCAATTAGTAGAGGTATAGATAAATACATAGATAGATATGGGTGGATATGGATATACAGATAGATAGATAGATGGACAGACAGATAGATAGATAGACTGTGAGCAATACTGTTTATATGACGGCTGAGTTTATTTAACTCAAACTTTGAAAAACAAGGAGACAAGGTTGTAGCGTCTTTCTTTTTTAATTTAAGTGCATGCCTCCAATTTTCATTCACATGAAAACGGTAATAGTACATTGTATCAATCCTACGTAATTATTAGCAAAGAAACTCAAGATAATTTTAAAGCAACCGAGAATTTAATAAATATTGGTTGCCTTCCTGACGATTTTTGACAAATATAATATATTAATATAGCGGAGATACCAATTACACCTAGCCTCTGCACCAACCAAATGTCCAAAAGACATTACAAATGCAAACAACCATCAAACAAAAAGAAGATGAAGAAGAAGAAAACAAAAGTGCAGCTAAAGTGATCAATTCCTTGCAGCTGCAACATAAACCACCAGCATGGACAACATCCGGAGTCCACATTCTAAAAAAGCGAAGCCTTCGAGAAGGAAATAGTGCAGAGGCATCGTCGTAACCCGATCAAAGATCTTAGGCTTTCACCCTGGAGAAAGTCTGCACTTTCAAAACAATGCCTTCAACAAGGCCATTGCTAGGTACAACCAATTAAGGCCAAACCTTGAATTTTTACCCTGAAAGATGAGACTTTGCACTCCTCCAGTGTTGCCACCTCTATTTGTCGATGCATCTACTAGAAGTCACGATACACCAGGCAAATTCTTCATAGACTCAAAGAAACGATATTCCCCAAACCTCTGTGTCATGACATTCTCTGTCACTGTCTACACCATGGAAATGAAATACTGGCATGTCCCATAATGTCAACATTCAACGAAGCTTCGCTCCACGTCCTCCCGAAGCCGTACAGGATGAAATAATGACGCACATGACCGGATCCCATCCGATCAAGCAATTTAGAGGCATCATACGCCCAAAGGATATCTCCGGCGGAGCATCCCGAAATTCATCAATGGCCAGACCAAGGAGGACAGGAATAAAGCAGATCACTGCCTTGGCACGAGAAGAACCCCAGGATCGTCTCCTTATTCATGCAAATCCAATAGGTCCCCACGACGCCGATCAGATCAGCGAAGGAGAAGGCGGCCGCTGCTCCGCAGGCCCGCACAAACTCACAAGGCCCAGATCAGACTAGCCGCTGTCGGAGCGTCGCTGCGCGAACGTTGAGTAGCACGCCTCTACCTCGCCTCTCCAGCTAACACCATGGCCCCGGCTACTAGGGCCGCGACATCTTGCGCCTCGATCTTCTGGAGGCAACAAGACAGCGGAGAGGTTTGTCCATGACATAGGTTTTTTGTGAGGATCCCCTGAAGCCAACGAATCGCACCTCCTTCGCCAGATCCTTGCCACCTAGGAAGCTCACCGCCACCACCCCAACGCAGGAGCGCCACCCTGGTCACCTCGCATTGACGATCCCCCACCGCCGCCCCAGTAGCTCCCGCGGTCGCATCCATCACCCACCCGCCCCAGACTACCTTCGGCAGCTGGGCCCGCTGCCGCCACGGCGAAGGCCGGCGACATCTGCGTCGAGTGGTGTCTGAGATGGGGGAAGAGGCGGCACGATGTATCGCCCTGCGAAGCGACACGGGAGGGGAGGGGATTCTGACGGTGTGATTCTATACATGGTTCTTGAGCTAGTTGTTGAAGAGATAAGGTAGTGATGACGTGAAGTCGCTGCCTGCTGAGACGATGATGTAATGTAAGAGTTTCCTTTTTACGGTGGCGAGATTAGACTAGGATGGGGGAACTTATATATCATGACGAAGGAATGCACCCGTGCAGGTATAAAGGGTTGTATGTTGTTGCAAGACAAGGCAGCAAAGCGGCACGGTAGAGAATCGCAGGGCATGCGTGAGTTGATGTTGAGGGGGGGGGGGGGGGGGGGGGCTAGGGCTGCTATGGACGAGGTGTGAGTTATTTACCCAAAAACACCACACTTTGAGCTAAAAAAAAACCACCAGAACTGTGCCTAATGCGTAGCGCGGAGCACTGATGCTCGAATTTGACCATGAAAATAGCGGATCTGACCGGTTTGGACCACCTGTCAGCCCGATGTGGCATGCCTACATGAATAATTTGCTGAGGTGGCCAAAGGCCCCATATGTGGGTCTCTCTCTCCCTTCAAGCGGACAATCACGACGGCTCAGCGGGAGCCCTTCGACACCCTTCCACCATTGCAGCCACGGCGGTCTTGTCCGGCTCGTCGACCGCGAGTACGTGCATGACCAGAGCGGACGGCGACGCCGCAAACAGTGGGTGCACACAGAGGACCTCGGTGGGGCAGCACGGCGGGTATGCGCGGCGCCGCACCTTCTCCTGCCGAACTACGACGGCGGACACGACCTGGATGTCCGTAGGAGAGCTCTACGGCGTCGCGCCACACCCGAGGCATCTTCTGCGCGGGACTTCCTGCTCGTGCTCGGACTTATGAAGATGCTTGCGGCGTCACACCCCGTGTGCACGGCGGCCGGCGGCACCGCGGTGGTGCACGGTGAGGCCTGGACCGCGCCTGTGTCGAGTCCTCACTGTGAGCCCATTGTCGCCTTCACAGCCACAGAAGACTACCATGGGCGCCGCATCAGTGCTCTGCGTTACGTATTAGGCGCAGAGTTGGTGGTTTTTTAATATGGTGGTGATACTGCGCCACGATTAGGTGGTGATACTGCGCCACGATTAGGCGAAGACTACATGGGCATCGCATCAGTGCTCCGTTCGTAAATATAAGTTTTTTAATATTTTAAGATGAACTATATGCAGAGCAAAATCGGTAATTGCTTTTGGCTCCTAGGTGCATATGCACCCATTGTCGAAATACATATTTCGAAAAGTTAAAAATTCGGAACAAAAATCCCGCGTGTATATTCGGACATTTTATGTGTGTGCATAAGGTTTCGGTGAAAAATGACGTTTTTTGTGGCTTGTGTAAAAAAGACAATTTCTGATGCTTCATTCTAACTATTCACGAGGCATTTCTTTATCTTTTTTACACAAGCCACAAAAAATGTCGTTTTTCATCGAAACCTTGTGCATGCACATAAAATGTCTGGATATACACGCGGGATTTTTGTTCTAAATTTTTTAACTTTCCGAAATATGTATTTCGATAATGGGTGTATATGCACCTAGGAGCCAAAACACCGCGAGCAAAGTGAGTGAATCTACATTCTAAAGTATGTGTATATACATCCGTATGTAGTCTATATTAATACCTCTAAAAAAACTTATACGTATTTAGAAACGGAGGGAGTATTTGATATAATTTCTCTTATTCCGGCCGGCCACTGATTAATGCTCATCCAAAGGATTGGTACACTCACATGCAAAAAAATAAAAAATACTCCCGAGATATCCCACAACTGAGAACTGCCGAGTGCAGACTGCAGACTGCCGAGAACCGCCGGCGCCTTGTCAGATCCTGTCCGCCTCCCCAAGGCGAAGACTTCTTCTCCTGGGTCTCCGGTCTTGTCGCTCCGCTACGCGAGAGCTTCTCCTCATGGGAAGGCGATGAAGCAGTAGCACGCTGGAGCGCTCTAATTCATTCTTCGTTCCCGGATCAAGTTCGCCGGTGCTTCTCACTGCCACCGGCCTCATCAGATCGTGTTCGCCTCCTTACTCCGACACCATCTCCTCCTGGCTTCCGGATCGTGTTCGCCGGTGCTTCTTCTCCTCGGACGGGGATCAAGCACGCCGGAGCGCCTTCTTCCCCTACACAGCTACACAGGTACGGTGATCAGCTTCTCCGCCCAAACTGGTCGCGGTCAGATCTCAGATCTCTCCTGTCCGACCCGTTTTCTTCGCTTTTCCCTCATCTTTGTTGGAGCTCAGATCTCGTCTGTATTCCTGCAAAGAGGCGGCGGATCACGGTCGGGATGCCGGCATAGCTCGACCGCCTTCGTCGCTGGATCTGGGAGTCGATGTAGAACATTCTAAAAGTCAGCATAACCATGGCCATGGCCGCCACCCACACCCACGGCCATGGCAGCTGCACATTCGACTAGGGTTCGGGTTAGGGGTACATTATTTCTGTTCGTAGATTGTATTATTTCTGTTCATATTGAGTTCAATTTGTAAAAACTTTTGTCCATATTCATGTTTCTAGATTGTATTGTCGTGTACATTATTGGTGTTCATATTGAGTTCAATTCGTAGAAACTTTTTGTGTTTGTAGATCATATTATCTGTTCGTATTCTTGATCATATTGGAATTCGTAGATTGTATTATTGTGTACATTATTTCTGTTCATATTGAGTTTAATTTATAGAAACTTTTTGTGTTTGTAGGTCGTATTATTTGTTAAGATTTGTGATCGTATTCGTGTTCTTATATCGTATTACTTTGTACATTATTTTTGTTGATATTCAATTCAATTTGTAGAAACTCTTTGTTACAGGGATTAATAGTATGCGCTAATGTTTTGCCAAAACTTTGATTTATTTCCATTTCGCCAAATATCTAACACTTAATATGTCCATTTTTATGCAGAGGTCATGCCAATTTTTTGTTATTTTTTTATTCATATTGTGCTGTAGTAGATGTATTCATTTCTTTACAAGGATTCATACTGAGCGCTAATGTTTTGGTGAAATGTTAATTTATTTCCGTTTCACCAAATTTCTAGCATGGAATATGTCCATTTTACAGTACAGGTCATGCCAAAAAAAATCGGATATTTTAAAATTTATGTATCTGCATGTTCTAAGGCCTTTTTCCTTGAAATGGCGAACAATGATAGGCACCATGGTGTTTCCCAGAGGCCCTGGGGGAGTGGGCCGCCCAAATCCAAAACCTCGACCCTAGCAATAAGCAATGGCTCGGTACATTCATCATCGCCGAGTAAGTAAAGCGTGCTTATGATGCCATGGCGCTCGAGTACCAGGGGCCAAGGGCCCAGCTCAATTTTCCTTAGGATGCTTGGCGCTTGAGTCACATAGCGCCTAGTAACATGAGGATAGTCTCCAATGCCGAGGAGCAGGAGCGCCTGAAGGCCGAGGCGCTCATCAGGGCCCGTCAAAAGCAAAGCACCGATCCCTTAGTGGAACAGTATCTCAGGGAGGATCCGCATCTGTACGCCTTAAACTAGGCATTGCTGATGACCATCCACAACCGGAAGGATGCCGAGGATGACCGGATAGACTGGGACCGAACCGTCGAGTCCTCCGACAAGCATGATGACTTAGGATCTGACGTTGACTTCGATTAGGAGTTGATCCACTGTACCTAGTCGTATCACTCCGTGCTTGAGATGTTTGAACCATTAATGTAGTAGTGTTGAAACTATGGAACTTGCTATGGCATACTATATATGTTGTTCAAACCGTATAACCTAATTTTGTAGCCTTGATAAACCTGCTTATATATATCATCGTACTACCTGGTTATAGAATTGTTGGTAATATGTGGTCATACCTAATAGTGATGACTTTTTTCCATCGATGAACACAACAAATGGATGACAAGGATAGGATCCCCGAGTCCTATGACTGTACTGATGGCAATCCTCACTTGGAAAACGATAGGTTCTTCTCCCTCACACTTAAAGAGGGCTACAAATATTATACGGTAATGATGCACATATTTCCTTCTTAATTAAGCATGGCCTAATATATTTGCTTTAACGTTTTTTATAACTGGACTAGTGCATTTCCCGCTATGCAAGACATTATGTCCTAGAAAAGCTCTATTTTGATCATATGGATAAGGTGGATCAGAGTTCAACTTACCTTAAGATAAAAAATGGTTTCATTTTCAAGACTGTGATCTACAATCATGTGGGTCACAAATATTTTGCTTGTGCAAATTGGAGAGGATTATGCAAGGCTTAAGAATTTGAGGTGGGTATGAGCATAACCTTCGATATTGACATCGTTCCTCAATATGATCCAGTTACCTTTCCTGAATATGATCAAGACATTTGGGTGGATCTGGACATGATTCCAATTCTTCATCCGTGTGAGTTTTTTAAACAAATTTGTTAAATTATCTATATTCCTTATTTCAAAATAGTTGTTATCCACCCTAACTATTTTATTTAAAATTGACAGCATATTTTCTATCACCAAGAAACACACAGAAGATAATAGACCAGACCTATTACAGTGCTAGCTTAGAGATTACATGGGAGGAGGAGAATTATCTTATCTCCTTTATTAGTGTTGTTTGGTCTTTTAAGAGCACTTATGGAGCTAGCCGAAATACTACACGATAGGTGCCACTAGTACACAAGTTGAGCGATACTAACATTCGCAGAAAATGCATGGTAAGATTATTTACTATTGTGTCACTAGTTCATTTTTTCATACATTCTTCTTAAATAAACTACATGCTTAATATTTTATTATTATGTTCTTCAACAGAAGCTCCCAAGAGTTGTTGTGCCTGCGGCGATGGATGTGCAAGGTGAGATAAAAATTGTTTGCCATGAGAAGACCAATTTCAAAGATAGATACTCAACTGAACGCCTACTAGATGGATGCCTGAAAATTTAAGGATGAACACAAATATTGAATCAGTGCAGGCCAGAAATTGAAGACCGGTGGAGCTCTGTTCTCCATCATGGAGATGGTGAGTTTTTGCAATTCTTTTCAATTTCCCCTAAAAGAGAGGACTATGTCCTAGTACTTGTCATGATCAGTACTAACTAACTAATGGATGTTTGTACCGTCGATCCTGTTTTGATTACTATGGGTTGAGTAGCTAGCTAGCTAAGATGATAACAATTACTTCGTGCATTTTTAGTCATGCTTGATAACAATTAGCTAGTGATTAACATGTGCTACAATGTATCATAATTTCTTATCGCAATCACTGTAATGTCGAAGCTTATTGCAATTTATGATATAGGTTTTATGCATAACGCAGCCATGGCAGCTCAAATGCTAACGTAACTCAAAAAAATATTTGCATGCCAAAGTTTTCCATGGCGGGCACTCAAATATGCATGTCACTACTTAAACACTCGAGAGTGGTGGGCGTCAGAAGTGTGCCCACCACTAAAGAGTTTGTACTAGAGGCGGGCACTCGCCACTGATGTCGGGTTAGCAATGGCGGGATGTCAGTGGCGGGCGCCCCTGGGAGAGCCTTGCCCGCTACTGCTAAGATTTTTGCGCCTGCCATTGTTAGGCATTCTTATAGTAGTGGGTGGACCAAAGTTGGAGGGGAGCCCTCGTTGTACCACGTGTAATGGCGGACATTGAGGTAAACCTCTTTAAATGCAAGGTCATTGAGCAAGCGTCTAAACCGCCCCATCATGCGCTTGTCCAGGTTGTTGTTATTGTTGTCCTCGTCACGGTAGATCGGATTGCAAGTTGCCACATAGCATCCACATGCTAGGGCAATTGTCGCGTAGGTCACGGATTTCTCGTAGGAACTCGATTTTATAGGCATCGGACTGCAGTCCATAGACAATGGACAGCCACCAAGGTGCGTGCAGGCCCAAGGGGCCAACAACCTGGGCAGACAAAATGTTTGTGGTGAACGCGGGGTTTGTGATGGTCACATCCTGGGTTTTCCATCCATTAAAGATACCGCCGCAGATGTCAATCACTGGCATGTACACGTACTAATCAAACTCAGAGCCAAGCGCCTCAAGGACAACGGACGAGCATATCAAGGTCATCTTAGTCTCTTGCAAACATACAATGAAGGTGCCACGGTGGTGCATCGGGCGAGCACATTGGGGCTGCGCATGTTCCAAATCACAATTTTGAGGTCGTGATCCATGGAAATGGGTCATTTGTGGAGTGTCAGACTGTCAACCACATTAAGTTATCAACATACATAGGTCATGTCATCAATGGAAAAACAGAGATGATGCTACTATGTTTTCCGTCAATGTGGCATTAATCCTACTTGTTGTCATAGACGAAAGTACAACTTTCCCCTAGTTGTCGGATGTCTTGCCACCATCTTGTATGTCCTAGTTAATTCGACTCCTAAAGCATGCATATGCCTAGATCAAGATGGGGATCTCGATGTCCACCAGGACCCCTACCCCTAGTCAAGCACCTGGTCATAGGGCCAGAACTTGCCGTCGAAGCGCGCGTATACAGCTTCAGCTCCGCATCTTGCCTGCAATGACTCCGCGGCATGGGACCGTCAGACTTGTACATGCAGCAGATCAAGTTTCCTTCCTCCAACATGCCGCCGCAACCCAGTAGGTTTTTGCAAAGGACGACCGTGCTGCCACACTCCGAGTAGCACAGGTCGATACCAGTCGCGGATCAACGGCAGCGGCGCCACGACGACGCCCGTGGCTAGATTCTTTCAAGACGCAATCCTGCATGAAGCTAGGTATAGTTCATCCATTGAGATCCGAACATAGAAACCTAGCTTAATTAACCCGAACATGCACGTGCAACTTCCATAGTTGAAGGTCTATTCGACTTGAACATGCATGTGCAGATTCACTAATCAAAGGTCCACCAGATATTTGCCCCTCAACACATGCGAACCTGATGTCATTTTCTATAATACAATCATGCTACATCGTGGGAGAGAAAACATGAGGAGGAGGTTGGGATTCGTGTGAAGACAACGGTTAAGCCTAGAGCAAATTATATAAAAATTGAGAGGAGGGCATCCATGTGACATGAAGAGATAAAGAAGAGAGGTCGGGACATATTGGTAATTTGACAATGTTCTGAACTATAGGGGCAGGGTGAAAGGAGTCATCACGATTAATCTCCACCCATAATAACTCTGTCCCATGATATAAATGGCTCCAAATTTCTAATAAACATGGTAATCTCTAGGGAGTCTCCAATTAGATATAGATATACATATAGACGTAGATAAAGATAGATATAGATATAGATGTAGATATAGATGTAGATGTAGATAGATAGATAGATAGATAGATAGATAGATAGATAGATAGATAGATTATGAGCAACACTATATATGTGACGGCTGAATTTATTTACCTCAAGCTTTGAAAAACAAGATAACAAGGACGCAGCTTCGTTCTTCTTAAATTTAGGTGCTTGCTTCCAGTTTCCATTCACAAAATGATAATACAGTGTATCACCCCTACTTAAATATTAAGAAAGAAACTTCGGACCAGATAATTTTAAAGCAACTGAGTACTTAGCAAATATTAGTTGCCTTCCTGACAGTGTGAATCTGTTCATGGTTCTTGGGCTAGTTGTTGGAGAGATGAGGCAGTTATGATGTGGGTCCGCTGCCTGTGGAGACGATGTTGTAGTGTTAGGGTTTCCTTTTCACGGTGGCGAGATTAGATTGGGATGGGGGCACTGCTATATCATAATAAAGGCATGCACCCTTACAGATATAAAGGGTTGTATGTTGGTGCAAGACAAGGTGGCAAAGCAGCGCGGTAGAGAATCGGCAATTCCAGGTGCCGATTGGCCCAATGATAGGACGAAGGAGGGCATCCACGAGTTGACGTCGAGAAAATGCACCGGGGGGGGGGGGGGGCTGCTATGGTGGGGGTGTAAGGCTTGAAAAAAGATGTCATCACTCATATACCCAAAAGCATCACAAGTGGTAATCCAAGTCCGCATGAGTAGCTACATCACTATAACACTAAATCAACGTCAAACTCTCTAGCGGACTACTCTGAGGTGTACTCGGTTAAACCAGTGATTGTGGAGTCAGAGCATGTGGGGACATCCCCCACAGTGGAAGACCAAGCGTCGTCAGGAATGATGGTCGGTGGACTCAATGGCACCAAGTCGTCACTCTCCTTACGTGGGGGTGGGGGGGGGGGGGGGCGGCTCGCTCTACTTGGTTGGCGGATTCCTAGCGTGCTTCTCCTTGACTACGGAGTCGGCCCTAATGAAAGCTATGTCATCAGAGGAAGCCATAACCATGAGATCGATCAGTCCTAACATCATTCACGCGCAAGGAAAAGTAACATAAGAATCAAACCTCAAAGATTATTTCTGAGAAAATTTATAAAGGTGGTTGAATATATGGTGGACAATATCATGCGTATTTCAAATTTGATGATGGTCGAGCTGGGCAAGCTCATCTTGCGTACCCAAGGTATCACGGGCTGAACTCACCCAGATCTACCATCATTGTCAAAAGTCAATCTTTTTTCTTCGTGAACATCTCTTACAACTCTCATCTCTCCGGTGGTTCTATATATGGTGGAAACTCTCTCACGGGTATTTCGACTTTCAAAGATGGTCGAGCTGGACGAGTCCATTGTATGCTACAAAGGTATATCACTGGAAGAACTGACACAGATCATTTGTCGTCATCAAAAGTCGATTTCTTTCCTCCAAGAACAATTCTCATCGACTGTCGTGATGGTCGCTCTTTCTATGCTCCTCCTGCTTTAACAAGATCTCAAAGGAGGGGCAGAGGAAGCACGCCCCCCTATGACAAGAGTCGGTATGGTGGACACTCGCTCAAGACACATGCCGCATACACAAAACCCACTACAAATTTTAATAGACTAAATAAAGATCTACTTAAACAGTAGAACTACTACATAACTAAAACTACTACATAAACTAATACTACTACAAAACAACATAGACTAAGTAAAGATTTACTTCAAAACTATAACTACTACGTACCTAAAACTACTACAAAATTACATAAAATAAACTAATAAAAACTAGTACAAAACAAAAAAAATGCTCACAGTAGGGGGCGACCGAGCAGGGGCGCCGGTGAAGGGGCGGCTGGTGGGGGCGGCGGCGCCGGGGGAGGGGCGATAGTGTAGGCGGCCGGTGAGTGGGCACCGGTGGGGGGGGGCGTCGGTGGAGGAGCCAGGTGGAGGCGGCCCTGCCGAGGGGGGAGGAGAGAGCACACGAGAAATTTCACTTAAGTGTCCCGCGCTGCCTTTCTCGAGTGCCTATCGGTGAGGCACTTGGAAAAGATCCCAAAACCTAGATCTAGGTTATAACTTTTATTGTGTGTAGCTCTCGGAAAAGGTAAGGATGCCGAGTGCGACTGTCGGCAAAGATGAGTAATCAACATCATCTATGCCTCTTTTTCATGTAACTCTACAGCAAAAACATACATAATAGTAATATTGTTAACTCAAATATTGCGTGTGTGCAATTTCCAGCGCTAAAACCCTAGCAGTGTAATAAATGTCTCAAATATTGTAGGCGTGTCTGAAAAATACGGGGGCCTGGGACATTGCATTCGATGGCCTTCTTTGAGAGCACAAGAAGTTTAAAAGCCAACAGAGCAACATGACCCGCACTTCCTTCACAAACCCGACACATTCCATCTCGATACCGAGATACTACCTCAGAGATGGTGTAGTTTAAAAGCAACCCTAGATGAGGCTTATACAAAATTCTCGCAAACTTTTACCACACCCTACAGCGGCCATGTGATAACGGCGTGCCAGCTCCCAAGGATTTTCGACATTGTATGATTTTTTGAGGGTTTAAACGGTTGGATTAGGCATGTTGTCGAGGTAATTTCTCCCCTCCCCCATGATGCTAGGCCCGCCCCTCCCTCATCTACACAAGGACTATGGATCTTGCAAAGACATCACATAGAATTTTCCATGCCACTTCTGGGCAAGATTTTCATGTGCCGCCTTTCCGATCTATAATTTCTGGAGCTGAAACCCTAGCAGTGTGATAAATATCTCAAACATTGCAGGCGGGTCCAAAAAATACGGGAGTCTGGGACGTGTCATTCGATGGCCTTCTTTGAGAGTGCGAGAAGATTTGAGGCCGACGGAGCAACAGGACCCGCACTTCCTCCACCAACCCGACCCGCCCTCAAAACCATACCCATTACCTGGCCGTTCGCGGTCTGGGGGCTTGACATGGTTGGACCCCTTAAAGGGGGAACCCACAAGAAAAAGTACCTATTGGTCATGGTGGATAAGTTCACCAAATGGATAGAGGCCAAACAGGTCAAAACGGCAGAGTCCGGACCAGTGATAGACTTTATATCAGGGGTGGTACAACGTTACGGAGTCCCCCACAGCATCATCACCGACAACGGCACGAACTTCACAGCCGACGAGGTTAAGTCATGGTGCAAAAATATGGGCATCAAGCTCGACTATGCGTCAGTCTATCACCCTCAAACCAACGGTCAAGTGGAAAGAGCAAATGGTCTAATAATGAGCGGCATTAAACCCAGACTAGTGAGGTCACTCACTAAATCCGACACACAATGGGTCGAGGAGCTCGACTCCGTACTCTCGGGGCTGCGGACAATGCCTAACCGTACTACCGGATTCACACCATTTTTTATGGTATACGGCGCAGAGGCAGTCTTGCCCTGTGACATTATTCATGACTCACCTCGAGTGCGCATGTATGAGGAAAGAGAGGCCGAGCTTGATCGGCAGGACAGCTTGGACACATTGGAGGAAGAACGTGACATCGTGAAGGCTCGTTCCGCATTCTATCAGCAGCAGGCCCGAAGATATCAAAGCAGAGAAGTACGGGCCAAGACTTACAACGTTGGTGAACTAGTTCTACGCCTGCCGGACAAGAAAAAGGACAAGCTCAAGCCCAAATGGGAGGGCCCCTTCATTATCAATCAAGTACTGACCGGCGGAGCATACCGTCTACGAAATGCGTCGGATCACCGACTCGAGCCGAACTCATGGAACGCAGCCCGCCTCCGACGATTCTATGCCTAGCGCCGGACTAAGAGTTCGTCCCCTTCCCCCGTCCAAACTTTTACACTTCGGCTGTCTTTTGTTTCTCTTTTTATCCTTTTCACTTAAAAGCCCTTCCGGGCCTATTTTTGCATTCTTTGCATACGCATGATGTGCCATCCGCACTCATTATTCCTGGGGGCTTCTTTTACAGAAGCTCAATTATACGGGTTTTATACCCAGCACATGTGTCAAGCTTCCACATGTACCTTTTACTCGCCATTATATGCATCGATATGACTTAAGTTTTGGCCAAGCTGGGTTGCCTGGCTCCTGTGCTTACCCCTACGTTCCCGATTATTCGGCTAGGAGGTAAAGGGAGCACCTCTGCGATTATTACTGCCGGGTCAGCCGGATGTGTACCTCAGACTGGGTGAAGCCGAAAGCTAGCGTTCTTAAGGGAATATTCGGTCGGTGACTTAAAAGATGACTTTTTACCTATTTATCTATTTGCCCCCAGATGTTTTACTGCTTTCTTTGCAGTCTGGACATGCACTTTAGGGCATGCCTCCCAGGGAAAGGAACCCTTAACGGAACTATTCTCCCTGGAAGATGTTGCTTACTAACCATGTAATATAACATAACTAGTTGGGCACTTGTCTGATAAAGCACTAATGACCCCTACGCCTGGTCTCCATGCATACCACGGTTGTTTCTTAACCAAAAAGGTATTCGGACACACTCCGGACTCTAGGGTCCCGAGGTCGAAGTGAAAAGGTCGGCAAAGACAAACGATCTACAATCCGGCTAGAAGGCATTTCACATGTCACTTTACAGGATAACATACATTATCAAATTTACTGATTGTATTCCTCCTCAATCCCGTCTAACAGGCTGTCTAGTTTACAGTCCCGTTGGGAAAATTTAGCAGCCAACTCTACTTGGCTATACACTAAACTCACAGGGATCTCCTTCCCATCGGGCCCCACCGGTCCAACTTCGGCCATGTGGTTGGGATCCGTCTTCTTGTACCGCGTCTTCACCATGGCCCAAGCCTCCCTGGCACCTTGACGGCAAGCCGAAATCTTCCACAAACGGAAGCGCTGGCGCACTCCCTGCAGCTTCTCCGCAAGATCCCCGAGGCCCTCGGGTAGGGTGAGGGCTGGCCATAAAGCCTGAACGACGCCGCTCATTTCCTGCCGAACTCGTTCGAGTAGCTGCAGCAGTTCGGGAAGTTGATCACCCATTGATATGGGCATCTCCTCTATAGGATGACCCGTGAGTATACCTACAAGACATATCATGTCAAAATACTTCCTCGCCGAACTCTTCTTTTCAAAAGAGTTCGTTCAAGCACTCACTATAAATGCCGCGACGAAGCCGCTGATTCTCCTTAACGGAGCCGGACAGCTCGGCCTGAGCGCCTTTCAGCTCTTCTCCGAGCTTGGAGTTGGCAACCTGGAGCTTGTTCCTTTCTTGCTGAACCCTATTCGGCACACTCTCGCCGGCCTTTAGCTGGCGTAGCAATGCTTGCCTGTCCGGATCTTGTCCGGCGGTACCTGCAAATGTCATTATTAGACTCGCGCGCACGCCGCACAGCGCTTATATTTATTAATAAAAATGTGTTACCAGGAGGGGTCTTTCCGTCTCCTCCTGCGGCAGCAAGTGCGGCCTCAAGTTGGGCCTTGCAATCTTGCAGCTCCCGAGACAGCTGGGCGTTCTTCTCGTTAAGTGCCTGAAATTTCCAATGATCCTTAAATCAGTTAGCATAACTACTTTAAGTCTCGGGGGCTACTGGTATATACAACCATTAAAATTCCCTTACCCGTATGTCTTTCACATACTGCTCCGTGGCTCTAGTAAAACCATTTTGAGCAGCACGGAGATGCGTGTCCCCTGCGTTAAAAGCATCCAATGCCTCAGGGGAAAAGCATGCTTCTTGAAATACTGTCCGGCGGCGCCTATGGTTCATGGCGCTCTCCACCTCAGATTTGGTGGCGGGCAGTCTGTCGGTATCCTCCGTTGGAGAAGGATCCGACTCGCGTCTTGCGCTTGCCTCCCCCTCCAGGCCGGGCGCTGGAGCCTGGCCGGTGTTGGTCGGATTGGCAATTCCTACGCTCGCAGTCCGGCGAGCGCTTTTTCTCCTACAAAGATCATGAGCACTCAGACGTTTCCTCGGAACGTTGCTCTAAAAATTCAAATACGAGCTATACCTTTGCGGCGACGTTTCCGTCCGCACTGCGCTCCTTTTCCGCCTGCTGGTTTGGATTGACCCCTGTTGGTCGGCCGCCGCGGGCTCGGCTTCCTGCCGTAAAGGCACTTCCTGCAAAATACCATCGTTCGCGAAGGTCAGAAATGGGCAGGGATGAGATAATGGTGTCCGGACTTCGGTCGCGGTCACCTGGGATGCCGGACTTAGCCCGGGGTAGTCCGCCGTAATGGCGACCAAAGCATTGTCTATGCTGAGTTGGTGATACACCCCGTCGATCAGCTCCACCTCGATATCCTGGTCCTCTTCGAAGGCCGGATCCGGGGATCCTTCTGGATCCTCGGGTTGTGGAGCAGGACTCACCATGTCCTCCACAGTCCAGCCTAGATCCTGCGCCGAAGACATAATGTAAGAAGCTTAAACTTCGAAAGCATGGGTTGGGCCCTTCAAGTTGTTCACTTACCCATCCTCTGGGGTTGATCATGGAAAACCCATTCAAAGGGTTCGTTCGAAGGAAATCCTCCTTCTCCCCCTTGTACAGGCTGGACAGGGTCTTCACCAGATCCTTGGTCGAATCCGGCCCTTTGCGGCCGTGCCGGGTAGCATCGTCTTCCCCGTTGAAATCCCACATGGGGTGGCCTCTGTATTGCAGTGGCTGTACCCCTCGCTTGATGCATGTCGCCATGACTCCGATCATGGTCAAGCCGGAATGAGCCATTAATCTTATTCGGCCCATCAAGTAATGGATGCTCTTGTCTTCCTCCAATCGGGGGCTCCGTGGGCGCCAGCTGAGGCGTTTCTTCAAGGGAGCAGCACTAAACTCCGGGAGGCCGATCCGAACTGGGTCTGGCAGCGGAGCGTCCCCTATATAAAACCACTCCGAGAGCCAGTCTTCGGACGCCTTCTTGGGAGTGCCGGATAGGTATCCGGTCCTGGCGATGCGCCATATTTCGGCGCCGCCCACTTGATATATGGACCCCTGGTGAGAACGGGGTACGAGGAAAAACAACCTCTTCCACAATGCGAAATGGGGCTCAATGCCCAGGAATAGCTCGCAAAGAGCTACGTAGCCCACGATATGCAGGACAGAGGCGGGCGTGAGGTGGTGGAGCTGGAGTCTGTAGAACTTCAGGAGCCCGCGGAGGAACGGATGTATTGGAAATCCGAGTCCCCTTATCAGATAAGGGACAAAACATACTCGCTCCCCCTTATTGGGGCTTGGAGTGTCCTCTGCCTGTCTCCCACCTTGATAAGTAACCAGTCCGGCCCGGACTGGGATCATGAAGGCCGGAGGGAGGAATCCCCCCGTTTGAAGCTTCACAAGCTCGTTGTGCGAAATAGAGCACCTCCTCCAATTCCCCGGCGGTGGGCTGGGAGCGCGTGAAGAAGAGCCGTGTTGACAATCCATGGTGGAATGGATTTCTAGGTCAAAGGCGCTTCGATGGAGTATTCGCGGGAGGAAGACGGTGTGGTTTGGATCTGGATTCTTGCCTTTTTTATAGGCGGGCGACTCGCACAATTGGGGGGTGAAATGCAAAAGACACCCTGGCTTTTCGCATTCGTGCGACGCGTGGAAGAGGGCCATTATTTGGCGTAGAAGCCGAGGAACACAGTATTCAAGATGAAGCCGGACACTGTTCGGCAGGTACATGGAATTTGAAGGGAGAACCCGCCTTGCAACGCCGAAGACTATAAATGCGCTGGACTTATCGTCATTGAAGCCTGGTTCGGGGGCTACTGAGGGAGTCCTGGACTAGGGGGGTGTCCGGACAGCCGGACTATCAATATCCGCCGGACTCCAAGACTACGAAGATACAAGATTGAAGACTCCGTCCCGTGTCCGGATGGGACTTTCCTTGGCGTGGAAGGCAAGCTTGGCAATACGAATATGTAGATCTCCTACCATTGTAACCGACTCTGTGTAACCCTAGCCCTCTCCGGTGTCTATATAAACCGGAGGGCTTTAGTCCGTAGGACAACATACATTACAACAATCATACCATAGGCTTGCTTCTAGGGTTTAGCCTCCTTGATCTCGTGGTAGATCTACTCTTGTACTATCCATATCATCAATATTAATCAAGCAGGACGTAGGGTTTTACCTCCATCGAGAGGGCCCGAACCTGGGTAAAAACATCGTGTCCCTCGTCTCCTGTTACCATCCGCCTAGACGCACAGTTCGGGACCCCCTACCCGAGATCCGCCGGTTTTGACACCGACAGAGGGGCTCCGCCGTCGTAATCCCAGGCTGCGCCACCGGCTTGCCCGGCGCCAGCCTCATGGGGCAGCGAGGGAGGGAAGGAGAGGAGGTGACTACGCCGAAGGCGGGAGGGAGGTCGCCCCCGAGTCGCCCGAGAGCGTTGGACTCCGGGATGGAAGGAGAGAGGGTGATGTGAGGATCTCGGATCTAGTCTCTATTGAAGGAGATAGCGGAAGACAGGAGATCAGGCGGCAGCAGAGGCAGAGCTCTCTCCCGCTGCGGGGGAGGAGTGTGTCTCCCGCTGCGGGCGCCGTACGTGTATTACGGCACTTAACTAGCACAGTTTTTATTTCTGATTGGCAGTTCTGCTATGTTTAGAGAATTAACCTTGGTGCTTTGGTCGTGTGTTTTAAACGAGTTGAAAGATGTGCTCTCCTAGAGCAAGGTAAATTGTACTTTTAGTTCACATTGTTAAGAAGCAAGAATAGCATTGCTATCATGAGAGATTTTATCTTGCTCATGTTCTTTGAGTGAATGCGTTAGTCTGACAGAGACACACTGGCATATCCTTAGATATTTGTTATTGCATTTTTAGTCTGTATCTCTCCTTTCAAGGCTGGCTGTTTGATCTTTGCCGTTGAGAATGCGTGTGGCATGTGGTTGCTCCTGCTCGATGTGTCAACATGTTTCTGATGATATCATACTTACGGCGGTGTATGCAATGACATTATTGGACATTGCAAAATAAAAATATTTTGCTACTTATATCATATAAAGACCATGCAAAAATAAATGCATTTCTCTCAAGCATTAATTTACATTATGTTCACTCAAAACTAACTCTCATGATTCCTTTACAAAATTTCTTCGGAAGCTTGAATAAAGATATCTACATATTTCATTTGCACTTCTTTACCTACCATCGATATTATTTTTCCCTTCCATCCACTAATTCTCCTCAACGCCATCTTTACTTGATGAATAAAACAGTCACTTCCCTATGTCCCCCACCATCGTGGAAAGTCCCAAATATTTATCCAAAACTTCTTCCGTCATAATCTCCAAAATAGTGCAGATTTCTTCCTTCATTCCAACACTTGTTTAGGGTTGCAAACACTCTGATTTTTCCACACTAATAAGCTATCACTAGACTTAGAATAGTCGTCGAAGAGCATTTGTGAGTTCTACGGGACATCGCGATATGCTTTCATGGCTATGAAGGACCCCTCCGCCACCGCATGTCATAATAGGCTGGAAAGTTTTTCTATGCAAATGAGAAAGAGGTAGGGGTGAGCCCCCCCCCCCCCCCCCCCCCCCCCCAAATCCCTAGTTGGCAAAAAACGTTCAGTATCAATGGAATTAAAAGGAAACGAATAGCTTAGCGATGAGACACATCCAATTATCATGTTACTTCATCCATCATCAAAGCCTATTATCTTCATCGTTGGTCATAAAAGCACAACTCAGCTCTATCATATGTGTTGTGCCTATCAAATTTTACTGAACACGAACCCTTCTTGCCATTCTTCTTCTTTATTCAGTGTATGGAATCATAAACAACAGGAATATCATCTGCTATAAGTTGCCACAGAAAAAAAAGCACTTTGGCATTCTACAATGATCTCTCACAAAATAGTTTTGAGCCTGTTTGCCCAATATTAGCTTATGACTATATAGATTACGTTACAGAGACAAATTGGGTAGTACTCAGTACATTACGTATATTTTACTTCTTTGGAATCATAAAAATTATGGTATCATTCTGTTCAAAGCTAAGAGAACTTCATTGATAATTCTGTTTCCAAACATTGAAGAGATTCTTCTATAAAACATTGTGTGAAACCCATCGGATCCTGGCACTTTCATGGCTCTGATGCTAAACCAGGCATTTTTTTTAGTTCTTCAACTGTATATGACGCGAAGAGTATTTCATTCATACCCACAGTTACACTGACATGTACTTTGTCTAGCACATCATTATTAGGTTCATTTAATTCGGAAGTAAACAATTTGTTAAAATTCAAAATCATGTTTGGCAATTCATCATTAGGTTCCACAACATTCTCATTTGCATCCTAAAAGCTAAGATGGTGTTCCTTCTCTGTCACTCACATGTATGATGCTAGAAAAACTTGTATTTCAGTCATTGTGCCTAAGCTAGTTGGTACGCCCCAGCTGTCGTCACGCTTTATCTTCCTGCTTGAACAACATCTCCAGAGATACAAGTAGTTTTTGATCTGCCAGATGCATCTTGCAGGACATCCCTTCCGCCATGTAGAACCTTCCCGAGCTGCATGAGAGTGTCAGACCGAGGATCCGCCTTGCCGTGTCCGTGCGAGAACCACAAGATAGGGATTTTTTGACGCAGCCGGTAGCAGCCACCAGAGGAACCCGGGAACCCTGGAAACTAGGGGGAAACAATTTCAATCATTTAGAAATTATTAGTGTAATGCGGGAGCTATCCGCCCATTGATCAGCTATAATAAAAAGGGATTTGTTGCTAAATAGTTATGCTCTTTTTGACTGCAAACTGTTGTGGCGTGACGTGTCACTGTCATATTACAAGAGTAAAACATGTAAGTGGTCATTTGACTTGGAAAATGTGCTTATTTATAAAATTTAAAATTCTCACGAATTGTTTTGGATCGACCGTTTATGTTGATCCAATGGGTCAGCTATATATTACCTCGTGGGTGATAAAAGAGGGAACATTGAGCTTTTTCCTTCTCTACACATCATTACTTTCCAATATGAACTATTAAACTTAAATTGCAAGAACCAATCTATGTAAAGAAATAAACCTATTAGCACACATTATTGACCATTGAAAAATAAATTTCTTCTGGTACTTATATCGTATGAAGACCATGCAAAAAGAATGTATTTATCAAGCAGTTATTTACTTTGGGTTCACTCAAAACTAACTTTTTGAGAGAACATCCTGAATTAAGATCTAAAAATATCTCAATCTATTCTTATGAAATGAAAATAATACTTTATGGAATGGTTTCATACTTTTGAAAAACTAACTCTCACATTTCTATTGGGAAGTCTGCTCCAACATCTTGCGTCAAACTATTACGAAGCTTCTTATCAAACTCACATGCAATACATACTCAACGTAAAGTCTATGGCTTGCATACAAAGACACCATCTAATCAAGAATGAGGACAATGATTGAGGCCCACCAGTCATTCATGGATGTGCAATTAAGCGTATCTTGACTTATGGTGCATATCTAAAAATCCAACATACTAATAAATCCTAAAGTACATGGATGTGTGATTACTGTAGCATATTGCATGATATTTATCATTTCTGATGGAAAGAGTTGTCCCTATTTAATCCATTAGCTACTAGTGTGTTATCATTTACCTTGTTAGCATTCTTTGGTTTATGGACATCACTAAATGTCATGAACCAACACAATCTGGATTTGAAATGAATCTTACCATTAGAGGTAAGGTAGAACATCTCAAAATAGCTCACCCATTATTCTGTTCAACAATAATGTAAGTCGGTTCAAATTTATATTTTCCAATAAGTTTTCGTAAACGTCAGCACACATGATAGAGCTGACTGAACATGGATTACTTCAACCTGTCTTGCAAAACTGGTTAATATTTTGATCAATACTATTTATGTAACCGCTGAATTTATTTACCTCAATTTTGACAGTTAAGACAACAAGGTCACAACTTCTTTCTTTTTTAATTTAGGATCACGCCTCCCAATTTCCATTCACATGAAAACAATAATACAATGTATCAATCTAACTTAATTATTAGCAAAGCAACTCCAGACAAGATACTTTTAAAGCAACCAAGAATTTCGCAAATATTAGTTGCCTTCCTGACGGTGCGGTTCTACACATAGTTCTTGCGCTAGTTGTTGAAGAGATGAAGCAGTGATGATGTGGAGCGGCTGCCCAAGGGACAGTATTGTAATGTTAGGTTTTCTTTTCAAGGTGGCGAGATTATACTGGGATGAGGGCACTGATATATCATAACAAATGCATGCACCCCTACAAGTACAGAGGGGTGTATGTTGGTGCAAGATAATGCAACATGGCGGAGCGGCGCGGTAGCGAATCGGCAATTACAATTACCGGTTGGCCCCGAAAGGATGAAGGAGGGCATCCACGAGATGGCGTCAGCTCAATGTGTTGACCTGAATATGCACGTGCAGCTTTTCTAATCGAAGGTCTAATTGACTTGAATATGCACGTGCAGCCTCCCTAATCAAAGGTCCACTAGATCTTTGCCGCTCAAGACACGTGAACATGATGTCATTATCTCTAACCCAACAATCCTGCTACATCATGGGAGATAAAACAGGAAGATGAGGTTGGGATTCCGGACAGCGGCATAAGCCTAGAGCAAATTTGATAGAAATTGAGAGGACGACATCCACGTGACATGAAGAGAGAAAGAAGAGAGGTCGGGAGATATTGGTAATTTGACAGCGTTCTGAAATACAAAGTTAAATTAGGGTGAAAGGAGTCATCTGGGTTAATCTCTACTGTAATAACTCAGTCCCACGAAATGAACTGCTCCTAATTTCTAATTAACGTGGCAATTTCTAGGGAGACTCCAATTAGTAGAGGTATAGATAAATACATAGATAGATATGGGTGGATATGGATATACAGATAGATAGATAGATGGACAGACAGATAGATAGATAGACTGTGAGCAATACTGTTTATATGACGGCTGAGTTTATTTAACTCAAACTTTGAAAAACAAGGAGACAAGGTTGTAGCGTCTTTCTTTTTTAATTTAAGTGCATGCCTCCAATTTTCATTCACATGAAAACGGTAATAGTACATTGTATCAATCCTACGTAATTATTAGCAAAGAAACTCAAGATAATTTTAAAGCAACCGAGAATTTAATAAATATTGGTTGCCTTCCTGACGATTTTTGACAAATATAATATATTAATATAGCGGAGATACCAATTACACCTAGCCTCTGCACCAACCAAATGTCCAAAAGACATTACAAATGCAAACAACCATCAAACAAAAAGAAGATGAAGAAGAAGAAAACAAAAGTGCAGCTAAAGTGATCGATTCCTTGCAGCTGCAACATAAACCACCAGCATGGACAACATCCGGAGTCCACATTCTAAAAAAGCGAAGCCTTCGAGAAGGAAATAGTGCAGAGGCATCGTCGTAACCCGATCAAAGATCTTAGGCTTTCACCCTGGAGAAAGTCTGCACTTTCAAAACAATGCCTTCAACAAGGCCATTGCTAGGTACAACCAATTAAGGCCAAACCTTGAATTTTTACCCTAAAAGATGAGACTTTGCACTCCTCCAGTGTTGCCACCTCTATTTGTCGATGCATCTACTAGAAGTCACGATACACCAGGCAAATTCTTCATAGACTCAAAGAAACGATATTCCCCAAACCTCTGTGTCATGACATTCTCTGTCACTGTCTACACCATGGAAATGAAATACTGGCATGTCCCATAATGTCAACATTCAACGAAGCTTCGCTCCACGTCCTCCCGAAGCCGTACAGGATGAAATAATGACGCACATGACCGGATCCCATCCGATCAAGCAATTTAGAGGCATCATACGCCCAAAGGATATCTCCGGCGGAGCATCCCGAAATTCATCAATGGCCAGACCAAGGAGGACAGGAATAAAGCAGATCACTGCCTTGGCACGAGAAGAACCCCAGGATCGTCTCCTTATTCATGCAAATCCAATAGGTCCCCACGACGCCGATCAGATCAGCGAAGGAGAAGGCGGCCGCTGCTCCGCAGGCCCGCACAAACTCACAAGGCCCAGATCAGACTAGCCGCTGTCGGAGCGTCGCTGCGCGAACGTTGAGTAGCACGCCTCTGCCTCGCCTCTCCAGCTAACACCATGGCCCCGGCTACTAGGGCCGCGACATCTTGCGCCTCGATCTTCTGGAGGCAACAAGACAGCGGAGAGGTTTGTCCATGACATAGGTTTTTTGTGAGGATCCCCTGAAGCCAACGAATCGCACCTCCTTCGCCAGATCCTTGCCACCTAGGAAGCTCACCGCCACCACCCCAACGCAGGAGCGCCACCCTGGTCACCTCGCATTGACGATCCCCCACCGCCGCCCCAGTAGCTCCCGCGGTCGCATCCATCACCCACCCGCCCCAGACTACCTTCGGCAGCTGGGCCCGCTGCCGCCACGGCGAAGGCCGGCGACATCTGCGTCGAGTGGTGTCTGAGATGGGGGAAGAGGCGGCACGATGTATCGCCCTGCGAAGCGACACGGGAGGGGAGGGGATTCTGACGGTGTGATTCTATACATGGTTCTTGAGCTAGTTGTTGAAGAGATAAGGTAGTGATGACGTGAAGTCGCTGCCTGCTGAGACGATGATGTAATGTAAGAGTTTCCTTTTTACGGTGGCGAGATTAGACTAGGATGGGGGAACTTATATATCATGACGAAGGAATGCACCCGTGCAGGTATAAAGGGTTGTATGTTGTTGCAAGACAAGGCAGCAAAGCGGCACGGTAGAGAATCGCAGGGCATGCGTGAGTTGATGTTGAGGGGGGGGGGGGGGGGGGGCTAGGGCTGCTATGGACGAGGTGTGAGTTATTTACCCAAAAACACCACACTTTGAGCTAAAAAAAAACCACCAGAACTGTGCCTAATGCGTAGCGCGGAGCACTGATGCTCGAATTTAACCATGAAAATAGCGGATCTGACCGGTTTGGACCACCTGTCAGCCCGATGTGGCATGCCTACATGAATAATTTGCTGAGGTGGCCAAAGGCCCCATATGTGGGTCTCTCTCTCCCTTCAAGCGGACAATCACGACGGCTCAGCGGGAGCCCTTCGGCACCCTTCCACCATTGCAGCCACGGCGGTCTTGTCCGGCTCGTCGACCGCGAGTACGTGCATGACCAGAGCGGACGGCGACGCCGCAAACAGTGGGTGCACACAGAGGACCTCGGTGGGGCAGCACGGCGGGTATGCGCGGCGCCGCACCTTCTCCTGCCGAACTACGACGGCGGACACGTCCTGGATGTCCGTAGGAGAGCTCTACGGCGTCGCGCCACACCCGAGGCATCTTCTGCGCGGGACTTCCTGCTCGTGCTCGGACTTATGAAGATGCTTGCGGCGTCACACCCCGTGTGCACGGCGGCCGGCGGCACCGCGGTGGTGCACGGTGAGGCCTGGACCGCGCCTGTGTCGAGTCCTCACTGTGAGCCCATTGTCGCCTTCACAGCCACAGAAGACTACCATGGGCGCCGCATCAGTGCTCTGCGTTACGTATTAGGCGCAGAGTTGGTGGTTTTTTAATATGGTGGTGATACTGCGCCACGATTAGGTGGTGATACTGCGCCACGATTAGGCGAAGACTACCATGGGCATCGCATCAGTGCTCCGTTCGTAAATATAAGTTTTTTAATATTTTAAGATGAACTATATGCAGAGCAAAATCGGTAATTGCTTTTGGCTCCTAGGTGCATATGCACCCATTGTCGAAATACATATTTCGAAAAGTTAAAAATTCGGAACAAAAATCCCGCGTGTATATTCGGACATTTTATGTGTGTGCACAAGGTTTCGGTGAAAAATGACGTTTTTTGTGGCTTGTGTAAAAAAGACAATTTCTGATGCTTCATTCTAACTATTCACGAGGCATTTCTTTATCTTTTTTACACAAGCCACAAAAAATGTCGTTTTTCATCGAAACCTTGTGCATGCACATAAAATGTCTGGATATACACGCGGGATTTTTGTTCTAAATTTTTTAACTTTCCGAAATATGTATTTCGATAATGGGTGTATATGCACCTAGGAGCCAAAACACCGCGAGCAAAGTGAGTGAATCTACATTCTAAAGTATGTGTATATACATCCGTATGTAGTCTATATTAATACCTCTAAAAAAACTTATACGTATTTAGAAACGGAGGGAGTATTTGATATAATTTCTCTTATTCCGGCCGGCCACTGATTAATGCTCATCCAAAGGATTGGTACACTCACATGCAAAAAAATAAAAAATACTCCCGAGATATCCCACAACTGAGAACTGCCGAGTGCAGACTGCAGACTGCCGAGAACCGCCGGCGCCTTGTCAGATCCTGTCCGCCTCCCCAAGGCGAAGACTTCTTCTCCTGGGTCTCCGGTCTTGTCGCTCCGCTACGCGAGAGCTTCTCCTCATGGGAAGGCGATGAAGCAGTAGCACGCTGGAGCGCTCTAATTCATTCTTCGTTCCCGGATCAAGTTCGCCGGTGCTTCTCACTGCCACCGGCCTCATCAGATCGTGTTCGCCTCCTTACTCCGACACCATCTCCTCCTGGCTTCCGGATCGTGTTCGCCGGTTCTTCTTCTCCTCGGACGGGGATCAAGCACGCCGGAGCGCCTTCTTCCCCTACACAGCTACACAGGTACGGTGATCAGCTTCTCCGCCCAAACTGGTCGCGGTCAGATCTCAGATCTCTCCTGTCCGACCCGTTTTCTTCGCTTTTCCCTCATCTTTGTTGGAGCTCAGATCTCGTCTGTATTCCTGCAAAGAGGCGACGGATCACGGTCGGGATGCCGGCATAGCTCGACCGCCTTCGTCGCTGGATCTGGGAGTCGATGTAGAACATTCTAAAAGTCAGCATAACCATGGCCATGGCCGCCACCCACACCCACGGCCATGGCAGCTGCACATTCGACTAGGGTTCGGGTTAGGGGTACATTATTTCTGTTCGTAGATTGTATTATTTCTGTTCATATTGAGTTCAATTTGTAAAAACTTTTGTCCATATTCATGTTTCTAGATTGTATTGTCGTGTACATTATTGGTGTTCATATTGAGTTCAATTCGTAGAAACTTTTTGTGTTTGTAGATCATATTATCTGTTCATATTCTTGATCATATTGGAATTCGTAGATTGTATTATTGTGTACATTATTTCTGTTCATATTGAGTTTAATTTATAGAAACTTTTTGTGTTTGTAGGTCGTATTATTTGTTAAGATTTGTGATCGTATTCGTGTTCTTATATCGTATTACTTTGTACATTATTTTTGTTGATATTCAATTCAATTTGTAGAAACTCTTTGTTACAGGGATTAATAGTATGCGCTAATGTTTTGCCAAAAATTTGATTTATTTCCATTTCGCCAAATATCTAACACTTAATATGTCCATTTTTATGCAGAGGTCATGCCAATTTTTTGTTATTTTTTTATTCATATTGTGCTGTAGTAGATGTATTCATTTCTTTACAAGGATTCATACTGAGCGCTAATGTTTTGGTGAAATGTTAATTTATTTCCGTTTCACCAAATTTCTAGCATGGAATATGTCCATTTTACAGTACAGGTCATGCCAAAAAAAATCGGATATTTTAAAATTTATGTATCTGCATGTTCTAAGGCCTTTTTCCTTGAAATGGCGAACAATGATAGGCACCATGGTGTTTCCCATAGGCCCTGGGGGAGTGGGCCGCCCAAATCCAAAACCTCGACCCTAGCAATAAGCAATGGCTCGGTACATTCATCATCGCCGAGTAAGTAAAGCGTGCTTATGATGCCATGGCGCTCGAGTACCAGGGGCCAAGGGCCCAGCTCAATTTTCCTTAGGATGCTTGGCGCTTGAGTCACATAGCGCCTAGTAACATGAGGATAGTCTCCAATGCCGAGGAGCAGGAGCGCCTGAAGGCCGAGGCGCTCATCAGGGCCCGTCAAAAGCAAAGCACCGATCCCTTAGTGGAACAGTATCTCAGGGAGGATCCGCATCTGTACGCCTTAAACTAGGCATTGCTGATGACCATCCACAACCGGAAGGATGCCGAGGATGACCGGATAGACTGGGACCGAACCGTCGAGTCCTCCGACAAGCATGATGACTTAGGATCTGACGTTGACTTCGATTAGGAGTTGATCCACTGTACCTAGTCGTATCACTCCGTGCTTGAGATGTTTGAACCATTAATGTAGTAGTGTTGAAACTATGGAACTTGCTATGGCATACTATATATGTTGTTCAAACCGTATAACCTAATTTTGTAGCCTTGATAAACCTGCTTATATATATCATCGTACTACCTGGTTATAGAATTGTTGGTAATATGTGGTCATACCTAATAGTGATGACTTTTTTCCATCGATGAACACAACAAATGGATGACAAGGATAGGATCCCCGAGTCCTATGACTGTACTGATGGCAATCCTCACTTGGAAAACGATAGGTTCTTCTCCCTCACACTTAAAGAGGGCTACAAATATTATACGGTAATGATGCACATATTTCCTTCTTAATTAAGCATGGCCTAATATATTTGCTTTAACGTTTTTTATAACTGGACTAGTGCATTTCCCGCTATGCAAGACATTATGTCCTAGAAAAGCTCTATTTTGATCATATGGATAAGGTGGATCAGAGTTCAACTTACCTTAAGATAAAAAATGGTTTCATTTTCAAGACTGTGATCTACAATCATGTGGGTCACAAATATTTTGCTTGTGCAAATTGGAGAGGATTATGCAAGGCTTAAGAATTTGAGGTGGGTATGAGCATAACCTTCGATATTGACATCGTTCCTCAATATGATCCAGTTACCTTTCCTGAATATGATCAAGACATTTGGGTGGATCTGGACATGATTCCAATTCTTCATCCGTGTGAGTTTTTTAAACAAATTTGTTAAATTATCTATATTCCTTATTTCAAAATAGTTGTTATCCACCCTAACTATTTTATTTAAAATTGACAGCATATTTTCTATCACCAAGAAACACACAGAAGATAATAGACCAGACCTATTACAGTGCTAGCTTAGAGATTACATGGGAGGAGGAGAATTATCTTATCTCCTTTATTAGTGTTGTTTGGTCTTTTAAGAGCACTTATGGAGCTAGCCGAAATACTACACGATAGGTGCCACTAGTACACAAGTTGAGCGATACTAACATTCGCAGAAAATGCATGGTAAGATTATTTACTATTGTGTCACTAGTTCATTTTTTCATACATTCTTCTTAAATAAACTACATGCTTAATATTTTATTATTATGTTCTTCAACAGAAGCTCCCAAGAGTTGTTGTGCCTGCGGCGATGGATGTGCAAGGTGAGATAAAAATTGTTTGCCATGAGAAGACCAATTTCAAAGATAGATACTCAACTGAACGCCTACTAGATGGATGCCTGAAAATTTAAGGATGAACACAAATATTGAATCAGTGCAGGCCAGAAATTGAAGACCGGTGGAGCTCTGTTCTCCATCATGGAGATGGTGAGTTTTTGCAATTCTTTTCAATTTCCCCTAAAAGAGAGGACTATGTCCTAGTACTTGTCATGATCAGTACTAACTAACTAATGGATGTTTGTACCGTCGATCCTGTTTTGATTACTATGGGTTGAGTAGCTAGCTAGCTAAGATGATAACAATTACTTCGTGCATTTTTAGTCATGCTTGATAACAATTAGCTAGTGATTAACATGTGCTACAATGTATCATAATTTCTTATCGCAATCACTGTAATGTCGAAGCTTATTGCAATTTATGATATAGGTTTTATGCATAACGCAGCCATGGCAGCTCAAATGCTAACGTAACTCAAAAAAATATTTGCATGCCAAAGTTTTCCATGGCGGGCACTCAAATATGCATGTCACTACTTAAACACTCGAGAGTGGTGGGCGTCAGAAGTGTGCCCACCACTAAAGAGTTTGTACTAGAGGCGGGCACTCGCCACTGATGTCGGGTTAGCAATGGCGGGATGTCAGTGGCGGGCGCCCCTGGGAGAGCCTTGCCCGCTACTGCTAAGATTTTTGCGCCTGCCATTGTTAGGCATTCTTATAGTAGTGGGTGGACCAAAGTTGGAGGGGAGCCCTCGTTGTACCACGTGTAATGGCGGACATTGAGGTAAACCTCTTTAAATGCAAGGTCATTGAGCAAGCGTCTAAACCGCCCCATCATGCGCTTGTCCAGGTTGTTGTTATTGTTGTCCTCGTCACGGTAGATCGGATTGCAAGTTGCCACATAGCATCCACATGCTAGGGCAATTGTCGCGTAGGTCACGGATTTCTCGTAGGAACTCGATTTTATAGGCATCGGACTGCAGTCCATAGACAATGGACAGCCACCAAGGTGCGTGCAGGCCCAAGGGGCCAACAACCTGGGCAGACAAAATGTTTGTGGTGAACGCGGGGTTTGTGATGGTCACATCCTGGGTTTTCCATCCATTAAAGATACCGCCGCAGATGTCAATCACTGGCATGTACACGTACTAATCAAACTCAGAGCCAAGCGCCTCAAGGACAACGGACGAGCATATCAAGGTCATCTTAGTCTCTTGCAAACATACAATGGAGGTGCCACGGTGGTGCATCGGGCGAGCACATTGGGGCTGCGCATGTTCCAAATCACAATTTTGAGGTCGTGATCCATGGAAATGGGTCATTTGTGGAGTGTCAGACTGTCAACCACATTAAGTTATCAACATACATAGGTCATGTCATCAATGGAAAAACAGAGATGATGCTACTATGTTTTCCGTCAATGTGGCATTAATCCTACTTGTTGTCATAGACGAAAGTACAACTTTCCCCTAGTTGTCGGATGTCTTGCCACCATCTTGTATGTCCTAGTTAATTCGACTCCTAAAGCATGCATATGCCTAGATCAAGATGGGGATCTCGATGTCCACCAGGACCCCTACCCCTAGTCAAGCACCTGGTCATAGGGCCAGAACTTGCCGTCGAAGCGCGCGTATACAGCTTCAGCTCCGCATCTTGCCTGCAATGACTCCGCGGCATGGGACCGTCAGACTTGTACATGCAGCAGATCAAGTTTCCTTCCTCCAACATGCCGCCGCAACCCAGTAGGTTTTTGCAAAGGACGACCGTGCTGCCACACTCCGAGTAGCACAGGTCGATACTAGTCGCGGATCAACGGCAGCGGCGCCACGACGACGCCCGTGGCTAGATTCTTTCAAGACGCAATCCTGCATGAAGCTAGGTATAGTTCATCCATTGAGATCCGAACATGCACGTGCAACTTCCATAGTTGAAGGTCTATTCGACTTGAACATGCATGTGCAGATTCACTAATCAAAGGTCCACCAGATATTTGCCCCTCAACACATGCGAACCTGATGTCATTTTCTATAATACAATCATGCTACATCGTGGGAGAGAAAACATGAGGAGGAGGTTGGGATTCGTGTGAAGACAACGGTTAAGCCTAGAGCAAATTATATAAAAATTGAGAGGAGGGCATCCATGTGACATGAAGAGATAAAGAAGAGAGGTCGGGACATATTGGTAATTTGACAATGTTCTGAACTATAGGGGCAGGGTGAAAGGAGTCATCAGGATTAATCTCCACCCATAATAACTCTGTCCCATGATATAAATGGCTCCAAATTTCTTTCAAACATGGTAATCTCTAGGGAGTCTCCAATTAGATATAGATATACATATAGACGTAGATAAAGATAGATATAGATATAGATGTAGATATAGATGTAGATGTAGATAGATAGATAGATAGATAGATAGATAGATAGATAGATAGATAGATTATGAGCAACACTATATATGTGACGGCTGAATTTATTTACCTCAAGCTTTGAAAAACAAGATAACAAGGACGCAGCTTCGTTCTTCTTAAATTTAGGTGCTTGCTTCCAGTTTCCATTCACAAAATGATAATACAGTGTATCACCCCTACTTAAATATTAAGAAAGAAACTTCGGACCAGATAATTTTAAAGCAACTGAGTACTTAGCAAATATTAGTTGCCTTCCTGACAGTGTGACTCTGTTCATGGTTCTTGGGCTAGTTGTTGGAGAGATGAGGCAGTTATGATGTGGGTCCGCTGCCTGTGGAGACGATGTTGTAGTGTTAGGGTTTCCTTTTCACGGTGGCGAGATTAGATTGGGATGGGGGCACTGCTATATCATAATAAAGGCATGCACCCTTACAGATATAAAGGGTTGTATGTTGGTGCAAGACAAGGTGGCAAAGCAGCGCGGTAGAGAATCGGCAATTCCAGGTGCCGATTGGCCCAATGATAGGACGAAGGAGGGCATCCACGAGTTGACGTCGAGAAAATGCACCGGGGGGGGGGGGGGGGGGGGGCTGCTATGGTGGGGGTGTAAGGCTTGAAAAAAGATGTCATCACTCATATACCCAAAAGCATCACAAGTGGTAATCCAAGTCCGCATGAGTAGCTACATCACTATAACACTAAATCAACGTCAAACTCTCTAGCGGACTACTCTGAGGTGTACTCGGTTAAACCAGTGATTGTGGAGTCAGAGCATGTGGGGACATCCACCACAGTGGAAGACCAAGCGTCGTCAGGAATGATGGTCGGTGGACTCAATGGCACCAAGTCGTCACTCTCCTTACGTGGGGGTGGGGGGGGGGGGGGGTGGCTCGCTCTACTTGGTTGGCGGATTCCTAGCGTGCTTCTCCTTGACTACGGAGTCGGCCCTAATGAAAGCTATGTCATCAGAGGAAGCCATAACCATGAGATCGATCAGTCCTAACATCATTCACGCGCAAGGAAAAGTAACATAAGAATCAAACCTCAAAGATTATTTCTGAGAAAATTTATAAAGGTGGTTGAATATATGGTGGACAATATCATGCGTATTTCAAATTTGATGATGGTCGAGCTGGGCAAGCTCATCTTGCGTACCCAAGGTATCACGGGCTGAACTCACCCAGATCTACCATCATTGTCAAAAGTCAATCTTTTTTCTTCGTGAACATCTCTTACAACTCTCATCTCTCCGGTGGTTCTATATATGGTGGAAACTCTCTCACGGGTATTTCGACTTTCAAAGATGGTCGAGCTGGACGAGTCCATTGTATGCTACAAAGGTATATCACTGGAAGAACTGACACAGATCATTTGTCGTCATCAAAAGTCGATTTCTTTCCTCCAAGAACAATTCTCATCGACTGTCGTGATGGTCGCTCTTTCTATGCTCCTCCTGCTTTAACAAGATCTCAAAGGAGGGGCAGAGGAAGCACGCCCCCCTATGACAAGAGTCGGTATGGTGGACACTCGCTCAAGACACATGCCGCATACACAAAACCCACTACAAATTTTAATAGACTAAATAAAGATCTACTTAAACAGTAGAACTACTACATAACTAAAACTACTACATAAACTAATACTACTACAAAACAACATAGACTAAGTAAAGATTTACTTCAAAACTATAACTACTACGTACCTAAAACTACTACAAAATTACATAAAATAAACTAATAAAAACTAGTACAAAACAAAAAAAATGCTCACAGTAGGGGGCGACCGAGCAGGGGCGCCGGTGAAGGGGCGGCTGGTGGGGGCGGCGGCGCCGGGGGAGGGGCGATAGTGTAGGCGGCCGGTGAGTGGGCACCGGTGGGGGGGGGCGTCGGTGGAGGAGCCAGGTGGAGGCGGCCCTGCCGAGGGGGGAGGAGAGAGCACACGAGAAATTTCACTTAAGTGTCCCGCGCTGCCTTTCTCGAGTGCCTATCGGTGAGGCACTTGGAAAAGATCCCAAAACCTAGATCTAGGTTATAACTTTTATTGTGTGTAGCTCTCGGAAAAGGTAAGGATGCCGAGTGCGACTGTCGGCAAAGATGAGTAATCAACATCATCTATGCCTCTTTTTCATGTAACTCTACAGCAAAAACATACATAATAGTAATATTGTTAACTCAAATATTGCGTGTGTGCAATTTCCAGCGCTAAAACCCTAGCAGTGTAATAAATGTCTCAAATATTGTAGGCGTGTCTGAAAAATACGGGGGCCTGGGACATTGCATTCGATGGCCTTCTTTGAGAGCACAAGAAGTTTAAAAGCCAACAGAGCAACATGACCCGCACTTCCTTCACAAACCCGACACATTCCATCTCGATACCGAGATACTACCTCAGAGATGGTGTAGTTTAAAAGCAACCCTAGATGAGGCTTATACAAAATTCTCGCAAACTTTTACCACACCCTACAGCGGCCATGTGATAACGGCGTGCCAGCTCCCAAGGATTTTCGACATTGTATGATTTTTTGAGGGTTTAAACGGTTGGATTAGGCATGTTGTCGAGGTAATTTCTCCCCTCCCCCATGATGCTAGGCCCGCCCCTCCCTCATCTACACAAGGACTATGGATCTTGCAAAGACATCACATAGAATTTTCCATGCCACTTCTGGGCAAGATTTTCATGTGCCGCCTTTCCGATCTATAATTTCTGGAGCTGAAACCCTAGCAGTGTGATAAATATCTCAAACATTGCAGGCGGGTCCAAAAAATACGGGAGTCTGGGACGTGTCATTCGATGGCCTTCTTTGAGAGTGCGAGAAGATTTGAGGCCGACGGAGCAACAGGACCCGCACTTCCTCCACCAACCCGACATGTTCCATCTGGATACCCAGAGATTACCTCAGAGATGGTGCAGTTTACAAGCGGACTAATGTGAGGCCTCTTCCACACACGCTCAAACTTTTACCACAACCTACACGGACCGATTTCCGGCATCATATGATTTTCCGTCGATTTAAACGGTTGGATCATTGCTCGCACACAGACGAAAAACTAAAATAATAATTGAATTTATGAAAAGGGGCAATTACATTTAAGCCCCTAGTTGTGTCACACACGTATGATTTGCACCTAAATTCAAAAAACCCTTGCTTTTGTCCAAGCTTGTTTGCTCATCTTATGCTTTTGCCCTTTGACCATTTGACTGTAACTTTGAAAACTTCATAACAAATTGATACTAACTTAGAAAAATGCAAATAAGATATCAAAATGTTCAGAAAAAACAACACTTATATGTACATGTCATTTGCATTTATGAAAAAAGTTCTAGAAAGTCTACATCCTAGTTTGAGCTCATATGATCTTAACATGAATAGTAAAATCTAAAAAAAACTTATAAAACTTTAAAAAACCTAAAAAAATTGTGGCAAACATTGGCTAATGGTTTGAGCTCTTATAAAGTTTCATCAAGAAATTACATTCCTGGAAGAAATAACAAAAAAAATCAGCACTCCAAAATGCTTTTGTTTTGGAGCATCAATTTTGTTTTTGTTTTTGCCACGACTTCCACGAATGACATTCCCTGGTGAAACCTGGCAATCGCTCAATACATTTGTCAATTTTGCCACCAAAAATATTCATATTTTTTAAAACTTGTTTACAATTTTTCTCATCAATAATTCTTCTCATCAATAATTCTTCTCATGTATATAATCCTTCCAATGATGATATGAAACTGGACCTCCGCAATTCAACTGTTTCGTCCATGTAACTAAAGTGACGAATATAACACCTAGCAAAGGAAATTTAGTACTATAACCTTCTCTTGTTTCCAGAGAGAAAAGTACCTGCCCCTTCCCGTACCTGAACCCCAGCTCCCCAAGATTATCCCTCTCCGGATGCACCCTCGCTACTTCATCAGTTGTGGCACCAATTCGGTCAGCCAACCGATTGCAGCAGGAGAACACATCATCATGGATGTCGTCGAATTTCACGTTAGGCAAATGAGATGGATGATGAAAAACCATTAGATATATAGACTGACAAGCTCGAGAAAACGAACCGTGGAAGGCGAAGAATTCAAGGCTTACTATTAGATTTGAGATGCTTGGTATGGACGTGTTCAGTTGGATTTTTTTTTTTGCGGGGAGTTGGAGACCGGTGAAGACGAGAGGGCTATTATATAAAAGGGAAATAACTGGTTTGTTTTTGTACTACATAGTATACAACTTATGTTTTGGAAATCCAATTCGGCTCCTAGGTGCACGTGCTCCTATGCATGAAAACTGATTTTTGAAATCTCAAAAAGATCCCAACAAAATTTTGATGTGCTCATAGTCACATCCAAATGCTACCTATAATTTTTTAGGTAAATAAGGTTAAGCACTTTGTCATGTGCAAAAAAAAAACATATTGAACACCAAATGCTACGCACAAATTTGTTTGATAAAACACTGTTGCTCTGTTTGGCATGAAATTTGTCAAACATGCTTGAGACATTAAAACGAACATCTACAAAGAAAAAATTAGATTTTTCTAAAGTTTATTACTATTTTTTAAAATTTACTATTCATGTGGGAGCAAATTCACCGGTGAGCCAAAACGTCCTTTCCATATGTTTGAGCAACTTAGAAAAAACACTAACAAACCACTACGCCAGTGGACCACGACATCAACTGTCAAAATTAATCACAGATCAGTGTCCAAAACTACTGTCAAAATTAGAATCTTGTCACATGATTTGTGTTTCGAATTCACAATTGTGTGTGTGTGTGTGTGTGTGTGTGTGTGTGTGTGTGTGTGTGTGTGTGTGTGTGCGTGCGTGCGTGCGTGCGTGCGTGCGTGCGTGTGTGTGCACATATATATGTTCTATCCATATCCCTAGATGCTTTCGGTAAAATCCAAACTTATAGAGAGAGGTTTTTGGGCATGGAAGTACTAGCTATATGCAGTACATTTTCTTTACCAATGGTTGCTAGGTTACAGTAATTTGACTGAGACTGACGAAGCTAAAGAAAAAGAGAATAATAATGTATTGGAAATTATTTCTTGTGAGTCAATTATTGCTTGAACTAGATGTGGTCTCTAAATTTCAATACCAGATGATCTAGATTAATCAGTTTCATAACCAAATATATTTGTTCCATTAAAAAATTGTGAAGATGACGGTTTACATATTTTGCACAAGAGGCATCCTACTAAGCACATATGTAAAAATATTTTTGAAATAAAATAAGTAGAAAATCAGACATACTTTTTTCAGGAAAGCAAAATCAATAAACTAGAAGGAAGACATCAAACACAATAAGGCGCACGACTAGGGCGCACTCTTGCGTTGTCAGCGTCGGTGGAGGAACATTAATCGGTGGAGAAAATCACGTTGCATATTGGCGCTCTATTTTTGTCTCATTTAGTCGCTTCATCTCCTTCTCCTTCGCATGCACGTCTCCTCCTCTACTCATATATATGGGCCCTTTCCCGCTCGTGCATGGCGCCTCCTCCCATTCCTTCTCCCCTTGTCTCAGTGCACGCAGGTTTCTGCAGGGGAAGCGCCGCAGAGGAGGCTCCTGCAGCATAGAGGCAGCGGTGGCGGCTAGGAATAGTGTGTGTGTTATCGGCGGGAAAGCTTCATCGCCTCGTGGCTCCACAATCTCCTACCGCAACCACGCGGAAAATGACGGCGATGAGGAGGCCCGACCCTTGGCAGAGACCCGCACCCCCGAGTGGTTGCGACGCCGGATCTCTTCGCCTCGCGGGTCCAGCCCTCCCGTCCGCGCTGCAACGTCGGCGGTATGGAAGCCCGGGCTCGGGAAAGCACCACGGCGTCGTGTGGCCGGTGGGGGCTCTTTGGACCGCGCGGTGGGGGACTGCCGCGGCACCCGGTCATGTGTTCCAGCCACGCCAAGCTGTAGATTTGAGTTACTGTCTTCAGTTTGTTTCCTCCATGTTTTGATCTGCACCTCTACCCCACCATCCCTCTCAAGTAAGTTCGATCTTGAGACAGTGAAATCCCTAGCAGGTGGCAGAGGCTGACTGCCATGAGATCTCCCGGGATTGTATGTGCCAGTTTTGGTTGTGCACACCAATCGTTTGATGAACCGTAGAAGAAATTGTATGATGTTGTTTATACTAGACTAGTACGAATGCCCGTGCGTTGCAACGGGCGATAAAATTAATAGAACCTGCTCCGCGTGTCATTTCTCAATACTTCTTATATCCAATTTTTGACGAACGCCAGAAATAAGGTAACGCTAAGTATGGCTTTTCAGTCCATGAAGGATGTATTCCAGCTCCGCACTTTCATCCTATTATAAAGTAGTGATGCATGGAATAGTGTTTGTTGTTGTCCAGAATAACACGTGTTTTTTAAAAGGTATTTTTTGTAAATTTTTAGAACATTATTTGAAAATTTTAAATCATTTTGTTAATGAATATAACATGTTTGATTTTGAAAATTATATTTCATTTGAAAAAAATGCACTATTTGGGCTTGGCCCAGATATAAGGACTTGGCCTACACAACACATACGCTCTTAGAAAAAGATAACACCTGGACCTATCTAAAAAAATGCCTAGACACCTGGAGTTAGTCGTCCACAACAGCGTGCAATTTTTGACTGGTTAGTCCCTTTTTCCGCTCAACTCTCAATTAAAAAGAGCTACTCCATCCAATCCATATCACTTTACGCTCAAACAGATGTATCTAGCACTCGATCGGAGGGAGTACTGGATTTTTGGATTTTCCAGCAAGATACGGGTAGAGAACTATGTATATATGTTAGTAACCAGCAAGCTAGTCTGATCAAACTATCTATGTCACGTTAACATAAAAAAATATGAAGAAGGCAGTATTGTGATACTGCTGTAAAAATAGAAGTGTACTATACGACATATACAACAGAATCAGGAGCATCTTGTTCTTCGTCACTGCTTGCTTGCATCAATTCAAATTGCTACTTGCTGCAGCTAGATTCACAAAGGAGCATTACTCTCTCAACAGTACTGCTAAGTTTGTCACCAATGAAATACTATTGATGAATTCTCATAGTGTATGCCTCAGGATTTAGATGGAAACAAAATGAGAATTGAGAACTAAATTATCAAACAACAACTCAAGTATTTTCCTCAAATACCTCTGACTCGTTCACTGCTTAGGGGTGAGATGATCCACAATGCATGTCAAATACTATGTGCTCATGATACTGTGAACTACTCCCTCCATTCATAAATATTTGTCTTTTTTGAGATTTCAAATGGAATACCACATACGGATGTATATAGACATATTTTATAGTCTAGATTTCCTCATTTTGCTCCGTATGTAGTCACTTGTTGAAATCTCTAGAAAGACAAATATTTAGGAACGGAGTGAGTACCAAAAACTTCATGAAGCACATGAGAAATAAATTAATTGTACAGACTACTTCTAAATTAGGACGTTAGTGACATGTAAAACCTGTGCCTCCAAAAACTGCTTGTATCAGAGATCTGCACTAATTCATCCACTCTTGCAAGCACTCATGAGTAGTCACCTAGCATACCGACAAGCATCTACATGATCACCAACTATACAGATATGAGTTTGGAACTTTGGCTACTTGGTAGCATAGTGTGTGCTAACCAAATACAAAATTAAGATATATGCTGCAATACCGTGTTCTGCTCACCAATCTACATCACCGTAAGGTATTTCATGTTCTCTCCACCAATGTAAAATATACTATTAGGCCTGTACATCAACCATGAATGTATGCGGAGGCTGGGTGTAATGCTTAAACCATTTAAGTAATAAAGCGGCCCTTTTCGAAAAAATGAATGTATGCGGATAATGCATCTACCGAGGGTACAAGCATGTCATGAGTACGGTTTTATTTGAACTCATTTTCCCCTTAGGAAAAAATGTAAGTTATATATTAAATCCAGAGGGATAAACTGTAGGAAGCAACTCTTGCAGAATTCTTGATTCCCTAGAAAAAACAACATACAACAGTTGCTAATGTAACTGTCAGTCATATACAAGAATGTATCTCTAATGAGGTGACATTGAGCGGTCTTCTAGCGAAGTAGGCGGAGCCGACATTGAATAGATTCTTGTTTTCTCGTGAAGTCGGTGGAGGTGATATTGGGCGATTTTCCGGCAAAGTCGACGGAGGCGAGATACTTGCAGGTGTCATTGAATAGATTCCGTTGGACCGTGTCTTGTTTTCTGGCGAAGTCGGTGGAGGCAACATTGGGCGAATTTCCGGCGAAGTCGACAGGGGCGAGATACTTACAGGCTTCAAAATTTGTGATGCAATTTAGCTTGATTTCTAGTCCAGCCTTTCTTTTTATTGCGGGAATTCTTTGTGGAATCCAGATCGAGGCATCGATGGCTCTGCATTGGAGTAGTTCTCCTACACGGATTCAATCCAAAACGGACACGGCGCTGGAAGAAGCAGAGGCAGCGGTGCCGTACGCAGGTCGTACGCCGTGCTTTCTCACCTCAGCTGAGCGACGGAGCGTCCTTAGTGCAACATGGGCTGGCAACTAAAATAGACATATGGGCCGGCCGTCTCGCTTGCCCTTCAAGTACGTCCTCGTTGCTTAGTTTTTTGTTTCCTCTGCATGTGGGCCGGCTGTCCCGGTATTCTTTGCACATACGTTTTCAGCTAGGTTTATAGTTTCCTTTGCACGTATGTCATATGTTGGTCAAAACGGAGCAGACCAAAAAATCGTGTACGTAAAAATCACCAAAACGGTACGAAACAAAGCGGAACCAAACCAAGAATACCTATTCCCTTTAATAGTAGGTATAGATTGGAGCTAACTGCTTGAGTATATATCAGTTATACTGATTGTGTTGTTGTAGCTCTCTAATTTTAGAAATTGGAACACAACAACCGCCTCTGAACATTTTTTATTTGTATCAATGCTGTTAGATATTTCAACTCTCGGAAATCATAATATTTTGATATGCTGTACATAGAGTAGCATCCATCCTAACTAACACTGGTAATACATGCTGTGGCTGATCTTCTTCGCCGGGTCCTTGTTCGCTTCATAGCCCATATGGTAGGGGAACTGCATACGGGAAGTGCCTTATAATGATGTTCTATTTTGGGAAAACCCAATGATTTTTTCCTAACCCAAAATTGCTGATGTAGGTAAGAACAAGTATATAGTAGTAATGCACCATATATACGTTGAAGTACTATTTATGTTATTCTTGATCAACCCATGAATTATCGCATTCTGGAAATCGAAAATATTTGATGCAACATATATGTAATTCTCAGGATGTTCTGGGATCCGGATGAGCTTGATATGGCCTGACATAGCTCATTTAATGATGAAGTAGTTGAACAAAAGGAACAACTCGGGAAACAGTTTACAGCTGTGAACCAAGTTGTGCGCTCTCTCTACCTACGCCCCCCCCCCCCCCCCCCCCCCCCACGCGCGCCTCCCAAAAAATGGCCTACTTTTCTTAGTTAATGAGCGTAATAATTGTTTCCCCTCATTATAAAGCTCTTGAACCTTTTTCTCATTTGTTCGGAGAAATCGGGCTGGAAGATTTTATGCCCGTTTTTGCATTGGATATATATTAAGAATCTAACTTTTAAAATGCTACTGACTTTTTAGTGTGTTGCTAAGTGCAATTTCAATATATGCCTTATGCTTGCATGTGCTAGATGTTGTAGTTTCCCATATAACTCTGATGCTGGTCTTTCGTTGAAAATAAATGAATTTTCCTTTTTTTGGAACATTATCAAATAAGTTTTCCTGTACTAATGAGTATTGATTAGTAATTGAGTTCTTACCTTAAAGATATGTGGCCATATATGTTTCTCTTTACACGAACAATATACACCATTTTGCAATGTACATTGCTTCAATAGGTGGTGTTGACTATGATTTTCTTTTGGTATTGAAACTCTTGAAACTCACTACATAATTAGTCTTCCATTTCTTGAAATAGAACACATGCCATGAGCAGATATTACAAATTGCCTTGTTTTATAGGTAATCCAAGAGTTACGCCTGATCTTACACATGATGTTTGTTTGTTAGCAAGGATGATGCTTGCTAACAAGCACGCTGGTCTCTAATTATCGTTGATTGAATATTGTGCATGATTGAAAATTTGTTATTATCAAATGTGGCTGAAAGGAAATGTCCCTCGGTCGCTGTCCTAAATCCTTTTTCCCCTCAAGTCACTAGCTTACTATTGGTAGTTAGTCAGTTGATAATTGGATGTCTAATTCCAGATACGTGCACCGTGCACCATCTACTCGATGGTATGCCCATATGGATTGCTTGATCTCTTTTTCTCT
This sequence comes from Triticum timopheevii, assembly GCA_963921465.1. Classification (NCBI taxonomy): domain Eukaryota; kingdom Viridiplantae; phylum Streptophyta; class Magnoliopsida; order Poales; family Poaceae; genus Triticum; species Triticum timopheevii. The sequence goes on along the minus strand of OY997274.1, from coordinate 628,267,154 downwards.
GCAGACTGCAGGTGCAGGTCCCCCGCTCGTTGAGGACAAGGTCAGATTGCTTAACGAGTTCTTTTATTTTAGGATTTTAAGATGATTAGTCCTTGAGCACCATAGTTGATTGAAATGAAATATGCGGATCACTTTTTGCTTCGAATTAAATGAAATATGCGGCACAATAAAATGGTGTATATAGTGAGACTATGTAGTGTATGAGTTATTTGAGTAATGATGTGAAAGCAATGTATAAACTTGTTGAATTCACTTAGTTTGCTGATACTGCTTTATCGATATGTGGCCAGCAAGTGTGACGTGCAAGTTATATATATTAGGGATCTAATGTACTATGTATTTACAAACTTTTCTGTGTGTTCCATGGTACTAAGTCAAACATCCACCAGCGCAGATTTGGTTCTAATCAAGGATCACAGATTTCACGCTTGCACTATAGTTTATTTCTCCATTCGTACATCATCAGTCTTAGTACTTGCTCTTGTGCCTGCCGGGCTTGCGCTGTTACTGAGTTTGCCTTCCCTTCCTAAATAGCAGACCTGAATCCCTTTTATGGCCTTGAAGCAAAAATGTTTAGGATACACACAGAGCCAGAAGGTAAATATGGGGTCTGACAGAAAGAGTAAACACTGATTTTAGGTGCTGCACTTCAGAAGCGAGCCCTTCCTTCACCCGCACAAGCTCCTACAGGTAAATCAACCGTTCGTCAGCATATTTTTATATTCATTGCTTGGAACAACAAGCTGAATCAACTGAATTACTCACCTTATGCCAGGTCTTGGTGTGCAAGACTGCAAGCCACTAATAAAAAAACAAAATATCATGTTAGACAGCTATTTATCTATGGGATATACACTACAGTGCAATGGATGCATCAGTCTCACCAAACGATGGTATGCTGGGTCTCATAGGATCACTTGCATTTCATTGGACTTCCTTGAAGCCAAAGACTAGGATGACTTGTACTTATAGTTACTACAGCAGATCACTCTGATTATTTCACAAGAAGCATTTCAAGCCCATGAGTTGTAGTTGTAATTCTTTCCAAACTGCCATGATTTTAACCAAAAGTTTAGTACAGGTTCAGATTCTAATTTGTGTGATAAGTTTATAACATTTTTGTCTTGCATGTTTCTTTATAGCTTATATCTCTTATTGCAATTCGTAGGATGAGAATCAGGACATGAATTTGAACTATGATAATTGGATTTATGATCTTATTCATGGAAATTGTGCAAAATAACGAACAACGGTCATTATTTGTCCCAGTGAAGCTCCAGGTTTGGCTGATTGCTGGGGATATGAGTTCCAGAGTTTGTAGAAGAAATATAAAATAAAATTAAGCTAGACTAGATATACATATTATACTCCCTGGATTGCCTTTTATTAAACAAATTATATAACATTGTGATGGGGTAATGACAATACTAAAACATCGTCAGTTGCCACTATTTATTTTGTGGGATCATCAGAAGGTGAAACTTATGAATAGATCTATCATCCTGGTCACTAATTTGTTGGCGTGTGGCTGATGCAATATTAGTGTGTGTGCTTGTGTGTCATTATCTATTGTATTATTAAAATGGTAGAATATGAATGGCTTAGATGTAACAATAGATAAAAAAACAGTTCAAAAGAATGGCTGTGATTTGCTAGAAAGAAGTATTCACGCATTAATGGCTCCATATCCTATACGTTTCAAAGCGATGAGTTAGAGTCCTATACGGCCATATACCTGTTCAAAAAATAAATACGGCTATGTATCGCCACATACGTTCCTAAGTAACCAGCCTAGCAAAGATAGAGAAACAAGTTGTGGGTCCTAAAAAATTTATAATGGCCAAGATCTAACAGAATTTCATCATATAATATGTGACACACGCTTGTATTGTTTTGCACATACAAACTTCGTCACGTAGATGTCTAGGCGATTGAGAAGTGTAAATCAGAATGGCGTATGGAAGAAGGACACATACCATCATCACGTGGGTTGTACGGACACCTCTGTTTCCGTTTTTATATCATCAGTATGAGAAAATCAATCAAAATAAGGTAGCGACGCTATACATGCCAATCAGCCACTAACACACCTGAATCGAATAGCCAGTACCTATTGATCAGTCCAATTTGTCACCCTCCACCAGATTGGAGAAGAAAAGAATAAAGTACACGGGGCAGCAGTAAATAAAAAGAGAAAAAAAAAACAAGTGAGGCAGTGACGCTATTCCATGGATAGTCGTTCCCGCAGATTTTTTTCGATAAAGGGCATTTTTATTGACTCAAAATATAGCATCAAGCAGATACAAAACATGATGAGCATCGCCCGGCCTCTGCATAACTAAGATGCACACGGCCAAACAAAAACAAACTGAAAGAAGATAAAAAAAAGGTGTCATATCAGCAATATTAGGATCATATAGGACCGACGCTATGCCTTTGTCGAAGGGGTTGGTGCGCCCCGGAGATTATGCTGCCACCCATGGTGGGTGAAGACCTCCCTAGTCTCCCGCTCCAACCGCGTACACACCGCCTTGAATAGTGGTTGATACTCTGTTCGGTTCCCGCACATGAAATATGCTCTGTATGAACAAGAATATGCCATATATATACATCGAAGCTGATGACAAGTGAGTGACAAAAGAGAATGCAAAGAATAACAACTAATATTTTTTAATGGAGAGAATAAAAACTAATTGTAAATTCATATGCTCTTTTAACAAGAAGCGAGTGAGACAAGAAAACATAATATGAGGAGGAATAAAACCTAATTGTAACTAGGTAATTAGTGCTATTCTAATTAAATTCTAGAAAACCTATATAACTCAACCTAAACTGATATGATAGTTTTGATTGACTTTTGATATTATGGATGATATTGGCTGTGAAGAAACCCATATATCAGTGCCAACACATTATATGAAAAAGTGAGCTAATTAATCATATGAAAAAAGGAAAATGTTGTTGTTGGTATAATAATGGAGGTTTGAAGCAAGAATTTGTTTAAGTGCAATAACTCATCTTAACCATGTTTAACAATACATAGAAGCTAAATATAGAAAAGCTACGATGAGGTTGACTAAAATAATGTTTTCGCTTCTGGTCTTCTTTGTATTGTCATGATGTTTAATGAATAGATTAAAAGGTTTTCTCGCAAAAATATAGTTATATTGTCCTATATGGGTAAGTAATTTATATAATTGGTAAAAGCATGTGCGGAAGCATTCGATACAAAATCTAGTAAGAAGGCCAACGGAGGAAAATAAATATCATAAGATTTGCATGTAAGCCAATAATGTCAATATTTAATTACCACTAGAAATTGTTCGGAGATATGGTTTCGCTTGCAAGTTAAAGACTACATTGCCTTGGGTCCACTATTTGCAAATATTTAAGCTCCCCAATAGAAGTGCACCTAATGGTCTATGGATAAATCAGACTTGATATATTAAATAAGTGAAAAATATACATAATAGTAAAAGAAATCTAGCCACGCAATGCATAGGTCACCCTGCTAGTTTTGCCGAAACAAGTACTATTATTGCATAGGTTATCATTTATCACTATTAGAGTTGCAGTTTACCTTCTCCACGTAGATAATGTTCTTACCTGAAATTAGTAAACCTATGTGCTCTTACCTCAAATTGACATTATAGTGCATTCCAGGCATCAAATTTTACCACTATTAAAATAGATGTAACAATTGACTTCTCTCAAGGATATTAGACAAAATCAGGATACATTCTCCATTATCATCCATGGGTGGCCCTTCACCCTCAGGTACTTTTCTAAACAAATAAAGCCCTAGGAGCTTCATCAGATCATCAGATGGGTGCCAACTCGCACTTGTCCTTGCTGCTGTTTTTGCTACCGGATAGTCAGTAATATCTCATTGCTTGCTTGACCTTACAACGTTTTATTTTATTTTATCTCTCTAAGAGTTGTCTCTTGAAAAATCAAATCATGTAGATTCTACTTCATAAAAAGGTCTACTGCATGACTTGCTGGGATCTGTGCAATCCCTTTGTTTAGACAAAATATTGCATGAATGTATCGGTAAAAAACTTGTGACCGTTGTTAATCTGTCGAAAGATTGGTACATCCTGTTGTCTATACTCATTAGATCTCCTTGTTGTTAATTGCATCTGAATTACTACAATGTACTCTGCGTGACAAGCCAGATGACCTGATCTATGTTGCTCGGCTATTTGTAGTTTTTCTGATTGTATTGTCACAACTGTGATCAAGGTTCTTTTCAGTTTAGTTCAATCTGTCAACTAAGATACTATGTCAGCTAAAAGATAGAAAATAAAATTTTCTAGATATTTGGACTTCATACTGCAGACGAACTCAGATATATAGTACATAGTAGACTATGTAATAAGGCTAGGCTGTCAATGTAGTGGAAAGAAACGTGATGAAAGGTGCTCTCCCGTTGAGAGGTATGCTAGGAGATGAGCATGCTAGGAAGGGGATCTCCTGCTTCAGCTGGTATCAGGTTAATCAAAGTCTGCTAACACTGGGAAAGGTTCTTCGCCAACTCAGGTTTGTTTTCTTCTTGCAAGAAGTTGTAATCGCAGTGGCTTAAATTTTATATAAAGATATTCCGGCCTGAAAATTATCAAAGTTTGCACATATTTTTCTCTTTCTTTCGTATTCACTAGATAAAATGATTTTGTATTTCATTTGGTGGTACAATTTGATGTTTCCCCTTTCTGCTCATTTTGTCTGCTCTTTGAACAATGACAACCTTTCTGGACAAAGGGTAAAAAAAGAAGACAAAGGGTAATAGATAACATCAAGATGATACCAATTACACCTTAGTCTGAACTATTATGTTCCTCTTGCAGCAAGGGAAGAAATGGTCGTATCCCTTACATACATTACATAGGCTCAAAGCTCACACGTATATTACAGTCCTCTTTGGGAGGCAATGCAAGAATGGCCATTGTCTGCACCATGAACCCTGCACACACACTCATATTTACCAATCCAGGAACACACTTCTGTTTGCGACTTGCGCAAAGGAGGTTGTTACAAATGCATAGGTCAATGTAATGATGTCTGACAAAGCACTACTGAAGTATCTACAAAGAGAGCTTGTAAGATTAGGAAATGAACTGAAATTGCAAGACTAAATAGAACCTTTCAGTTGAGGTCCCCAGGCGCATGTTTCTCCATATTACTTTCTATTTAGATTGTTGTTTGGTGGTCGATACAGAATCACAGATGCAAAGGTAGAGATGCAGATTTGGAGATTCATCAATAGTTCTTTAATTTATGTGTATTGATAACAAGGATTTAATATCGGAAACAAAATAATTTCGGATGTGACTGAAATATGTGAAATTTCAGAAATTTCGCATATTTCAAAAATTATTTCTGATTTAGATCTTTCAAATTTCACTTAATTTTGATGAATTATAACATAATTTAAATTTATTTTTAAATCAATTTGAATCTGCCTAAAAATTTCAGGGTTAAAAAAATTTTGAACCCACTGAAATATGCGAAATTTCAGAAATTTCACCAAAATTTCCTTGGAATTTATAAGAACTACTCTACTTGATTTTTGCGGATCAATTGTGTGGACATGATGATTTAAGAAGTGATGTGCATATTGAGGCCTAAAAGTTTTATCTGCATTTACAACTTAGTGTCGTCTGTTAAAAAGGTCTCCCATCTTCCTTCGTAGCCATGATATGCATTCATGCCTTTTAAACAATTTCTGACGCTGTAGGCAAGTTGCGACACATCCGATCATTTATCGGTCTCTTTTGACCGAGAAAACTCTAGAAAATGCAAAAAATGTTGAAAACCAAACTTGGCATCCTGCCTTGAATTTGTCATACAAACAATGAAAAAATGGGGTCATTTGACGTATGTCGAGAAACAACGTGCTCTCAAACGGATTCTTCTGGCATACTGGGACACCATACGATGAACATGGTGTTTTTTGGAACATTCTTGAAATGATCACAACTTGTGAGAAGGTGAGGAATGCCCATAGTAGGCATTCATGCTAGGTTTAAAAAAAATATTTAGACTAATATTTAAACAGGTACTTAAAACTATTATTTAAAATTTTAACATAATTAATAAATACAAAGTGATAAAATTGAAAACAGTAAACATTTTTCGTAAAAAAAGCATTGAATAAATGTTTGACGGGAAAACGAATTTAAAATCATAATTTAGAACATTTCCTGAAAGTGTTATTTTGGTATTCCACACAATATTTTAAAATTTAGAACTAGTTTTAAAAAGAATAATATAGTTCAAAAATGAGAAAAATGAATTAACAAAAAAGGGACTAATAACCAAAAAATAAAAAAAACAACGCTTAGGCCTTGGCCTAACTAGGCAACTGTGTCGCACCTGTGAGGCCCTTATTGCGAATTCTTAAAACTGTTTGCATTTTTTTAAAATTCTTCATGTTTACAAACAACGTTTGAAAATTTCAAAATTTGTTCACATTATATTTTTTGTTCGAATTTAAAGAAATATTCCTATTTCCAGTTTTGTTTCTAATTTCAAAATATGTACAGCAAAATGAAAAAATGTCCGCACTTTAAAAAAACAGAAGCTAAAAAACATTCTTATTTTCAATTTTTGTTCACAAACTAAAAAACAGGATTTCAAAATTGTTCCCGCTTTTAAAAAAATCACCAATCCAAATGGTCAGAGTTTGTAATTTTTTTTAAAAAAATGTTCATGTTTTTGACAAGACATCTTGTTTTTGATTATTTTTTCTTGTTTTTTCTAAAAAGTTTGGAATTTTCATTTTTATAAACTTGTAACGTTTGTCGAAAAATGTCCAAAATCCCAAAAGTTCGTCACACTTTTAGAAAATTGTTTTCGAATTTCGAAAATTATTCTTTTTTAAAAAAGTTTAGAATTTCATAAATTATTTGCCTTTTCCAAACGTATTCGGCATTTGCAAATTGTTCACTTTTTTTATTGAAAAGTTTCGATATTTTTGGACTTTTTTTATATATGAAGGATGTTGTATGGTTAGATCACCTGAGCTGACAAAATAGTTCTTTCTAAAGAACAGCACTTGAGCATCTGTAGGTAAATAAAGCTGTTTTCTTGATACTTTTAGATATATACTCACTACTGGAATTTCCTCGTACTACCACACGCTGGATTTGTGCTCTGTTCAGATTTCAGTATAAGCATTCGCAGAAAATAAGCCATTTAAATTGAGCGCCTGGCAAATATTGTGTTTCCTATTCCGAGCTTCCGTCACAGCAAGGAACACTGGATATGCAATAAAAAATAATGTAAACATCTTTCCGCAGGTAAAGAACCCTCTACCAATAATGAGCCTCAGGTACAGCCTACTCAAGTTACTTCTATCCGTAAAAAGACCGTGCATTCAGTTGTTCTCGATTTATACATGAAAATAGCAAAGCATGCTTTATTTCATTCACAAAATAACTGTTGCCAAACCAGTTTAATTCTGTTGGTGGGCAATTCGTCCCCTATTCCTGCACAACAGCATGCTCACGCACACTGCAGCCATCAAGATAGAGTCCCGCTTCGGTACAATATTGTGCTTTTTGTGGATGATCGGTCATCTTCATACCGAGCATGGGGATGGGACGTTTGGGTCTCTGTGGTTTCACTAGTGTTGACAGTGATGGATTGAGTGGGGGTTTAGACTTGTACTGGTATGAGTCCTTGCATGTGGATGTGTTGGATAAATCTAACCAGTTTATTGATGCTTAGGTTAGTTGGCTGATTCTGATTCCTTATGGCGTTTAACTTGTGTTCTGGGGAGCCAAGAGTGGAGGATCGGCACCTTATGTGGTCCAAACTGAGTGGCTTACACTCGCGTCAGGATCATGGTTAGTTGTCGGTGATTTTAATGAGGCCATGTGCAGTTTTGAGCATTTTTCAGGAGTGAATTGCAGAAAGCCACCACATTGAAGCGTCGTGTTGCAGAAAAGACTCTTCTACGAATTTGTGCCAGAAAACACTGATTTTTGTCTTAATCATTTGCAGAAACCACCTAACCTTCTGTTCGGGCATTTTAACCTCTATTATGACATGTGGGTCCCGCGTTTGATGAGGTGGCATAACGTTTCGTGATAGACACCGTTAGACTGGTATTTTTCCAAAAAGAACCTTCCTCCCAATCCCTCCCCTGCCCGATCCAGATCGCCACCGGGCTTCCCTCCTCGCTCCAGCTGATGTCGTCGGCGGCGGCGTGCGTACAGGGACATGGCAAAGTGCGCCAGAGAGGGATGCCGGGGACAAGGAGCAGCTGCTCCGGCTGGGCCACCGGACCTCGCGCTACTCCGCCGTGAGCAGGACATCCGGGAGCGGCGGCGGGGCTCGTCTACGCAGTTGCCTGGTGTGGCGACCTGCCGGAGCTGCAGGACGCCTGCACCCTCCTCGCCGTGCCGGAGCTGCAGGACGCTCTCCCTGCCGACGAGCTCGTTGCCGGAGCCGGCCGGCATTGGTCTGGCGAGCTCGAGGGCATCCCAGCTCCTGCGTGCAGAGCGGCCGAGCTCCAAGTGCCGCATAGCCCCGTTCTGGAGGTGGCGCACGCGGCGCGGTGGAGCTCGAGGGTCGCCGCAGCCACGGCGGGCGACACCATGCCCGTCCAGCTCCTTCCTGCTGCTGCTTGCCACTGCCGCTCCTTCCCGCTGGTGGTCGCTGCTGCTGCTCCTTCCCACTGCTGCTGGTTGCCGCTGCTGCTCCTTCCCGTTGCTTGCCGCCGCCGACGCAGCTCCTCTCCCGATGCTGCTGCTGCTTGCGACTGCTGCTCCTTGCCGGGGCTGCTGCTCCTTGCCATTGCTACTTAACGCTACTCCTTGCGGCTGCTGCTCTGCTCCGGCAGCCACGGTACCAAGGTCCAGGCAGCAGCAACACGAAATTCTCGCCGGCACGCCCATATTGCCATGGTCGAGCTACTGCCGATCGGAGCTGACCTGGGCGAGTGCAGGAGTGGGGGAAGGGGGCGGCTGAGTTGTGACGGGCATGGCCGTGGTGGTTCGATGGAGGCTTGGCGGCGGCGACGCTGGTGAGAGTGGCATGGCCGTGGTGGCTCGGGAGAGAGAGAGTTCAGGGAAGGAGATGGGGAGAAGAAAGAGAGAGAGCTTACATGGTGGCCTGGCGACGAGACCCATCACCCATGGCCGGTGTTCCACTGCTCTGCTCTGCTGCTGTGTCAGCCCAAATCCATCGAGGGAGTCGACTGCTTTTTGTTTTTTGATTGAAGGGTGTTCCTGTAAAACTAAAGGGACTGATTTGTAAATCCAGAAAATCCCTCATCTAACGTCGTCTGCCACGAAACGTTGTGCCACGTCATCAAATGTGGGACCCACATGTCATAATAGAGGTTAAAATGCCTGAACAGAAGGTTAGGTGGTTTCTGCAAATGATTAGGACAAAAATCAGTGTTTTCTGGCACAAATTCGTAGAAGAGTCTTTTCTGCAACACGACGCTTCAATGTGGTGGTTTTCTGCAATTCACTCATTTTTCAGTGACGATGAGAGCAGAACCACAAATGGAGGCCTTTAGGGGCATTCTTGAGCTCTGTGCTTTGACTGACCTTGGCTTTGAAGGTGTACTTCACACATACGATAACAAACGGGCTGGTGCTATAGAGTCAAGGTTCGTCTGAACTGGGACGTTGCATCATGGTGTGAGCTATTTCCCTTCAATTCGGCATCACATGTTGTTTCCCCTAGTTCTGATCGTGTTGTTCTTTACTGCGCACAGGGAGGGCGATGAGGTGCAGCTGGGTAAGAAGAAATTCGGCAGTTTGAAATGATGTGGGATAGGGATCCGATGCTGTATGTGATGGTCCAACAGCTTGGGAAGCGGCTGGTCATATGCATGATTTGGGCGATGTGGATGACGCTTTGGGCAGCACCATGAGTTGTTGATTTGAACCCGAAAAAGTTTGGTAGCATAAATAAAGAATTACAGAAATCACGTAATCAATTGGAAGAGCTTTATGCATATGAATTTCGGAGAAAGAGATTGCATATGCTTTGTTTCAAATTGGTCCACTAAAACCACCTGACCCGAATGGATTTTCGGCAAGATTCTTCCAGAGGCATTGGGGTATACTGAAAGGTCAAATAAATGCCGTCATTAAGGAGTTTTTCCAAACAATTATAATACCAGTTGGGGCAAACACTACTTCGATTGTATTAATTCCAAAGGTGGACAATCTGTTTAAACTTTCTGATTTTAGGCCTATCAATCTTTGTAATGTTATTTACAAAGTACTCCCTCCATCGAGTACTCCCTCCACAACTCCCACAAGTAGCCACCAAGGCCAGGAAGTGACACGAGGGTCGCCCATGGACCAGCCGAGCAGACTCTGGTGGGGAGGAACGGGCGGAGGGGAGAAGGTCTCGACGTCACAAGTGGCGGCGTACTATACGTTAAAGGATTGATTGATCTGAGCCTCCTATAACTACATCCTCAATGTTAGAAGAAGCTAAACCTCCAAGGATAAATTTTGAAATAGAAATCAGTGAATAAATAGCAAGTAAAATAGTAAATAACATATGCAAAATGTGGCACTTACCTCTAGGACAAGGCAAAGTGCCTTTGCGTGTGTCATAACCTTGAAAACACTCTACGATCATTTATTTTTCAATACTAACAAATATATCTCGCCATATGTAAAAAACCATTATATGATTCGTCCAACCAACACCCATCTTGTTCCTCAATCCAGTCTTGATACTGATGTACCGTTTGTTTGTTCATACGCATAATTAGTTAGTTCATTTGTAGCAAGACCTCTAATGTCTGCGTCCAAATCATCAATTGATATTCTCTTACCAAGTCTGGTTCAATACCACCTGGCTTGAGTTGAGCTGCAATATACGAAGGATACTATCAGTTGTTCGAGTTGAAGGACCTGCTTCCCGAGATCTCTAATGTCGAGTGAACATTTCACCTTGAAGCTCAGCCCCGTGCTGCTCCCACGAGCAGCCCGGGCGCCCAACCTCCGCCGCCACCAGCAACCCCCCCCCCCCCCCCACCTGCCTCGCCGCTGTCGGAAAGCGCCGTCGGGCGAAGCCCACACTGCGTCGGCGGCGGCAGGGTCTCCCCTTCCTCTCGTGTGGCTCTGGCGGCGCGGGGCGCTGGATCTCGCGAGGGCGCGGCTTGGCAACACGGATCCGGACAATTTGTGGTGGCGCGGCGGGGTTTGGCAGCGGCGACGGCGCTAGTCGCGACGGAGGCGCGGCAGGGCGGCGACGGCTCCACCCCGCATGGATCTCGGGCCTCCTCCTTCCTACTCTGTTGGTGCGCCGCCGGCTGCGGGGATGGCCTCCTCGCGTCCCTGGGGGGTGTGGTGCTCCTCTCCGCTCCTTCGTCCGAGCCCAAGGGTGGGTTGGTCAGGTCCTGCCAGATCCGGCCATGCAGGTGCTGCCGGCGATCTGAGAGTCCATGGTTGCTTGTAGGCCATGGTCGACGGGAGGGGCGCGGGGTCGTCCAAGGGTGCAAAGGTGGTCCCTTTCATCTCTTTTCTTGGCTGGGCGGTGACCGATGGCTAGGCGGGGCTTGGATGGCGGCGAGATCTGGGATACCGGGGCGGCGGCCGTGGAAGGTGGACTGCGCGTCGGCTCTTCGGCGAGCGGCGTTGCGGTGGTGGTGATCTTTCTCATTGGCTGTGCGGGCAGCGAGGAGCGAGGTAGCGAGGATTCTGACGATGGCTTTGCCTCGGCAGGGGAATCGTCCAGATCGGGGTGTGGAGGCCTGTTTTGGTGGCGGCAGACTTGGACCGTGGATACTTCGATGTGGCTCGAGAGTGTCTTCGAGCGAAAGCTCGGCGCTTTGGCGCCGACGGCGACGATGCCTGTGGGTGTTGTGTCCCTGTTGAGGACATCGTTGTGGTATCTCTCCCCGCGTCAGGGCTCCGGGTGAAAATCCTTGACCGTGGCTTCGATCTCGATGGCGGCGGCCTATTGTGTCCTCACCCTCTTGGGGGCGTCGTCGTGGAGCGCAGGTACCATTCGGTTGCGTTTCTTCGCCATCGGCGGGCGCGCTCGGATCCTATCTCGAAGCTCCTTCAGCTCTGGCTTGGGGAGGTGCCGACGGCTTCCTATCCTTTACACGTGACGTCAAGGGCATCACTCTCGGTCCTTGTTGTGTGCAGGCAGGATCGGTGCTCCATGGTCCGGAGCTAGAGGGCAGGGGTGCCCTCTCCAGCGACAACTTGGTGAGTGTGTTGCATCGACGTCCGGTGGTTTGTCATGGAGGCGTGGTCTCTCTTCTAGTTAGTAGCCTCGGCTGTGTCTTGATGGAGTGTGGGCACTCTTGTAATTAATCTTGTTCTATCTTTGATCTGCTTTGTATGAGGTTTTCCTCATCACTTTGTATCGGTTCGGCCGTGTGCTTTATTATATATAAAGCAGGGCGAAAGCCTTTTCGGTAAAAGAAGATGTCAATGTCTTGCTTCTTTTATTCATCTTGCCTTCCTATAAAATTATATAGCAACAAAAATTATAAATGTCTAAATTGATTTCCACGTATATGCTGAAAAGTGGAAAGCAATAAGAATCAAAGATTATCATCAAACATACAGTAGCATCTAGAAAGAAAATTTAGGATTTGGATGGAGGATACCTTTGACGGAAACTGCTTCTGCCACAAACTGCCTCTGCCGCTCTTCATTTGCATGTAAGGTCGCATTGCCGGGGTCACCTCCTCGCCCGCCGAGGTGCAGCTTGCACTCCTGCAGCCTCACCGCCAGGCGCCCTCGCCGGACATGGCTGGGCAGCCGGGAAGGGCTTGGGCTGCCAGCAGCAGAAGGGGATCGCAGGGGATGAGCTGGGCAGGGCGGACGGGGTCGTCGGGTCGCCGCAGGAAGGGGCCAGTGGGGCACGACGGCGTCGGGCGGTAAGGTTCCTCTTCATCGGGTTCATCCAAACAAAGGAGCAGCTGGTTCGTTTTCTCTGATCTTTTTTTTAGGTTTTTTTAGACAAATCTTTTTTTAGGGGTAGAACGAAGTTTACTGATCGAACGGAAAGTTTCAGCGTAGATCGAGCTCCACGGTACCTATTATCGTCACCGTCCACTGGCGTCAAGATCCGTGCTTCACGTGACTACCTTCTGACTGCGTCAGGGTCATTAGGCAGAGCTGACTGGGCAAACTCTTTGTCTCTCGCGTCGGGAAGAGACAAACTCTGATGGACCATGCGCATGGGCCCGACAACATGCATGCATGCTCTCTTTCCTCACGCCTCTCTCTCTCAAAATCTCTGCACATGCATGCATACTCTCCCTCTCACACACAGGTTCTTTCTCTTACTTTTTTATGAACTCCCTCACTGGCTCTCGCTCTCTCACGTCTTAAAAAAACTATCACGGTAAGATTTAAGAGAGAGGGGAGTGAGGAGAGAGCTGAGAGAGAAAGGCTGCATGCATGTGAGACAAACATGCAGGCCAGCATGAAAGAGAAAGGCGTGAAAGGAGAGAGATGAGAGAGTTGGTATAAAAAAATGATAGCGTTTGTAAAAAAAGTTGAACAGTGCTGGACGGCTGGTCAGCCCCAAACTGCAACCTGCAGTGTACAGGACCCTACTCATACAAATATATCAGACAAAAGAATCCATCCAGCTCATCTGAGAAGTCAGGGTCATGTGGCAGTTCATGTGGTGAATAGTAACCAACGCGTCCCATCAAGATTCAGATTTTGCAGGTCCCCTTCGGTGTAGTATAAGCACTGGTCACTCTGAGACAACTGCAAATTCTCAGAACACTGCTCATATCTCTATGTGTGGGAGTCCAGAGGGAACGGTTAGGATAGGGGGTGTTGTGTAGCTCGGGCTAGGAAAAACCATACTCTTGATCGAAAACCACAAATAGTGGAATACATCTCGGATCAGGGGCTGACTAAGCCACAAATGGCGTCCTTGACATAAAGAATATGCAAACTTGGCTAGACTATGAGCATCTCTATTCGACTCTCTACTTTGAAAAAAAAATTTACAATTAAACATGGTAGCTCAAATCTTTTTTTGAGGTTGTTCGTTTTCTCTTGTCGCTAGCTGGTCATGAGGAAAAGCTGTTGTGATTAAGGTTATCTAAAGAAAAGCTCGTAGTGTTATGCCTTGTAGCTTATTCTATTCTCTATAGTAGTTCCCTTCGATTCCTAGACCACCATTATGAACCCAAAAAGCCATACCTAGTGAAGGGGAGCTCTTCGCTGCTGCTGTCAATGGAATGATGGAAATTGGTTCTAAAAGAGCCGAGCTAGGGACCTTTGTCTTTTTTACTCGCCGCTCGAAAGGTTATTCTTTGCCAGTAGTTCCCTCTGTAGGAAGAATCGCTTAAATGGAAAGGCTCTCTTAGTTACGCTATGCCCCGACCCGAGTCCCCATGTCCGCTTTTATCCGCCCGCAACCCGGCCAACAGAACATTAGGGCCATCCCCCCCCCCCCCCCCCACCAAATTCTATGCTGACCTGGGCCGGGGCTCGCTCCGATACAATCGACCCAAAGAGCATCAATGAGCAGGCCTACTAAATAGGCATAGAGATACATTAGCCGAGTTTGCTTACAACAACTGCCATCAGTCTAGCATCGGAATGGCACCTTTTGAAGCAATCTACGGGAACCTTTGTTGTACCCCAATTTTTTGGGGTTGGCATACCGACTGACGGGTTACCGAAGCAAAGAAAAGGTTGTATCAAGAAAAAGGGGGGGGGGGGGGGTACTACGAGCCCTTTGCCCCACGCATCTAACCAGCGGGAATTGAATAAAAACACTGATATCCATATAGTCCAACACTTATGCGGACCCTCACGTTGAAAGAGTGGCCTACTTCCAAGTCAAGCACATTAGAGTTTGGCCTTAGCAGGACAGGTGTTTCATTCACAGGAGCTTAGCTCATTTGACTGTCCCAGCCGGTTCCCATGGCCATAAAAAACTAGCGGTTCGACTCTTGCTTGAGTTTGATAGGTGAGATATTTATTTAAAGACAGAGGTACGTCCTATTTCTTTTCCTTTGTTTTATGCTGGCTGGATGGTGTACTAGCTTGGTTTGGCTGACACTTTTGTTTTTCTGTGAAAGTGGACAAAGATTACATTAGAGGTGCCTCGACCAAAAAGAGCATGATACAATCGATTAGGACTGCTATAAGAAAGGGTATATGTTTTGCTAGGTCTAGAGTTCGACTTCTAAAAAGAGAAAGCCACTAACAAAAAAGAAAGAAAAGAGGAGGAAGCTAGACTTACCTCTGTTCAAGATACAATGAATCGAATAAACAAGTCTTATGGATGAATGTTGAAGACGGACGACACGACCCTACTAAAAGTCACAAAGCTCACTTCGCTATTAGGATTCATCGATTCTCACATAGGACATAGCGGTCTTGGTTTGAAATCCCTTTTGAAACGTGAAATCATAAACAAGTTGGTTGAAGTAGTAATACCATTTTCTGATGAGAATTCTAAGTCGTATGTGTACGGTTATTTTGCTTTTCTAGAATACACAGGATTATTTTGTACTGTCTGGTATAAGTATATACCTTGGGTCCATATATAAAACCTGCTGATTTAGCTCCACCATCACTGGACATATTTAACACCTATCAGGGCTGCTCCCCAGGCCTAATTGTTTTTCCTCCGCTGAGAAAATTTCAGTGCTTCTCGCGGATGCAAATTTGTGCCTCCGTGACAAGGAAATTTCTGCCTCTCATGGAAGCAAAAACATTTTTTTTCTTTTTCTTTTCGAGAAGCACGACCGTGCTTACCGTGAAAGCAAATTTGTGCTTTTTGTGAAAGAAAGAAAAAACACGTATTTTTTCTTTTCCGAAAGGCACAATTGTGCACTGGTAGAAAAAAGCCCTTTAGTCCCGGTTCGCAATAGCCTTTAGTCCCGGCTGTGCAACCGGGACTAAATATGCGCGACTAAAGACCCCCCCCTTTAGTCGCGCCTCTTACGGACCGCGACTAAAGGCTTTAGTCCCGGTTCTTGTGGCTGACCGGGAGTAAAGGCCCGTCCACGTGGGCGCCCGTGGTCCGTCGGGGCGGAGGACCTTTAGTCCCGGTTCTCGTGGCCAACCGGGACTAAAGGCCTCCTCCGCAGGTTTAGGGTTTCAGCCCCCCTAAACCTGGTTTCTTTTTAATTTGTAGTGTTTTATTTTTTTTATATTTTTTTTTGTGTTTTATTTTATTTTTGATGAAGTTTCAGTACACATATTCTACGCTACTATATACATGCATATGAAATTTCAAACAAGAAGAATTCAAGAGGAATATATAATATATATTCAATCTCAGGTGACCATATACAACTTCGAACAAGTTTCCATACACAATTAGGATGGATGACCATATACAACTTCGAACAAGTTTCAATCTCAGGTATGCATATAAATTTCTTCGTCCTCGGTATAGTGTTCTCCTTTAGGATTAGCGAGCTTCTGGACTAAGCCTCCTCCGCAAGTTATCCGTCGCGTTCCGCACGCTATCTGATGCCTTTCGCTTAGTGGTGTGTCTCCGGATGTTCTCACAAACATAGTATCCACATAGATTGGTCCCCGGTGGCTGCTTATCCACATTAACTAACCTTCTGAAATCTAGTTCATGTTTGAATTCACCGACAATTTCTTCTGAGAACCGTCTCCAAACCCTACAGGGCAAAAAAAATTAAATGAATAAGGGAGTTATTAGTTACTTGATATTAGGAAATGAACGAAAGAGACCGATCGATATAGAGCTCAAATGATTGAAAATAATTACTTTTGCAGCATTTTTCTCATGTCGGCCCAACGCTTTGGATCCGAATCCATAGAGTCCATGATTAGAACTCTGGAGGTGTGAAGTTCAATATTTAGCAGAATCCAGTGGAACCTGCGGACACGTTACATGCACAGTCATGCATAACTCATCGATTAGACATACCATGCATGGAGTAAACAAAAGAGAATGGGCACAAGAGAGAAACACTCACCCAAAATGGTAAGGAAATAGAATATGACTTTTGAGTTGATGCTTTCTAAGAAACTTGTACAGGTCTTTCTCCACGTCTTCGGGGTGATGTTGTAACACATGTCCATTAACGATATGTGGGTCAATGAACCCAACATCATGGATGTTTCTTATTTTGCATTCCCAAATCTTCAATCTGCATAATAGCGTACGCAACAATATAGTTAGGACAATATATATATATATAGTGCAGGCAATGAAGAACGAGATGAGGTAGAAATAAATCACTTACAGAACGTAGCAACTCAGCATAGATTTGTCGAGGTCGCGCAGATTGAACAGCTGGAACAATTCACTCATATGAACTTCTACAGAGTACCGTTTGGTGTGATGCTCATCTGTAACATCCGCATAAACATATTCTTTGTCGGCCCATGTTATGAATTGCTTGTACCAACATAGCAGATTTCGCATTTGTGGTGGTAGACTCTTTTCCTGCGCAGGCTCGATGAGAGGCCCATTCCGCACATATTGTAATGCTATCTCACATACTGGCGCATCCTCAAGGTCTAAGAAGGCACGAAGAGTCAAACCCATCTCGGACGCTTGTTTCATGGCACCCGCTACAGTCAATCCAAGTGCTGCCGCAGCTGCTATGATCTCGGGGTCCTCTTCCGGACCGGCTTTCACTATGAGCGGGGGGATCGATTGTTTCTTCTGCATCCCGAGCTGGTCAACTTGTTTCCCGCTTTTTTTACTTTCTTCTTTCTCCTCCTTCAATATTTTTGCTTGCCTACGAAGTTCATGTCCATAGTCGTCAGGCATATTCAGCTCGGCTTGGGACGGTGTCGTCAAAAAATCCTTAGCCCACTTCTTTTGCTTCTCAGTGAATACTTGCTTGGGCTCAGGCTCTTTTTTCGCCTTCATATCCGCCTTCCATTTCTCATAATCAGCAGACGCGGCCAATTTGATTTCAGCTTCACTAAGTTCCCCAGGCCTTGGGAGGAGAGGCTTCAGTGATGGCTCCGGTACCCTTGTGGTCTTAGGTACATAAGGGTCCGGGTTAATAGTCCAGGAGCGGGTTTCCTTGCTGTCCGCCTGCTTCTGCTTCTTCGCCGGAGGTGGATTGGGGGGCTTCGTACCCGCCGGAGGAGGATTGGGGGGCGTTGTACCCGCCGGAGGTTGTGGATCGGGGGACGGCGTCGAATGGCGTGAAGGAGGTGTAGGTGAACCACCACGACCACCACCACCGCCACCACCACCACCACCATCGGAGGGGGGTGGACTTGCTAGCCTTGGCGCCTCGCCTGGAAACACTATGTACTTCTTTTTCCATAGAATGAACCGGCGCTTGACATCTCCAAGTCTTCTCTCCCCTTCGGGTGTAGGTTTGTCAATCTCCAGGTCCTCAAACCCTTGGACTATGTCTTCCACCGTGACACGAGCATAGCCATATGCAATGGGGTTGTTGTGGTGGAGTGCTCCAGGTGTACAGGGTAAAGCACTGCCGCTAGCTACCTTCGTGGAAACGTTCCCCACGGGATAATGCAGATCACATTCTTTCATCTCCTTTACATCATCCACGGGGTAGTGAGGCTCCGGTGCATGAATCTCGATCATCGGTGCACTAGCACCAGGCGGGGCATCCGTGGAAGCCACGCTGCTTCTCCGCTGCTGGCTTCCGCGATCCGCTTCATGATCTTCATGCGGCCCTACAGCCGATTTTTCTTTCACTAGTTCATGCACGGTCTGCTTCAACTCATGGAGTTCCGATGCTAACTTCGTCATAAGATCTGCATCCCGGTCCGTCTTTCTCTTACGGCTTCTGTAACAGTACGGGTCATTGTCCTGGGAAAACCCTACTTTCCACGGAACTTTGCCTTTGCCTCGTACACGTCCTCCGTGTTCATCATTCCCGAGGGCTATTGTCAGTGTGTCTTTCTCTCTGTTGAACTTGATCAAGCCCTCTTGAGCTTGGGTCATTGCGTCAATAAGGGCTTGGGTGGGAGCAAACTGTCTCTGCTGGTGAACACACACCCCTGTCTCCGGGTCTAGCGATCCCCCATGCCCGTACCACCAGCTTTTGGCCCTTGGGTCCCATCCCTCTGTACCTAGAGGGATTCCTCGCACCCTCAGGTCCTCCTCCATCTTCTGCCACCTAGGCTCCGAAAGGCGGTATCCTCCTGGCCCCATAATATGATGGAACTTTTTCTTACTCTTATTATCCTTATTTTTTTTATATTTCCTTGAAATGCTCCGATTGCTTTTGCCTCACAAATTCTGGCCAATCATCTTTCAGTTTCTCATGTTGTCCATTGAAATCCGGAGTCTTGCCCTTGTTGACATAGTCACGGGTTAAATTTTTCTTGAAGTTCCGGAATGCTTCGCCCATCTTCTGAAGAGCTAACTCTTTAACTAGCCTCCTCCTCTGACGTCCACCCGGAACCTCCTTACCGAATTCATCGACTTTGTTGTATTCCGGAGGTACAATGAAATGTTCCATAAGCTTTCTCCAGCAATCCTTTTTCGTTCTCTTGTCGACAAAACTGAAACCAAGACGTGCCTTCTTTGGCTCCTTCCATTCCTGGACGGTGATCGGGACGTTGTCTCTAACAACGACTCCGCATTGGTTGATAAACTTTGAGGTGTGCTGTAGGGGCTTGCCGGTTTCACTGACAAACTCAATGGCATATGTTTCTCCTGTTTTCATCGCCTTGGATTTGCCACGCTTTGTCGTACTCGATCCGGAGGGCTAAAAAAAGAAAGAGAGTCGCGAGCGTTAATACATATGTATTCACATTTTAGTAAGTTTGTATCACGAGAGGCTCAATGTATATATATACCTCGCCGGAGGTGGTTGCTACTTGCAATTCGAGATCGTCGGTTGTTGACGGTTGACCTCCGTCGACAATGTCCGTTCCTTCACCTTCTTGATCATCGACAATCTCTGTTCCACCGTCAAGGTTCAGATAAGAAGAGACTACATCCTCTTGTTGCTCATATTCTGAGCCCGGCACATAAGGAATCTCGTTGTTGATGATGCCCATTAAATAACGTTCAGCCTCCGGATCCCTAAGCGGCTCGGTTCTATCGTCCGCCATATGTCACTCCTGCATGTAGTAAAAATTCTTTAAGTATAAAGGAATTAAAAAATAAGATTAAGGGGACATAGAGGAGGAGGAATTAAAAAATAAGATTCTTTAAGTAAAAATTCTTTTTTTCTTCTTCTTCCTTTCTTCTTCCTCTTTCTTCTTTCTTTCTTCTTCTTCCTTTTTCTTTCTTGTTTTTTCTTCTTCCTTTTTCTTTCTTCTTTCTTTCTTCTTTCTTTTTTTTTCTTCTTCCTTTTTTTTCTTCTTTCTTTTTTTCTTCTGTTGTTTTCTTCCTTTTTCTTTTTTTTCTTCCTTTTTCCTTTTTTCTTCCTTTTTCTTGTTTTTCTTCTGTTTTTCTTTTGTTTTCTTCTTCCTTCTTTCTTCTTCTTCCTTTTTCCTTTTTCTTTCTTCTTCTTCTTCCTTCTTCTTCTTCTGCCGGCGCGCGGAGGACGGCAGGCAGGGCCAGCGGGCAGCGGGCGGCGGGCAAGGGCGCAAGGCACGGGCGGCGGGCAAGGGCAGGGCACGGGCGGAGGCGGCGCTCACTGGGGACGGGGGCGGCGGCGCGCAGGGCTTCGGCGTCGGCGTCGGCGTCGGGGCAGGGCTTCGGCGTCGGCGTCGGGGCAGGGCTTCGGCGTCGATCGGCGTCGGGGCAGCGCTTCGGCGTCGAGAGAGAGGAGAATGGGAAGTGGCAAAACTGCTAAGTGCAGTATTTATAGACGCACCTTTAGTCGCGGTTGGGGAGGCGGACCGCGACTAAAGGTACCCTTTAGTCGCGGTCCGCCTCCCCAACCGGGACTAAAGGGTACTCTTTAGTCGCGGTCCGCCTCCCCAACCGGGACTAAAGGGTTTTGGCGCCGCTTAAGTTCCCGCGCAGAAAGACCCTTTAGTCGCGGTTGGGGACAACAACCGCGACTAAAGGGTACCTGTGGGCCTGCTGGGCCTTCTGCGGGCCTGAATCCTGGTTTTTTGCTTTATTTATTTTGTTTTGTTTTTCTTCTTTTTTTCTTCCTTTTTCCTTTTTTCTTCTGTTTTTTCTTCTGTTTTTTTCTTATGTTTTTCTTCTGTTTGTTTTTTTCTTCTGTTTTTCCTTTTTTCTTCTGTTTTTTTCTTCCTTTTTCCTTCTTTCTTCTTCTTCCTTTTTCCTTTTAAAATCAGAAAAATAAGACTAATTCATTTTAAAATCTTAAAAATACAATTATATATCAAAAAAATCAGAAAAATAAAACTAATTCATTTTAAAACCCCTTGAAGGTTTGACAAAAGGTTTGATACATCATTCAGTTCATCGACCAAATACAAAGTTTGGTACAATAAATTATTACACATCAATTCTTCCCTTGTGTCCCTGCTTGCTTACGATTGTGCCGTATCCATGGAGCATCCTCATCATTTAACTTAATGCTTGGGTCAGTGTTCACTTTGAAGGGCGGAATTTCACCAAACATATTATAATCTTCTGACATGTCTGTCTTGTCCTCCACTCCCACGATGTTTCTTTTCCTTGAAAGAACAATGTGGCGCTTTGGATCATCGCATGATGTACTGATCGTTTTCTTATCTTTCCGTTTCCTCGGTTTGCTACTCATGTCCTTCAAATAAAAAACCTGAGCGACATCTTTGGCAAGGACGAATGGTTGTCAAGGTAACCAAGATTGTTGAAATCCACCATTGTCATTCCGTATTGCTCGTCCACCTTTACCCCACCTCCTGTTAGCTTGAACCATTTGCACTGGAACAAAGGGACCTTAAAGGAGGGTCCATAGTCAAGTTCTCATATCTCCTCTATGTAACCATAATATGTGACCTTTTGCTCATTCTCGGTTGCTGCATCAAAGCGGACACCACTGTTTTGGTTGGTGCTCTTTTTATCTTGGGCGATGGTGTAAAATGTATTCCCATTTATCTCGTACCCTTGGAAAGTCGTTATAGTCGAAGATGGTTTCTTGGCCAACATGTACAGCTGATCTCCAACATCATTGTCATTCATTAAATGTTTTCGCAACCAACTGCCGAAAGTCTCCATGTGGGCCTTTCTAATCCAGGATTCAGGCTTCCCCGGGTTGTCCGAGCGTAAAATATTCTTGTGTTGCTCGAAGTACGGAGCCACCAAGCTGGAATTTTGCAGAACTGTGTGGTGTGCTTCAGTCATAGAATGACCGTCCATACATATCGTGGATTCCCTTCCGATCTTGCCTTTTCCACTTAGTCTCCCATCGTGCCGCGATTGAGGAATACCAATCGGCTTAAGGTCAGGAACATAGTCAATACAGAACTCAATTACCTCCTCATTTCCATAGCCCTTGACGATGCTTCCTTCTGGCCTAGCACGGTTACGAACATATTTCTTTAATACTCCCATGAACCTCTCAAAGGGGAACATATTGTGTAGAAATACAGGACCGAGAATGGAAATCTCTTCGACTAGGTGGACCAGGAGGTGCGTCATAATATCGAAGAAGGATGGTGGGAATACCAACTCGAAACTGACAAGGCATTGGACCACATCGTTCTGTAACCGTGGTAGATCTTCTGGATTGATTACCTTCTGAGAGATTGCATTGAGGAATGCACATAGCTTCACAATGGCTACTCGAACATTTTCCGGTAGGAGCCCCCTCAAAGCAATCGGAAGCAATTGCGTCATAATCACGTGGCAGTCGTGAGACTTCAGGTTTTGGAACTTTTTCTCCGACATGTTTATTATTCCCTTTATATTCGACGGGAAGCCAGACGGGACCTTCATAGTGCTCAGGCATTCAAAAAAAATGACCTTCTCTTCTTTGGTAAGAGCGTAGCTGGCACGACCTTGAAACCATTCTGGATGCCGGTCATCTGGGTCTTTCAAAAGTTGTTGGTCCTGCCGTGCTTCCTTTGTATCATTTGTCTTCCCATACACGCCCAAGAAGCTTAGCAGGTTCACGCAAATATTCTTCGTAACATGCATCACGTCGTTTGCAGAGCGGACATCTAGGACTTTCCAATATTCTAGCTCCCAAAATATAGATTTCTTATTCCACATGGGTGCGTGCCCGTCAACTCCCCGCGGAACTGATTGTCCGCCAGGACCCTTTCCAAAGATGACTTTCAAATCCTTGACCATATCAAATATCTCAGCACCAGTACGTTCCGCAGGCTTCGGCCGGTGATCTGCCTTCCCGTTGAAATGCTTGCCTTTCTTTCTTACGTTATGATTTCGGGGAAGAAATCGACGATGACCCAGGTACACGTTCTTCTTACAATTAACCAAACGTACACTTTCAGTCTCATGTAAGCAGTGCGTGCATGCATTGTATCCCTTAATTGTCTGTCCCGAAAGGTTACTGAGAGCAGGCCAATCGTTGATGGTTACAAAAAGCAACGCTCGTAGGTCAAATTCCTCTCCTTTGTGCTCATCCCAGACACGTACACCAGGTCTGGCCCACAACTGTAAAAGTTCTTCAACTAATGGCCTTAGGTACACATCGATGTTGTTGCCGGGTTGCTTAGGGCCTTGGATGAGAATTGGCATCATAATGAACTTCCGCTTCATGCACAACCAAGGAGGAAGGTTGTAGATGCATAGAGTCACGGGCCAGGTGCTATGGCTGGAGCTCTGCTCGCCAAAAGGATTAATGCCATCAGTATTTAGACCAAATCTTATGTTCCTTGCGTCAGCTGCAAAATCTTTGAAAACTCTGTCGATCTTTCTCCATTGCGTTCCATCAGCGGTGTGTCTCAACTCTCCATCGGACTTACGGTCCTCTTTGTGCCATCGCAACGACTTGGCATGCTTTTTGTTCATGAACAGACGTTTCAACCGTGGTATTATAGGAGCATACCACATCACCTTGGCGGGAACCCTCTTCCTGGGTTTCTCGCCCTCAACATCGTCACCAGGGTCATCGCCTCTGATCTTATAACGCAATGCAGTGCATACAGGGCATTCATTCAAATTCTCGTATTCACCGCGGTAGAGGATGCAGTCATTAATGCATGCATGTATCTTCAGAACCTCTAAACCTAGAGGGCAGACAACCTTCTTTGCTTCGTACGTACTGGCGGGCAACTCGTTATTCTTCGGGAACATATTCTTCAACATTTTCAGCAAATTTTCAAATGATGAGTCACCTACACCTTCCTGTGCCTTCCATTTTAGCAAATCCAGTGTGCAGCCCAGCTTTTTCAGACTATTATCGCATCCTGGATACAACGACTTTTTGTGATCCTCTAACATGCGATCCAAATTCTCCCTCTCCTTGTCAGTTTCGCAGCGTCTCCGTGCATCAGCAATGGTCCGACCAAGATCATCAGCGGGCTCATCATGTGCCTCTTCTTCACCTTCACCTAACCCTTCCCCACCTTCAGCATCATCCTCCATGAAAGTATCACCGAAATGATCATGATAGTTGTCATCGATATCATCCCCTTCTTCATCTTCTTCCATTCTAACCCCTCTTTCTCCATGCTTGGTCCAACAATTATAGCTTGGCATGAAACCATGCCGAAGCAGGTGCATGTGAACGTCTCTTGAGGAGGAGTAACCCTTCTGATTCTTACAGACAGCACATGGACAGATAATAAAACCTTGCTGCTTGTTCGCATTTGCCACTACGAGGAAATCTTTCAAACCCGTAGTGAACTCGCCGGAGAGTCGGGGACCGTACATCCATTGCCGATTCATCTGCATTATTATTATATAAAGTATATAATTAACCATGATGCATTTGTTAAACTAACTAGTTAGAAATAATACAAATTAAACAATGAACTACACACATGCGTATTTTATCAATGACACATGAAAGGTTCAAGTTGCTAACCGCGATCGCGGAGGAAAAATAAATGAGAAAGCTCAAGTGTGGCTCGGACACTTCATATCATGTTTGTTTCAGGCTCTCGGGCATTTCATCAAACACCTTGTGTGCATAGGAGAAACCAAAAGCAAACCCACCACCACCTTCTGAAAATTGTGAAGTGAGCTGAGTGAAGTGAAGTGAGCTGAGTCCTATATATAGGGATGGGCCTTTAGTCGCGGTTGGCCAGGCCAACCGGGACTAAAGCCCCTCCCGTCCGCCAGCTGGATGGGCCTTTAGTCCCGGTTGGCCATGCAACCGTGACTAAAGGCCTTCGGGGACCTTTAGTCCCGGTTGGCCAGGCCAACCGGGACTAAAGCCCCTCCCGTCCGCCAGCTGTCGACCGAGCGCGCTGGGCCCAGATAGTTGGTCGCGGGTCTTCTCCCGAACCGCGACTAAAGACCCCTTTGGTCGCGGTTCGATTGTTTTGGGGACTAATGGGGGCGTATGGAAGCCTCTTTTTCTACCAGTGGTGCTTCTCGCGGAAGTATATGTGCCTCCACGAGAAGCAAATTTATACTTCTGTGGAAGAAAAAAAATCTTTTTTCAAGAGGCACAAATTGTGTTTCTACCGTCCGCCGGTCGACTACCGTGGCAACATGCACTGGAATCCTGACGGTGTCTGATGTGACGGGAGGCGGCACAGACATCATTGTGTTTGACACAGCAGCCGAGTCGTTCCGGTGTATGCGCAGTCTCGGGCATCTCGAGAAGTTGTTCGACATGGAGGGGAAGCTTGCTTTGTGCAGCTACGATTGCCGATTCACAGCCTTGGATGTCTGGGCAATGGAAGACTACGAGGCCGAAATCTGGGACATCAAGTACCGGATTGACGCGGCAGCGATGGCGGCATCACGGCCATTTGTGTTAAACTGGATCATGAAGGAGAAGAAAAAGGGAACAACCCACCCACTGGAGTCAACTACAGCAATATTCCGTGGAATGAACGTGCTCAACGACAGTGAACTGCTGGTCCAGTTTTGCGATGAATATGTGTCACACTACGACGTCCATGGCAAGCTTGTTGGAATGGCAAACTTCAGAAAGATACTGTACCATATGGAGCTTACTCCGTATCGTCTTCAAGAGAGCATTGTTCCAATTCCGTTCCGTGGGACGTGATAAGATGGGGAGCCTCCATTCTCCACGGGGCATGCGTGAATGCTGTCCATGTCCATGGGACTCTTCAACCTTGGTTTGTTGTCCCGTTGGAGTATATCTTAGCTCCGCTTATTTGTTACTACTGGTGGTAGAACCGGACATTTTGGATGGTCACAGTAACACCACACCGTCATCTTTTGGTGCTTGTTATCATGTCTTTAACATCATATCATGCTAATGTTCTAAACTATGGAGTATCTATCTAGTATGCTACTATTATAACGACTTTTGTAGTGTTCTTGCCCAAATTTGCTTTCAGATTGCCAATGCTCTGATATATAGAGTATAAGTATTTATTATTACTATGGGTGGTGTTGTTCAGTCTTGGTCATGCTCGTTGAGTGAAGGAATTATTTTGTCTGAGAGTGCACTCCATCATTTTCTTGAAACTTACCCACTGCAATTTTTGTTGTAGAAATGTTATTCTGGATCTCTTCCTCGATTCATAGGCTGTTAGTTTCATCTCTGCTGCTCAATGTGCAATTCGACCGTAGCTCCTAAAGTAATACTTCGTCCATCCAGAATTACTTGTCACTCAAATTGATGTATCTAGCACTTTATTAATTAACACAGTTTTGTGTATGTTTGTTACTTCAGTACTCCCTATGACCAAAAAAAGAACCTCGGTACTTACTTGTTACTACTAGCGGTTGAACCGGACATTTTGGATGGTTGCATCAGCAGTTCAGCACTACCATCATCTGGAACATCATATCATGCTAATATTCTGAACTATGGAGTATCTATCTTGTATGCTACTATTATAACTTCTGTAATGTTCCCTCCTGTTGCCCAAATTTACTTTCAGTCTGCTAATGTTCTGAACAGTGAGTATATGTCTGTTATGCTAGTATTAGTACTCCGGATGGCTGTTGATCAGTCGTGGTCATGCTCTTTGAGTGGAGGAATTCTTTTGTCTGACAGGAATGCACTCCATCATTTTCTGAAAAGTTACCCATTGCATTTTCTGTTGTCGAAATGTTATCCTGGATCTTCCTGTTAGTTTCAGATCTGGTGCTCAGTGTTTTTTTTTTTTTTGAGGTCAAAGGGAGGTGTACTGCCGATGCATTTCAGAAAGAGAAGCAATGAAGTTCAGTTACAGAGATGGGATTGTGGCTCCAAAATGCCAAAGGGAAAAACTGAGACTGCCAAATCTAATCCGGTTCTGGCTCCGGCTCATTTTCGCAAAGGTATCCCATGTGATGCAGGAATGAGCCGCTACCATAACAGCCTTGATCATGCCGAGAACCTGCTCGGCAGTGCATGAGGAGTTGTCAAAAACACCCCTATTCCGCTCTTTCCAGATGTGCCAACAACCATAGATTGCCACTGAACTGTGGTATGTGGGGAGCAGGGAGGCAACATCATTCCACCAAGATGCCGGGGAGCATCTGCAGTCATTCTGTAGGAGGGGCGCCGCCGGCAGAGCCAGGCAGTCCGTGATCAGTAGCCATACCTGACGGGCAAAGGTGCAGTGCAGGATCAGGTAACCTGGGGTTTCTTCCTCTTGATCGCAAAGGTTACACTCCCCATTGTTTGGCCAACCTCTTTTTTGTAGGTTGTCGTTGGCGAAGATTCTCTCTCAAAGCCATGGCCACATGAAGAAACCTCATTTAGGCTCGACTCTAGCTTTCCACGGTTTCTGAGACTTTGTAGTCGCATAGCATCTTGTGTATTGCTGGAGGTAGGCAGAACTAGCGCTGTATTGCAGGTTGGCAGTCCACAAGCCAATGAACTGACGAAGCTGCAAAGCACTGGAGATGCACCGCAGGCCAACCATCCAAGTCCCCTGGACGACGGCAGATGCAACAGAGATATTCTTCTTGCGAGCAAGCAGGAAAAGATCAGGAGCTATATCGCATTGCCAGTCAGCCGTCTGGAGTTGCTCAGTGTGCATTTCGGCCATAATAACTCCTAAAGTAATATACTATACCTGTTACTAATTAACACAGTTTTGTGACTGAAGAAAGAATCTGGAGTTGGGAGTATTGCATGGGTCTATGTTTCCTGCTGTTTTTCGTGTCCAGGGCTTCCCATTTTTTGGGTAGAAGAAACAAGTTGAAGATGAGCATGGTAAATGTGCTGGTTCATAGCTCTTTGCCGTGATAAATATTTGTGCCTTTGTATGTTTAACTCATGTACTAGATTACATGCAAAATCCAAAGATTTCATCGATGATATGAATGTGTACCGATTTCCAGAGCAAAAGTCGAAGATCAAGCTAACCTTAAGCTGCCAGCAAATAGCAAAGCATCTCTGTTATTTATATATCGTTTTTCTTCTTTTAGTAATACATGTGGTACTGTAAAATAATGAACAAGTAAAGAACATACTATGATCACTTGCCCTGCACACCATTGAGTTCATCACTCCTGCTGGACCATGAGCTTGGATGCATCCAGGGAGCCCAGCCTCACGGCACAGTGGATGCTTTCGTCTAGTATCTCCTCCACCCCATACTTGTACCTGAAGCCCAGCTCCCCAAGCTTGTTCCTCTCGGATTGCACCCTGGCAACTTCATCAGTCCTGTGATGCACCAATTCAGCCAGTCAGCCGATTGCAGCAGCACAACACATGATCATGGATGTCGCCGAATTTCATGAGAAGCTCGACGATGAACCCATGGAATGCATAATAATTCATTTTTCTTTTTTGCCAGTGTATAATAATTCTTTGTTGCAGGGGAAGAACTCGGTACTTACTCTCTGAGGACTTCAAGGTGGGGGTACTTGCTTCTGTAGTGGTCTAGGATGTCGTGGATCGTCGGGTAGGCGGCGGCACAGAGGAACCGACCGGAGAGAGCAGGCTGCTCCATGCAGAAGATGAGCGCGGAGCAGACGTCGTCGACGTGCACCAGCGGCAGTGAGCCCAGCAACCTCTGCAGGATCCTCGGCAGCATGAAGTAGGGCTCTTGCTTGGTTACTGGGGCCACCACGCTCTCCATCGTCTCTGGGAGGTGGCTGAGCACTGTGTCGCCCCCGACCAGGCCCAACGCCAGGGTGACCACCTCGAACACGGGGCTCTCGCCGTCGTTGTAGCTCAGGAGCTCCTTCTCTGATAGGACCTTGGACTCTATGTACTTCTGCAGATGAGCACCCAACATTGTCACCATGATGATTTTGCTATGAATTTGTACTTCTGTAGGTGGTAAGGTTGGCATTTTGCATCTGATGTACAGATCATGAATCCATGCTTCAGTTTGAACTTTGGAGGACAAGAAAACACTAGCACTTACATCGAAATGCACGCTCCGAAGAGGGTAATCGACGTCCAGCAGAGTCCAACAAGATTCAGAGATGAAATCGCTGTACACCGCGGCCGCGGTGCTGGAGGACTTCGTCAGAGGCGAAGCGGCCGTCACCGATGCGGTGTGGATGACGCGCTTCACCGTCTTAGATTCCGCACATAGCCCAAGGATGACGCGCACCCCATCCGCGGCGGCTTCCGCCGAAGTCTTGTACTGCCAGCAGAAGGTAGCCAAATGACTCAATCAGCATCGACTGGTGGACTCTGAAGAAGTTAACAGTCTGAACTCTGAAACTGTACTTGTGCACAGCACTATGCTTTTCCCCAGATTGATCTCAGAAATTCCATGTGATTCAGTTGGTGATCAGCAACCGGATCAAGAACTGATACCGGACATCAATCGAATCTTTCTACGCTACAACCGCAGATGACAGATCGAAGCGCGGGGGGTTTCAATTTCAGTTTCAGTTTGACTGACTGACCTTGGAGGCGGCAGCCTCGTGCGCGGAGGGGTTGGCGACGAGGAAGACGAACTGGCAGCCGGCGATGGCCGGCGCGAAGCTGGCGGCGTCGTAGAGGTCGGCCTCGAACAGCACCAGCCGCTCCGGCGGCGCGGCGCCGGGGACGAGCCGCCGCAGCAGCCCCGCTTTCCCCTCGTCCCCTGCAGCCAACCACGACCACAACCAAACAGATCGGATCAGCCCGGCGGCGCCAGAGCCGGCGAATCAGATACGCAGCCAGCCAGCCACTAACCACATGACCTACGGCGAGTAAATTATTGGAACGCGCGTACCGATGCTCCGCAGGGTGGCGTGGACGGTGTAGCCTGCCTGGAGCAGCTTCCTGACGAGCCAGGAGCCGATGAACCCAGCGCCGCCGGTGACGCACACCCGGACGCCGCGCCCGCCCGCGCCGTTCCCCTCTTCCGCCATTGCTGCCGCCTGACTGATGAGGTGGAGATGAAGCTGCTGTGAATTGAGGAGGAGCTGGGCTGCCGCTTCCGGCGGTTCTTGGCCATTTTTTATACCGCGGGAGAGATGACCGTGAGGGGCAAGGCGGTTTGACTGTTGACCGCGAGAGAGAAGAATAACTTCGCTTCTCTTTTGGAAAAAACAGGACGAAGCGGTTGACTGATTTTGTGGTTGAGTTTTTCTCTTTCGAAACAGGCTGTTGTCCCCCTAATACAATGTAGTGAGGAGACTTTGTTACAAAACAAATCTAAAGAGTTACTGTAAGATACAGTATGAAGCTTTCGCTCGGGAACTCGCCAGCACCACCATCAGACACCTAGGTCACCGACGCGACGATGACCGACCCGTCCAAACTAGATATGGGCGCCGCCACTTCTGCTAGAAGAGAGCCGGCAAGAGTTGAAGCCAGTGCTCCACTCGCCGCCCCTCACGACTAAGAGTTGAAGCCACCACCGCCACCATAGAGTCCATTGGATAGACGATTGGGTAGCCCACCAAACGGGGCCACCTTCCCTGGAAAGACGAACTCATCGGGTTCCTCAGATGCCCTATGACATTCCTCAAATGCCCTGTGGCCGTCGGCGCCTTCGAGCACCAATCACAGTCACCTCCTTCGGCTCCTAAAGACGTCCTCCGCGACCACCGCCTCATCGCTGAGAGTCGCCGCTTAAACCCAACACACGTGCTCGTAACATACCCGTGGAAGGAGAGCGCCCCACGCCTGAGCCTGCCGAGAGGCAACCGGCCAAGCCGCCATCGTAAGAACCCCACCGCCACGATATCACCACCTCCACTGGCCAATTCAGAGGCGGCAGACCGTAGCGCAAGCTGCCCACAACGCGCCTCCGCCTACACCGCCCCTCAGATGTCTGGAATCATATCATGCTAATGTTCTAGACTATGGAGTATCTATGTAACATGCTGTTATAATGACTTGTCGTGTTCCTTCCTTTTGCCCCTTTCAGATAGGCAATGTTCTGATCTATGGAGTATGTGTCTATTATGCTAGTATCATTAAACCCATTAACAGTCGCTACAAGGGCGAGTTACGGTGATGTCCACGTGTCTTTTACTGTGCTAGCGATAGGAAAAAAATCGGAGGGATAGGAGAGATCGAAAGCACTTGGGCAAAACCTAGCCCGAGGGGTCTCTGCACGACCCCCTTCTCTCGCCGCCGCCGCCTCCTCCCCTCTCCCTCGATGCCCCCTGACATCTCGCCGGTCTCCCACTGACCCCCGACCACGAACCCTCGCCGGCCCGCCCGACCATGGACTTCACTGAGCAGGACGTCGACGTCTTCGACGAGGAATACGACGGCGCCGAAGCCGAGGCCGAGGGCGGAGGCGGCGCCTCCTCCGGCTCCTCCTCCCCGTCCTCATCCTCCTCGTCCTCCGCCGCTGCCTCCTCCTCCTCCAAGGCCACCTCCAGCGGCCGCAGCAACAGCCCTGCCGGCGGCGGCGGGGATGGGGACGGCGGGGAGTACAACTCGTTCGACGTCGTGCCCGTCAAGCCCGCCGCAGGGGACGAGGAGGAAGAGGAGGTGAGAGATTTGTTTGGCTCTGACAACGAGGAGTACGTCAAGGCCCCCGGGCGTAGCAACTTCCTAATTTCAGGTCCACCTCTCGTTACTGAATTAGCCACTAGATTCTCCTGGGCCAAGTTATCTCCTCAGTATTTGGTGAACAGAATTTCTTAGGAGATTGCTACATAACCATACCAAGTTTCTGTGTGATTGGCTGGTTTTGTTGCAGTGAAAGTTTGGTCTGTGGCAGAATTAACCTTCTCGCTTGAGTACAGGATGAACTCTTCATGCTGCAGACTTGTGTTTGAATCATTGTTCCATTCAGCAGTGTATGTCAGGCTAAGTAGAGCATAATGTTGGATTAAATTCTCTGCTAGCATCTTCTGGTTCTTGCTTGATTTTGTAGAGTCAGAGAGACTTTGAGAAGGTTATGTAATAATCAAAATATTAACATGTAAATCTGAAATATGGAAGATCAGTGAGCAATGCTCCTGTTCTAGGGTACAAATATGTGTTTCTTCGATGGAGTACATTCTATTCCATTAACCGATATGACCTGCTATATTCTCTCCAACTACGAAACTGAGCAAAAAGTCAGGATCACCGTCTAACCACAAACACGTCTGCGACCTTACGCACCTTTGTTTCTCAGATATTTTTTTCGACTTGTATACTAATTATCTGGTTTGTCTTCTTGTTGCTCTTTATCAAAAAATACATCCATGTTGTTTAGGAATTCATTTATGTTTACACATAATTACCTCTATCTAATTAGAATTGTTGGTCGACATCTTTATAGTAGTTTAGTACTGAAGCCCGCGGAGGATGGGGACGATATGGGGGTGGAGATATATGCAGGGCGTTTTCTTTGGGTCTCCCGCTGAAGTTTTTTAAAGACGAGTTTCTGCAGAGAACCTAGGTAAAGGGTTGATTTTGGTTGTTTTGTTTGGTTTTAATGCCAGGGAAGTAATGAGCAGGGCACAGTATGTGGCAGGGCCGAGTTCTCCAACTCCTGCTTCCATCACATGAAGGATGGTGTATGTCCATGCGGCGACTACTGGTAGATTCAGTGCTGATCAGTATAACAATCCTCGCCTTGCTTTTGATATATCAAGCGTAGGAATTACCTGCATCTCTTTCCTTTCTTTCTTCAGCATGCTACTTTTTCTGTTATGCTCTTTCGTATGTGTTTGTCAAGGTTTGACATGCTTGTGGTGGTTAATCTCTGTTGGCTTTCTTTGACCTGGAGAATGGCAACCAGGAGCTCAAGAGTGACAAGGACGTCTATATCAACACTTCAATGTGTCGATGGCGTGCGGTAGACGCACGAGCTCCTCATCTACGTCGACCTCCACTGCGGCTCACGCAGCACCGACGCCAAGCTGGAGGAGAAGGTGAGGTCGAATCCGGCCGGTCTTCCTATTTCAATCCTTCGTACCTGCCCTTGGATTTCAGATATATGAAGAGCTGAATATGATCAGTGATGTTGGACATTATTGTCAATATTTCTAAGATACAATCAAATGCTCTTGTAGGTGGGCTGAGTGGAATAGAAAGTACAGAGATGATATTCGAAGGTTCATCAAGGTACTGTTTGCAAAATCCTGATTCCAATCATTACCATTCTCCCAAATCTCCATCATTTCCGTATATTATTAAGACAGATCATTATATGGCTTTTTCATACCCATTTTGTCATAAGCCAAGTTGCAGATATAAAACACAGAATGATAAAAGACCAGAACAGCCAAAAAAGAGAAAGATTACCACAGAAAAATATATAATTTTCAAGTATGCATGAGGCTTCTCTGCATGTTCAAATTTACTGACCCAATTTTTCATGTACTGCTATTGCTTCCACTCTGCCTGCCGTTTTAGCCATCAGTTGAGGATTTTCCGTACTTGGTTATATCATCGTTAAACATACTCCCTCCGTCCAAAAGTACTTGTCAGAGAAATGAATGTATCTAGACATATTTTAGTTCTAGATGCATCCACTTTTATCCATTTGTGCGACAAGTATTTTCGGACGGAGGGAGTACTTTCTTTTGGAGCCCTGTTTCTTGATGTTTTGCAGTACTTTTTATAGTATTTGTAAATTCCGGAGCTAAATACAGGAAATACACATTAAGGTGTGTGTTTGAGAAAAATAATTCCTGAGCTTAAGCCTTCAGCGTTGTTGAAAGTTGAAACTATACACTTGGTTTATTCATTTTTTGTGGACGCGGATGTCGAAAAGAAAATGATGCAACTGAAATTTCCTTTTTTGATGTGATAATAGTTAGACCCAAAGAACAGCGATTTATTTCATGTGTTATTTTTATGCAAAGAAGCATATGTTGACATTTCAGGCCTTCTTGAACAAAAATCTAAAACTTCCTCTTGTCATTTCAGGCCTTCTTGATTTATTCTTTTCTTCCACCTTGTTGGTATTGCTTTCATAGCAGCTGCAGAGTTCTGTGTTTAAACAGAGTAGTCAGTCAGAGTGAACATTTTTATATATTGTGTACTCATCACCTTTGGATGGGTGAATAGTCAAATTTCATATGGAGAACAGTTCATTGATGGAAGAAGTAGCTGGTGCTGAAAGGATGTCCAGGAGCCGATGCATCTTTTCATATTTTTGTGTACTACAAGTAGGTGGGGGCCTGCTAAATCCCAGAGAAGGCACTATCTAGCATCAGGGAGGGCTTCATTTTACAATCCAATCAAGTATTATGTAAATTTTGTTTAATTTTTTTCCTTTTGTTCCGACTGTCATAGAAAATGATGATTCATTTAATGTTGGCCTCTTATTTTTTTTGTGTCTTGCTGCTCTGCTTTATGAGTGAATACACTCTTGCTGCAGTTCTTTTCTGTCTTCTCTTTTGTTAACAACTGGCACTCAGTTGGACTGCATATACACATTAACAAATGCAGCATCCGCAGCTGCTGCTCACCGTCCATCCATGACGTCGGCATTGGTCTCCTTCTCACCTTCCGTGTTCTCTTCCATACCACTTCCCACTGTCGCCACCACTACTGGAGGTACTCGCTCATTCCCCTTCCTTCCTTCTCTAATAAGTTTGTTTATTGTTCATTTACAAAGATAATTCTACATCTTCTGTTCCTTGGCATTTGATTAATTTTGTACTAACAGTTTGTACAAGCAGGTTGATGATTTGCCACGTGATGTCTGACCTTGTACGACCACGTAAAGATGCAGCACCAACTCCTTGTCAACAATGATTTGAAGCAAATGTGTGTGATAAAGTGTTCTACAAGTGCTGATTTTAGTGGTGGATTAACCTCTTCTTTCATTTATATTTATTTTGATTATGGTGCTTGATCTTAAACGTCTGGGGCAAAATGCGAGAGATGGGCTGTCTGATACTTACCAACTGGCGAAAGGGCGTATTCTTAACAGACTATATGACAGAAACGAAACGATGTACTACAAGGTGTGCAACTCCACAGCTCACACTTTCTTTTAGGCGCAAACATATTTCTGTTGATCTTGTTTATCTCATTATATGGTTGTGCAACCACTTTGTTAACTCTATTGTATTGCAGTCTCAGATGTAGGCGCCTTTTCAAAGTGGTCACCTTATTTAACCTTATTTTTATTCTTTGATAGGTCTTAATAGATAATATTGAGTATGCACCTATTGTCTACACACCGACTGTTTGCACTGTTTGCCAAAATTGCAGTGGCTGGTTTAGACGGCCTCGGGGAATGTATTTTAGTGGAGAGGATCGTGAACTGATGTCCATTGTGTACAACTGGCCAGCTTATCAGGTATGCATTGGTTCTTGTCCATTTACTGATTTGGTCTTCTACCCAAAGTGGTCGGACCCTTCCCTGGACCCTGCGCAAGCGGGAGCTACATGCACCAGGTTGCCCTTTATAGTTCAACTCTTTCAGTGTCTTAAAGGTATAAAGCTCTTTTGCTAAGAGGCTAATATATATCTTTTGCCTTTTGAAGATCTACTAGGGCTGGGAGAGCATCTTCTGATGACAAGTTTCTTATATTTCAAATAAACATAAGTGACTAATCTTTCGCACGTCGACATGATAATGGGTGACTGATGGAAGCGGCAGCTGCTGGAATCCTTGTTCTCCATCTTCCAATTTTTTACATCTATATTTTCATATTTGACATCTCTACTTTCAAATAACTATAATTTGGTATTTGACCTGCATGGATTTTATTGACAAACAAAAATAATGTTTTGCTACTTAATCTGATTGTCCCAATCAGCCTTTTCTCATAATAATTGAGGGAGATACATTTCTTTTACAATGTTACGAGTTTGGCTTGCTTTTGTACTGAACCAAGATGAATGATGTTTACCAAACTGAAGCTACAAATATGAAACTTGATCGCGTCTGTGTGTTGCGTGACCTTACAACACTGGTTTCTTAGATATTATGAAGTTTCAAAGTGTTCTACTGCTATCTATTTCCTATTCGCTCCGTTTCTTTTGTAATGCATATTTTGATTTGTTCAGATAATGCTTTGAATAATCTTTAATCTATTACTAGGTGGTGTATGTGAATAAGTTAATATTGGATTCATTTCTTTGGGGAGCTAAGCCATGTATTTGCAATTTTAGTAACATAGTTGGTTTGTGTAAAATAGATAAATGTCTGCCAGCTTCTTAGGCATTGAAGAAGAAAAAATGAATCCCACCCTACATATACTAAGGTGATGTACAACTTCGGCTTTGTTTGTAAAGAAGCGAGTAGCCATTCTACTTTTGTGTAAGCTGATGCTTATTGGTTTCCATCTAATTGCAGCTCTCTCTTTTCTATGTCTCTTATTATTGACCCATCAAGGAATTGCTGTAATGATATTTTATATGGCTACATCTAAGAGAGCATGATGTCATATTGTTATAGCATACACTCAAATTGATGTACATGAGGTGAGATTGAGGCCCAAATATGGCAACCGAATATGCGAAGACAAGATAAGTGCGCACAGACCCGTCTCAGGAGGCGCCACCAGGTGGCGCCCCAGCCTCTAGTTATTACTACAGATGGCCTTGTTCAGTCTTGGTGATGCTCTTTGAGTGAAGGAATTCTTTTGTCTGACAGGAATGCACTTCATCATTTCCTTAAAAATTACCCATTGCATTTTTAGTTGTAGAAATTTTATTTTGGATCTGCTCCTCCAAAAGCCGCAACTCCTCTAAAGTAATGCCTGTTATTAGTTAACCCAGTTTTGTGTACGCTTGTTACTTCAGTACTAGTACTCCCTATGACTGAAGAAAGGACCTTGGTACTTTGGTCCTGAGTTGGGAGTATTGCATGGGCCTCTGTTTCCTGTTTTTTTTTTGTACACAGGGCTTTCCGTTTTTCGGGTACAAACAAGTTGAAGATGAGCATGGTTTTTGGTAAATGTGTTGGTTAATACTAGTTTTTTGCCATGATAAAGAATTTTTCCTTTGTGTGTTTAACTCATGCATTAGATTACAAGAAAATTCCTAAGATTTCAGCGATGATACCGATTTCCAGAGCAGAAGTCGAAACCTCTCTGTTATTTATGTATAGTTTTACTTCTTTTGGTACATGCTGTTATTTATGTGTCGTTTTACTTCTTTTGGTACATGTGTTACTGTAAAATGATGAACAATTAAACAGCATACTATGATCACTTGCCCTGCGCAGCATTGAGTTCATCACTCCTGCTGCAGCATGGGCGCCGCATCAGTGCTCTGCGTTACGTATTAGGCGCAGAGTTGGTGGTTTTTTAATATGGTGGTGATACTGCGCCACGATTAGGTGGTGATACTGCGCCACGATTAGGCGAAGACTACCATGGGCATCGCATCAGTGCTCCGTTCGTAAATATAAGTTTTTTAATATTTTAAGATGAACTATATGCAGAGCAAAATCGGTAATTGCTTTTGGCTCCTAGGTGCATATGCACCCATTGTCGAAATACATATTTCGAAAAGTTAAAAATTCGGAACAAAAATCCCGCGTGTATATTCGGACATTTTATGTGTGTGCACAAGGTTTCGGTGAAAAATGACGTTTTTTGTGGCTTGTGTAAAAAAGACAATTTCTGATGCTTCATTCTAACTATTCACGAGGCATTTCTTTATCTTTTTTACACAAGCCACAAAAAATGTCGTTTTTCATCGAAACCTTGTGCATGCACATAAAATGTCTGGATATACACGCGGGATTTTTGTTCTAAATTTTTTAACTTTCCGAAATATGTATTTCGATAATGGGTGTATATGCACCTAGGAGCCAAAACACCGCGAGCAAAGTGAGTGAATCTACATTCTAAAGTATGTGTATATACATCCGTATGTAGTCTATATTAATACCTCTAAAAAAACTAATACGTATTTAGAAACGGAGGGAGTATTTGATATAATTTCTCTTATTCCGGCCGGCCACTGATTAATGCTCATCCAAAGGATTGGTACACTCACATGCAAAAAAATAAAAAATACTCCCGAGATATCCCACAACTGAGAACTGCCGAGTGCAGACTGCAGACTGCCGAGAACCGCCGGCGCCTTGTCAGATCCTGTCCGCCTCCCCAAGGCGAAGACTTCTTCTCCTGGGTCTCCGGTCTTGTCGCTCCGCTACGCGAGAGCTTCTCCTCATGGGAAGGCGATGAAGCAGTAGCACGCTGGAGCGCTCTAATTCATTCTTCGTTCCCGGATCAAGTTCGCCGGTGCTTCTCACTGCCACCGGCCTCATCAGATCGTGTTCGCCTCCTTACTCCGACACCATCTCCTCCTGGCTTCCGGATCGTGTTCGCCGGTTCTTCTTCTCCTCGGACGGGGATCAAGCACGCCGGAGCGCCTTCTTCCCCTACACAGCTACACAGGTACGGTGATCAGCTTCTCCGCCCAAACTGGTCGCGGTCAGATCTCAGATCTCTCCTGTCCGACCCGTTTTCTTCGCTTTTCCCTCATCTTTGTTGGAGCTCAGATCTCGTCTGTATTCCTGCAAAGAGGCGACGGATCACGGTCGGGATGCCGGCATAGCTCGACCGCCTTCGTCGCTGGATCTGGGAGTCGATGTAGAACATTCTAAAAGTCAGCATAACCATGGCCATGGCCGCCACCCACACCCACGGCCATGGCAGCTGCACATTCGACTAGGGTTCGGGTTAGGGGTACATTATTTCTGTTCGTAGATTGTATTATTTCTGTTCATATTGAGTTCAATTTGTAAAAACTTTTGTCCATATTCATGTTTCTAGATTGTATTGTCGTGTACATTATTGGTGTTCATATTGAGTTCAATTCGTAGAAACTTTTTGTGTTTGTAGATCATATTATCTGTTCATATTCTTGATCATATTGGAATTCGTAGATTGTATTATTGTGTACATTATTTCTGTTCATATTGAGTTTAATTTATAGAAACTTTTTGTGTTTGTAGGTCGTATTATTTGTTAAGATTTGTGATCGTATTCGTGTTCTTATATCGTATTACTTTGTACATTATTTTTGTTGATATTCAATTCAATTTGTAGAAACTCTTTGTTACAGGGATTAATAGTATGCGCTAATGTTTTGCCAAAAATTTGATTTATTTCCATTTCGCCAAATATCTAACACTTAATATGTCCATTTTTATGCAGAGGTCATGCCAATTTTTTGTTATTTTTTTATTCATATTGTGCTGTAGTAGATGTATTCATTTCTTTACAAGGATTCATACTGAGCGCTAATGTTTTGGTGAAATGTTAATTTATTTCCGTTTCACCAAATTTCTAGCATGGAATATGTCCATTTTACAGTACAGGTCATGCCAAAAAAAATCGGATATTTTAAAATTTATGTATCTGCATGTTCTAAGGCCTTTTTCCTTGAAATGGCGAACAATGATAGGCACCATGGTGTTTCCCATAGGCCCTGGGGGAGTGGGCCGCCCAAATCCAAAACCTCGACCCTAGCAATAAGCAATGGCTCGGTACATTCATCATCGCCGAGTAAGTAAAGCGTGCTTATGATGCCATGGCGCTCGAGTACCAGGGGCCAAGGGCCCAGCTCAATTTTCCTTAGGATGCTTGGCGCTTGAGTCACATAGCGCCTAGTAACATGAGGATAGTCTCCAATGCCGAGGAGCAGGAGCGCCTGAAGGCCGAGGCGCTCATCAGGGCCCGTCAAAAGCAAAGCACCGATCCCTTAGTGGAACAGTATCTCAGGGAGGATCCGCATCTGTACGCCTTAAACTAGGCATTGCTGATGACCATCCACAACCGGAAGGATGCCGAGGATGACCGGATAGACTGGGACCGAACCGTCGAGTCCTCCGACAAGCATGATGACTTAGGATCTGACGTTGACTTCGATTAGGAGTTGATCCACTGTACCTAGTCGTATCACTCCGTGCTTGAGATGTTTGAACCATTAATGTAGTAGTGTTGAAACTATGGAACTTGCTATGGCATACTATATATGTTGTTCAAACCGTATAACCTAATTTTGTAGCCTTGATAAACCTGCTTATATATATCATCGTACTACCTGGTTATAGAATTGTTGGTAATATGTGGTCATACCTAATAGTGATGACTTTTTTCCATCGATGAACACAACAAATGGATGACAAGGATAGGATCCCCGAGTCCTATGACTGTACTGATGGCAATCCTCACTTGGAAAACGATAGGTTCTTCTCCCTCACACTTAAAGAGGGCTACAAATATTATACGGTAATGATGCACATATTTCCTTCTTAATTAAGCATGGCCTAATATATTTGCTTTAACGTTTTTTATAACTGGACTAGTGCATTTCCCGCTATGCAAGACATTATGTCCTAGAAAAGCTCTATTTTGATCATATGGATAAGGTGGATCAGAGTTCAACTTACCTTAAGATAAAAAATGGTTTCATTTTCAAGACTGTGATCTACAATCATGTGGGTCACAAATATTTTGCTTGTGCAAATTGGAGAGGATTATGCAAGGCTTAAGAATTTGAGGTGGGTATGAGCATAACCTTCGATATTGACATCGTTCCTCAATATGATCCAGTTACCTTTCCTGAATATGATCAAGACATTTGGGTGGATCTGGACATGATTCCAATTCTTCATCCGTGTGAGTTTTTTAAACAAATTTGTTAAATTATCTATATTCCTTATTTCAAAATAGTTGTTATCCACCCTAACTATTTTATTTAAAATTGACAGCATATTTTCTATCACCAAGAAACACACAGAAGATAATAGACCAGACCTATTACAGTGCTAGCTTAGAGATTACATGGGAGGAGGAGAATTATCTTATCTCCTTTATTAGTGTTGTTTGGTCTTTTAAGAGCACTTATGGAGCTAGCCGAAATACTACACGATAGGTGCCACTAGTACACAAGTTGAGCGATACTAACATTCGCAGAAAATGCATGGTAAGATTATTTACTATTGTGTCACTAGTTCATTTTTTCATACATTCTTCTTAAATAAACTACATGCTTAATATTTTATTATTATGTTCTTCAACAGAAGCTCCCAAGAGTTGTTGTGCCTGCGGCGATGGATGTGCAAGGTGAGATAAAAATTGTTTGCCATGAGAAGACCAATTTCAAAGATAGATACTCAACTGAACGCCTACTAGATGGATGCCTGAAAATTTAAGGATGAACACAAATATTGAATCAGTGCAGGCCAGAAATTGAAGACCGGTGGAGCTCTGTTCTCCATCATGGAGATGGTGAGTTTTTGCAATTCTTTTCAATTTCCCCTAAAAGAGAGGACTATGTCCTAGTACTTGTCATGATCAGTACTAACTAACTAATGGATGTTTGTACCGTCGATCCTGTTTTGATTACTATGGGTTGAGTAGCTAGCTAGCTAAGATGATAACAATTACTTCGTGCATTTTTAGTCATGCTTGATAACAATTAGCTAGTGATTAACATGTGCTACAATGTATCATAATTTCTTATCGCAATCACTGTAATGTCGAAGCTTATTGCAATTTATGATATAGGTTTTATGCATAACGCAGCCATGGCAGCTCAAATGCTAACGTAACTCAAAAAAATATTTGCATGCCAAAGTTTTCCATGGCGGGCACTCAAATATGCATGTCACTACTTAAACACTCGAGAGTGGTGGGCGTCAGAAGTGTGCCCACCACTAAAGAGTTTGTACTAGAGGCGGGCACTCGCCACTGATGTCGGGTTAGCAATGGCGGGATGTCAGTGGCGGGCGCCCCTGGGAGAGCCTTGCCCGCTACTGCTAAGATTTTTGCGCCTGCCATTGTTAGGCATTCTTATAGTAGTGGGTGGACCAAAGTTGGAGGGGAGCCCTCGTTGTACCACGTGTAATGGCGGACATTGAGGTAAACCTCTTTAAATGCAAGGTCATTGAGCAAGCGTCTAAACCGCCCCATCATGCGCTTGTCCAGGTTGTTGTTATTGTTGTCCTCGTCACGGTAGATCGGATTGCAAGTTGCCACATAGCATCCACATGCTAGGGCAATTGTCGCGTAGGTCACGGATTTCTCGTAGGAACTCGATTTTATAGGCATCGGACTGCAGTCCATAGACAATGGACAGCCACCAAGGTGCGTGCAGGCCCAAGGGGCCAACAACCTGGGCAGACAAAATGTTTGTGGTGAACGCGGGGTTTGTGATGGTCACATCCTGGGTTTTCCATCCATTAAAGATACCGCCGCAGATGTCAATCACTGGCATGTACACGTACTAATCAAACTCAGAGCCAAGCGCCTCAAGGACAACGGACGAGCATATCAAGGTCATCTTAGTCTCTTGCAAACATACAATGGAGGTGCCACAGTGGTGCATCGGGCGAGCACATTGGGGCTGCGCATGTTCCAAATCACAATTTTGAGGTCGTGATCCATGGAAATGGGTCATTTGTGGAGTGTCAGACTGTCAACCACATTAAGTTATCAACATACATAGGTCATGTCATCAATGGAAAAACAGAGATGATGCTACTATGTTTTCCGTCAATGTGGCATTAATCCTACTTGTTGTCATAGACGAAAGTACAACTTTCCCCTAGTTGTCGGATGTCTTGCCACCATCTTGTATGTCCTAGTTAATTCGACTCCTAAAGCATGCATATGCCTAGATCAAGATGGGGATCTCGATGTCCACCAGGACCCCTACCCCTAGTCAAGCACCTGGTCATAGGGCCAGAACTTGCCGTCGAAGCGCGCGTATACAGCTTCAGCTCCGCATCTTGCCTGCAATGACTCCGCGGCATGGGACCGTCAGACTTGTACATGCAGCAGATCAAGTTTCCTTCCTCCAACATGCCGCCGCAACCCAGTAGGTTTTTGCAAAGGACGACCGTGCTGCCACACTCCGAGTAGCACAGGTCGATACCAGTCGCGGATCAACGGCAGCGGCGCCACGACGACGCCCGTGGCTAGATTCTTTCAAGACGCAATCCTGCATGAAGCTAGGTATAGTTCATCCATTGAGATCCGAACATAGAAACCTAGCTTAATTAACCCGAACATGCACGTGCAACTTCCATAGTTGAAGGTCTATTCGACTTGAACATGCATGTGCAGATTCACTAATCAAAGGTCCACCAGATATTTGCCCCTCAACACATGCGAACCTGATGTCATTTTCTATAATACAATCATGCTACATCGTGGGAGAGAAAACATGAGGAGGAGGTTGGGATTCGTGTGAAGACAACGGTTAAGCCTAGAGCAAATTATATAAAAATTGAGAGGAGGGCATCCATGTGACATGAAGAGATAAAGAAGAGAGGTCGGGACATATTGGTAATTTGACAATGTTCTGAACTATAGGGGCAGGGTGAAAGGAGTCATCAGGATTAATCTCCACCCATAATAACTCTGTCCCATGATATAAATGGCTCCAAATTTCTTTCAAACATGGTAATCTCTAGGGAGTCTCCAATTAGATATAGATATACATATAGACGTAGATAAAGATAGATATAGATATAGATGTAGATATAGATGTAGATGTAGATAGATAGATAGATAGATAGATAGATAGATAGATAGATAGATAGATTATGAGCAACACTATATATGTGACGGCTGAATTTATTTACCTCAAGCTTTGAAAAACAAGATAACAAGGACGCAGCTTCGTTCTTCTTAAATTTAGGTGCTTGCTTCCAGTTTCCATTCACAAAATGATAATACAGTGTATCACCCCTACTTAAATATTAAGAAAGAAACTTCGGACCAGATAATTTTAAAGCAACTGAGTACTTAGCAAATATTAGTTGCCTTCCTGACAGTGTGACTCTGTTCATGGTTCTTGGGCTAGTTGTTGGAGAGATGAGGCAGTTATGATGTGGGTCCGCTGCCTGTGGAGACGATGTTGTAGTGTTAGGGTTTCCTTTTCACGGTGGCGAGATTAGATTGGGATGGGGGCACTGCTATATCATAATAAAGGCATGCACCCTTACAGATATAAAGGGTTGTATGTTGGTGCAAGACAAGGTGGCAAAGCAGCGCGGTAGAGAATCGGCAATTCCAGGTGCCGATTGGCCCAATGATAGGACGAAGGAGGGCATCCACGAGTTGACGTCGAGAAAATGCACCGGGGGGGGGGGGGGGGGGGGGGCTGCTATGGTGGGGGTGTAAGGCTTGAAAAAAGATGTCATCACTCATATACCCAAAAGCATCACAAGTGGTAATCCAAGTCCGCATGAGTAGCTACATCACTATAACACTAAATCAACGTCAAACTCTCTAGCGGACTACTCTGAGGTGTACTCGGTTAAACCAGTGATTGTGGAGTCAGAGCATGTGGGGACATCCACCACAGTGGAAGACCAAGCGTCGTCAGGAATGATGGTCGGTGGACTCAATGGCACCAAGTCGTCACTCTCCTTACGTGGGTGTGGGGGGGGGGGGGGGGGGGGGCG
This sequence comes from Triticum timopheevii, assembly GCA_963921465.1. Classification (NCBI taxonomy): domain Eukaryota; kingdom Viridiplantae; phylum Streptophyta; class Magnoliopsida; order Poales; family Poaceae; genus Triticum; species Triticum timopheevii. The sequence goes on along the minus strand of OY997274.1, from coordinate 628,222,557 downwards.
GCTCGCTCTACTTGGTTGGCGGATTCCTAGCGTGCTTCTCCTTGACTACGGAGTCGGCCCTAATGAAAGCTATGTCATCAGAGGAAGCCATAACCATGAGATCGATCAGTCCTAACATCATTAACGCGCAAGGAAAAGTAACATAAGAATCAAACCTCAAAGATTATTTCTGAGAAAATTTATAAAGGTGGTTGAATATATGGTGGACAATATCATGCGTATTTCAAATTTGATGATGGTCGAGCTGGGCAAGCTCATCTTGCGTACCCAAGGTATCACGGGCTGAACTCACCCAGATCTACCATCATTGTCAAAAGTCAATCTTTTTTCTTCGTGAACATCTCTTACAACTCTCATCTCTCCGGTGGTTCTATATATGGTGGAAACTCTCTCACGGGTATTTCGACTTTCAGAGATGGTCGAGCTGGACGAGTCCATTGTATGCTACAAAGGTATATCACTGGAAGAACTGACACAGATCATTTGTCGTCATCAAAAGTCGATTTCTTTCCTCCAAGAACAATTCTCATCGACTGTCGTGATGGTCGCTCTTTCTATGCTCCTCCTGCTTTAACAAGATCTCAAAGGAGGGGCAGAGGAAGCACGCCCCCCTATGACAAGAGTCGGTATGGTGGACACTCGCTCAAGACACATGCCGCATACACAAAACCCACTACAAATTTTAATAGACTAAATAAAGATCTACTTAAACAGTAGAACTACTACATAACTAAAACTACTACATAAACTAATACTACTACAAAAACAACATAGACTAAGTAAAGATTTACTTCAAAACTATAACTACTACGTACCTAAAACTACTACAAAATTACATAAAATAAACTAATAAAAACTAGTACAAAACAAAAAAATGCTCACAGTAGGGGGCGACCGAGCAGGGGCGCCGGTGAAGGGGCGGCTGGTGGGGGCGGCGGCGCCGGGGGAGGGGCGATAGTGTAGGCGGCCGGTGAGTGGGCACCGGTGGGGGGGGGGGGGGGGGGGGCGTCGGTGGAGGAGCCAGGTGGAGGCGGCCCTGCCGAGGGGGGAGGAGAGAGCACACGAGAAATTTCACTTAAGTGTCCCGCGCTGCCTTTCTCGAGTGCCTATCGGTGAGGCACTTGGAAAAGATCCCAAAACCTAGATCTAGGTTATAACTTTTATTGTGTGTAGCTCTCGGAAAAGGTAAGGATGCCGAGTGCGACTGTCGGCAAAGATGAGTAATCAACATCATTTATGCCTCTTTTTCATGTAACTCTACAGCAAAAACATACATAATAGTAATATTGTTAACTCAAATATTGCGTGTGTGCAATTTCCAGCGCTAAAACCCTAGCAGTGTAATAAATGTCTCAAATATTGTAGGCGTGTCTGAAAAATACGGGGGCCTGGGACATTGCATTCGATGGCCTTCTTTGAGAGCACAAGAAGTTTAAAAGCCAACAGAGCAACATGACCCGCACTTCCTTCACAAACCCGACACATTCCATCTCGATACCGAGATACTACCTCAGAGATGGTGTAGTTTAAAAGCAACCCTAGATGAGGCTTATACAAAATTCTCGCAAACTTTTACCACACCCTACAGCGGCCATGTGATAACGGCGTGCCAGCTCCCAAGGATTTTCGACATTGTATGATTTTTTGAGGGTTTAAACGGTTGGATTAGGCATGTTGTCGAGGTAATTTCTCCCCTCCCCCATGATGCTAGGCCCGCCCCTCCCTCATCTACACAAGGACTATGGATCTTGCAAAGACATCACATAGAATTTTCCATGCCACTTCTGGGCAAGATTTTCATGTGCCGCCTTTCCGATCTATAATTTCTGGAGCTGAAACCCTAGCAGTGTGATAAATATCTCAAACATTGCAGGCGGGTCCAAAAAATACGGGAGTCTGGGACGTGTCATTCGATGGCCTTCTTTGAGAGTGCGAGAAGATTTGAGGCCGACGGAGCAACAGGACCCGCACTTCCTCCACCAACCCGACATGTTCCATCTGGATACCCAGAGATTACCTCAGAGATGGTGCAGTTTACAAGCGGACTAATGTGAGGCCTCTTCCACACACGCTCAAACTTTTACCACAACCTACACGGGCCGATTTCCGGCATCATATGATTTTCCGTCGATTTAAACGGTTGGATCATTGCTCGCACACAGACGAAAAACTAAAATAATAATTGAATTTATGAAAAGGGGCAATTACATTTAAGCCCCTAGTTGTGTCACACACGTATGATTTGCACCTAAATTCAAAAAACCCTTGCTTTTGTCCAAGCTTGTTTGCTCATCTTATGCTTTTGCCCTTTGACCATTTGACTGTAACTTTGAAAACTTCATAACAAATTGATACTAACTTAGAAAAATGCAAATAAGATATCAAAATGTTCAGAAAAAACAACACTTATATGTACATGTCATTTGCATTTATGAAAAAAGTTCTAGAAAGTCTACATCCTAGTTTGAGCTCATATGATCTTAACATGAATAGTAAAATCTAAAAAAAACTTATAAAACTTTAAAAAACCTAAAAAAATTGTGGCAAACATTGGCTAATGGTTTGAGCTCTTATAAAGTTTCATCAAGAAATTACATTCCTGGAAGAAATAACAAAAAAAATCAGCACTCCAAAATGCTTTTGTTTTGGAGCATCAATTTTGTTTTTGTTTTTGCCACGACTTCCACGAATGACATTCCCTGGTGAAACCTGGCAATCGCTCAATACATTTGTCAATTTTGCCACCAAAAATATTCATATTTTTTAAAACTTGTTTACAATTTTTCTCATCAATAATTCTTCTCATGTATATAATCCTTCCAATGATGATATGAAACTGGACCTCCGCAATTCAACTGTTTCGTCCATGTAACTAAAGTGACGAATATAACACCTAGCAAAGGAAATTTAGTACTATAACCTTCTCTTGTTTCCAGAGAGAAAAGTACCTGCCCCTTCCCGTACCTGAACCCCAGCTCCCCAAGATTATCCCTCTCCGGATGCACCCTCGCTACTTCATCAGTTGTGGCACCAATTCGGTCAGCCAACCGATTGCAGCAGGAGAACACATCATCATGGATGTCGTCGAATTTCACGTTAGGCAAATGAGATGGATGATGAAAAACCATTAGATATATAGACTGACAAGCTCGAGAAAACGAACCGTGGAAGGCGAAGAATTCAAGGCTTACTATTAGATTTGAGATGCTTGGTATGGACGTGTTCAGTTGGATTTTTTTTTTTGCGGGGAGTTGGAGACCGGTGAAGACGAGAGGGCTATTATATAAAAGGGAAATAACTGGTTTGTTTTTGTACTACATAGTATACAACTTATGTTTTGGAAATCCAATTCGGCTCCTAGGTGCATGTGCTCCTATGCATGAAAACTGATTTTTGAAATCTCAAAAAGATCCCAACAAAATTTTGATGTGCTCATAGTCACATCCAAATGCTACCTATAATTTTTTAGGTAAATAAGGTTAAGCACTTTGTCATGTGCAAAAAAAAAACATATTGAACACCAAATGCTACGCACAAATTTGTTTGATAAAACACTGTTGCTCTGTTTGGCATGAAATTTGTCAAACATGCTTGAGACATTAAAACGAACATCTACAAAGAAAAAATTAGATTTTTCTAAAGTTTATTACTATTTTTTAAAATTTACTATTCATGTGGGAGCAAATTCACCGGTGAGCCAAAACGTCCTTTCCATATGTTTGAGCAACTTAGAAAAAACACTAACAAACCACTACGCCAGTGGACCACGACATCAACTGTCAAAATTAATCACAGATCAGTGTCCAAAACTACTGTCAAAATTAGAATCTTGTCACATGATTTGTGTTTCGAATTCACAATTGTGTGTGTGTGTGTGTGTGTGTGTGTGTGTGTGTGTGTGTGTGTGTGTGTGTGTGCGCGTGCGTGCGTGCGTGCGTGCGTGCGTGCGTGTGTGTGCACATATATATGTTCTATCCATATCCCTAGATGCTTTCGGTAAAATCCAAACTTATAGAGAGAGGTTTTTGGGCATGGAAGTATTAGCTATATGCAGTACATTTTCTTTACCAATGGTTGCTAGGTTACAGTAATTTGACTGAGACTGACGAAGCTAAAGAAAAAGAGAATAATAATGTATTGGAAATTATTTCTTGTGAGTCAATTATTGCTTGAACTAGATGTGGTCTCTAAATTTCAATACCAGATGATCTAGATTAATCAGTTTCATAACCAAATATATTTGTTCCATTAAAAAATTGTGAAGATGACGGTTTACATATTTTGCACAAGAGGCATCCTACTAAGCACATATGTAAAAATATTTTTGAAATAAAATAAGTAGAAAATCAGACATACTTTTTTCAGGAAAGCAAAATCAATAAACTAGAAGGAAGACATCAAACACAATAAGGCGCACGACTAGGGCGCACTCTTGCGTTGTCAGCGTCGGTGGAGGAACATTAATCGGTGGAGAAAATCACGTTGCATATTGGCGCTCTATTTTTGTCTCATTTAGTCGCTTCATCTCCTTCTCCTTCGCATGCACGTCTCCTCCTCTACTCATATATATGGGCCCTTTCCCGCTCGTGCATGGCGCCTCCTCCCATTCCTTCTCCCCTTGTCTCAGTGCACGCAGGTTTCTGCAGGGGAAGCGCCGCAGAGGAGGCTCCTGCAGCATAGAGGCAGCGGTGGCGGCTAGGAATAGTGTGTGTGTGTTATCGGCGGGAAGGCTTCATCGCCTCGTGGCTCCACAATCTCCTACCGCAACCACGCGGAAAATGACGGCGATGAGGAGGCCCGACCCTTGGCAGAGACCCGCAACCCCGAGTGGTTGCGACGCCGGATCTCTTCGCCTCGCGGGTCCAGCCCTCCCGTCCGCGCTGCGACGTCGGCGGTATGGAAGCCCGGGCTCGGGAAAGCACCACGGCGTCGTGTGGCCGGTGGGGGCTCTTTGGACCGCGCGGTGGGGGACTGCCGCGGCACCCGGTCATGTGTTCCAGCCACGCCAAGCTGTAGATTTGAGTTACTGTCTTCAGTTTGTTTCCTCCATGTTTTGATCTGCACCTCTACCCCACCATCCCTCTCAAGTAAGTTCGATCTTGAGACAGTGAAATCCCTAGCAGGTGGCAGAGGCTGACTGCCATGAGATCTCCCGGGATTGTATGTGCCAGTTTTGGTTGTGCACACCAATCGTTTGATGAACCGTAGAAGAAATTGTATGATGTTGTTTATACTAGACTAGTACGAATGCCCGTGCGTTGCAACGGGCGATAAAATTAATAGAACCTGCTCCGCGTGTCATTTCTCAATACTTCTTATATCCAATTTTTGACGAACGCCAGAAATAAGGTAACGCTAAGTATGGCTTTTCAGTCCATGAAGGATGTATTCCAGCTCCGCACTTTCATCCTATTATAAAGTAGTGATGCATGGAATAGTGTTTGTTGTTGTCCAGAATAACACGTGTTTTTTAAAAGGTATTTTTTGTAAATTTTTAGAACATTATTTGAAAATTTTAAATCATTTTGTTAATGAATATAACATGTTTGATTTTGAAAATTATATTTCATTTGAAAAAAATGCACTATTTGGGCTTGGCCCAGATATAAGGACTTGGCCTACACAACACATACGCTCTTAGAAAAAGATAACACCTGGACCTATCTAAAAAAATGCCTAGACACCTGGAGTTAGTCGTCCACAACAGCGTGCAATTTTTGACTGGTTAGTCCCTTTTTCCGCTCAACTCTCAATTAAAAAGAGCTACTCCATCCAATCCATATCACTTTACGCTCAAACAGATGTATCTAGCACTCGATCGGAGGGAGTACTGGATTTTTGGATTTTCCAGCAAGATACGGGTAGAGAACTATGTATATATGTTAGTAACCAGCAAGCTAGTCTGATCAAACTATCTATGTCACGTTAACATAAAAAAATATGAAGAAGGCAGTATTGTGATACTGCTGTAAAAATAGAAGTGTACTATACGACATATACAACAGAATCAGGAGCATCTTGTTCTTCGTCACTGCTTGCTTGCATCAATTCAAATTGCTACTTGCTGCAGCTAGATTCACAAAGGAGCATTACTCTCTCAACAGTACTGCTAAGTTTGTCACCAATGAAATACTATTGATGAATTCTCATAGTGTATGCCTCAGGATTTAGATGGAAACAAAATGAGAATTGAGAACTAAATTATCAAACAACAACTCAAGTATTTTCCTCAAATACCTCTGACTCGTTCACTGCTTAGGGGTGAGATGATCCACAATGCATGTCAAATACTATGTGCTCATGATACTGTGAACTACTCCCTCCATTCATAAATATTTGTCTTTTTTGAGATTTCAAATGGAATACCACATACGGATGTATATAGACATATTTTATAGTCTAGATTTCCTCATTTTGCTCCGTATGTAGTCACTTGTTGAAATCTCTAGAAAGACAAATATTTAGGAACGGAGTGAGTACCAAAAACTTCATGAAGCACATGAGAAATAAATTAATTGTACAGACTACTTCTAAATTAGGACGTTAGTGACATGTAAAACCTGTGCCTCCAAAAACTGCTTGTATCAGAGATCTGCACTAATTCATCCACTCTTGCAAGCACTCATGAGTAGTCACCTAGCATACCGACAAGCATCTACATGATCACCAACTATACAGATATGAGTTTGGAACTTTGGCTACTTGGTAGCATAGTGTGTGCTAACCAAATACAAAATTAAGATATATGCTGCAATACCGTGTTCTGCTCACCAATCTACATCACCGTAAGGTATTTCATGTTCTCTCCACCAATGTAAAATATACTATTAGGCCTGTACATCAACCATGAATGTATGCGGAGGCTGGGTGTAATGCTTAAACCATTTAAGTAATAAAGCGGCCCTTTTCGAAAAAATGAATGTATGCGGATAATGCATCTACCGAGGGTACAAGCATGTCATGAGTACGGTTTTATTTGAACTCATTTTCCCCTTAGGAAAAAATGTAAGTTATATATTAAATCCAGAGGGATAAACTGTAGGAAGCAACTCTTGCAGAATTCTTGATTCCCTAGAAAAAACAACATACAACAGTTGCTAATGTAACTGTCAGTCATATACAAGAATGTATCTCTAATGAGGTGACATTGAGCGGTCTTCTAGCGAAGTAGGCGGAGCCGACATTGAATAGATTCTTGTTTTCTCGTGAAGTCGGTGGAGGTGATATTGGGCGATTTTCCGGCAAAGTCGACGGAGGCGAGATACTTGCAGGTGTCATTGAATAGATTCCGTTGGACCGTGTCTTGTTTTCTGGCGAAGTCGGTGGAGGCAACATTGGGCGAATTTCCGGCGAAGTCGACAGGGGCGAGATACTTACAGGCTTCAAAATTTGTGATGCAATTTAGCTTGATTTCTAGTCCAGCCTTTCTTTTTATTGCGGGAATTCTTTGTGGAATCCAGATCGAGGCATCGATGGCTCTGCATTGGAGTAGTTCTCCTACACGGATTCAATCCAAAACGGACACGGCGCTGGAAGAAGCAGAGGCAGCGGTGCCGTACGCAGGTCGTACGCCGTGCTTTCTCACCTCAGCTGAGCGACGGAGCGTCCTTAGTGCAACATGGGCTGGCAACTAAAATAGACATATGGGCCGGCCGTCTCGCTTGCCCTTCAAGTACGTCCTCGTTGCTTAGTTTTTTGTTTCCTCTGCATGTGGGCCGGCTGTCCCGGTATTCTTTGCACATACGTTTTCAGCTAGGTTTATAGTTTCCTTTGCACGTATGTCATATGTTGGTCAAAACGGAGCAGACCAAAAAATCGTGTACGTAAAAATCACCAAAACGGTACGAAACAAAGCGGAACCAAACCAAGAATACCTATTCCCTTTAATAGTAGGTATAGATTGGAGCTAACTGCTTGAGTATATATCAGTTATACTGATTGTGTTGTTGTAGCTCTCTAATTTTAGAAATTGGAACACAACAACCGCCTCTGAACATTTTTTATTTGTATCAATGCTGTTAGATATTTCAACTCTCGGAAATCATAATATTTTGATATGCTGTACATAGAGTAGCATCCATCCTAACTAACACTGGTAATACATGCTGTGGCTGATCTTCTTCGCCGGGTCCTTGTTCGCTTCATAGCCCATATGGTAGGGGAACTGCATACGGGAAGTGCCTTATAATGATGTTCTATTTTGGGAAAACCCAATGATTTTTTCCTAACCCAAAATTGCTGATGTAGGTAAGAACAAGTATATAGTAGTAATGCACCATATATACGTTGAAGTACTATTTATGTTATTCTTGATCAACCCATGAATTATCGCATTCTGGAAATCGAAAATATTTGATGCAACATATATGTAATTCTCAGGATGTTCTGGGATCCGGATGAGCTTGATATGGCCTGACATAGCTCATTTAATGATGAAGTAGTTGAACAAAAGGAACAACTCGGGAAACAGTTTACAGCTGTGAACCAAGTTGTGCGCTCTCTCTACCTACGCCCCCCCCCCCCCCCACGCGCGCCTCCCAAAAAATGGCCTACTTTTCTTAGTTAATGAGCGTAATAATTGTTTCCCCTCATTATAAAGCTCTTGAACCTTTTTCTCATTTGTTCGGAGAAATCGGGCTGGAAGATTTTATGCCCGTTTTTGCATTGGATATATATTAAGAATCTAACTTTTAAAATGCTACTGACTTTTTAGTGTGTTGCTAAGTGCAATTTCAATATATGCCTTATGCTTGCATGTGCTAGATGTTGTAGTTTCCCATATAACTCTGATGCTGGTCTTTCGTTGAAAATAAATGAATTTTCCTTTTTTTGGAACATTATCAAATAAGTTTTCCTGTACTAATGAGTATTGATTAGTAATTGAGTTCTTACCTTAAAGATATGTGGCCATATATGTTTCTCTTTACACGAACAATATACACCATTTTGCAATGTACATTGCTTCAATAGGTGGTGTTGACTATGATTTTCTTTTGGTATTGAAACTCTTGAAACTCACTACATAATTAGTCTTCCATTTCTTGAAATAGAACACATGCCATGAGCAGATATTACAAATTGCCTTGTTTTATAGGTAATCCAAGAGTTACGCCTGATCTTACACATGATGTTTGTTTGTTAGCAAGGATGATGCTTGCTAACAAGCACGCTGGTCTCTAATTATCGTTGATTGAATATTGTGCATGATTGAAAATTTGTTATTATCAAATGTGGCTGAAAGGAAATGTCCCTCGGTCGCTGTCCTAAATCCTTTTTCCCCTCAAGTCACTAGCTTACTATTGGTAGTTAGTCAGTTGATAATTGGATGTCTAATTCCAGATACGTGCACCGTGCACCATCTACTCGATGGTATGCCCATATGGATTGCTTGATCTCTTTTTCTCTGCAGACTGCAGGTGCAGGTCCCCCGCTCGTTGAGGACAAGGTCAGATTGCTTAACGAGTTCTTTTATTTTAGGATTTTAAGATGATTAGTCCTTGAGCACCATAGTTGATTGAAATGAAATATGCGGATCACTTTTTGCTTCGAATTAAATGAAATATGCGGCACAATAAAATGGTGTATATAGTGAGACTATGTAGTGTATGAGTTATTTGAGTAATGATGTGAAAGCAATGTATAAACTTGTTGAATTCACTTAGTTTGCTGATACTGCTTTATCGATATGTGGCCAGCAAGTGTGACGTGCAAGTTATATATATTAGGGATCTAATGTACTATGTATTTACAAACTTTTCTGTGTGTTCCATGGTACTAAGTCAAACATCCACCAGCGCAGATTTGGTTCTAATCAAGGATCACAGATTTCACGCTTGCACTATAGTTTATTTCTCCATTCGTACATCATCAGTCTTAGTACTTGCTCTTGTGCCTGCCGGGCTTGCGCTGTTACTGAGTTTGCCTTCCCTTCCTAAATAGCAGACCTGAATCCCTTTTATGGCCTTGAAGCAAAAATGTTTAGGATACACACAGAGCCAGAAGGTAAATATGGGGTCTGACAGAAAGAGTAAACACTGATTTTAGGTGCTGCACTTCAGAAGCGAGCCCTTCCTTCACCCGCACAAGCTCCTACAGGTAAATCAACCGTTCGTCAGCATATTTTTATATTCATTGCTTGGAACAACAAGCTGAATCAACTGAATTACTCACCTTATGCCAGGTCTTGGTGTGCAAGACTGCAAGCCACTAATAAAAAAACAAAATATCATGTTAGACAGCTATTTATCTATGGGATATACACTACAGTGCAATGGATGCATCAGTCTCACCAAACGATGGTATGCTGGGTCTCATAGGATCACTTGCATTTCATTGGACTTCCTTGAAGCCAAAGACTAGGATGACTTGTACTTATAGTTACTACAGCAGATCACTCTGATTATTTCACAAGAAGCATTTCAAGCCCATGAGTTGTAGTTGTAATTCTTTCCAAACTGCCATGATTTTAACCAAAAGTTTAGTACAGGTTCAGATTCTAATTTGTGTGATAAGTTTATAACATTTTTGTCTTGCATGTTTCTTTATAGCTTATATCTCTTATTGCAATTCGTAGGATGAGAATCAGGACATGAATTTGAACTATGATAATTGGATTTATGATCTTATTCATGGAAATTGTGCAAAATAACGAACAACGGTCATTATTTGTCCCAGTGAAGCTCCAGGTTTGGCTGATTGCTGGGGATATGAGTTCCAGAGTTTGTAGAAGAAATATAAAATAAAATTAAGCTAGACTAGATATACATATTATACTCCCTGGATTGCCTTTTATTAAACAAATTATATAACATTGTGATGGGGTAATGACAATACTAAAACATCGTCAGTTGCCACTATTTATTTTGTGGGATCATCAGAAGGTGAAACTTATGAATAGATCTATCATCCTGGTCACTAATTTGTTGGCGTGTGGCTGATGCAATATTAGTGTGTGTGCTTGTGTGTCATTATCTATTGTATTATTAAAATGGTAGAATATGAATGGCTTAGATGTAACAATAGATAAAAAAACAGTTCAAAAGAATGGCTGTGATTTGCTAGAAAGAAGTATTCACGCATTAATGGCTCCATATCCTATACGTTTCAAAGCGATGAGTTAGAGTCCTATACGGCCATATACCTGTTCAAAAAATAAATACGGCTATGTATCGCCACATACGTTCCTAAGTAACCAGCCTAGCAAAGATAGAGAAACAAGTTGTGGGTCCTAAAAAATTTATAATGGCCAAGATCTAACAGAATTTCATCATATAATATGTGACACACGCTTGTATTGTTTTGCACATACAAACTTCGTCACGTAGATGTCTAGGCGATTGAGAAGTGTAAATCAGAATGGCGTATGGAAGAAGGACACATACCATCATCACGTGGGTTGTACGGACACCTCTGTTTCCGTTTTTATATCATCAGTATGAGAAAATCAATCAAAATAAGGTAGCGACGCTATACATGCCAATCAGCCACTAACACACCTGAATCGAATAGCCAGTACCTATTGATCAGTCCAATTTGTCACCCTCCACCAGATTGGAGAAGAAAAGAATAAAGTACACGGGGCAGCAGTAAATAAAAAGAGAAAAAAAAAACAAGTGAGGCAGTGACGCTATTCCATGGATAGTCGTTCCCGCAGATTTTTTTCGATAAAGGGCATTTTTATTGACTCAAAATATAGCATCAAGCAGATACAAAACATGATGAGCATCGCCCGGCCTCTGCATAACTAAGATGCACACGGCCAAACAAAAACAAACTGAAAGAAGATAAAAAAAAGGTGTCATATCAGCAATATTAGGATCATATAGGACCGACGCTATGCCTTTGTCGAAGGGGTTGGTGCGCCCCGGAGATTATGCTGCCACCCATGGTGGGTGAAGACCTCCCTAGTCTCCCGCTCCAACCGCGTACACACCGCCTTGAATAGTGGTTGATACTCTGTTCGGTTCCCGCACATGAAATATGCTCTGTATGAACAAGAATATGCCATATATATACATCGAAGCTGATGACAAGTGAGTGACAAAAGAGAATGCAAAGAATAACAACTAATATTTTTTAATGGAGAGAATAAAAACTAATTGTAAATTCATATGCTCTTTTAACAAGAAGCGAGTGAGACAAGAAAACATAATATGAGGAGGAATAAAACCTAATTGTAACTAGGTAATTAGTGCTATTCTAATTAAATTCTAGAAAACCTATATAACTCAACCTAAACTGATATGATAGTTTTGATTGACTTTTGATATTATGGATGATATTGGCTGTGAAGAAACCCATATATCAGTGCCAACACATTATATGAAAAAGTGAGCTAATTAATCATATGAAAAAAGGAAAATGTTGTTGTTGGTATAATAATGGAGGTTTGAAGCAAGAATTTGTTTAAGTGCAATAACTCATCTTAACCATGTTTAACAATACATAGAAGCTAAATATAGAAAAGCTACGATGAGGTTGACTAAAATAATGTTTTCGCTTCTGGTCTTCTTTGTATTGTCATGATGTTTAATGAATAGATTAAAAGGTTTTCTCGCAAAAATATAGTTATATTGTCCTATATGGGTAAGTAATTTATATAATTGGTAAAAGCATGTGCGGAAGCATTCGATACAAAATCTAGTAAGAAGGCCAACGGAGGAAAATAAATATCATAAGATTTGCATGTAAGCCAATAATGTCAATATTTAATTACCACTAGAAATTGTTCGGAGATATGGTTTCGCTTGCAAGTTAAAGACTACATTGCCTTGGGTCCACTATTTGCAAATATTTAAGCTCCCCAATAGAAGTGCACCTAATGGTCTATGGATAAATCAGACTTGATATATTAAATAAGTGAAAAATATACATAATAGTAAAAGAAATCTAGCCACGCAATGCATAGGTCACCCTGCTAGTTTTGCCGAAACAAGTACTATTATTGCATAGGTTATCATTTATCACTATTAGAGTTGCAGTTTACCTTCTCCACGTAGATAATGTTCTTACCTGAAATTAGTAAACCTATGTGCTCTTACCTCAAATTGACATTATAGTGCATTCCAGGCATCAAATTTTACCACTATTAAAATAGATGTAACAATTGACTTCTCTCAAGGATATTAGACAAAATCAGGATACATTCTCCATTATCATCCATGGGTGGCCCTTCACCCTCAGGTACTTTTCTAAACAAATAAAGCCCTAGGAGCTTCATCAGATCATCAGATGGGTGCCAACTCGCACTTGTCCTTGCTGCTGTTTTTGCTACCGGATAGTCAGTAATATCTCATTGCTTGCTTGACCTTACAACGTTTTATTTTATTTTATCTCTCTAAGAGTTGTCTCTTGAAAAATCAAATCATGTAGATTCTACTTCATAAAAAGGTCTACTGCATGACTTGCTGGGATCTGTGCAATCCCTTTGTTTAGACAAAATATTGCATGAATGTATCGGTAAAAAACTTGTGACCGTTGTTAATCTGTCGAAAGATTGGTACATCCTGTTGTCTATACTCATTAGATCTCCTTGTTGTTAATTGCATCTGAATTACTACAATGTACTCTGCGTGACAAGCCAGATGACCTGATCTATGTTGCTCGGCTATTTGTAGTTTTTCTGATTGTATTGTCACAACTGTGATCAAGGTTCTTTTCAGTTTAGTTCAATCTGTCAACTAAGATACTATGTCAGCTAAAAGATAGAAAATAAAATTTTCTAGATATTTGGACTTCATACTGCAGACGAACTCAGATATATAGTACATAGTAGACTATGTAATAAGGCTAGGCTGTCAATGTAGTGGAAAGAAACGTGATGAAAGGTGCTCTCCCGTTGAGAGGTATGCTAGGAGATGAGCATGCTAGGAAGGGGATCTCCTGCTTCAGCTGGTATCAGGTTAATCAAAGTCTGCTAACACTGGGAAAGGTTCTTCGCCAACTCAGGTTTGTTTTCTTCTTGCAAGAAGTTGTAATCGCAGTGGCTTAAATTTTATATAAAGATATTCCGGCCTGAAAATTATCAAAGTTTGCACATATTTTTCTCTTTCTTTCGTATTCACTAGATAAAATGATTTTGTATTTCATTTGGTGGTACAATTTGATGTTTCCCCTTTCTGCTCATTTTGTCTGCTCTTTGAACAATGACAACCTTTCTGGACAAAGGGTAAAAAAAGAAGACAAAGGGTAATAGATAACATCAAGATGATACCAATTACACCTTAGTCTGAACTATTATGTTCCTCTTGCAGCAAGGGAAGAAATGGTCGTATCCCTTACATACATTACATAGGCTCAAAGCTCACACGTATATTACAGTCCTCTTTGGGAGGCAATGCAAGAATGGCCATTGTCTGCACCATGAACCCTGCACACACACTCATATTTACCAATCCAGGAACACACTTCTGTTTGCGACTTGCGCAAAGGAGGTTGTTACAAATGCATAGGTCAATGTAATGATGTCTGACAAAGCACTACTGAAGTATCTACAAAGAGAGCTTGTAAGATTAGGAAATGAACTGAAATTGCAAGACTAAATAGAACCTTTCAGTTGAGGTCCCCAGGCGCATGTTTCTCCATATTACTTTCTATTTAGATTGTTGTTTGGTGGTCGATACAGAATCACAGATGCAAAGGTAGAGATGCAGATTTGGAGATTCATCAATAGTTCTTTAATTTATGTGTATTGATAACAAGGATTTAATATCGGAAACAAAATAATTTCGGATGTGACTGAAATATGTGAAATTTCAGAAATTTCGCATATTTCAAAAATTATTTCTGATTTAGATCTTTCAAATTTCACTTAATTTTGATGAATTATAACATAATTTAAATTTATTTTTAAATCAATTTGAATCTGCCTAAAAATTTCAGGGTTAAAAAAATTTTGAACCCACTGAAATATGCGAAATTTCAGAAATTTCACCAAAATTTCCTTGGAATTTATAAGAACTACTCTACTTGATTTTTGCGGATCAATTGTGTGGACATGATGATTTAAGAAGTGATGTGCATATTGAGGCCTAAAAGTTTTATCTGCATTTACAACTTAGTGTCGTCTGTTAAAAAGGTCTCCCATCTTCCTTCGTAGCCATGATATGCATTCATGCCTTTTAAACAATTTCTGACGCTGTAGGCAAGTTGCGACACATCCGATCATTTATCGGTCTCTTTTGACCGAGAAAACTCTAGAAAATGCAAAAAATGTTGAAAACCAAACTTGGCATCCTGCCTTGAATTTGTCATACAAACAATGAAAAAATGGGGTCATTTGACGTATGTCGAGAAACAACGTGCTCTCAAACGGATTCTTCTGGCATACTGGGACACCATACGATGAACATGGTGTTTTTTGGAACATTCTTGAAATGATCACAACTTGTGAGAAGGTGAGGAATGCCCATAGTAGGCATTCATGCTAGGTTTAAAAAAAATATTTAGACTAATATTTAAATAGGTACTTAAAACTATTATTTAAAATTTTAACATAATTAATAAATACAAAGTGATAAAATTGAAAACAGTAAACATTTTTCGTAAAAAAAGCATTGAATAAATGTTTGACGGGAAAACGAATTTAAAATCATAATTTAGAACATTTCCTGAAAGTGTTATTTTGGTATTCCACACAATATTTTAAAATTTAGAACTAGTTTTAAAAAGAATAATATAGTTCAAAAATGAGAAAAATGAATTAACAAAAAAGGGACTAATAACCAAAAAATAAAAAAAACAACGCTTAGGCCTTGGCCTAACTAGGCAACTGTGTCGCACCTGTGAGGCCCTTATTGCGAATTCTTAAAACTGTTTGCATTTTTTTAAAATTCTTCATGTTTACAAACAACGTTTGAAAATTTCAAAATTTGTTCACATTATATTTTTTGTTCGAATTTAAAGAAATATTCCTATTTCCAGTTTTGTTTCTAATTTCAAAATATGTACAGCAAAATGAAAAAATGTCCGCACTTTAAAAAAACAGAAGCTAAAAAACATTCTTATTTTCAATTTTTGTTCACAAACTAAAAAACAGGATTTCAAAATTGTTCCCGCTTTTAAAAAAATCACCAATCCAAATGGTCAGAGTTTGTAATTTTTTTTAAAAAAATGTTCATGTTTTTGACAAGACATCTTGTTTTTGATTATTTTTTCTTGTTTTTTCTAAAAAGTTTGGAATTTTCATTTTTATAAACTTGTAACGTTTGTCGAAAAATGTCCAAAATCCCAAAAGTTCGTCACACTTTTAGAAAATTGTTTTCGAATTTCGAAAATTATTCTTTTTTAAAAAAGTTTAGAATTTCATAAATTATTTGCCTTTTCCAAACGTATTCGGCATTTGCAAATTGTTCACTTTTTTTATTGAAAAGTTTCGATATTTTTGGACTTTTTTTATATATGAAGGATGTTGTATGGTTAGATCACCTGAGCTGACAAAATAGTTCTTTCTAAAGAACAGCACTTGAGCATCTGTAGGTAAATAAAGCTGTTTTCTTGATACTTTTAGATATATACTCACTACTGGAATTTCCTCGTACTACCACACGCTGGATTTGTGCTCTGTTCAGATTTCAGTATAAGCATTCGCAGAAAATAAGCCATTTAAATTGAGCGCCTGGCAAATATTGTGTTTCCTATTCCGAGCTTCCGTCACAGCAAGGAACACTGGATATGCAATAAAAAATAATGTAAACATCTTTCCGCAGGTAAAGAACCCTCTACCAATAATGAGCCTCAGGTACAGCCTACTCAAGTTACTTCTATCCGTAAAAAGACCGTGCATTCAGTTGTTCTCGATTTATACATGAAAATAGCAAAGCATGCTTTATTTCATTCACAAAATAACTGTTGCCAAACCAGTTTAATTCTGTTGGTGGGCAATTCGTCCCCTATTCCTGCACAACAGCATGCTCACGCACACTGCAGCCATCAAGATAGAGTCCCGCTTCGGTACAATATTGTGCTTTTTGTGGATGATCGGTCATCTTCATACCGAGCATGGGGATGGGACGTTTGGGTCTCTGTGGTTTCACTAGTGTTGACAGTGATGGATTGAGTGGGGGTTTAGACTTGTACTGGTATGAGTCCTTGCATGTGGATGTGTTGGATAAATCTAACCAGTTTATTGATGCTTAGGTTAGTTGGCTGATTCTGATTCCTTATGGCGTTTAACTTGTGTTCTGGGGAGCCAAGAGTGGAGGATCGGCACCTTATGTGGTCCAAACTGAGTGGCTTACACTCGCGTCAGGATCATGGTTAGTTGTCGGTGATTTTAATGAGGCCATGTGCAGTTTTGAGCATTTTTCAGGAGTGAATTGCAGAAAGCCACCACATTGAAGCGTCGTGTTGCAGAAAAGACTCTTCTACGAATTTGTGCCAGAAAACACTGATTTTTGTCTTAATCATTTGCAGAAACCACCTAACCTTCTGTTCGGGCATTTTAACCTCTATTATGACATGTGGGTCCCGCGTTTGATGAGGTGGCATAACGTTTCGTGATAGACACCGTTAGACTGGTATTTTTCCAAAAAGAACCTTCCTCCCAATCCCTCCCCTGCCCGATCCAGATCGCCACCGGGCTTCCCTCCTCGCTCCAGCTGATGTCGTCGCCGGCGGCGTGCGTACAGAGACATGGCAAAGTGCGCCAGAGAGGGATGCCGGGGACAAGGAGCAGCTGCTCCGGCTGGGCCACCGGACCTCGCGCTACTCCGCCGTGAGCAGGACATCCGGGAGCGGCGGCGGGGCTCGTCTACGCAGTTGCCTGGTGTGGCGACCTGCCGGAGCTGCAGGACGCCTGCACCCTCCTCGCCGTGCCGGAGCTGCAGGACGCTCTCCCTGCCGACGAGCTCGTTGCCGGAGCCGGCCGGCATTGGTCTGGCGAGCTCGAGGGCATCCCAGCTCCTGCGTGCAGAGCGGCCGAGCTCCAAGTGCCGCATAGCCCCGTTCTGGAGGTGGCGCACGCTGCGCGGTGGAGCTCGAGGGTCGCCGCAGCCACGGCGGGCGACACCATGCCCGTCCAGCTCCTTCCTGCTGCTGCTTGCCACTGCCGCTCCTTCCCGCTGGTGGTCGCTGCTGCTGCTCCTTCCCACTGCTGCTGGTTGCCGCTGCTGCTCCTTCCCGTTGCTTGCCGCCGCCGACGCAGCTCCTCTCCCGATGCTGCTGCTGCTTGCGACTGCTGCTCCTTGCCGGGGCTGCTGCTCCTTGCCATTGCTACTTAACGCTACTCCTTGCGGCTGCTGCTCTGCTCCGGCAGCCACGGTACCAAGGTCCAGGCAGCAGCAACACGAAATTCTCGCCGGCACGCCCATATTGCCATGGTCGAGCTACTGCCGATCGGAGCTGACCTGGGCGAGTGCAGGAGTGGGGGAAGGGGGCGGCTGAGTTGTGACGGGCATGGCCGTGGTGGTTCGATGGAGGCTTGGCGGCGGCGACGCTGGTGAGAGTGGCATGGCCGTGGTGGCTCGGGAGAGAGAGAGTTCAGGGAAGGAGATGGGGAGAAGAAAGAGAGAGAGCTTACATGGTGGCCTGGCGACGAGACCCATCACCCATGGCCGGTGTTCCACTGCTCTGCTCTGCTGCTGTGTCAGCCCAAATCCATCGAGGGAGTCGACTGCTTTTTGTTTTTTGATTGAAGGGTGTTCCTGTAAAACTAAAGGGACTGATTTGTAAATCCAGAAAATCCCTCATCTAACGTCGTCTGCCACGAAACGTTGTGCCACGTCATCAAATGTGGGACCCACATGTCATAATAGAGGTTAAAATGCCTGAACAGAAGGTTAGGTGGTTTCTGCAAATGATTAGGACAAAAATCAGTGTTTTCTGGCACAAATTCGTAGAAGAGTCTTTTCTGCAACACGACGCTTCAATGTGGTGGTTTTCTGCAATTCACTCATTTTTCAGTGACGATGAGAGCAGAACCACAAATGGAGGCCTTTAGGGGCATTCTTGAGCTCTGTGCTTTGACTGACCTTGGCTTTGAAGGTGTACTTCACACATACGATAACAAACGGGCTGGTGCTATAGAGTCAAGGTTCGTCTGAACTGGGACGTTGCATCATGGTGTGAGCTATTTCCCTTCAATTCGGCATCACATGTTGTTTCCCCTAGTTCTGATCGTGTTGTTCTTTACTGCGCACAGGGAGGGCGATGAGGTGCAGCTGGGTAAGAAGAAATTCGGCAGTTTGAAATGATGTGGGATAGGGATCCGATGCTGTATGTGATGGTCCAACAGCTTGGGAAGCGGCTGGTCATATGCATGATTTGGGCGATGTGGATGACGCTTTGGGCAGCACCATGAGTTGTTGATTTGAACCCGAAAAAGTTTGGTAGCATAAATAAAGAATTACAGAAATCACGTAATCAATTGGAAGAGCTTTATGCATATGAATTTCGGAGAAAGAGATTGCATATGCTTTGTTTCAAATTGGTCCACTAAAACCACCTGACCCGAATGGATTTTCGGCAAGATTCTTCCAGAGGCATTGGGGTATACTGAAAGGTCAAATAAATGCCGTCATTAAGGAGTTTTTCCAAACAATTATAATACCAGTTGGGGCAAACACTACTTCGATTGTATTAATTCCAAAGGTGGACAATCTGTTTAAACTTTCTGATTTTAGGCCTATCAATCTTTGTAATGTTATTTACAAAGTACTCCCTTCATCGAGTACTCCCTCCACAACTCCCACAAGTAGCCACCAAGGCCAGGAAGTGACACGAGGGTCGCCCATGGACCAGCCGAGCAGACTCTGGTGGGGAGGAACGGGCGGAGGGGAGAAGGTCTCGACGTCACAAGTGGCGGCGTACTATACGTTAAAGGATTGATTGATCTGAGCCTCCTATAACTACATCCTC
Source organism: Triticum timopheevii (assembly GCA_963921465.1). Classification (NCBI taxonomy): domain Eukaryota; kingdom Viridiplantae; phylum Streptophyta; class Magnoliopsida; order Poales; family Poaceae; genus Triticum; species Triticum timopheevii. The sequence goes on along the minus strand of OY997274.1, from coordinate 628,202,703 downwards.
AATGTTAGAAGAAGCTAAACCTCCAAGGATAAATTTTGAAATAGAAATCAGTGAATAAATAGCAAGTAAAATAGTAAATAACATATGCAAAATGTGGCACTTACCTCTAGGACAAGGCAAAGTGCCTTTGCGTGTGTCATAACCTTGAAAACACTCTACGATCATTTATTTTTCAATACTAACAAATATATCTCGCCATATGTAAAAAACCATTATATGATTCGTCCAACCAACACCCATCTTGTTCCTCAATCCAGTCTTGATACTGATGTACCGTTTGTTTGTTCATACGCATAATTAGTTAGTTCATTTGTAGCAAGACCTCTAATGTCTGCGTCCAAATCATCAATTGATATTCTCTTACCAAGTCTGGTTCAATATCACCTGGCTTGAGTTGAGCTGCAATATACGAAGGATACTATCAGTTGTTCGAGTTGAAGGACCTGCTTCCCGAGATCTCTAATGTCGAGTGAACATTTCACCTTGAAGCTCAGCCCCGTGCTGCTCCCACGAGCAGCCCGGGCGCCCAACCTCCGCCGCCACCAGCAACCCCCCCCCCCCCCCCCACCTGCCTCGCCGCTGTCGGAAAGCGCCGTCGGGCGAAGCCCGCACTGCGTCGGCGGCGGCAGGGTCTCCCCTTCCTCTCGTGTGGCTCTGGCGGCGCGGGGCGCTGGATCTCGCGAGGGCGCGGCTTGGCAACACGGATCCGGACAATTTGTGGTGGCGCGGCGGGGTTTGGCAGCGGCGACGGCGCTAGTCGCGACGGAGGCGCGGCAGGGCGGCGACGGCTCCACCCCGCATGGATCTCGGGCCTCCTCCTTCCTACTCTGTTGGTGCGCCGCCGGCTGCGGGGATGGCCTCCTCGCGTCCCTGGGGGGTGTGGTGCTCCTCTCCGCTCCTTCGTCCGAGCCCAAGGGTGGGTTGGTCAGGTCCTGCCAGATCCGGCCATGCAGGTGCTGCCGGCGATCTGAGAGTCCATGGTTGCTTGTAGGCCATGGTCGACGGGAGGGGCGCGGGGTCGTCCAAGGGTGCAAAGGTGGTCCCTTTCATCTCTTTTCTTGGCTGGGCGGTGACCGATGGCTAGGCGGGGCTTGGATGGCGGCGAGATCTGGGATACCGGGGCGGCGGCCGTGGAAGGTGGACTGCGCGTCGGCTCTTCGGCGAGCGGCGTTGCGGTGGTGGTGATCTTTCTCATTGGCTGTGCGGGCAGCGAGGAGCGAGGTAGCGAGGATTCTGACGATGGCTTTGCCTCGGCAGGGGAATCGTCCAGATCGGGGTGTGGAGGCCTGTTTTGGTGGCGGCAGACTTGGACCGTGGATACTTCGATGTGGCTCGAGAGTGTCTTCGAGCGAAAGCTCGGCGCTTTGGCGCCGACGGCGACGATGCCTGTGGGTGTTGTGTCCCTGTTGAGGACATCGTTGTGGTATCTCTCCCCGCGTCAGGGCTCCGGGTGAAAATCCTTGACCGTGGCTTCGATCTCGATGGCGGCGGCCTATTGTGTCCTCACCCTCTTGGGGGCGTCGTCGTGGAGCGCAGGTACCATTCGGTTGCGTTTCTTCGCCATCGGCGGGCGCGCTCGGATCCTATCTCGAAGCTCCTTCAGCTCTGGCTTGGGGAGGTGCCGACGGCTTCCTATCCTTTACACGTGACGTCAAGGGCATCACTCTCGGTCCTTGTTGTGTGCAGGCAGGATCGGTGCTCCATGGTCCGGAGCTAGAGGGCAGGGGTGCCCTCTCCAGCGACAACTTGGTGAGTGTGTTGCATCGACGTCCGGTGGTTTGTCATGGAGGCGTGGTCTCTCTTCTAGTTAGTAGCCTCGGCTGTGTCTTGATGGAGTGTGGGCACTCTTGTAATTAATCTTGCTCTATCTTTGATCTGCTTTGTATGAGGTTTTCCTCATCACTTTGTATCGGTTCGGCCGTGTGCTTTATTATATATAAAGCAGGGCGAAAGCCTTTTCGGTAAAAGAAGATGTCAATGTCTTGCTTCTTTTATTCATCTTGCCTTCCTATAAAATTATATAGCAACAAAAATTATAAATGTCTAAATTGATTTCCACGTATATGCTGAAAAGTGGAAAGCAATAAGAATCAAAGATTATCATCAAACATACAGTAGCATCTAGAAAGAAAATTTAGGATTTGGATGGAGGATACCTTTGACGGAAACTGCTTCTGCCACAAACTGCCTCTGCCGCTCTTCATTTGCATGTAAGGTCGCATTGCCGGGGTCACCTCCTCGCCCGCCGAGGTGCAGCTTGCACTCCTGCAGCCTCACCGCCAGGCGCCCTCGCCGGACATGGCTGGGCAGCCGGGAAGGGCTTGGGCTGCCAGCAGCAGAAGGGGATCGCAGGGGATGAGCTGGGCAGGGCGGACGGGGTCGTCGGGTCGCCGCAGGAAGGGGCCAGTGGGGCACGACGGCGTCGGGCGGTAAGGTTCCTCTTCATCGGGTTCATCCAAACAAAGGAGCAGCTGGTTCGTTTTCTCTGATCTTTTTTTTAGGTTTTTTTAGACAAATCTTTTTTTAGGGGTAGAACGAAGTTTACTGATCGAACGGAAAGTTTCAGCGTAGATCGAGCTCCACGGTACCTATTATCGTCACCGTCCACTGGCGTCAAGATCCGTGCTTCACGTGACTACCTTCTGACTGCGTCAGGGTCATTAGGCAGAGCTGACTGGGCAAACTCTTTGTCTCTCGCGTCGGGAAGAGACAAACTCTGATGGACCATGCGCATGGGCCCGACAACATGCATGCATGCTCTCTTTCCTCACGCCTCTCTCTCTCAAAATCTCTGCACATGCATGCATACTCTCCCTCTCACACACAGGTTCTTTCTCTTACTTTTTTATGAACTCCCTCACTGGCTCTCGCTCTCTCACGTCTTAAAAAAACTATCACGGTAAGATTTAAGAGAGAGGGGAGTGAGGAGAGAGCTGAGAGAGAAAGGCTGCATGCATGTGAGACAAACATGCAGGCCAGCATGAAAGAGAAAGGCGTGAAAGGAGAGAGATGAGAGAGTTGGTATAAAAAAATGATAGCGTTTGTAAAAAAAGTTGAACAGTGCTGGACGGCTGGTCAGCCCCAAACTGCAACCTGCAGTGTACAGGACCCTACTCATACAAATATATCAGACAAAAGAATCCATCCAGCTCATCTGAGAAGTCAGGGTCATGTGGCAGTTCATGTGGTGAATAGTAACCAACGCGTCCCATCAAGATTCAGATTTTGCAGGTCCCCTTCGGTGTAGTATAAGCACTGGTCACTCTGAGACAACTGCAAATTCTCAGAACACTGCTCATATCTCTATGTGTGGGAGTCCAGAGGGAACGGTTAGGATAGGGGGTGTTGTGTAGCTCGGGCTAGGAAAAACCATACTCTTGATCGAAAACCACAAATAGTGGAATACATCTCGGATCAGGGGCTGACTAAGCCACAAATGGCGTCCTTGACATAAAGAATATGCAAACTTGGCTAGACTATGAGCATCTCTATTCGACTCTCTACTTTGAAAAAAAAATTTACAATTAAACATGGTAGCTCAAATCTTTTTTTGAGGTTGTTCGTTTTCTCTTGTCGCTAGCTGGTCATGAGGAAAAGCTGTTGTGATTAAGGTTATCTAAAGAAAAGCTCGTAGTGTTATGCCTTGTAGCTTATTCTATTCTCTATAGTAGTTCCCTTCGATTCCTAGACCACCATTATGAACCCAAAAAGCCATACCTAGTGAAGGGGAGCTCTTCGCTGCTGCTGTCAATGGAATGATGGAAATTGGTTCTAAAAGAGCCGAGCTAGGGACCTTTGTCTTTTTTACTCGCCGCTCGAAAGGTTATTCTTTGCCAGTAGTTCCCTCTGTAGGAAGAATCGCTTAAATGGAAAGGCTCTCTTAGTTACGCTATGCCCCGACCCGAGTCCCCATGTCCGCTTTTATCCGCCCGCAACCCGGCCAACAGAACATTAGGGCCATCCCCCCCCCCCCCCCCCCCCCCCCACCAAATTCTATGCTGACCTGGGCCGGGGCTCGCTCCGATACAATCGACCCAAAGAGCATCAATGAGCAGGCCTACTAAATAGGCATAGAGATACATTAGCCGAGTTTGCTTACAACAACTGCCATCAGTCTAGCATCGGAATGGCACCTTTTGAAGCAATCTACGGGAACCTTTGTTGTACCCCAATTTTTTGGGGTTGGCATACCGACTGACGGGTTACCGAAGCAAAGAAAAGGTTGTATCAAGAAAAAGGGGGGGGGGGGTACTACGAGCCCTTTGCCCCACGCATCTAACCAGCGGGAATTGAATAAAAACACTGATATCCATATAGTCCAACACTTATGCGGACCCTCACATTGAAAGAGTGGCCTACTTCCAAGTCAAGCACATTAGAGTTTGGCCTTAGCAGGACAGGTGTTTCATTCACAGGAGCTTAGCTCATTTGACTGTCCCAGCCGGTTCCCATGGCCATAAAAAACTAGCGGTTCGACTCTTGCTTGAGTTTGATAGGTGAGATATTTATTTAAAGACAGAGGTACGTCCTATTTCTTTTCCTTTGTTTTATGCTGGCTGGATGGTGTACTAGCTTGGTTTGGCTGACACTTTTGTTTTTCTGTGAAAGTGGACAAAGATTACATTAGAGGTGCCTCGACCAAAAAGAGCATGATACAATCGATTAGGACTGCTATAAGAAAGGGTATATGTTTTGCTAGGTCTAGAGTTCGACTTCTAAAAAGAGAAAGCCACTAACAAAAAAGAAAGAAAAGAGGAGGAAGCTAGACTTACCTCTGTTCAAGATACAATGAATCGAATAAACAAGTCTTATGGATGAATGTTGAAGACGGACGACACGACCCTACTAAAAGTCACAAAGCTCACTTCGCTATTAGGATTCATCGATTCTCACATAGGACATAGCGGTCTTGGTTTGAAATCCCTTTTGAAACGTGAAATCATAAACAAGTTGGTTGAAGTAGTAATACCATTTTCTGATGAGAATTCTAAGTCGTATGTGTACGGTTATTTTGCTTTTCTAGAATACACAGGATTATTTTGTACTGTCTGGTATAAGTATATACCTTGGGTCCATATATAAAACCTGCTGATTTAGCTCCACCATCACTGGACATATTTAACACCTATCAGGGCTGCTCCCCAGGCCTAATTGTTTTTCCTCCGCTGAGAAAATTTCAGTGCTTCTCGCGGATGCAAATTTGTGCCTCCGTGACAAGGAAATTTCTGCCTCTCATGGAAGCAAAAACATTTTTTTTTTCTTTTTCTTTTCGAGAAGCACGACCGTGCTTACCGTGAAAGCAAATTTGTGCTTTTTGTGAAAGAAAGAAAAAACACGTATTTTTTCTTTTCCGAAAGGCACAATTGTGCACTGGTAGAAAAAAGCCCTTTAGTCCCGGTTCGCAATAGCCTTTAGTCCCGGCTGTGCAACCGGGACTAAATATGCGCGACTAAAGACCCCCCCCCCCTTTAGTCGCGCCTCTTACGGACCGCGACTAAAGGCTTTAGTCCCGGTTCTTGTGGCTGACCGGGAGTAAAGGCCCGTCCACGTGGGCGCCCGTGGTCCGTCGGGGCGGAGGACCTTTAGTCCCGGTTCTCGTGGCCAACCGGGACTAAAGGCCTCCTCCGCAGGTTTAGGGTTTCAGCCCCCCTAAACCTGGTTTCTTTTTAATTTGTAGTGTTTTATTTTTTTTATATTTTATTTTGTGTTTTATTTTATTTTTGATGAAGTTTCAGTACACATATTCTACGCTACTATATACATGCATATGAAATTTCAAACAAGAAGAATTCAAGAGGAATATATAATATATATTCAATCTCGGGTGACCATATACAACTTCGAACAAGTTTCCATACACAATTAGGATGGATGACCATATACAACTTCGAACAAGTTTCAATCTCAGGTATGCATATAAATTTCTTCGTCCTCGGTATAGTGTTCTCCTTTAGGATTAGCGAGCTTCTGGACTAAGCCTCCTCCGCAAGTTATCCGTCGCGTTCCGCACGCTATCTGATGCCTTTCGCTTAGTGGTGTGTCTCCGGATGTTCTCACAAACATAGTATCCACATAGATTGGTCCCCGGTGGCTGCTTATCCACATTAACTAACCTTCTGAAATCTAGTTCATGTTTGAATTCACCGACAATTTCTTCTGAGAACCGTCTCCAAACCCTACAGGGCAAAGAAAATTAAATGAATAAGGGAGTTATTAGTTACTTGATATTAGGAAATGAACGAAAGAGACCGATCGATATAGAGCTCAAATGATTGAAAATAATTACTTTTGCAGCATTTTTCTCATGTCGGCCCAACGCTTTGGATCCGAATCCATAGAGTCCATGATTAGAACTCTGGAGGTGTGAAGTTCAATATTTAGCAGAATCCAGTGAAACCTGCGGACACGTTACATGCATAGTCATGCATAACTCATCGATTAGACATACCATGCATGGAGTAAACAAAAGAGAATGGGCACAAGAGAGAAACACTCACCCAAAATGGTAAGGAAATAGAATATGACTTTTGAGTTGATGCTTTCTAAGAAACTTGTACAGGTCTTTCTCCACGTCTTCGGGGTGATGTTGTAACACATGTCCATTAACGATATGTGGGTCAATGAACCCAACATCATGGATGTTTCTTATTTTGCATTCCCAAATCTTCAATCTGCATAATAGCGTACGCAACAATATAGTTAGGACAATATATATATATAGTGCAGGCAATGAAGAACGAGATGAGGTAGAAATAAATCACTTACAGAACGTAGCAACTCAGCATAGATTTGTCGAGGTCGCGCAGATTGAACAGCTGGAACAATTCACTCATATGAACTTCTACAGAGTACCGTTTGGTGTGATGCTCATCTGTAACATCCGCATAAACATATTCTTTGTCGGCCCATGTTATGAATTGCTTGTACCAACATAGCAGATTTCGCATTTGTGGTGGTAGACTCTTTTCCTGCGCAGGCTCGATGAGAGGCCCATTCCGCACATATTGTAATGCTATCTCACATACTGGCGCATCCTCAAGGTCTAAGAAGGCACGAAGAGTCAAACCCATCTCGGACGCTTGTTTCATGGCACCCGCTACAGTCAATCCAAGTGCTGCCGCAGCTGCTATGATCTCGGGGTCCTCTTCCGGACCGGCTTTCACTATGAGCGGGGGGATCGATTGTTTCTTCTGCATCCCGAGCTGGTCAACTTGTTTCCCGCTTTTTTTACTTTCTTCTTTCTCCTCCTTCAATATTTTTGCTTGCCTACGAAGTTCATGTCCATAGTCGTCAGGCATATTCAGCTCGGCTTGGGACGGTGTCGTCAAAAAATCCTTAGCCCACTTCTTTTGCTTCTCAGTGAATACTTGCTTGGGCTCAGGCTCTTTTTTCGCCTTCATATCCGCCTTCCATTTCTCATAATCAGCAGACGCGGCCAATTTGATTTCAGCTTCACTAAGTTCCCCAGGCCTTGGGAGGAGAGGCTTCAGTGATGGCTCCGGTACCCTTGTGGTCTTAGGTACATAAGGGTCCGGGTTAATAGTCCAGGAGCTGGTTTCCTTGCTGTCCGCCTGCTTCTGCTTCTTCGCCGGAGGTGGATTGGGGGGCGTCGTACCCGCCGGAGGAGGATTGGGGGGCGTCGTACCCGCCGGAGGTTGTGGATCGGGGGACGGCGTCGAATGGCGTGAAGGAGGTGTAGGTGAACCACCACGACCACCACCACCGCCACCACCACCACCACCATCGGAGGGGGGTGGACTTGCTAGCCTTGGCGCCTCGCCTGGAAACACTATGTACTTCTTTTTCCATAGAATGAACTGGCGCTTGACATCTCCAAGTCTTCTCTCCCCTTCGGGTGTAGGTTTGTCAATCTCCAGGTCCTCAAACCCTTGGACTATGTCTTCCACCGTGACACGAGCATAGCCATATGCAATGGGGTTGTTGTGGTGGAGTGCTCCAGGTGTACAGGGTAAAGCACTGCCGCTAGCTACCTTCGTGGAAACGTTCCCCACGGGATAATGCAGATCACATTCTTTCATCTCCTTTACATCATCCACGGGGTAGTGAGGCTCCGGTGCATGAATCTCGATCATCGGTGCACTAGCACCAGGCGGGGCATCCGTGGAAGCCACGCTGCTTCTCCGCTGCTGGCTTCCGCGATCCGCTTCATGATCTTCATGCGGCCCTACAGCCGATTTTTCTTTCACTAGTTCATGCACGGTCTGCTTCAACTCATGGAGTTCCGATGCTAACTTCGTCATAAGATCTGCATCCCGGTCCGTCTTTCTCTTACGGCTTCTGTAACAGTACGGGTCATTGTCCTGGGAAAACCCTACTTTCCACGGAACTTTGCCTTTGCCTCGTACACGTCCTCCGTGTTCATCATTCCCGAGGGCTATTGTCAGTGTGTCTTTCTCTCTGTTGAACTTGATCAAGCCCTCTTGAGCTTGGGTCATTGCGTCAATAAGGGCTTGGGTGGGAGCAAACTGTCTCTGCTGGTGAACACACACCCCTGTCTCCGGGTCTAGCGATCCCCCATGCCCGTACCACCAGCTTTTGGCCCTTGGGTCCCATCCCTCTGTACCTAGAGGGATTCCTCGCACCCTCAGGTCCTCCTCCATCTTCTGCCACCTAGGCTCCGAAAGGCGGTATCCTCCTGGCCCCATAATATGATGGAACTTTTTCTTACTCGTATTATCCTTATTTTTTTTATATTTCCTTGAAATGCTCCGATTGCTTTTGCCTCACAAATTCTGGCCAATCATCTTTCAGTTTCTCATGTTGTCCATTGAAATCCGGAGTCTTGCCCTTGTTGACATAGTCACGGGTTAAATTTTTCTTGAAGTTCCGGAATGCTTCGCCCATCTTCTGAAGAGCGAACTCTTTAACTAGCCTCCTCCTCTGACGTCCACCCGGAACCTCCTTACCGAATTCATCGACTTTGTTGTATTCCGGAGGTACAATGAAATGTTCCATAAGCTTTCTCCAGCAATCCTTTTTCGTTCTCTTGTCGACAAAACTGAAACCAAGACGTGCCTTCTTTGGCTCCTTCCATTCCTGGACGGTGATCGGGACGTTGTCTCTAACAACGACTCCGCATTGGTTGATAAACTTTGAGGTGTGCTGTAGGGGCTTGCCGGTTTCACTGACAAACTCAATGGCATATGTTTCTCCTGTTTTCATCGCCTTGGATTTGCCACGCTTTGTCGTACTCGATCCGGAGGGCTAAAAAAAGAAAGAGAGTCGCGAGCGTTAATACATATGTATTCACATTTTAGTAAGTTTGTATCACGAGAGGCTCAATGTATATATATACCTCGCCGGAGGTGGTTGCTACTTGCAATTCGAGATCGTCGGTTGTTGACGGTTGACCTCCGTCGACAATGTCCGTTCCTTCACCTTCTTGATCATCGACAATCTCTGTTCCACCGTCAAGGTTCAGATAAGAAGAGACTACATCCTCTTGTTGCTCATATTCTGAGCCCGGCACATAAGGAATCTCGTTGTTGATGATGCCCGTTAAATAACGTTCAGCCTCCGGATCCCTAAGCGGCTCGGTTCTATCGTCCGCCATATGTCACTCCTGCATGTAGTAAAAATTCTTTAAGTATAAAGGAATTAAAAAATAAGATTAAGGGGACATAGAGGAGGAGGAATTAAAAAATAAGATTCTTTAAGTAAAAATTCTTTTTTTCTTCTTCTTCCTTTCTTCTTCCTCTTTCTTCTTTCTTTCTTCTTCTTCCTTTTTCTTTCTTGTTTTTTCTTCTTCCTTTTTCTTTCTTCTTTCTTTCTTCTTTCTTTTTTTTCTTCTTCCTTTTTTTTCTTCTTTCTTTTTTTCTTCTGTTGTTTTCTTCCTTTTTCTTTTTTTTCTTCCTTTTTCCTTTTTTCTTCCTTTTTCTTGTTTTTCTTCTGTTTTTCTTTTGTTTTCTTCTTCCTTCTTTCTTCTTCTTCCTTTTTCCTTTTTCTTTCTTCTTCTTCTTCCTTCTTCTTCTTCTGCCGGCGCGCGGAGGACGGCAGGCAGGGCCAGCGGGCAGCGGGCGGCGGGCAAGGGCGCAAGGCACGGGCGGCGGGCAAGGGCAGGGCACGGGCGGAGGCGGCGCTCACTGGGGACGGGGGCGGCGGCGCGCAGGGCTTCGGCGTCGGCGTCGGCGTCGGGGCAGGGCTTCGGCGTCGGCGTCGGGGCAGGGCTTCGGCGTCGATCGGCGTCGGGGCAGCGCTTCGGCGTCGAGAGAGAGGAGAATGGGAAGTGGCAAAACTGCTAAGTGCAGTATTTATAGACGCACCTTTAGTCGCGGTTGGGGAGGCGGACCGCGACTAAAGGTACCCTTTAGTCGCGGTCCGCCTCCCCAACCGGGACTAAAGGGTACTCTTTAGTCGCGGTCCGCCTCCCCAACCGGGACTAAAGGGTTTTGGCGCCGCTTAAGTTCCCGCGCAGAAAGACCCTTTAGTCGCGGTTGGGGACAACAACCGCGACTAAAGGGTACCTGTGGGCCTGCTGGGCCTTCTGCGGGCCTGAATCCTGGTTTTTTGCTTTATTTATTTTGTTTTGTTTTTCTTCTTTTTTTCTTCCTTTTTCCTTTTTTCTTCTGTTTTTTCTTCTGTTTTTTTCTTATGTTTTTCTTCTGTTTGTTTTTTTCTTCTGTTTTTCCTTTTTTCTTCTGTTTTTTTCTTCCTTTTTCCTTCTTTCTTCTTCTTCCTTTTTCCTTTTAAAATCAGAAAAATAAGACTAATTCATTTTAAAATCTTAAAAATACAATTATATATCAAAAAAATTAGAAAAATAAAACTAATTCATTTTAAAACCCCTTGAAGGTTTGACAAAAGGTTTGATACATCATTCAGTTCATCGACCAAATACAAAGTTTGGTACAATAAATTATTACACATCAATTCTTCCCTTGTGTCCCTGCTTGCTTACGATTGTGCCGTATCCATGGAGCATCCTCATCATTTAACTTAATGCTTGGGTCAGTGTTCACTTTGAAGGGCGGAATTTCACCAAACATATTATAATCTTCTGACATGTCTGTCTTGTCCTCCACTCCCACGATGTTTCTTTTCCCTGAAAGAACAATGTGGCGCTTTGGATCATCGCATGATGTACTGATCGTTTTCTTATCTTTCCGTTTCCTCGGTTTGCTACTCATGTCCTTCAAATAAAAAACCTGAGCGACATCTTTGGCAAGGACGAATGGTTGTCAAGGTAACCAAGATTGTTGAAATCCACCATTGTCATTCCGTATTGCTCGTCCACCTTTACCCCACCTCCTGTTAGCTTGAACCATTTGCACTGGAACAAAGGGACCTTAAAGGAGGGTCCATAGTCAAGTTCTCATATCTCCTCTATGTAACCATAATATGTGACCTTTTGCTCATTCTCGGTTGCTGCATCAAAGCGGACACCACTGTTTTGGTTGGTGCTCTTTTTATCTTGGGCGATGGTGTAAAATGTATTCCCATTTATCTCGTACCCTTGGAAAGTCGTTATAGTCGAAGATGGTTTCTTGGCCAACATGTACAGCTGATCTCCAACATCATTGTCATTCATTAAATGTTTTCGCAACCAACTGCCGAAAGTCTCCATGTGGGCCTTTCTAATCCAGGATTCAGGCTTCCCCGGGTTGTCCGAGCGTAAAATATTCTTGTGTTGCTCGAAGTACGGAGCCACCAAGCTGGAATTTTGCAGAACTGTGTGGTGTGCTTCAGTCATAGAATGACCGTCCATACATATCGTGGATTCCCTTCCGATCTTGCCTTTTCCACTTAGTCTCCCATCGTGCCGCGATTGAGGAATACCAATCGGCTTAAGGTCAGGAACATAGTCAATACAGAACTCAATTACCTCCTCATTTCCATAGCCCTTGACGATGCTTCCTTCTGGCCTAGCACGGTTACGAACATATTTCTTTAATACTCCCATGAACCTCTCAAAGGGGAACATATTGTGTAGAAATACAGGACCGAGAATGGAAATCTCTTCGACTAGGTGGACCAGGAGGTGCGTCATAATATCGAAGAAGGATGGTGGGAATACCAACTCGAAACTGACAAGGCATTGGACCACATCGTTCTGTAACCGTGGTAGATCTTCTGGATTGATTACCTTCTGAGAGATTGCATTGAGGAATGCACATAGCTTCACAATGGCTACTCGAACATTTTCCGGTAGGAGCCCCCTCAAAGCAATCGGAAGCAATTGCGTCATAATCACGTGGCAGTCGTGAGACTTCAGGTTTTGGAACTTTTTCTCCGACATGTTTATTATTCCCTTTATATTCGACGGGAAGCCAGACGGGACCTTCATAGTGCTCAGGCATTCAAAAAAAATGACCTTCTCTTCTTTGGTAAGAGCGTAGCTGGCACGACCTTGAAACCATTCTGGATGCCGGTCATCTGGGTCTTTCAAAAGTTGTTGGTCCTGCCGTGCTTCCTTTGTATCATTTGTCTTCCCATACACGCCCAAGAAGCTTAGCAGGTTCACGCAAATATTCTTCGTAACATGCATCACGTCGTTTGCAGAGCGGACATCTAGGACTTTCCAATATTCTAGCTCCCAAAATATAGATTTCTTATTCCACATGGGTGCGTGCCCGTCAACTCCCCGCGGAACTGATTGTCCGCCAGGACCCTTTCCAAAGATGACTTTCAAATCCTTGACCATATCAAATATCTCAGCACCAGTACGTTCCGCAGGCTTCGGCCGGTGATCTGCCTTCCCGTTGAAATGCTTGCCTTTCTTTCTTATGTTATGATTTCGGGGAAGAAATCGACGATGACCCAGGTACACGTTCTTCTTACAATTAACCAAACGTACACTTTCAGTCTCATGTAAGCAGTGCGTGCATGCATTGTATCCCTTAATTGTCTGTCCCGAAAGGTTACTGAGAGCAGGCCAATCGTTGATGGTTACAAAAAGCAACGCTCGTAGGTCAAATTCCTCTCCTTTGTGCTCATCCCAGACACGTACACCAGGTCTGGCCCACAACTGTAAAAGTTCTTCAACTAATGGCCTTAGGTACACATCGATGTCGTTGCCGGGTTGCTTAGGGCCTTGGATGAGAATTGGCATCATAATGAACTTCCGCTTCATGCACAACCAAGGAGGAAGGTTGTAGATGCATAGAGTCACGGGCCAGGTGCTATGGCTGGAGCTCTGCTCGCCAAAAGGATTAATGCCATCAGTATTTAGACCAAATCTTATGTTCCTTGCGTCAGCTGCAAAATCTTTGAAAACTCTGTCGATCTTTCTCCATTGCGTTCCATCAGCGGTGTGTCTCAACTCCCCATCGGACTTACGGTCCTCTTTGTGCCATCGCAACGACTTGGCATGCTTTTTGTTCATGAACAGACGTTTCAACCGTGGTATTATAGGAGCATACCACATCACCTTGGCGGGAACCCTCTTCCTGGGTTTCTCGCCCTCAACATCGTCACCAGGGTCATCGCCTCTGATCTTATAACGCAATGCAGTGCATACAGGGCATTCATTCAAATTCTCGTATTCACCGCGGTAGAGGATGCAGTCATTAATGCATGCATGTATCTTCAGAACCTCTAAACCTAGAGGGCAGACAACCTTCTTTGCTTCGTACGTACTGGCGGGCAACTCGTTATTCTTCGGGAACATATTCTTCAACATTTTCAGCAAATTTTCAAATGATGAGTCACCTACACCTTCCTGTGCCTTCCATTTTAGCAAATCCAGTGTGCAGCCCAGCTTTTTCAGACTATTATCGCATCCTGGATACAACGACTTTTTGTGATCCTCTAACATGCGATCCAAATTCTCCCTCTCCTTGTCAGTTTCGCAGCGTCTCCGTGCATCAGCAATGGTCCGACCAAGATCATCAGCGGGCTCATCATGTGCCTCTTCTTCACCTTCACCTAACCCTTCCCCACCTTCAGCATCATCCTCCATGAAAGTATCACCGAAATGATCATGATAGTTGTCATCGATATCATCCCCTTCTTCATCTTCTTCCATTCTAACCCCTCTTTCTCCATGCTTGGTCCAACAATTATAGCTTGGCATGAAACCATGCCGAAGCAGGTGCATGTGAACGTCTCTTGAGGAGGAGTAACCCTTCTGATTCTTACAGACAGCACATGGACAGATAATAAAACCTTGCTGCTTGTTCGCATTTGCCACTACGAGGAAATCTTTCAAACCCGTAGTGAACTCGCCGGAGAGTCGGGGACCGTACATCCATTGCCGATTCATCTGCATTATTATTATATAAAGTATATAATTAACCATGATGCATTTGTTAAACTAACTAGTTAGAAATAATACAAATTAAACAATGAACTACACACATGCGTATTTTATCAATGACACATGAAAGGTTCAAGTTGCTAACCGCGATCGCGGAGGAAAAATAAATGAGAAAGCTCAAGTGTGGCTCGGACACTTCATATCATGTTTGTTTCAGGCTCTCGGGCATTTCATCAAACACCTTGTGTGCATAGGAGAAACCAAAAGCAAACCCACCACCACCTTCTGAAAATTGTGAAGTGAGCTGAGTGAAGTGAAGTGAGCTGAGTCCTATATATAGGGATGGGCCTTTAGTCGCGGTTGGCCAGGCCAACCGGGACTAAAGCCCCTCCCGTCCGCCAGCTGGATGGGCCTTTAGTCCCGGTTGGCCATGCAACCGTGACTAAAGGCCTTCGGGGACCTTTAGTCCCGGTTGGCCAGGCCAACCGGGACTAAAGCCCCTCCCGTCCGCCAGCTGTCGACCGAGCGCGCTGGGCCCAGATAGTTGGTCGCGGGTCTTCTCCTGAACCGCGACTAAAGACCCCTTTGGTCGCGGTTCGATTGTTTTGGGGACTAATGGGGGCGTATGGAAGCCTCTTTTTCTACCAGTGGTGCTTCTCGCGGAAGTATATGTGCCTCCACGAGAAGCAAATTTATACTTCTGTGGAAGAAAAAAAATCTTTTTTCAAGAGGCACAAATTGTGTTTCTACCGTCCGCCGGTCGACTACCGTGGCAACATGCACTGGAATCCTGACGGTGTCTGATGTGACGGGAGGCGGCACAGACATCATTGTGTTTGACACAGCAGCCGAGTCGTTCCGGTGTATGCGCAGTCTCGGGCATCTCGAGAAGTTGTTCGACATGGAGGGGAAGCTTGCTTTGTGCAGCTACGATTGCCGATTCACAGCCTTGGATGTCTGGGCAATGGAAGACTACGAGGCCGAAATCTGGGACATCAAGTACCGGATTGACGCGGCAGCGATGGCGGCATCACGGCCATTTGTGTTAAACTGGATCATGAAGGAGAAGAAAAAGGGAACAACCCACCCACTGGAGTCAACTACAGCAATATTCCGTGGAATGAACGTGCTCAACGACAGTGAACTGCTGGTCCAGTTTTGCGATGAATATGTGTCACACTACGACGTCCATGGCAAGCTTGTTGGAATGGCAAACTTCAGAAAGATACTGTACCATATGGAGCTTACTCCGTATCGTCTTCAAGAGAGCATTGTTCCAATTCCGTTCCGTGGGACGTGATAAGATGGGGAGCCTCCATTCTCCACGGGGCATGCGTGAATGCTGTCCATGTCCATGGGACTCTTCAACCTTGGTTTGTTGTCCCGTTGGAGTATATCTTAGCTCCGCTTATTTGTTACTACTGGTGGTAGAACCGGACATTTTGGATGGTCACAGTAACACCACACCGTCATCTTTTGGTGCTTGTTATCATGTCTTTAACATCATATCATGCTAATGTTCTAAACTATGGAGTATCTATCTAGTATGCTACTATTATAACGACTTTTGTAGTGTTCTTGCCCAAATTTGCTTTCAGATTGCCAATGCTCTGATATATAGAGTATAAGTATTTATTATTACTATGGGTGGTGTTGTTCAGTCTTGGTCATGCTCGTTGAGTGAAGGAATTATTTTGTCTGAGAGTGCACTCCATCATTTTCTTGAAACTTACCCACTGCAATTTTTGTTGTAGAAATGTTATTCTGGATCTCTTCCTCGATTCATAGGCTGTTAGTTTCATCTCTGCTGCTCAATGTGCAATTCGACCGTAGCTCCTAAAGTAATACTTCGTCCATCCAGAATTACTTGTCACTCAAATTGATGTATCTAGCACTTTATTAATTAACACAGTTTTGTGTATGTTTGTTACTTCAGTACTCCCTATGACCAAAAAAAGAACCTCGGTACTTACTTGTTACTACTAGCGGTTGAACCGGACATTTTGGATGGTTGCATCAGCAGTTCAGCACTACCATCATCTGGAACATCATATCATGCTAATATTCTGAACTATGGAGTATCTATCTTGTATGCTACTATTATAACTTCTGTAATGTTCCCTCCTGTTGCCCAAATTTACTTTCAGTCTGCTAATGTTCTGAACAGTGAGTATATGTCTGTTATGCTAGTATTAGTACTCCGGATGGCTGTTGATCAGTCGTGGTCATGCTCTTTGAGTGGAGGAATTCTTTTGTCTGACAGGAATGCACTCCATCATTTTCTGAAAAGTTACCCATTGCATTTTCTGTTGTCGAAATGTTATCCTGGATCTTCCTGTTAGTTTCAGATCTGGTGCTCAGTGTTTTTTTTTTTTTTTGAGGTCAAAGGGAGGTGTACTGCCGATGCATTTCAGAAAGAGAAGCAATGAAGTTCAGTTACAGAGATGGGATTGTGGCTCCAAAATGCCAAAGGGAAAAACTGAGACTGCCAAATCTAATCCGGTTCTGGCTCCGGCTCATTTTCGCAAAGGTATCCCATGTGATGCAGGAATGAGCCGCTACCATAACAGCCTTGATCATGCCGAGAACCTGCTCGGCAGTGCATGAGGAGTTGTCAAAAACACCCCTATTCCGCTCTTTCCAGATGTGCCAACAACCATAGATTGCCACTGAACTGTGGTATGTGGGGAGCAGGGAGGCAACATCATTCCACCAAGATGCCGGGGAGCATCTGCAGTCATTCTGTAGGAGGGGCGCCGCCGGCAGAGCCAGGCAGTCCGTGATCAGTAGCCATACCTGACGGGCAAAGGTGCAGTGCAGGATCAGGTAACCTGGGGTTTCTTCCTCTTGATCGCAAAGGTTACACTCCCCATTGTTTGGCCAACCTCTTTTTTGTAGGTTGTCGTTGGCGAAGATTCTCTCTCAAAGCCATGGCCACATGAAGAAACCTCATTTAGGCTCGACTCTAGCTTTCCACGGTTTCTGAGACTTTGTAGTCGCATAGCATCTTGTGTATTGCTGGAGGTAGGCAGAACTAGCGCTGTATTGCAGGTTGGCAGTCCACAAGCCAATGAACTGACGAAGCTGCAAAGCACTGGAGATGCACCGCAGGCCAACCATCCAAGTCCCCTGGACGACGGCAGATGCAACAGAGATATTCTTCTTGCGAGCAAGCAGGAAAAGATCAGGAGCTATATCGCATTGCCAGTCAGCCGTCTGGAGTTGCTCAGTGTGCATTTCGGCCATAATAACTCCTAAAGTAATATACTATACCTGTTACTAATTAACACAGTTTTGTGACTGAAGAAAGAATCTGGAGTTGGGAGTATTGCATGGGTCTATGTTTCCTGCTGTTTTTCGTGTCCAGGGCTTCCCATTTTTTGGGTAGAAGAAACAAGTTGAAGATGAGCATGGTAAATGTGCTGGTTCATAGCTCTTTGCCGTGATAAATATTTGTGCCTTTGTATGTTTAACTCATGTACTAGATTACATGCAAAATCCAAAGATTTCATCGATGATATGAATGTGTACCGATTTCCAGAGCAAAAGTCGAAGATCAAGCTAACCTTAAGCTGCCAGCAAATAGCAAAGCATCTCTGTTATTTATATATCGTTTTTCTTCTTTTAGTAATACATGTGGTACTGTAAAATAATGAACAAGTAAAGAACATACTATGATCACTTGCCCTGCACACCATTGAGTTCATCACTCCTGCTGGACCATGAGCTTGGATGCATCCAGGGAGCCCAGCCTCACGGCACAGTGGATGCTTTCGTCTAGTATCTCCTCCACCCCATACTTGTACCTGAAGCCCAGCTCCCCAAGCTTGTTCCTCTCGGATTGCACCCTGGCAACTTCATCAGTCCTGTGATGCACCAATTCAGCCAGTCAGCCGATTGCAGCAGCACAACACATGATCATGGATGTCGCCGAATTTCATGAGAAGCTCGACGATGAACCCATGGAATGCATAATAATTCATTTTTCTTTTTTGCCAGTGTATAATAATTCTTTGTTGCAGGGGAAGAACTCGGTACTTACTCTCTGAGGACTTCAAGGTGGGGGTACTTGCTTCTGTAGTGGTCTAGGATGTCGTGGATCGTCGGGTAGGCGGTGGCACAGAGGAACCGACCGGAGAGAGCAGGCTGCTCCATGCAGAAGATGAGCGCGGAGCAGACGTCGTCGACGTGCACCAGCGGCAGTGAGCCCAGCAACCTCTGCAGGATCCTCGGCAGCATGAAGTAGGGCTCTTGCTTGGTTACTGGGGCCACCACGCTCTCCATCGTCTCTGGGAGGTGGCTGAGCACTGTGTCGCCCCCGACCAGGCCCAACGCCAGGGTGACCACCTCGAACACGGGGCTCTCGCCGTCGTTGTAGCTCAGGAGCTCCTTCTCTGATAGGACCTTGGACTCTATGTACTTCTGCAGATGAGCACCCAACATTGTCACCATGATGATTTTGCTATGAATTTGTACTTCTGTAGGTGGTAAGGTTGGCATTTTGCATCTGATGTACAGATCATGAATCCATGCTTCAGTTTGAACTTTGAAGGACAAGAAAACACTAGCACTTACATCGAAATGCACGCTCCGAAGAGGGTAATCGACGTCCAGCAGAGTCCAACAAGATTCAGAGATGAAATCGCTGTACACCGCGGCCGCGGTGCTGGAGGACTTCGTCAGAGGCGAAGCGGCCGTCACCGATGCGGTGTGGATGACGCGCTTCACCGTCTTAGATTCCGCACATAGCCCGAGGATGACGCGCACCCCATCCGCGGCGGCTTCCGCCGAAGTCTTGTACTGCCAGCAGAAGGTAGCCAAATGACTCAATCAGCATCGACTGGTGGACTCTGAAGAAGTTAACAGTCTGAACTCTGAAACTGTACTTGTGCACAGCACTATGCTTTTCCCCAGATTGATCTCAGAAATTCCATGTGATTCAGTTGGTGATCAGCAACCGGATCAAGAACTGATACCGGACATCAATCGAATCTTTCTACGCTACAACCGCAGATGACAGATCGAAGCGCGGGGGGTTTCAATTTCAGTTTCAGTTTGACTGACTGACCTTGGAGGCGGCAGCCTCGTGCGCGGAGGGGTTGGCGACGAGGAAGACGAACTGGCAGCCGGCGATGGCCGGCGCGAAGCTGGCGGCGTCGTAGAGGTCGGCCTCGAACAGCACCAGCCGCTCCGGCGGCGCGGCGCCGGGGACGAGCCGCCGCAGCAGCCCCGCTTTCCCCTCGTCCCCTGCAGCCAACCACGACCACAACCAAACAGATCGGATCAGCCCGGCGGCGCCAGAGCCGGCGAATCAGATACGCAGCCAGCCAGCCACTAACCACATGACCTACGGCGAGTAAATTATTGGAACGCGCGTACCGATGCTCCGCAGGGTGGCGTGGACGGTGTAGCCTGCCTGGAGCAGCTTCCTGACGAGCCAGGAGCCGATGAACCCAGCGCCGCCGGTGACGCACACCCGGACGCCGCGCCCGCCCGCGCCGTTCCCCTCTTCCGCCATTGCTGCCGCCTGACTGATGAGGTGGAGATGAAGCTGCTGTGAATTGAGGAGGAGCTGGGCTGCCGCTTCCGGCGGTTCTTGGCCATTTTTTATACCGCGGGAGAGATGACCGTGAGGGGCAAGGCGGTTTGACTGTTGACCGCGAGAGAGAAGAATAACTTCGCTTCTCTTTTGGAAAAAACAGGACGAAGCGGTTGACTGATTTTGTGGTTGAGTTTTTCTCTTTCGAAACAGGCTGTTGTCCCCCTAATACAATGTAGTGAGGAGACTTTGTTACAAAACAAATCTAAAGAGTTACTGTAAGATACAGTATGAAGCTTTCGCTCGGGAACTCGCCAGCACCACCATCAGACACCTAGGTCACCGACGCGACGATGACCGACCCGTCCAAACTAGATATGGGCGCCGCCACTTCTGCTAGAAGAGAGCCGGCAAGAGTTGAAGCCAGTGCTCCACTCGCCGCCCCTCACGACTAAGAGTTGAAGCCACCACCGCCACCATAGAGTCCATTGGATAGACGATTGGGTAGCCCACCAAACGGGGCCACCTTCCCTGGAAAGACGAACTCATCGGGTTCCTCAGATGCCCTATGACATTCCTCAAATGCCCTGTGGCCGTCGGCGCCTTCGAGCACCAATCACAGTCACCTCCTTCGGCTCCTAAAGACGTCCTCCGCGACCACCGCCTCATCGCTGAGAGTCGCCGCTTAAACCCAACACACGTGCTCGTAACATACCCGTGGAAGGAGAGCGCCCCACGCCTGAGCCTGCCGAGAGGCAACCGGCCAAGCCGCCATCGTAAGAACCCCACCGCCACGATATCACCACCTCCACTGGCCAATTCAGAGGCGGCAGACCGTAGCGCAAGCTGCCCACAACGCGCCTCCGCCTACACCGCCCCTCAGATGTCTGGAATCATATCATGCTAATGTTCTAGACTATGGAGTATCTATGTAGCATGCTGTTATAATGACTTGTCGTGTTCCTTCCTTTTGCCCCTTTCAGATAGGCAATGTTCTGATCTATGGAGTATGTGTCTATTATGCTAGTATCATTAAACCCATTAACAGTCGCTACAAGGGCGAGTTACGGTGATGTCCACGTGTCTTTTACTGTGCTAGCGATAGGAAAAAAATCGGAGGGATAGGAGAGATCGAAAGCACTTGGGCAAAACCTAGCCCGAGGGGTCTCTGCACGACCCCCTTCTCTCGCCGCCGCCGCCTCCTCCCCTCTCCCTCGATGCCCCCTGACATCTCGCCGGTCTCCCACTGACCCCCGACCACGAACCCTCGCCGGCCCGCCCGACCATGGACTTCACTGAGCAGGACGTCGACGTCTTCGACGAGGAATACGACGGCGCCGAAGCCGAGGCCGAGGGCGGAGGCGGCGCCTCCTCCGGCTCCTCCTCCCCGTCCTCATCCTCCTCGTCCTCCGCCGCTGCCTCCTCCTCCTCCAAGGCCACCTCCAGCGGCCGCAGCAACAGCCCTGCCGGCGGCGGCGGGGATGGGGACGGCGGGGAGTACAACTCGTTCGACGTCGTGCCCGTCAAGCCCGCCGCAGGGGACGAGGAGGAAGAGGAGGTGAGAGATTTGTTTGGCTCTGACAACGAGGAGTACGTCAAGGCCCCCGGGCGTAGCAACTTCCTAATTTCAGGTCCACCTCTCGTTACTGAATTAGCCACTAGATTCTCCTGGGCCAAGTTATCTCCTCAGTATTTGGTGAACAGAATTTCTTAGGAGATTGCTACATAACCATACCAAGTTTCTGTGTGATTGGCTGGTTTTGTTGCAGTGAAAGTTTGGTCTGTGGCAGAATTAACCTTCTCGCTTGAGTACAGGATGAACTCTTCATGCTGCAGACTTGTGTTTGAATCATTGTTCCATTCAGCAGTGTATGTCAGGCTAAGTAGAGCATAATGTTGGATTAAATTCTCTGCTAGCATCTTCTGGTTCTTGCTTGATTTTGTAGAGTCAGAGAGACTTTGAGAAGGTTATGTAATAATCAAAATATTAACATGTAAATCTGAAATATGGAAGATCAGTGAGCAATGCTCCTGTTCTAGGGTACAAATATGTGTTTCTTCGATGGAGTACATTCTATTCCATTAACCGATATGACCTGCTATATTCTCTCCAACTACGAAACTGAGCAAAAAGTCAGGATCACCGTCTAACCACAAACACGTCTGCGACCTTACGCACCTTTGTTTCTCAGATATTTTTTTCGACTTGTATACTAATTATCTGGTTTGTCTTCTTGTTGCTCTTTATCAAAAAATACATCCATGTTGTTTAGGAATTCATTTATGTTTACACATAATTACCTCTATCTAATTAGAATTGTTGGTCGACATCTTTATAGTAGTTTAGTACTGAAGCCCGCGGAGGATGGGGACGATATGGGGGTGGAGATATATGCAGGGCGTTTTCTTTGGGTCTCCCGCTGAAGTTTTTTAAAGACGAGTTTCTGCAGAGAACC
The DNA here is from genome assembly GCA_963921465.1 of Triticum timopheevii. NCBI lineage: Eukaryota > Viridiplantae > Streptophyta > Magnoliopsida > Poales > Poaceae > Triticum > Triticum timopheevii. The sequence goes on along the minus strand of OY997274.1, from coordinate 628,180,493 downwards.
TAGGTAAAGGGTTGATTTTGGTTGTTTTGTTTGGTTTTAATGCCAGGGAAGTAATGAGCAGGGCACAGTATGTGGCAGGGCCGAGTTCTCCAACTCCTGCTTCCATCACATGAAGGATGGTGTATGTCCATGCGGCGACTACTGGTAGATTCAGTGCTGATCAGTATAACAATCCTCGCCTTTCTTTTGATATATCAAGCGTAGGAATTACCTGCATCTCTTTCCTTTCTTTCTTCAGCATGCTACTTTTTCTGTTATGCTCTTTCGTATGTGTTTGTCAAGGTTTGACATGCTTGTGGTGGTTAATCTCTGTTGGCTTTCTTTGACCTGGAGAATGGCAACCAGGAGCTCAAGAGTGACAAGGACGTCTATATCAACACTTCAATGTGTCGATGGCGTGCGGTAGACGCACGAGCTCCTCATCTACGTCGACCTCCACTGCGGCTCACGCAGCACCGACACCAAGCTGGAGGAGAAGGTGAGGTCGAATCCGGCCGGTCTTCCTATTTCAATCCTTCGTACCTGCCCTTGGATTTCAGATATATGAAGAGCTGAATATGATCAGTGATGTTGGACATTATTGTCAATATTTCTAAGATACAATCAAATGCTCTTGTAGGTGGGCTGAGTGGAATAGAAAGTACAGAGATGATATTCGAAGGTTCATCAAGGTACTGTTTGCAAAATCCTGATTCCAATCATTACCATTCTCCCAAATCTCCATCATTTCCGTATATTATTAAGACAGATCATTATATGGCTTTTTCATACCCATTTTGTCATAAGCCAAGTTGCAGATATAAAACACAGAATGATAAAAGACCAGAACAGCCAAAAAAGAGAAAGATTACCACAGAAAAATATATAATTTTCAAGTATGCATGAGGCTTCTCTGCATGTTCAAATTTACTGACCCAATTTTTCATGTACTGCTATTGCTTCCACTCTGCCTGCCGTTTTAGCCATCAGTTGAGGATTTTCCGTACTTGGTTATATCATCGTTAAACATACTCCCTCCGTCCAAAAGTACTTGTCAGAGAAATGAATGTATCTAGACATATTTTAGTTCTAGATGCATCCACTTTTATCCATTTGTGCGACAAGTATTTTCGGACGGAGGGAGTACTTTCTTTTGGAGCCCTGTTTCTTGATGTTTTGCAGTACTTTTTATAGTATTTGTAAATTCCGGAGCTAAATACAGGAAATACACATTAAGGTGTGTGTTTGAGAAAAATAATTCCTGAGCTTAAGCCTTCAGCGTTGTTGAAAGTTGAAACTATACACTTGGTTTATTCATTTTTTGTGGACGCGGATGTCGAAAAGAAAATGATGCAACTGAAATTTCCTTTTTTGATGTGATAATAGTTAGACCCAAAGAACAGCGATTTATTTCATGTGTTATTTTTATGCAAAGAAGCATATGTTGACATTTCAGGCCTTCTTGAACAAAAATCTAAAACTTCCTCTTGTCATTTCAGGCCTTCTTGATTTATTCTTTTCTTCCACCTTGTTGGTATTGCTTTCATAGCAGCTGCAGAGTTCTGTGTTTAAACAGAGTAGTCAGTCAGAGTGAACATTTTTATATATTGTGTACTCATCACCTTTGGATGGGTGAATAGTCAAATTTCATATGGAGAACAGTTCATTGATGGAAGAAGTAGCTGGTGCTGAAAGGATGTCCAGGAGCCGATGCATCTTTTCATATTTTTGTGTACTACAAGTAGGTGGGGGCCTGCTAAATCCCAGAGAAGGCACTATCTAGCATCAGGGAGGGCTTCATTTTACAATCCAATCAAGTATTATGTAAATTTTGTTTAATTTTTTTCCTTTTGTTCCGACTGTCATAGAAAATGATGATTCATTTAATGTTGGCCTCTTATTTTTTTTGTGTCTTGCTGCTCTGCTTTATGAGTGAATACACTCTTGCTGCAGTTCTTTTCTGTCTTCTCTTTTGTTAACAACTGGCACTCAGTTGGACTGCATATACACATTAACAAATGCAGCATCCGCAGCTGCTGCTCACCGTCCATCCATGACGTCGGCATTGGTCTCCTTCTCACCTTCCGTGTTCTCTTCCATACCACTTCCCACTGTCGCCACCACTACTGGAGGTACTCGCTCATTCCCCTTCCTTCCTTCTCTAATAAGTTTGTTTATTGTTCATTTACAAAGATAATTCTACATCTTCTGTTCCTTGGCATTTGATTAATTTTGTACTAACAGTTTGTACAAGCAGGTTGATGATTTGCCACGTGATGTCTGACCTTGTACGACCACGTAAAGATGCAGCACCAACTCCTTGTCAACAATGATTTGAAGCAAATGTGTGTGATAAAGTGTTCTACAAGTGCTGATTTTAGTGGTGGATTAACCTCTTCTTTCATTTATATTTATTTTGATTATGGTGCTTGATCTTAAACGTCTGGGGCAAAATGCGAGAGATGGGCTGTCTGATACTTACCAACTGGCGAAAGGGCGTATTCTTAACAGACTATATGACAGAAACGAAACGATGTACTACAAGGTGTGCAACTCCACAGCTCACACTTTCTTTTAGGCGCAAACATATTTCTGTTGATCTTGTTTATCTCATTATATGGTTGTGCAACCACTTTGTTAACTCTATTGTATTGCAGTCTCAGATGTAGGCGCCTTTTCAAAGTGGTCACCTTATTTAACCTTATTTTTATTCTTTGATAGGTCTTAATAGATAATATTGAGTATGCACCTATTGTCTACACACCGACTGTTTGCACTGTTTGCCAAAATTGCAGTGGCTGGTTTAGACGGCCTCGGGGAATGTATTTTAGTGGAGAGGATCGTGAACTGATGTCCATTGTGTACAACTGGCCAGCTTATCAGGTATGCATTGGTTCTTGTCCATTTACTGATTTGGTCTTCTATAGTTCAACTCTTTCAGTGTCTTAAAGGTATAAAGCTCTTTTGCTAAGAGGCTAATATATATCTTTTGCCTTTTGAAGATCTACTAGGGCTGGGAGAGCATCTTCTGATGACAAGTTTCTTATATTTCAAATAAACATAAGTGACTAATCTTTCGCACGTCGACATGATAATGGGTGACTGATGGAAGCGGCAGCTGCTGGAATCCTTGTTCTCCATCTTCCAATTTTTTACATCTATATTTTCATATTTGACATCTCTACTTTCAAATAACTATAATTTGGTATTTGACCTGCATGGATTTTATTGACAAACAAAAATAATGTTTTGCTACTTAATCTGATTGTCCCAATCAGCCTTTTCTCATAATAATTGAGGGAGATACATTTCTTTTACAATGTTACGAGTTTGGCTTGCTTTTGTACTGAACCAAGATGAATGATGTTTACCAAACTGAAGCTACAAATATGAAACTTGATCGCGTCTGTGTGTTGCGTGACCTTACAACACTGGTTTCTTAGATATTATGAAGTTTCAAAGTGTTCTACTGCTATCTATTTCCTATTCGCTCCGTTTCTTTTGTAATGCATATTTTGATTTGTTCAGATAATGCTTTGAATAATCTTTAATCTATTACTAGGTGGTGTATGTGAATAAGTTAATATTGGATTCATTTCTTTGGGGAGCTAAGCCATGTATTTGCAATTTTAGTAACATAGTTGGTTTGTGTAAAATAGATAAATGTCTGCCAGCTTCTTAGGCATTGAAGAAGAAAAAATGAATCCCACCCTACATATACTAAGGTGATGTACAACTTCGGCTTTGTTTGTAAAGAAGCGAGTAGCCATTCTACTTTTGTGTAAGCTGATGCTTATTGGTTTCCATCTAATTGCAGCTCTCTCTTTTCTATGTCTCTTATTATTGACCCATCAAGGAATTGCTGTAATGATATTTTATATGGCTACATCTAAGAGAGCATGATGTCATATTGTTATAGCATACACTCAAATTGATGTACATGAGGTGAGATTGAGGCCCAAATATGGCAACCGAATATGCGAAGACAAGATAAGTGCGCACAGACCCGTCTCAGGAGGCGCCACCAGGTGGCGCCCCAGCCTCTAGTTATTACTACAGATGGCCTTGTTCAGTCTTGGTGATGCTCTTTGAGTGAAGGAATTCTTTTGTCTGACAGGAATGCACTTCATCATTTCCTTAAAAATTACCCATTGCATTTTTAGTTGTAGAAATTTTATTTTGGATCTGCTCCTCCAAAAGCCGCAACTCCTCTAAAGTAATGCCTGTTATTAGTTAACCCAGTTTTGTGTACGCTTGTTACTTCAGTACTAGTACTCCCTATGACTGAAGAAAGGACCTTGGTACTTTGGTCCTGAGTTGGGAGTATTGCATGGGCCTCTGTTTCCTGTTTTTTTTTTGTACACAGGGCTTTCCGTTTTTCGGGTACAAACAAGTTGAAGATGAGCATGGTTTTTGGTAAATGTGTTGGTTAATACTAGTTTTTTGCCATGATAAAGAATTTTTCCTTTGTGTGTTTAACTCATGCATTAGATTACAAGAAAATTCCTAAGATTTCAGCGATGATACCGATTTCCAGAGCAGAAGTCGAAACCTCTCTGTTATTTATGTATAGTTTTACTTCTTTTGGTACATGCTGTTATTTATGTGTCGTTTTACTTCTTTTGGTACATGTGTTACTGTAAAATGATGAACAATTAAACAGCATACTATGATCACTTGCCCTGCGCAGCATTGAGTTCATCACTCCTGCTGCAGCATGAGCTTGGATGCATCCAGGCAGCCCAGCCTCACAGCACAGTCGATGCTTCCGTCTAGTATCTCCTCCACACCATACTTGTACCTGAAACCCAGCTCCCCAAGCTTGTTCCTCTCAGGTTGCACCCTCGCTGCCTCATCAGCCCTGGCACCAATTCAGCTAGTCAGCCGATTGCAGCAGCACAACGCATCATCACTGGTGTCATCGAATTTCAGGACAAGTTCACGACGACTCAATGGATCGGGAGATCGACAAAAAATGTACTCCCTCTGGAACTTTTTATAAGACGTTTTTAGAGTCCATGACAGTGTCAAAAAAACGTCTTATATTAAGTTACAAAGGGAGTGCCATGTAGAGTACGAAGGAATTCATAATTCTTGATTTTTTGCGGGGGAGGAATTCAGGGCTTACTCTCTGAGGATGTCCAGATGGGGGTACTTGCTGCCGTAGTGGTCCAGGATGTCGTGGATTGTCGGGTAGGCGGCGGAGCAGAGGAACCGTCCAGAGATGGATGGCTGCTCCATGCAAAAGATGAGCGCGGCGCAGGCATCGTCAACGTGCACCAGCGACACTGAGCCCAACAGCCTCTGTGCGATCCTCGGTAGCATGAAGTAGGGCTCTTGCTTGGTCACCGGTGCCACGGCACTCTCAATTGTTTCCGGGAGGTGGCCGAGGACTGTGTCCCCTGCGACGAGGCCCAAGGGAAGGGTGACCACCTCGAACGCCGGGTTCTCGCCATTGTTGTAGCTCAGGAGCTCCTTCTCTGACAGGACCTTTGACTCTATGTACTTCTGCAGATGAGCACCCAACACTATCACCATGATGATGTTGCTATGAATTTGTTCTTCTGTAGGTGCTAAGATTGGCATTTTGCATCTGATGTACAGATCATGAACCCATGCTAGTTTGAAGGACAAGATCACTACTACTTACATCGAAGTGCGGGTTACGGAGAGGGTAATTGACGTCCAGCGGAGTCCAACAAGATTCAGAGATGAAATCCCTGTACGCCGCAGCGGCGGCGCCCGAGGACTTTGTCAGCGGCGAAGCGGCCGACACCGATGCGGTGTGGATGACACGCTTCACCGTCCTAGATTCGGCGCATAGCCGGAGGATGACACGCACCGCGTCCACGGCGGCTTCCGCCGAAGTCTTGTACTGCCAGCCAAAATGGTACTCCACCGATGAACATCGACTAGTTGTATTCTGAATTCTGAAACTGTATTTGTACACAGCCATATATGCTCATGAAAGAGGCTTTCGCCCGCTCTTATATGTAAAGCAGAATGGAACAATTCAAGAATTAACCTCAAATCCCGGATGATTCAGCTGCAGATCAATCGAATCTATCCACGCTACAAGCCTACGGCCACAAATAGCAGATCGAATCGCGGGATGTGAGTTTGAGATTGACTTTCAGTTTCAGTTTGACTGACTGACCTTGGAGGCGGCGGCCTCGTGCGCGAAGGGGGTGGCGACGAGGAAGACGAACTGGCAGCCGGCGATGGCCGGCGCGAAGCTGGCGGCGTCGTAGAGGTCGGCCTCGAACAGAACCAGCCGCTCCGGCGGCGCGGCGCCGGGGACGAGCCGCCGCAGCAGCCCCGCTTTCCCCTCGTCCGCTGCAGCCAACCACACCAACCAGATCGGATCAGCCCGGCGGCGCCAGAGTCGACGAATCGCAGCTACAAATCACATCACCGGCGTACCGACGCTCCGCAGGGTGGCGTGGACGGTGTAGCCTGCCTGGAGCAGCTTCCTGACGAGCCAGGAGCCGATGAAGCCGGCTCCACCGGTGACGCACACCCGGACGCCGCGCCCGCCCGCGCTGTTCCCCTCTTCCGCCATTGCTGCCGGCTGACGGGGTCGAGATGAACCTGAGGTGAAGTGAGGAAGAGGAGCTGGACCAACGAGGGAAGAGGGGTTTGACTGTTGACCGCGAGAGAGAAGAATAACTTGTCTGCTTTTCTTTTGGAAAACAAGGACAAAGGCCACGAAAAAAAGACCAAGCCATATAAGGAATAAAAATATATTTCTTCCTATCTTCACCAGTGGGTTGACTGGTTTTGTGGTAGGTTTGCTCTCTTTCACAAAGGTTCTCCTCCCGTTTTATATAGATAAATAAAACACAATAAACCAAAGTACACGGTCAAAATACATAAGATTGTGAGAAGACCCTCCTTTCCTATTAGTAATAGACAAGCATCGAAGTCGCCCAACTCGCCGTGAGAGACGTACGTACGGGAAACAGATCGCCCAAGTCGCTCCCGCTGGCGGTTGGGCGAAACCCTAGCTGCCCCGCTCGCACTCCCTGTCTTCCCCTCCCCTCGATGCCGACAAAGGGCACCGCTGGGCAAAGTCCAGCTAGAGTCAGCGGGGGCAGGGCCCCTCATCCCTCATCCACTGGTGGCCACGATATGGGATGTGGCGAGCGGGCAGGGAGCACGATCCTCTCGGAGGGCGTTGCAGCGACATCTCGAACGACCTGGCCTTGGGCTGGGCGATGCGTGGACACGACGGGGGCTGTGTGGCGAAGGTGGCAAGGCGGCCGGCGCAGCGTGATGGCATGGTGGTTGGTGCCGATTCCGCCAGGTCTGGCGCTTGGAGTCGCGGGATGTGGACAACGAGGGCCGGTGCCCTCCGTCGTGGCGGCCATGGCGTTGCCGTGGTGGAGGCGGCGGTGTGGTGGTAGTCCTTGTGCTCTCATCGCATCACGTCAACGATCTGCATGATCAGTCCTCCTCGATCTGGCCATCGACGTGTTCCGGAACTACTGCCGAAGATCTTGCCCAAGGACATCTAGATCGGATAGTATCCGGTCGTGCACGTCCATATCAGCCTACATGGCTCTAGGAGGGCACGACATGAAGCTTTGTTGTTTGTTGACACCATGGGACATGTCTGCATCTCGATTTCCATGGCACAGGCAGCGGCGGAGAAACTCTTAATGGCTAAGATCGGAGGATCAATAAGGCTGAGTGGGTCTTGAAGGCGATGGAATCAGCCAAGTGTTTGATAACTTTCAGTAGCAGCAGTGTCGAGTGGGGGCGATAACACAAGAGGATTTCATTTTTGGTGGTGCTCCTCGGGTGCCGAGTCATGACTTTCAGGTTGAAAACCTAAAGTCTGGCCTTGATTGGTTGTGCCTCACAATTGCCTTGTTGAAAGTATTGTTTTGAGAGCTCGGTCTTTTTCCAGGGTGAAAACTTATGATCTTGGGTCGGGTGACGACGGCACTTGTGCACTGTTTTCTTCTTGAAAGGCATCGCTTTTGGAGGCCTTTTATATTTTCCGGGTGCTGTCTTTGGTGGTGGTTGTGTGCTGATGCTGAGAAGAATTGGTCACTTTGGCGAGGCCATTTTTTCCTTTCTTTTTTGTTTTCTTTTCGGCTGGTGTTCATCCTGAATGTCTTGGTGACTTCTTATTGGGGCAGAAACTAGGTGTAATTGGTATCTCCGTGATATTAATATATTCTCTTTTAAAAAACAAAGCAAATCTGAAGTTATAATATGAAACACAAATCGATTAATACATTGTCATGGCCCGGTGGACGACGCTTGAGTTCCATGACAACGCCTCCAGGAGGGTGACGACGTCAAGCGTCCCGCTGCCGAGTCGATAGACATGGATTTTCTCTCGGAGACCTGGCAGGGGAAGAGATCTATGACGACGTCCTCATAAGGATAGCGGCACCCGCGGGCATCGTCGACGCCAGTGTCAAAGCGCGAAGCTTTCGCTCGGGAACTCGCCAGCTCCATCATGAGACACCTAGGTCACCACCGCGACAAAGACCAGCTTGTCCAAACCAAGGCATCGCCATTTGTGCTGGAAGAGAGAAGGAGCCCCTGCCGCTACTCCCATCGCCACCCTCATGATCAAGTGCTGAAGGAACGACCGCCACAATGGTGCTCGCTCGAGAGCCAATCGGGTAGCCCATCGACCGGGGCCGCCGTCTCGGCATCCAAAGACAAACCCATCACTGACGCCATAACATGTAGATCTACACAAAAAGATTTTAAAGAAGGTGATGGTAATACAAGACATTTTTCATCTGAAAGCCAGTGGAAGTAAGACGAAGAACTACATTTCCTCTCCTTTTGCTGATGAGGTTGAGTTAAAGTAAGAGACTGATCTTATTGAACACATAACTTTACAAAAAAATTGTTTGGCCCCGCTGAGATCACCTCCATTAGACTTGACGGTATTGAGTGTTCTCAGTTCAATGAGGGTGGCAGGAAGATGCTGACTAAGAAATTGTCTTTCGATGACATTTTTGTGGCTATCTTTGGAATGAAGCATAATAATGCAGTTTTCCCTGGTGTTCTTCCAATTGATTTTTTTCAAGAATTTTGAAAAATCAAAGTTCAGCCTGCTGAATCTTATCAATGCTTTCCATTCTGACAACCTAGGCCTTGAGAGATTGAATCATGGCATTATTGCCCTGATTCCTAAGGTTCCAGATGCAAATGTCATTCAGAAATTCAGACCATTTTGTCTGCTAAATGTGTGCTATAAGATTATTACAAAAGTATTAGCAAACATACTCGATCTGGTGATTGGTTAAGTTGTCTGTGATTCCCAAACTGCTTTCATCAAGAACAGATACTCGGTCTGGCGATTGGTTAGGAAAATGCCAGATGATCCTGTAGCAATTATCTTCAGTTTCCGTCATTATCTCACCAAAAGAGAAACCAAGGTAGCGGAAGCATGGATGAGGGAGTCGCGAAGATCGAAAGCATGATGCTGGAGATCATGAACAGAGCACATGGGCGGATCCTCGTTTTAGCGAGTTCCTTTTTCTTTTTGTGGTTCTTTGTAAAACTTTGGTGGTTTCTTTAATGAAAATCGATGAGGTGTGATTGTTCTTTCAAGAAAAAACTTTGATAATTTATGAAAACATGCATGCATGCGAACATGATATAGTACAAAACAAACGGATCGTAACATTGATCACAACACTTGCATCTAAATCCAAATCCACTTATGAATATAGAATAAAAAAACATGTGGATTAACAACCCCGCTCCTGACATTTATTTTTTTAGAGGAACGGTCCTGACATTTATGATCGTTCAAGAGCAACATGGCAATTTGCAGAATGCAGTCTAGCCTCCCGGAGGATTACGGATGTAATCTGCAACCTCTCGATCTTTTCTCCTTCCCTTTCTTTCGAATCCATGGATCGATTCTGCGCAATCAATCCAAGAATAGGATGGCGTTTACCTTCTGAAAATCGAGCCGCACGACGACGGGGACGTCAGAAATGGAAGATGCCGGAGCACTTGCGCTTGAACCACCGGAGCCCCCGCCGGAGCGAGGTCTTCACCTTCCCCTTCACCGCGTACGCCTTGTACCCCGCCACCCGCCGCCGCCGCTTCATCTCTGGGTCGTTGAAGCAGCACGTGCTGACCCTTGGCACACTGCCGCGTCGTTTCGTGGTGGCCGGTGGCGGACTAGGGAACGGGATCGGTAGTGCCATGGCGAATCCCGACAGGTTAGATCGGCCAGAGGTATTCTTGGAGGCGGGGTCCGGCGGGAAGGATGGCCGGACCGGAAGGAGTCGCTCCGGGATTGGAGATGGACGGCGCTAGGGAGAAAACGGAAATGGCAGACTGGAGGGAGGAGTATTGGGAGTAACGTGGGGCTGTGAGACCCTACACGGGCGTAATTTGGAGTATCTCGTCGTCTTGGTCTATTTTCCACATGCACCGTGAGGGTGCTCGGGCGTTGCTAATTTAAGGGAATGCATGTTCCAAACGATAAACATAAATTCATCAAGCATCAAGGAAAACAAATGCAGTCAAGCCAGAAAAACAGTACTCACTGAAAGCCATATACAAAACTTATATAGCTAAAATGATTGTTTTCCGAAAGTTTCATCGATGGTTAAGTCAAATTTGAAATAAAATAGAATTCTGAAAACATAATAGCATTGGCCATGTTGGGAAAAATCGTCAAGGTAAAAATGATTGGACAAACTTCCGATACACGAGCCACGCCCGATTTAGCTCAGATGCCGCCATCCACCTACCCGCGCCCATTTGATCCCTAGTCGTGTCGTCCTGCACCACACGTCCCGCTGGTTCCACGACATAACATTGCCCCATCCGCACACTTAGGGATTGCCCCGGGCTAATGGCTGGGCGAAATAGAGAGAAGGAAGAAACGACCCACTAACAAGTGGCCTCTACATATCAATAGATCTATTTGGAGTTAGTGTGTTAGAGTAACTCCAACAGTTCCCTTAAAAAGCGTTCCCTAAAACCAGGTTTTTCGACTTCCCGGAAGTTCTAGGGGAAGTTTTCTCGGAGCAACTTTTGTCAGTTCAGGTAAACTTCTTTCCCTAATTTTTTTTATTTTTTTCATTAAACAAAAATTTATTATTATTCTAGGGCCCGTTGGTCCGCCGGCGGCGCGGGCACGTGGTGCCGCCGGCAAGGGCCGCGTGTGGCGGCAGGGCGAATCTATGTACAAGGTTGTGGGGGCGAATGCCCCCACTCGATCTTTCGGCCCATGTATACGAGGCCCGCGATATATATCATTGCCCCCGCTCAGCCCAGGCTATTTGCCCCCACTGCTTAATTTTTCTGTCATATAAAGCCCATCTGCACATGTGTGAGTTGCAGCCCATGTAGAAAGAATACGAGCAGGCAGATACCAGAGCTCCTTCCCAGCGCCTTATGCGCCACCGCCTGGCTCGTGACTAATCTGCTGCCTATGTGACCGCTGTGACGAGGCGAAGCTGTTGACACCTGGGCTAAATTTCTTGTTTTGACCCTTTTTGCAAACAAAATCGGGATCTGACCCCAGTTCGAAAAAAATTCAGGATCTGACCCTTTTGCCTACCGCCAGCCCTCCTGTCGGTAGGGTTGCGCGTCCTACCGCCGGCCCCTCCGGCGGTAGGTCCTTTGACGGTGACTGACGGCTGTTGGCAGTTGCTGACGTGGAAAAGGGCCTACTGCCATCAGTTACGGCGGTAGGTTACTGAAGCCTACCGCCAGACCCTCTGGCGGTAGGGTCCTGTGTTGTGGATAAGGTGGGGAGGGGCTGGTTTGTGGGCCCCACCACCACTCTTCTTCCCCACTCATCTTCTTCCTCGTGCTCAGCTCCTCTTCCCCCTCTCTCCCACTCACAACCCCCCCCCCCCTAGATCCACTCCATTTGCTTGAGATTTCATCAGTGGATCCGGAGCATTTTCATCACCCAAGGTACCTCCCCCATTCCCCCTCCTTTTGATTGGTTGAGATCTTTGTTTTGTGTGCATTTGGTTAATTGGTTGCAAACCCTAGGTGTTGATATTGTTGTGTGCATTTATGATGCATTTATGATGCATTTATGGCTAGGGTTATGGTTATGTTAGGGGTTAGTGTTAGGGTTAGGGTTAGGGTTATGATATTTATGTTGGGGGTTATGTTGGTGGTTATGTTGGGGGTTATGTTGGGGGTTAGGGTTATAGTGGTTATGTTAGGGGTTATGGTTAGGGTTAGGGTTAATGGTTAGGTTAACTTTTGTATGAATAGTAGTTATGCAAAATTTCGTTCATTTGTCCATTTGTGTTGGTTGGATGACATATATGGATTGATTATACTGTTTCCAATTTCTTAGATGCATAAGCTCGTAAACATTCATTATTTGGACAAGTCGACATTTATGCTTGGAAATGACGATGAAGGGGAAGAGGCTATGGTTTTTGACACAAGTCCAAGCTTTGATGATCTTGTAGTTCAAGTGAGAAGCATCTTACATTGGAATGACCCAAATGCCGAGGTTAAGCTTATTTGGAGGTATGACGTTGGATTGGGAGTAAAGTCCCGATTAAAGAGTATGCCCATCACCTCCCAATTGCATTGGAATGTGTACAAGGAAAAAGTAGACGCATCACAAGACAAGTCTCTTGAGATCTTTGCCACAAAGGTTGATCCTCCTCCTCCTTTGCAAATTGATCTCAACCGCAATGCATCCTCCCCCATGCATGATGATAGTTCCGAGGTGTATGTCCCCGATTGTTCTAGCCAACCACCAAGTAGCCAACCCAATGAAGATCATATCAATGCTAGCGCCATAGTACTCCATCATGATGCTATTCTTCATGTTGAAGAAGATGTTATTCCTCATGTTGAAGAAGATGCTAGTGGTCATGTTGATGATGATGCTATTGTTGCTCTAGAGGAGGATGTTTACTCGGAGAATGAAGAGATCCATTATAATCCAATGGTAACTTGGATGTCATTGTGCGGCAACAAGACATGGACCGTACCCTCCCTTATAACCGTATGTGTGGGTATAACTCGGATGACGAGGGTCCGGAGGAAGAGTTGGATGAGGATGGGTTGACTACGCAAGAAAATGAAATCTACAAGAAGGTGACTGGCAAGGAGAGAGGGAAGCCTTTGTTTAGGGATCTGAGTCTTGCGGACAATGCCGTCGTTGATGGTGGGATGAGATTCTGGTTGTATGAGCCAACACCGTGCCCTAAATTCAGTGATCCTCGACCACAAAATGAGGATGAGAATGCTCATTTGAAGAAAGGCATCAAGTTTGGTTCTTTGGTAGAGTTCAAGATATGGTTGTGTAACTATGCCATTAGGAACCATAGGCCGTTTCTTGTTGGCCATTCAAATCAAAAACTTCGGTACACAGTCAAATGTGACCGAGAAGGTTGCAAATGGATGGTCCGCGATAGAAAAATCAAAGAAATCGGGCAATGGGTCTTGAAGAGTCATGTTGGCACTCACCGTGCGTACCCCCGGACAAGGCCGACCGAAGCAAAGGACACGTCAACTCACGTCTGAGTATCTAGGATACAAATTGTTGCATCAAATAGCACATGATCCAACCGTGAAGGTCAAGTTTCTCATGTCTTTGATTGAGGAACAATTCGGACACCTGGTCAAGTACGGGAAGGCATGGATGGCAAAGGCAAACGTTATTAGGATGTTGCATGGTGATTATGAGGCCGCATATAACATTCTTCCCAAGATGTTGGCAGCCATTGCTCATCGAAACCCGGGAATGCGCCATCGGGTGGAGTCAATTGACGGAGTGTTTCGTCGTGCCTTCTGGAGCTTTGGACAATGCATTGAGTCATTCGCGTATTGTCGCCCGGTCTTGTCTATAGATGGTATATTCTTGACCGGCAAATACAAGGGCACATTGATGGTGGCGATGGCCCACTCTTCAAATGATAACGTGTTGCCAGTGGCATTTGCGTTGGTGCCTTCGGAGCACGATGATAATTGGGAGTGGTTCATTGGGCATGTGAGAACCAAGGTGATAGGCAAGCGAGAGGTATGCATTATATCGGATCGCCATCATGGGATTCTCAAAGCAATGACGTTGATATTCCCGATCTTCCAAAGGTTCAACACCGTTGGTGCATGAGACACTTTGTTGCAAACTTTTACCGGGCATGCAAGAGCAAGGAGTTCTGCAAAGACCTTACCCTTGTCTGCGTTGCATTCAACACCGCCACATTCAAGACCCGATATGATAAACTCCTCAAGGCTTTGGAGAAGAACAAAGGGGGGAAAGAATTCTTGGTTAGGCACTTTTCGGATAAGGAAAAGTGGTCCCGCGCTTACGATGAAAGAGGTATGCGATATGGGGACATGACAAGCAACATGGTGGAATGCTTCAACAATGTGTTGAAGGGTGTCCGTTCCTTGCCGGTGACCGCAATACTCAAGTACACTTTCATCAAGCTCAATGAGTACTTCCTAAAGCATTCTGGAAGCACGACCAAGTGGATTGGGGAAAAGATGGACTATCCATTAAAGGTTCCTGATTGGTTGTTGCATCAAGCGCGCAAGTCTGCCAAACAACAAGTGATCACATATAATGAAAAAGAAATGATCTATCAAATCGATGAGCCGGGTGGGACAACAAGGGACGGTAGGTCTTATGGTGGAGTTGATTACGAGGTGCGCCTCAAAAACCGTTGGTGCCAGTGTGAGAGGCCACACAAGTATCATTGGCCTTGCTCACATTTGATGACTGCAGCATGGGCGAGAAACATGAACGTATCCGATGGCACAACGGTGCGGTTGCACGAGTTCACATTGGAACGAACAAGGTTGATGTGGGCGCCTCGGTTCAATCCTTTCCTTGATGTCTCACAGTGGCCTGAGTATGTTGGGCCAGACATTGTGCCAGATCCCGCACTCATGGTGCCTATGAGGGGAAGGAGAAGAAAGAAGAGATTCCGGAGTGACATGGATGATCTAGTTGGATACACCGGAATGAAGCAATTTGGTAGTGGTCATTTCATGGAGCCACCGGAAAACAACAATTGTGGAGAATGCAATGACACAGGACACAACGTTAGGACATGCAAGAAACCAAGAACCAACACGGGCACTAGTCAAACACGTGGACGGAGCACTAGACTTGGAGGGGGCCATGGCCGTGGAGGAAGGGCTAGCCTTGAAGGGGGCCGTGGCCATGGAGGAAGGACTAGCCTTGGAGGGAGCCGTGGCCGTGGAGGAAGGACTAGCCTTGTATGGGGCCGTGCCGTGTATCCGGTGGTTCTAGGACACGTCGGGTTGATAGGGGACGGCCTATCGACGTGTTGCTCAATCCGGATGGTTGAAATAATGTGAATGGTACTACTTTTAATATGTTCGTGCATGTGTTGATATATTTGCCCCTTTACATGTCAATGTGTTCATATTTAGACTTAACATCTTTATTTGTTGTAGGGCATGGCTTCATCCGGTTCGATGACGAGGCCACCGTGTGCTCACCAAGAAGACATGCCACACAAGTGGAAGGACGCATCTTTGGACAAGGTGAAGGAGAAAGGCGTGAAGATTCCGCCATGTTGGTGTGGAGATGTTTGCAAGGTGAAGGAGTCCACCGACCGAAAGAAGTCATGGACCGAAGGAAGGAGATATTTTGTTTGCCCCAATTATGCTTACGATCGTGCGCTTCCAACTAACGCCTATGACCTTCCACCGGTATGCTAGAGAAGTAACACGTTACTCTCAAATGTGTGTCAGCACTAACATCCGTTTTATATGCAGTCACCGCCTCCTCTATGCAAGTACTTCAGCTGGATAGATCATGAAGTGCCAAAAGATATCCAAAAGGACCAATTAGAAGATTGTTTTAGGTGCCAGCGGCTATTCGAAGAAAGGTTTCAAAGAGGCTTGGAGGAAGAGCGTCGTCAGAAAGAGAGGATGGAGCGGAAGAAATGCGAGGAGGAGAGGGCACGCCAAGCGAAGCTAGCTCGTGAGGAGGAGAGGGCAAGAAAGCTTGCAAAAGCTCGCAAGGCACAAGAGGAGGATGAGGCACGTGACAAGAAGGGGAAATGGCCCCATATGACTCAGTAAAGCCTTCGCTTCGGTGGACTCGTCATGTAACCGGATGAATCCATGCCAAATTTATCATGAACTATGTAGTACTAAGGCAAAAAGCCATGTGTCGTCAACTTGTCGTGAATGAATTTGCCATTTGTATTGAATTTGGTGTGAAGATGTTTGCAAAGTGTCGTGAATGAATTTAGTTTGTCAGCATATTCTTTGAAAAACGGTTGTGCTGGGAAGAGAATAGGGACAAAACATAACAGAGTGCTATGTTTTCAGAGTTTACAACCATACCGCCACAGGGCCCGGCGGTAGGCTGCTGGACCCTACCGCCAGAGCCAGTGGCGGTGGGGGGGCCAAACCTGCTATGAAGAAGAAACCAAACCCGTTGGCGGTAGGACCAAACCCAACCGCCACTGGCCATGGCGGGAGGCTGCTGGACCCTACCGCCAGGTGCCATGGCGGTAGGGGGAGGGGGGCAAAGTTTCTGTGACGATAAACACCAGCGCCCTGGTGGTAGGGTTGACCCTACCGCCAGGGCGCTGGTGTTTATCATCACAGAAACTTTGCCCCCCTACCACTGTGTGGACTGGCGGTAGGGTCCACCAGCCTACCGCCAGGACCTGTGGCGGTAGGGTTTGGTCCCTCCTTCTCTCCTTTCCCCTCTGTTTTGCCCCATTTGTCGAATGTTAGCATAATATACCCAATTCTGTCAAATATTAGAATGATCATTTCGCAAGCACATACATAACTCAACTTAACATAGTTCATTACATTCACGAATAACACATGTTCAAACTTATTAAAACATGACCCGGTTCAGATGACATCGGTTGAAACTAATAACTCATGCTCAACGACACATTTTCTAAACAGGTAACATATTTCTCATACTTATTGGACGTTCAATTTGATCGTCACGCGCTTGATTACGCTTCAGTTGAAAGTCTGTGGATCCTGCCCAATGACCCAACACACCATTCGTTTCACGGAACCAAGCCCATGCAGCACGGCGAGCGGGATTCTCTGACACGCCCTGTTTGATTGCCCATCCTATGACCTGCCCGGGTTTCCTCAAGTCCCTCTCACGGAATTCTTCTTTGCTTGCAGTGAACGCAATCTCAACTACCAAAGCGTGTCTGCAAGCATATTCCCGGTCTTGCAGCTCATCAAGCACCCTCTCTTTCTCCTTCACAAGCTTTCGGAATGCTTTTTTCTCCTTAGCATCAGAAGGTTCCTCGATAAAGTGATACTTGCTGAAATCCTTCATGGCCGCATTTGCCTCATCACAACTCTTCAACCATGCTTCACATTCCTTCTTCAAGCAACGGTGTCGCTCTGCCATGATCTTCTCACACACTGTGTTCATAGTCATGGATCGACTGTCCATCCTACATGAATATACGGGTTTAAGATGACATAAACAAAAATATAAAATAAATTAAGTAGAGTACAACACTTGGTAACTTGATATGACATACAACACCAAGTTCTTAATGAGTTCAAATGTTTAGGGTACAAGTCATAGTAGTTCAAACGACGACCAAGCATAGGGTACATGTCATTATAGTTCAAATGACAAAGATTACATAGCCTCATGCAATTCTATGAGAGAGATTTGGGAGGCTCTTGTGCTTCAAAGAAAGAGGGGGGAGAGTTGAGCTCGGTGGAGAGGTGAAGTGGGCTAAATGAGTGGTTGAGGACGGGGAGGAAATATTCCAGCCCCTCCCCACCTTATCCACAACACAGGACCCTACCGCCAGAGGGTCTGGCGGTAGGCTTCAGTAACCTACCGCCGTAACTGATGGCGGTAGGCCCTTTTCCACGTCAGCAACTGCCAACGGCCGTCAGTCGCTGTCAAAGGACCTACCGTCGGAGGGGCCGGCGGTAGGACGCGCAACCCTATCGCCAGGCGGGCTGGCGGTAGGCAAAAGGGTCAGATTCCGAAATTTTTTCGAACTAGGGTCAGATCCCGATTTTGTTTGCAATAAGGGTCAAAACACGAAATTTAGCCTGACGCATGCAACTCTAAGCTACGTACAGGCCGCCCATCCAACAGATCAGCCTTGATCTGCGGCATGCGCCCCGGCTTGCCGGCCGGGTCACCGTCCCTAAGGAGAAAAAATACGTGTGCTACTCATCAATCTTTCAATCAAGGTAAGCCTAGGTTCAGTTCTCATTTTTATCTTGTAATTTTCATATTTTCAGTCTATTCTGATTCTGTGTTTAAATGGTACAAATTGGTAATTAGGTTTATTTAATCTTGCTTTATGTAATAATTTCATATGAATAAGTTTGAGCACATGGCCACATGGGAGTAGAATAAATCTCTGGACTATGTAATATTCTGGCTTCATGTACTTCAATTAATTTATAAAGCTAATGGACAAATTTTTTTGCAAAATCCGCAACTGGTAGTATGCTTGAAATAGTCGATCTATCTGAGCAATCATCTAAATGGAAGGTAATGTGCTCAAGCTTATATTTTTATCAGTCAACGTTTACATTCTCTCTTTACATTTAAACACTTTTATTTTTCCTGCAGCTTGAAGGCTAGAATTCACCGACGTACCAACAAAATGGAACGGCATATTCATATTTCTCAAGTCATTGTGCCTAAAGTGGTTAGTTTACTTTTATTTTGGCAATGGTTTTTTTTTCAAAATTACGTGTGTGATCATATGATTTTTTTTCTTTTCTTTCACACTATATATATGCTTTTTGTGGTCGGTTTCTTAAATGATCTAGCAATTACTCCCTCCGTCCGGGTTTAAAGGGCCTCCTGGCCACGAAGCCCCGTCCGAAAATGTAAGGCCGCGCACGCCGAACCTGCTCCAATCGCAGCATTTTCCTGTTCCCTATTCCTATGCGGTGCCTTGTTAACCGAGTGAGCAGTTATGAGCCGTGCATGCAAGCCAGTGCATGCGATCGTTTGCCTGCAAGCCGCCCCATGCAATGCCTTGTTTCGTGTGTCAGCTGTTTATTACGTTTGCATGCGCATGTAAGCTGCTATGGCTCATTAATTTAGCATCTACTTTAAGTTAGAGGAGAGCCTGCTAATTGGCCAATTTCAGCTATAATTTTCAAGCATCTGCTTTCTAGCACTGCCTTGGTCCTATCAAAGTGGTCTTTGGGCCTAATAAACCCGGACGGAGGGAGTAGTCCGTATGCACGTTTCTCAAGAAAAAATTCTGTACCTCTTTGCCCCCTCTCGTGTTTCATCCTGGCTCCACCCCTATGTGGCGGCGTGGCGGTGGGGGGAGGGAGGCATGAGCGGCGGCGGCGGCGCGACGTCCTCCCGGCGTGGTGGCGGTGGTGCGTCGTGGCAGCGCGGCGGCGTGGCGTCCTTCTAGTGTGGTGGCGCGGTGGTGGTGGTGCAACGTCGCGTCGCGATGACGTTGCGGCACGGGCAGCAGTGGCACGGCGGCGCACCGGCGAGTTTCCGGTGGGACGGCAACGTTCGCCGGGACTAAAGGGCAATTTTCAAACTCGACCCCCCTGTATCGCCATTTTAGTTTTGTTAAAAACAAAAGAAAATGGTAAAAACTTCAAAAATTAAAATCCTTCAGATGTAGTTATGTTACTATATCTACTAGTTAGGAAAATTAAAAAACTTCAATTTGGAGATGTTTTGTAAAAAATTGGTATGAAAAAGTAAAACGGCCATATCTTTTGCATACGATGTCGAAAAAAAGTATAATATATCAAAAAAATCAGCACGAAAATCCGCATTCGATTTTGATCGCCTTAGGACTGTTTGGAAATTTTTAGAATCCTCAAATTCTAAAAGGAAAAAAAGATATGCTCAAATTTTAGTTTTTTTAATTTTCGTTAAAATCTGGTCAAATTGTGGTCTAACTATGGTCAAACTACTTATTCAAGAAATATTAGTGTTAATAAATAATTATTTTAGTTTTTTGACTTTTGGTCAAACTGTGGTCAAACTATGGTCAAATCTGGTCAAACTATGGTCAAACTACTTATTCAAGAAATATTATTGTTACTAAATAATAATTATTTTTCAAAATAATAGTTTCAAAATCAAACGGTTAAACATGTGCCTTCATGCTCAAGCTAAACTCCTGAGGGTTAATACGATTGACAGCTTACGATTGTCATGTAAACAACAAGTGTAGACTTGGAAACTAGGGGGAATAGAACTCGGAAGTTAAGCATGCTCAGGCTGGAGTAGTGAGTGGATGGGTGACCGGCCGGGAAGTTAGACGTTTTGGAATGATGAGGGGTGATTAGAGCAATGATGAGGAGTGATTAGAGACTAAATCGTCAAATAATTCAGAAATTTGAAAAAAAACAAATTTTTTCTTCAAAAAAAGTAAAAATAATTCAATAAAATTAATCTACCAACCGGTACTAAAGGTCCTCCAGACCACTGCGCGGGCTCGTGCCACGTGGTGGGCCTTTAGCCCCGGTTCGTGCATAACCGGGACTAAAGGGGGTACCTTTAGTTCCCACCCTTTAGTGCCGGGTTACAAAACCGGGATTAAAGGTCCTTACGAACCGGGGCAATAGGTCGTTTTTCTACTAGTGGGACAATAGTGGGGCATGAAAATCTGAAAGCATATATCTCTAATTACTATAAACAACTTTTTGGACCACCAAATACAAGCACGGTGACACTAGATGAATCTGTGATTGAGGATATACCTCAATTACAAGCAGCGAAGAATGATTTTCTCTCTGCCCTGTTTACTGAAAAAGAGGTTCTTCAGGCAATTTCACAAATAAAACCGAATAAAACACCGGGACCAGATGGGTTTCCTGCTGAATTCTATAAGAAATGTTGGCATATTATAAAAGATGATCTTATGCCTATGTTTCATGATTTTTTCAACGGTCATTTAGAGTTGTTTCATCTCAACTTCGGTACGATAATGCTGCTACCAAAGAAAGATGAGGCAATTCGGATAGAACAATTCCGGCTCATATGTCTGCTGAATGTGAGTTTCAAAATTTTCACAAAGGTTGGGAACCAATAGATTGACACAAATTGCTCATTCCGTGGTACAACCAAGTCAGACAACGTTCATGCCGGGGCGACACATACTGGAAGGGGTGGTCGTCCTGCATGAAACGCTTCATGAGATCCACTCGAAGAAACTTGATGGGGTTATCTTCAAAGTGGATTTTGAAAAGGCGTACGATAAAGTCAAGTGGCCTTTTCTTCAGCAAGCAATGCACATGAAGGGCTTTAGTGAAGCCTGGAGGAACCAAGTGGATACCCAAGTCCAGAAGGGTAGTGTCGGAATCAAGGTAAATGATGACATCGGTCATTATTTCCAGACTCATAAGGGGTTGAGACAAGGGGATTCCATGTCTCCTCTTCTGTTTAATATTGTGGCTGACATGCTGGCCGTCATTATTGGCAGGGCCAAGCAGCGTGGCCATGTAGAAGGTTTAGTTCATCATCTAGTCGATGGAGGGGTATCCATTCTACAGTATGCGGATGACACTATCCTATTAATGGAACATGACATGGTTAAGGCACGTAATATGAGACTTATCTTATGTCTCTTCGAACAATTGTCTGGGTTAAAAAGTAATTTTCATAAGAGCGAGTTGTTCTGTTTTGGGAAGGCCAAAGACGAGGAACACACTTATAGACAATTGTTCGGATGTGAATTAGGTGCTTTACCATTCAATTACTTGGGCATATTGATACAACACCGTAAATTATCCAATAAAGAATGGAAGTGTATTGAAGAACAAATTGAAAAAAAAACTTATCTGCTGGAAGGGCAAGCTTATGTCATATGGAGGTCGCTAGTCCTGATTAACTTGGTACCGACTAGTATGCCGATGTTTCTACTTTTGTTCTTCGAAATTCCGAAAGGAGTTCGGAAGCGACTTGATTTCTTTAGATCTGGTTTCTTTTGGCAGTCTGACGAGGCCCAGAGGAAATACCGTCTTGCGCGATGGGATATCCTTTGCCGAGCTAAAGACCAAGGGGGTCTCGGTATTAAGAACCTAGAAATTAAGAATAAATGCCTTATGAGCAAATGGCTTTACAGGCTAGAGACATAGCCGGAGGGTATGTGGTCACAAATCCTGCGCAATAAGTATTTACAATCCGAAACATTAGCCCAAGTTATCATGAGACAGACTGACTCGACATTCTGGAAGGGACTTATGAGAACGAAAGACTTGTTCTTTCGCAGGGTCAAATTCTTGGTTGGCAATGGAATGTCAACAAGATTTTGGGAGGATACGTGGTTAGAAGAGACGCCACTGGCCGTCCAATACCCCACCCTTTATAATATTGTGCAACGTAAGGAGTATTACATAGGCACAGTCCTTCAAACTATTCCCCTGAACATCCAGTTCCGACGTGCGTTAGTTGGTGAGAGATGGAATGCCTGGATGCATTTGGTTCGGAGACTGGTAGAAGTTCAAATCTCCGACCAGTCGGATTCGATACAATGGAAGTTAGCTAAGAATGGGATTTTTACGGTGAATCTTTCAATTTGGATTTGATTAACTCTGGCCCAATCTCAAGGTCATTGCACATCTGGAGGGTTAAGGTTCCTTTGCGGATTAAAATCTTTATGTGCTTTGTCCACAAGCAAGTGATACTCACAAATGACAACTTAATTAAAAGGCGATGGGTAGGAAGTTCGCGGTGCTGTTTTTGTGATCATGATGAAACAATACAACATTTATTTCTCGAATGCCCACTTGCCAAACTACTTTGGAGAACGATTCATATAGCTTTCAATATTAATCCTCCAGTCGATATCACGTCGTTGTTTGGGACGTGGTTAGCTGGGGTTGAACCGATTATTGCGGCTCGTATTCGGATTGGAATATGTGCGCTATTATGGGCTATATGGAACTTATGACCTTACTTTGTGGATTTTTAATAAAATGGCTGCATGCATCTTCATGATGCAGAGGCCGGGGGCATGCCTCCATTTCCAAAAAAGAAAAACAGTTTTTTGCCCCTTTCTATTCGGTGATGGGACCCCTATACACAAATTTGGAATCACACACATTGTAGAGATGCTGTTAAATTGGATGCCGATGCCAAATTCCTTTGTAAATTGTACTGCGGAAATTTGACAGCAACACACGTACGTGTGCACCCTGACTACTCCGTTTGGCGGTTTGCATCTCTTTACTTAAACTAACCTTTCCGTAAAGATACTAATAGAAAGTTGGGAATTCTTTTACTGCCGCAAACATTGGCATCAAGGCCGGGCTTGCTTGATGATATATACTGTATGATTCACGACCGCTATGACCAACACACACTGATTGGACAGCGAACATAGTCCATGAGATAACATGCATGTAGCTAAACTAAGTTTGTCACATCAGCATATTCATCAGAGATGCCCCTAATTGTCATGACGCTGCATTGGAACTTAGCAGGGGAGTCGATCTATAATTCTATACACGGCATCCACCCGCTGGAATAATTGAGCTAGGGCCACCAAACACTACTAAATCAGTCACATATACACACATCATATACCATCACTTGTGTAAGCATCAACATACGTAACCATATATTATGCTGAATGCCAATAAATTAACTAACCAGCCATGCAATTCGTGAGCAATTTCTCTGGCTAGCGACCTTGTTTTTGTTTCCATCTGCCTCCGCGCACCAACGGATCGGCTACTCGGAATCCACACTGGTCTATTTATAGAACGCCTTCGACTGCTCATTTATTCATCTCCAATTCCTGGAGAAGTAAGATAGATCGAGTCGTAATGGAAGGAGCTGTGGGTGTGTGGGCATGGTGGCTGGGCCTCCTGTTCGGCGCCGTCCCGCTGCTCTACCTCGCCGTGTGGCACTCCACCGACGCATGGTACTGCGCCGCCTTCGCTCTCAAATACCGCCGCCGTGGGAGCAATGGCATTCGGCGGCGCCTCCCGCCGGGCCACATGGGTGTCCCCTTTCTGGGAGAGACGCTCTCGCTGCTCTGGTACTTCAAGCTGGCACGCCGCCCGGACGACTTCATCGGCGCCAAGAAGAGCGCATACGGCAGCGGGGTGGGGATGTACAGGACGCACCTGTTCGGCTCCCCCAGCATCATCGCCTGCTCGCCGGCCGCGAACAAGTTCGTGCTGCAGTCACCCGAAAGTTTCGGCATCAGGTGGCCGGTGCCGGAGCTCGTCGGCATCACGTCGGTGGTGAACGTGGAGGGCAGCAGCCACGCCAGACTCCGTGGGTTCATCCTCGCCGCCATCAACCGGCCCAGCTCGCTCCAGACCATTGCCTCGGTTGTGCAACCGCGCGTCGTAGCGGCGCTGCGAACGTGGGCGGATAAGGGTACCATCGTCGCCGCCACAGAGATTAAAAAAGTAAATTTTCGACAAAATTAAGCCATGCATGCGTGTTGTTTCATCTCAATTTACAATACTTTTTCAGAATTGCCAAAACATAGCCGCCTAAATTTTCTTCTTTCCAGTCACTTCTTTGTTTAGTGGTGTTCATAGTAATAACGTCTAGGAATTTCGGTCAAGTTTCAGTCACATTTTTTTGTTCGTTATGTATTTGTTTCAGTTGGTCTGTTTTTATGCAGTTGCACTTTTATTTTGTGCAAATGCACTCTGTTCTTTTTGCCGCAGTTGCACTTTCACCTTTAAGTTTTTTGTTTGTTGAAATTGCACTTTTTTGTGCAACTCTAATACATTTTTTTGGTGTAATCGCACTTTTGCCTGCGCAACAATTTTCTTATTAGTGTGACTGTATTTTTGAGGGGGGTGCAAAAACTGACTAAAAATTGAAAATTGTTATTTTTTTGCGAGAAAATTGAAAATTATTATTAACCTGGGCTCTAGACACTTACATAGTTAATTTAGGCACAATTTACCTTTTCTGAACTATGTTTGTTTTTTTATTTTATAATTAGTTGTAGAAAATATGTTGTAAAAGGAAAAACCTATTTGCGTATTAAAAAAACTAGTTGGGCATATAATGTTATCAGAATTTATCCAGTGCAACACTAAACCCAAGTTTGATAAATAAATGGGGGTGCAGGTGACGTTTGCCAATATCTGCAAGATGTTCATAAGCATGGAGCCATCGCCTTTGACAGACAAGATAGATCGGTGGTTCGGCGACTTGCTTGATGGTCTGAGGGCATACCCCTTTGATTTTCCAGGGACAGCATCTCACGGCGCTCGAAAGGTATTTTGTTTGCTCCTTTTTGCAAGTTTCTGGAAGTGTAGATCTCCGATTCCACCAAAACAAATACATACTTTATTTGTAAGTTAACAATTCTGTCTGTCATTATTAACCAGTACAAGCTGGGTAGGTCATGTTTCCAAAAATATGTGTAACTTTGATATGACAAATGTGCAATTACACCAACTCTTGGAGTTCCACACAATCTTTTGTGCAATTCTATACCCCTTAATGTGGAATTTGGCCTCATTCCTCTGAGGAATTTAATGGTATGCAGAGTCGCCGGAAGCTAGACGCGATCTTCCGAGAGGAGCTGGAGGCAAGGAAGAAGGTGGACAAGCAATGCGATGATCTAATGGGCGGGCTTATGCAGATGAAGGACGAGCAGGGAAAGAAGTTGAGTAATGAGGAGGTGGTGCATAACATTGTTTCCCTTGTCATCGCCGGCTACGAGTCCACTACCATCGCCATCATGTGGGCTGTCTACCACCTCGCAAAATCCCCCGTCGTCCTTGCCAAGCTTCGACAGGAGAATATAGCTATGAGCAAAAGCAAAGGTGGGTCGACGTCGACGAGTTTGATGATCACCCATACCGACATCCCAAAGATGAAGTACACGGCCAAGGTGGTGGAGGAGACAATCCGGATGGCCAACATCGCCCCCATGGTCCACCGCGTGGCAAACAGGGACGTGGAGTACCGCGGCTATACCATACCGAAGGGCTGGGCTGTGCTGGTGTGGTTGAGATCCTTGCACACCGATCCCAATTACTATGAGGATCCCCTCACCTTCAATCCTAACAGATGGGACGTAAGTAAACTATCTAAAATAGTGGCTTGCTTCAATTTTTCTCTTCTTATTTAGTTATTTCAGCTCACTTAATCACCTAAGCAACTACATTTCGGAGCAGTTTTTCCTCTGGGCAGTCTCTAGAAAGACAAAATCATGCCTATGAGATTCTAAAAATATATCCCACAAAAAGATATTTTAGAAATATAAAAACTTCATACAGGTAAGTTACGTTATGCAGTATGTGCTTGTGAATTGTGGTTACAAAATACGACCATTGACTATTTAAGTAAAACTAAAGAAATTAACTACATTACCTTTTTTACACAATTTCCATATATGTGCTTATGTCCAAACAAAAGGGTTGTGTGCATAAAATTCACACCACATATCCTACATACATTATTATTTTTTACTTTGTAGAAAAAATTAGAAGCAGTTTTTTTGAATTACAGAAACTATCTAGGTATGAAGTGCTCAATTATGTGATAGTCTAAGAGGAATATGTAAGCCCAACAAATATTTGAGTAAAAGAAAAACAAACTAATATTTTATGAGGTGGTGGCTTGGAAGAAATCAAAGGATGAACGTATGAATGCAGGAACCGGCTAAGGCAGGAACATACCAGGTGTTTGGAGGTGGCCCTAGGATCTGCGCAGGCAACATGCTTGCCAGGCTACAGGTCACCATCATCCTGCATCATCTCTGCGTCGGCTACGAGTGAGTAGAATACTAGCCCTGTTTAGCTTAAGTAATTACCTTGATAAGTCAGGATACAAAGAAGATATTGATTTGTACTAATTGTTTTAGATGGGAGTTGCTCAATCCTGATGCAGAGATCAATTACCTTCCACACCCAAGGCCAGCGGATGGTGCAGCCATGGCCTTTCGTAAGCTTAGCACATGACCACACAATCAATTGAAATCTGGTCAATTAAACCATCTATTGTAGTGCATGTGTGTATGTTAATATTGGCAATAATGTATGATCATATCGGATCTGCAGTTAGCCTGTCTTTTCTTGGAACGTGAGGTTGTTGCTCGACTTTATGTTCTGCATTATCTATGTTTCTTTTCTAAGGAAATTTGTGCTTATACCAGAATTTACCCCTGAAATGTGGGGCGTCCTCAACCATCTTTGATTGCAAAATAGCAATCTATAACCATGTGAAGGTACAATAGCAAGATCATGGAGAGAAATGGCATACAGGATCCAAAGTAAGCACACAATGAACTTCAGAGTTGGAAGCACATCCTTTGTGCATAGTCATAGAGATCCCATCACGAGGCATCTCTAAGCTCTTGAAACCACAATTGCCATTTGGGGTGTAATGGCAAGTGTTGCAAAAAAAACCTATTTATTTGTTTTAGCAGTAAAAAAAAGGTGCTAAGGGCATCTCCAACACCGATCCGCAAAGTTTCTCTGCATCCACGGACACGGATGCAGGAGGCAGCCATCCAACGCTATGTTGTATATATCCGCTAGTAAAGGGCAATTTGAAATTCATATTTAGTCCGATCACACTAGCACCAGATCGCATGCCCGATCACAACCAAAAAGAGGCAAGTATGCTTAGTTTTTACATGCCCGAATCTAAAAGAACATCTGTCCGAAGTCCGTACAATTTTCTGCCCTGTCGGACCGGCAATCCCAAAAGTCGTTTGCTCCTAAGGATGGCAATTTTACCTATGGGTACGGGTACCCGCTGATACCGTACCCGCATAGACAGGGTATGGGCACAATTTTATACCAATGGGTAGTACCCATATCCTGTCTGTTAAGTCACGGGTAGGGTAGGGGTATAGCCTTTTACCCATGGATCTACCCATACCCTACCCATTTATACTAACATGTGAATTTTACCCTGTGATTCACAAGTGTAACTATGTTAAACTTGTGTCATGAGTTTATGAACATATGTTAAAGTTGTCACCAATTGTCAATTTGAACTGAGATAATTGCCATGTACTCATCTAACTGTTATTGAGTTCAGATCAAATTTTATTTTTTGTCGAATGGGTTATAGATGAATGTAAAATTGCGAATAACTTGTGTATTGTTTGATCTACCCGTTAGGTACCCAATGGGTATGGCTACCCATAGGGTATGAGTACGAGTAAAGTTTCATACCCATGGGTACGGGTATGGGTAGAATTTTATACCCATTGACTACACGGGTATGGGTATGGTATTGCTCTACCCGCCCCATACCCTACCCATTGCCATCCTTATCTACTCCCCGATCAAGGTGTCACACCACTAGTAGAAAAAGGGCCTAATGTGAAGCACATTAGTCCCGGTTTGTAACTAGACCGGCACTAATGTGACCATTAATGCCGGTTCCAACGGCTAGGCGGGCGGCGCTCATTAGTACTTCATGGCTAACCTTCATTACCGGTTCGTGCCACGAACCGGTACTAAAGAGGTGGTGTTAGGCTGGTGTCAGGCCGCGGCCCCACCAGCACCTCTAGTACCGGTTCATGCCACGACCCGGGACTAGAAGTTCGCTGTTAGTCCCGGTTCGTCTAACAAACCGGTACTAAATGTCTTCCTATATAAACCCCTTCTTCCAGCCCGAGCGCTCTGTTCTTCCCCTTTCCTCTCCTCTGTTTTATTTCTCTTCCTCTCGAGCTCACAATCCATTTTTGCCAAAATTTGTGAAGATTCGAAGGCACCCATCCATCCAAGTGATCACAAAGGTTAGCAACTTTGTCCTTTCATCTCTCGTTGCTAGATTAGCTCTTGCAATGCTCTATAAGTATAGTGATTTGTGGGTTTTATTTTGGGAGGAATTATATGTGGTAGTATTTGATTTATATGCAATTTGAGGTCAAATTAACTCTTAGTTTGCATATGTACGTGTGGTTTACTTAGTGCCTTCTCGTCTCCGTCCTAAGCACTGTCGATCACCCGCATCATCCCGTCGCCGGCTCCACCTTGTGGTGAGCCTCTTGTTCTTATCTTTTTAATATAAAAAATCATGTTTGTGTGATTTAGATATATAGTTACTTGTATAATTATCTTACCTATACGTTGTTTGTTATACATAGTGCCATGGTTTTGATATCCGTCCCCGTCGGCCCTCGTCCGGGTTATGATTCAGATGTGGTATATCCTCTTTTATAACTATTTGTTGCATTTCGTGTTTATGACAAATTATGCCCATCAAGTTGACATAGATATTTTTATTTTTATCTAGGAGGTATGTGAATCAGAAATTCCAACCGACCCTATTGTCGAGAGGTTAAATTTAGCTAAAAAAGAAAATGAGTATTTGAAAGAAAAATTGAAAAGAATTGAGGGGGAGAAGATGGAATTGGAGTTGCATGTTGCCGATGTCGTCGATGATCACAAGATCAAGATGGAGAAAATGCGCTTGAAGATTAGAAAGATTAGAAAATATGCCATCAATACTGAGGCTTGGTATCATTATGCTGTTGGATCAATTGTTACCTTAGTTGCGATCTTGATCGCATTTGTTGTTGCATTTAAATGCTTTAGCTAGAGAGTTATTTGTATGTTGTTTTATGAGAATAAGTGTTGCATGAACTTTATGTATGAACTTGTATTAATTTGGTCTTTTTGGTCCTGTGTAAATGAAGATGAGCTGACAATGGATGTACGATGGCCAATACTCTCTCCAGTTCATTAATGGCGTCCATACTTTTCTGCTTGCGGCTGAGGCAAACAAGCGGGCAGATGGTTTTATGCCTTGTCCATGTGCTGGCTGTAAGAATGATCTGAATTACTCTAAGTCAAGAACCATTTACGTCCACCTGTTTGAGTCCGGTTTCATGGCCCACTATAATGTTTGGACCAAGCACGAAGAAAGAGGGGTTATGATGGAAGACAATGAAGAAGAAGAGGACGCCGACAGCTATCCTGGCCATGGGTTCCCTGAATACGATGGTACAACAATGGGGGAAGAAGCTGAGGTGGCAATGTGGGAAGAAGCTGAAGAAGAGGCATCAGATGAGCCCGCTGATGATCTAGGTCGGGCCATTGCCGATGCAAAGAGAAACTACGCAAGTGAAAAGGAGAAGAAGAAGTTGCAGCGCATGTTAGAGGATCGCAAGAAATTGTTGTACCCGAATTGCGAAGCTGACAAGAAAAAGTTGGGCACCACACTGGAATTGCTGCAATGGAAGGCAGAGAATGGTGTATCTGACAAAGGATTTGGAAATTTGCTGATAATGTTAAAGAAGATCCTTCCAAAGGACAACGAATTGCCCGAGAGTATGTACAAAGCAAAGAAGGTTGTCTGCCCTCTAGGATTAGAGGTGTAGAAGACACATGCATGCCGTAATGACTGCCTCCTTTACCGCGGTGAGTACGAGGATTTGTACGTGTGCCCGGTATGCGGTGCATTGCGCTATAAGATCAGCCGCGATGACCCTGGTGATGTCGAGGGCGAGCGCCCCAGGAAGAAGATTCCTGCCAAGGTGATGTGGTATGCTTCTATAATACCACGGTTGAAACATTTGTTCCAAAACAAAGAGCATGCCAAGTCGATGCGATGGCATGGAGAAGACCGTAAGAAAGACGGGAAGTTGAGAGTGCCCGCTGACGGGTCGCAGTGGAGAAAAATCGAGAGAGGGTACTGGGAGGACTTTGCAGGTGATGCAAGGAATGTATGGTTTGGTCTAAGCACAGATGGCATTAATCCTTTGTGGGAGCAGAGCAGCAACCATAGCACCTGTCATGTGACTCTATGTATGCATAACCTTCCTCCTTGGTTGTGCATGAAGCGGAAGTTCATTATGATGCCAGTGCTTATCCAAGGCCCTAAGCAACCCTGCAACGACATTGATGTGTACCTAAGGCCATTAGTTGAAGAACTCTTACAACTATGGATTGGAAAAGGTGTACGTGCGTGGGATGAGCACAAACAGGAAGAATGTGACTTACATGCGTTGCTGTTTGTGACCATCAATGATTGGCCTGCTCTCAGTAACCTTTCAGGACAGATAAATAAGGGATACCGCGCATGCACGCACTGTTTGGATGATACCGGCAGTATATATTTGGATAATTGTAAGAAGGATGTGTACCTGGGACATCATCGATTTCTTCCGAGCAGACATCCCGTAGGAAAGAAAGGCAAGCATTTCAAAGGTGAGGCATATCACCGGAAGAAGCCTCGCCACCGTACCGGTGATGATGTACATGATATGGTCAAGGATTTGAAGGTAATCTTTCAAAAGGGTCCTAGCAAACAATCTGTTCCGAATGACGCTGACCAATGCACACCTATGTGGAAGAAGAAATCTATATCTTGGGACCTGCCCTATTGGAAAGACCTAGAGGTCCGCTCTGCAATCGACATGATGCACGTGACGAAGAATCTTTGCGTGACCCTGCTTGGCTTCTTGGGCGTGTATGGGAAGACAAAAGATACACCAGAGGCACGGGAGGACCTGCAATGTATGCACGGAAAGGACGACATACATCAGGGTCATGCCAGCTACGCTCTTACCAAAGAAGAGAAGGAAATCTTCTTTGAATGCCTACTCAGTATGAAGGTACCGTCTGGCTTCTCGTCGAATATAAAGGGAATAATAAATATGGCAGAGAAAAAGTTTCAGAAACTGAAGTCTCATGACTGCCACATGATTATGACACAGCTGCTTCCGGTTGCATTGAGGAGGCTTCTAGCGAAAAACTTTCGATTAGCCATTGTGAAGCTGTGTGCATTCCTCAGTGCAATCTCTCATAAGGTAATCGATCCAGAAATCATACCAAGGTTGGAGAATGATTTGGTGCAATGTCTTGTCAGTTTTGAGTTGGTGTTCCCACCATCCTTCTTCAATATCATGACGCACGTCCTAGTTCACCTATGCGAAGAGATTGCCGTTCTGGGTCCTGTATTTCTACACAATATGTTCCCCTTTGACAGGTTCATGGGAGTCTTAAAGAAATATGTTCATAACCGTGCTAGGCTAGAAGGAAGCATCTCCAAGGGCCATGAAAATGAGGAGGTCATTTTGTTTTGTGTTGACTTTATTCCTGACCTTAAGCCGATTGGTGTTCTTGAATTGCGGCATAAGGGAAGACTGGGTGGAAATGGCACGCTAGGACGGGATCAAATAATATGTATGGACGGGCATTCTCTCACTAAAGCACGCTACACAGTTCTACAAAATTCCACCTTGGTGGCTCCGTATATGGAGGAACACAAGAATATTCTAAGGTCCAAATACCCGGAGCCATCTGAAGACTGGACTACACGTGAACAAACAAGGACTTTCGCCGTTTGGTTGCAGACACGTGCCATGCATTACGCCGCTATTGAAGATGACATGTACTTGCTGTCCCAGTTACCATCTTTGAATATAATGACTTTCAAAGGGTACGAGATAAATGGTTATTATCGGTGTCAAAACCGGCGGATCTCGGGTAGGGGGTCCCGAACTATGCGTCTAGGCGGATGGTAACAGGTGACAAGGGACACGATGTTTTTACCCAGGTTCGGGCCCTCTCGATGGAGGTAAAACCCTACTCCTGCTTGATTGATATTGATGATATGGGTAGTACAAGAGTGGATCTACCACGAGATCAAGGAGGCTAAACCCTAGAAGCTAGCCTATGGTATGATTGTTGTAATGGTTATGTTGTCCTACAGACTAAAACCCTCCGGTTTATATAGACACCGGAGAGGGCTAGGGTTATACAGAGTCGGTTACAATGGTAGGAGATCTACATATCCGTATCGCCAAGCTTGCCTTCCACGCCAAGGAAAGTCCCATCCAGACACGGGACGAAGTCTTCAATCTTGTATCTTCATAGTCTTGGAGTCCGGCTGACGATGATAGTCCGGCTGTCCGGACACCCCCTAGTCCTGGACTCCCTCAGTAGCCCCTGAACTAGGCTTCAATGATGATGAGTCCGGCGCGCATATTGTTCGGCATTGCAAGGCGGGTTCCTCCTCCGAATAATTCATAGAAGATTGTGAACACCAGGATAGTGTCCGGCTCTGCAAAATAAATTCCACATACCACCGAAGAGAGAATATTATGTACACAAGTTCAATCTGCTGACGTGTTTTGTGGCACAACGTTACACCACCACCAAGCCTTTACTGGAATCCTTTTTTTATTATACCACCTCAGCGCGTTTAGCGAAGCGGTTTCCTTGGCACGTCTTGTCGAAGCAGAGATCGTGTTCCCCTTATTCCGGAATTCTCATCAATACGGACGTGGGTAACCCAACCGTGCCATTGATGGTGGCGCTTGGGAGATAAGCGAGTTTTACCAGGCCGGTGGGGACGCATAGTTTTCGTCCGCCCATATATAAGGGGATAAGGATCCACCCTTTTTACCTACGCCTTCTTCCTCCTTTGCTTATCCATCTCTATGCACTCTCGAGCTCCAGCGCCCAAGCCCATGCATCTCATCTCGACCTTCTCCGACCATGTCCGGAGAGGGAGGCAAATGGTTGGCCTCCTCCGTTACGGAGGAGCACATCGCAAAAATGCGCAGCGCCGGATACCTTTTCGGCGATATCGCGCACCGGCTGCCCGACAAGGGGCAGCTCATCCCCACCCCCAGGCCCCATGAGAGGGTCGTATTCCTTCCCCACTTCCTCCGCGGACTGGGCTTCCCGTTGCATCCCTTTGTCTGGGGGCTCATGTACTATTACGGCCTGGATTTCCACGATCTGGCGCCAAACTTCATTCTCAACATCACGGCGTTTATCGCCATGTGCGAGGCCTTCCTCTGCATCCAGCCCCACTTCGGCTTGTGGCTCAAGACCTTCAATGTCAAGCCGAAGGTAGTGAAGGGCGTCCAAGCGGAGTGCGGAGGCACCATGCTGGGCAAGATGCCCAACGTCAGGGGCCTTCATGGAGTCCATCAAGGGATGGCAATCGGGGTGGTTCTACATCACCGAGCTGCACGACCCAAAATGGGCGGCGGCCCCCGAGTTTAGATCTGGTATCCCGATGCAGCTCACCTCCTGGAAAGAGAAGGGCTCGCTATGGGGCAGTTCGGACGAGCTGACAGGACTCCAGTCCTGTCTCCAGACCCTGGTGAACAAGAAGCTCAGGCTTGTCAATGTAATCCAGGTCATGCTCATCCGCCGGATTCTCCCCTGCCAACAATGGGCCTTCAACCTGTGGGAGTTCGATCCGGCGCAGCACCGGACTCTGAGCGGGCTCTTCGACACGATGTACAAAGCCGTCTAGAGGGTGCTGTTCAAGGGCGGAGAAGCCCCCGCGTTCGCGACGGAAGATCGCGGATTCAGCACCAAGCGCCCGGCCGGTGACGTAAGCTTCGTCATCCTCTATGGGACAGTTGTTTTCTTTCATAGTTTGACTCTACGTGGGATCTAAAAACTCCCAATGCCTTTGACAGGACTGGCAGAGGACGTCCGGACAGGTAGACTGTCCGGCTCACCTTCCCGAAGACCCAGCGGACGCCCGCTTAACGGGGCTGCTGGTCCCGGCACTCTATGTGGTGCCGGAGAAGAAGGCCAAGAAGAAGGCCACGGGAACTCAAAAAAGTTCCCGGCGCCAGGTGATATCGGACTCATCGTCCGATGGCTCCGAGGCGGACTCCTCCCCTGAAGACGAGGAGGAGAAAGAGGACTCTCTCCTAGAGGAAGGAGAGAGGAAGAGGAAGGCTTCCCCAACTAGGGAGGCCGAAGGGTCCAAGAGGGGAAGGATTATTCCCCCGGACAGCTCCGCCAACGCCAATGTTGGCGACGAAGAGTGGCCCTCCAGGGCCAGGCCTCCGGCCAGATCGTAAGTATCCGGATTCCTGAGTGATTTATAATTTCTCTTTTGTGTCACATAGTGTCCTTCTAATGCCGCACACTGCTTGTAGTCCGGCCGATGATGATCTCCCCGCTTCGTCGAGCGGGTCGTTGGCTTCGTCGGATGTAGATTCCATCCCGACTGCCTCCACCCCTCGCGATGCTGAGGACGCCGAGGTGGGATCCCGGGAAGGGACCCATCAGGAGGAGGCTCCGGAGGCACCACAGGCAGCCTCCCGGACTTTGCGCCGGACTCCACGCCGAAACCCGTAGTGGTTCCGGAGTCCGGCAGGCGGCCCCTTCGTAAGAAGGGAAAGACCGTGACACCGGCGGCCTCCGTCCAACCGGAGGCGCCGGACAACCTGTTGGAGGCGCTCAAAGGCGCTTCCATCGAGGAAGAACAACGCACTATCATGAGTGCGGTGATTCAGAAGGTTCAGCTCGCCAAGAGCGGGCTGACCGAAGCCCGCAGTAGCCTTCTAACAGGCTTTGAGGTAAGAAGTTAAAAATATGTAATGTAATACCGCATAGACAGTAGCCCTTGATGCTCGGTTCGGTGTTCGGAAAGAAAAACCGGATTGAGGATCTAAAAAAGATATACGCAGGAATGCTAAAAATTGTGTCAATATGGGTTTGCAGGCTGCGCTGCTGACCTCTGCCGCACTGACTGCAGAGGTTGGTGCGTTGAAGCAGGAACTCGAGCGGTCCGAGCGAGAGCTCGGCCTTGCCAAGAAGCAGCTCGAGGACAAAGAAGGTGAGTAATACCATCTTTGAATTTGTACCTTATAGAAAAGGATTTTGGTTGCAATTAAAATAACAAGGACAACATGGGTACTGCAGGGGCCACGAAAGAGGTGGCAACCCTGAAGGAGGCCGTATCCGCGGCCGAACGCAATGCGGCCGCGGAACGGACGGAGCGAGAGAAACAGGAGGCGCGAGTGGCGGAGGTGCGGCATGACTCGTTTGGAGCATGACTCGAAGACTCGAGAGTCCGAGCTTGTCCCGACTCTCATGGAAAAACATGAGAGTTTGGAGCATGACTCGAAGACTCGAGAGTCCGAGCTTGTCCCGGCTCTTGAAAGTGCCAAAGCCGCTAAGGCCGAGGCCCATAAGGCCCTCCAGGAGATTGAGGCGGTGAAGAAGATAGCGGCGGGTAAGGCATTTTTCATGCAAAGCAAGCATGTTAATGTAAATTACCTATTACTTACCCGAATTCGGAGCTCTCCAGGGGCGTTTGCAGATCTGCCTCGCAGTGTATCCGATGCCGCCGCGTTTTACCGAGTTGAGGAGGGGAGCTCAATGGAGAAGGTCTTCTGGTCTCAGTACGCTGAGGCCGGCCATCCGGTGCCCCCTAGCGACCAGCTGAAGCAGCTGGTCGAGCTCCACAAGGTAGCCGAGCAGGCCATGAAGGGCCTCATAGTCCAGCTGTGGCCTAGAGAGGCCATGCCTGGGAGCTACTTCGGCCTCGTGCGGCGGCTGGTGGATGCGTGCCCCTGGGTGGAGGTCATCAAGCGCTCCGCCTGTATTGAAGGTGCTCGTCGGGCCCTTGCCCGCGCAAAGGTGCATTGGGGCAGGATGGATGCGGAGAAGCTTAACACTGACGCGCCGCCAGCGGGCAAGGAGTATCGTACGCCCGAGATGTACTATAAGACTGTCCTGAAGGGTGCCCGCAAGATTGCGGATGAGTGCCCCAGAGATGTAATTTTTGAGTAAACTCGCTATGTGTTATCCTGTGCGCTGAAAACTTAGTTCATATGCGCTAAGCAACGCTTATTAATTTAAAATATTACCTTCTGTGCGGCCATTTATTAAATCTGAGAGATGGCAAGTCGTCGGCTTCAGCCCCCATGCCGCGAGTGTTGGGGTGTTCGGGATAAACTTGAGCGCTCTTGTTCCTATTTTTGGGTCCATCTAGGGAGGCGCTCAACACGACGAACAAGGCAACCAGACTTATAATGCTTGAACACTCTCACTTAGCCATAGAATTCTATAATTTTAAATTTCGGCGAAGCCCCTAGTATTCGGAAGACCGAGTTTGGGGCTCTATCCACGCCTTGGCCGAACATTATCCGGTTCTTCGCTCAAAGCGGCGTAAGTCTTTAGGGACTCGAAAAGACCTCTCGAACAGCGACCAGTCTCTCACCTTATCAGGACAGTCAGTTTTAGCTTTCTCCACTGAGGTGCTCGCCCAGCTCAACCGGGGCACAATCGCAGTGGTTATTCCAGTGCTACCTTAGCCGACAGAACGGAACATAAGGTACCAAAACATGGGAGCCGGGCAAACCCAACTATTGACCCAAGACATGATTCGGAGCCGATTCATATAATGCTATAAGTTCGGGGTGCCGCACTTGTGAAAGTGTTCGGACTTATCACACCATAATGCGGGGAACATAAGCCCCTGGTGTATTCGGCCGTACCAAAATATACGGATGCAAGATGTCATTAATGAACATATATGTAAAGTAATGCAATTATAGGCAAAAGGTGCTGCATTATTTATTCAAGTGATTCTGCTATGAGTGCGGAATGATACAAATAGTGCGGTAAGCAAAGGATTGGACTAATTAGACGTGTCTCCTTCCAGGGGTAGGCTGCGAAATGGTGGATTTAACAAATTTAATGCTCATAATGGAGACCACCTGATTGTTCGTCGCAGCCTTTGTCCCTCCCTGGCTGTTGCATCGTGAGTTCGGCAGCTCGCCTCCGGACAGGGCCTCTGCTGAACGGAGTCCTGTGTATAAAAAGAAGGAAAATAAAAAATGAAAAGAGCGACACACTTGGGAGCCCCTGGTGTGGTTGAGCCGCACTCTGGGTCTATTGTGGTCGTGCCCCTCCCCCTATGCCCATGGTATCTCCAGAGCGTAATGATGTACGCGGAGAGCTGGTCTTGCAATCATGCGAGGGCTGGGGTTGGGGCCGCATTGCTACACGTGCTCGGAACGTGCCGGGTGGTCTTGGTTGATGTTGCTCCGGGCGCGTTTGGCCGTGTCCGGTCGTTTAACGGCCGGACTCAAAAATTGCCTTGGAAGGCTGCTCTGTACTTCTGCCGCGAGAGCCGCTGTATGTTCCTCCGTTCGGAGGGAGCGTTCCGTATTTCCGTTGACCGTGATGACTCCGCGAGGGCCTGACATCTTGAGCTTGAGGTATGCATAATGCGGAACCGCGTTGAACTTTGTGAACGCGGTTCGTCCGAGCAGAGCGTGATAGCCGCTGCGGAACGGGACTATGTCGAAGATTAACTCCTCGCTCCGGAAATTATCCGGGGATCCGAAGACCACTTCCAGTGTGACTGAGCCTGTACAATTGGCCTCGACACCTGGTATGACGCCTTTGAAGTTCGTCTTTGTAGGTTTAATCCTTGAGGGGTCTATGCCCATCTTGCGCACTGTATCCTGATAAAGCAGGTTCAGGCTACTGCCGCCATCCATCAGGACTCTCGTGAGGTGAAATCCATCGATGATTGGGTCTAAAACCAATGCGGCGAATCCGGCATGGCGGATACTGGTCGGATGGTTTCTTCGATCGAAAGTGATCGGGCAAGAGGACCATGGATTGAATTTCGGGGCGACTGGCTCCATCGCATATACGTCCCTCAGTGCACGCTTCCGTTCCCTCTTGGGTATATGGGTTGCGTATATCATGTTTACCGTCCGCACTTGTGGGGGGAAGCCCTTCTGTCCTCTACTGTTCGGTGGGCGGGTCTCTTCCTTGTCATCACTGTGCAGCCCCTTGTCATTGTTTTCGGCAATTAACTTGCCTGCCTGCTTGAATACCCAACAATCTCTGTTGGTGTGGTTAGCTGGCTTTTCGGGGGTGCCATGTATCTGGCAAGAGCGGTCGAGTATTCAGTCCAAATTAGACGGACCCGGAGTGGTTCTTTTGAATGGTTTCTTCCTCTGGCCGGGTTTAGAGCCTCAGAATCCGGCGTTGACTGCCGTATCCTCATTGTTGTCGCCGTTAACGCGGCGTTTGTTTTTGTTTCGACACGACCTGCCATTGTGGTCCTTAGTATCCGGACTGCCAGCATTTTTGCTAAGGTTGTTGCTGCGAGCTAGCCAGCTGTCCTCTCCCGCGCAGAAGCGGGTCATGAGTGATGTGAGGGCTGCCATGGATTTCGGCTTTTCCTGTCCGAGGTGCCGGGCCAACCACTCGTCGCAGATGTTATGTTTGAAGGCTGCGAGGGCCTCTACATCCGGACAGTCGACGATTTGATTTTTCTTTATTAAGAACCGTGTCCAGAATTGTCTGGCCGATTCGTCTGGCTACTGAATTATGTGGCTTAGGTCATCGGCGTCTGGTGGTCGCACATATGTGCCCTGGAAGTTGTTAAGGAATGCAGCTTCCAGGTCCTCCCAACACCCAATTGACTCTGCAGGCAGGATGTTAAGCCAATGCCGAGCTGGTCCTTTAAGCTTGAGCGGGAGATATTTGATGGCGTGGAGATTGTCACCGCGGGCCATATGGATATGAAGGAGATAATCCTCGATCCAAACCGCGGGGTCTGTTGTGCCATCGTAGGATTCAATGTTGACGGGTTTGAACCCCTCGGGGATTTGATGATCCATTACTTCGTCTGTGAAGCATAGTGGGTGTGCGGGGCCTCTATATTGAGCAATATCACGACGTAGCTCAAGAGAGCGTTGTCTGCTGTGCTCGGCCCGGCCGGAGTTGTTGTATCCGGCGCGATGGTATTCGTCATGGGTCGTGGGGCGCCCACGTGATCCGTAGATAGATCTGGATTGTCTTGCCTTGTCCTCCAATATATCCCGCAAGTCCGGCGCGTTCCCTCGTGGCTTCGTACTTTTCGAGCGGTGCTGGGGTACGGTCTTGATGGAGGGCCTGGATGCCTCTCTGTCGCGACCACGGGGTGGTCGGTTGGCCGTATTGTGCGCTGGTGATGAAGGTATGTATGCTTCCTCCTCTAGTCGGGGGAGCAACTTGCGTTTTGGGTAGCTCTTGGAGGGGCGTTCGAGTTCATACTCTTCGGCCGCGAGGATCTCGGTCCATCTATCGGCCAGCAGGTCTTGATCAGCTTGAAGCTGCTGCTGCTTTTTCTTTAGGCTATTTGCTGTGGCCATTAGCCTGCGTTTGAAACGCTCTTGTTCGACGGGATCCTCAGGCACGACGAATTCGTCGTCTTCGAGGCTTGCCTCTTCTCCGGAGGGAGGCATGTAATTATCATCCTCGACCTCTTCGTCTGCCGCTCTCTCGTGAGGGCTTGCTTCTGCATCCTCCTGCGCTGAATCTTGCTGGAGGGGGTTGTCTTCGGCACTTTCTGGTGTGTTATTATCTCCTGTGCCGGAATCTCCATTCTTGCTGTGGCGGGATTTAGAGCGGCGCCGCTGGCATCGGCGCTTGGGCTGTTTCTTTAGGGAATCTGCCTCCGCTGCTTCATCGCCATCCCCTTCTTTTGGGGTGTCCACCATGTATATGTCGTATGACGAGGTGGTCTTCCAGTGCCCTGTGGGCGCTGGTTCTTGATCGTCTCCGGCATCGTCGTCCATACCGTCGATGTCTTCTGAGTCGTAGTCTAGCATGTCGGTTAAGTCGTCGACAGTGGCTACAAAGTGGGTGGTGGGTGGGCTTTGAATTTCTTCGTCGTCCGTATCCCAACCATCCTGGCCGTAGTCCGGCCAGGGCTCTCCGGATAGCGAGAGATGCTTCAGCGAATTTAGGATGTCGCCAAAGGGTGAGTGCTGAAAGACATCCACGGCAGTGAACTCCATGATCAGCGCCCAATCGGATTCGATTGGCCGGGGCGCAGGAGGTTCGGAGTCCGGCAGGGAGTCCGGCGCCTCGGAGTCACGAGATTTATAAGGGACAAGGTCAATATTCGGCTCCATCGCCGTAGCGGTTGCAGCTCCCGAGGCGGTGTCCAGCCATCCGTCCTCGATCTGTGCGATTGGCTCTGGACTATAGGTTGGAGCGGATCCATGTGCGGCCTCCAAAGCGCTGTCCGACGGCAGAGTTAGATCGTGCCCATCGTGACAGCACGGCGCGCTTGGTTGTGGCTCGGATCCATCGAAGATCAAGTCTCCGCGGATGTCTGCCGTGAAGTTTAGGCTTCCAAACCTGACCTGATGGCCAGGGGCATAGCTTTCGATCTACTCCAAATGGCCAAGCGAATTGGCACGCAGTGCGAAGCCGGCGAATACGAAGATCTGTCCGGGGAGAAAAGTCTCACCCTGGACTGAGTTTTTGTTGATTGAAGAAGCCATCAAGCCTATCGGCGACGACACAGAGGAACTCTCAATGAAAGCACCAATGTCGGTGTCAAAACCGGCGGATCTCGAGTAGGGGGTCCCGAACTATGCGTCTAGGCAGATGGTAACAGGAGACAAGGGACACGATGTTTTTACCCAGGTTCAGGCCCTCTCGATGGAGGTAAAACCCTACTCCTGCTTGATTGATATTGATGATATGGGTAGTACAAGAGTGGATCTACCACGAGATCAAGGAGGCTAAACCCTAGAAGCTAGCCTATGGTATGATTGTTGTAATGGTTATGTTGTCCTACGGACTAAAACCCTCCGGTTTATATAGACACTGGAGAGGGCTAGGGTTACACAGAGTCGGTTACAATGATAGGAGATCCACATATCCGTATCGCCAAGCTTGCCTTCCACGCCAAGGAAAGTCCCATCCGGACACGGGATGAAGTCTTCAATCTTGTATCTTCATAGTCTTGGAGTCCGGCTGACGATGATAGTCCGGCTGTCCGGACACCCCCTAGTGCAGGACTCCCTCAGTTATATATTTTGCACGATCGCCCAAGATCAAAAGAGCACCAACCAAAACAGTGGTGTCCGCTTTGATGCAGCAACCAGTAGGGAAAATGACACATATTATGGTTACATAGAGGAGATATGGGAACTTGACTGTGGACGTGATTTGAAGGTCATATGACAGGAGGCGGCGTAAAGGAAGACCCGCAGTACGGAATGACAACAGTGGATCTCAACAATCTTACGCACGCAGACGAACCATTTGTCCTAGCCAATGATGTGGCGCAGGTTTTCTATGTGAAGGACATGTCTACCAAGCCGATAAAAAGAAAAGATAAGGAAGCGAATACATCATACGATGAGCCAAAGCGCCACATAGTTCTTTCAGGGAAAAG
The DNA here is from genome assembly GCA_963921465.1 of Triticum timopheevii. Classification (NCBI taxonomy): domain Eukaryota; kingdom Viridiplantae; phylum Streptophyta; class Magnoliopsida; order Poales; family Poaceae; genus Triticum; species Triticum timopheevii. The sequence continues at coordinate 628,138,678 of OY997274.1, read as the reverse complement.
AAACATCATGGGAGTGGATGACAAGACAGACATGTTAGAAGATTATGAAAAATTTCATGAAATTGCTCCCTTCACAGTGAATATTGACCCGAGCATCCAGTTAAATGATGAAAATTGTCCATGGTTACGGTGCAAAGGGACACACGCGAAGAAAAACACCAAAGACAGTAAGCAATCTGTGTAATAGTTAGGGTGCTTATGTGTTTTGCATTTGAAACGTGTACTTTTCTGCTTCGGACAAACGAGTACCTTTCTGACTTCATTTGCTAATTTTCAGCTTATTTACTGGTCTTTTTTGAGCTAAATGACCCTGAAATTGAAAAGCACTACAAATGAACTCTGAAAAGGTTGAAAGTTGGCATGGCATCAGCATTTCACCCACATAGCATGTGCAAAAAATTTGAGAGGGTTACGGCAAAAACTGGATGCACTTCATGTACAAAATAGACAGTCTCTTTCGAAGTATAAAGGTTTCAGACGAAAATTCTTCTGTTACAAAGGCAATTCATTTTTTAACTTATTACAACTTCAGACTTTTTGTGCGTTCAGTATGCACCATTCAAAGCCACGTATGACATCATTTGCTATTTTTCATGCATTTACTGATTTTTTGAGCTAAATGACCGTGAAATTGAAAAGCACTACAAATGAACTCTGAACATGGTAAAAGTTGGCATAGTATCCTCATTTCACCCACATAGCAGGTCCAAAAAGTTGAGAGGGTTACGGCAAAAAATGGATGCACTTCGTGTATAAAATGGACAATCTCTTTCGAAGTATCAGGATTTCAGACGAAAACTCATCTGTTACAATGGCATTTCCTTTTTTAAATAACCCAAGTATTACCAAATTAAATATAATGATAAAACGCACTAATATTAAAAATAAGAAAAAAGAATCGCTGAAAAATCTATTTTTAAAGTAAAGTTATTTAGAAACTAGTGATTCACACAAATTTCAAATAATTCAAATTTAAACTATTCAAATTTGAAAACTACTCGCACTAACAGAAACTTTATAATTTTTTAACCTAAAACAAAAATGTTCACAAAGAAACTCTAAATAAAGCAAAAAAAAATAACTTAGAAATAAAAGAAAATAAATAACGCAAAAAAAACGCCGCCTACTAGGCCACAACATCCTGCATACAACTAGAAACCCAACCTGTAGTTGGGCCAGGATGCAGGCCCACAAGGACCAGTAGGCCCACAGGGCAGCGCAGTAGTTTAGGCCCAGAAGCCTGGTTTGGAGAGGAGCTCGAAGGAGCAGCCGCGGGTGGGTTTACAAATCCGTGCGGCTACCCTTCGCTTGGCGAGGTGGGACTAAACTTTGTGCACCGCAGGTGGCAGGGCACCACCTTTAGTACCGGTTGGTGGCTCCACCTAGTATTAAAGGGGGGTCTTTAGTATCGGTTGCAGCCATGACCCGGTACTAAAGGGGGTCGCTTCCCGCCGCTTGGCCTGGCCAAAACAGACCTTTAGTACCGGTTGGTGGCTACAACCGGTACTAAAGGTCCATCCTATATATAGAACACTTGAAAAAATTTCAGTTTTCCTCTGTTCTTCCTTTGTTTCTTCCTCTCCGTCAATCACGCATCGCCTGCCCCGATCGACGCCGTCGCCGCCCATGCCGTCGCCGCACCCGACGCGCCGCCCCTGACGCACCGCTCACGCCATCCCCCATCGCGTCGCGACCGCCGCCACCGACGCGCTGCCCCCGTCATGCGCTGCCCCTCCCTCGAGCTCGCACACTGTCGCCGTCGCTGCCCCCGACGCCCCGCTGTGAGCCCTGCCGCCATGGCCGCCCTCCCATATGATCGAACACACACACGCGCGCACACACACACACATATTTTCTTATTTTCTGTTTTTAGTTTTTTATACTTTTAGTTATAGAAATGTTAGATGAATTAGATATATAAACATTAGATGAATGTTTTTTTAGTTTTTTATAGTTTTAATTATAGAAATGTTAGATGAATTTTAGATATAGCAATGTTAGTTAGATGAATTTTGACTCTTTTTTTTTACTGCATGATTAGATGTATATAGAAAAAAGTTAAGGTATTTGACACTTTTAGTTTTATATATATGTTAGATGAATTAGATATATAAATATTCGATGCATGTTTTTTAGTTTTTTATACTTTTAGTTATAGAAATGTTAGATGAATTTTAGATATATAGAATTTGTTAAGAGAATCCGTTATGTTACATTTGCATATAGAATTTGTATATAAGAAATCACAATCCAATCATTTTAAAAAATGTGACGTTTGCATATAGTATTTGTTCTCGACGTTAGCGATGCCCGGCCTGCATCCTCGCCGTCGACCCGTTCGCGACGACATCCTGGTTCAGAGGAGCCATGTCCGGGATTGGGCTCCATCCGATTGGCACAGGGAGGTGCTACCTTCAGGGGCGCGCCGCTTGGTGAGGAACCCAGCCGCGGGTCCTGTCGTCAACCCGGAGCTCCTTTGGTGGCGTTCGCGTGGGCCACTTTCGGTGCGGAGGGAGCCGGCTCCGCCGGAGGTGGTACGTCGTCGTGTCAGGGAGGAGGATGAGCATGTCCGTCGCTACATGGCTGCTATGGACATCAGGTTCTTCAATACCTGGCAGGTTCTTCAAGGATCTCACCCGGGCTAAGATCCTGTGATGGTTCCTTCTCTTTGGGTGTCCACCGTCCGCGCCTCAGGAACCGCAAGTGAACTAGATAATTCGGTAGTATTCCATCTATATTAGCTAGCTAGTGATGTATTCGATAATATTCGAGACGATGTATTCAAGATTATATATATTACTCGATAATATTTGAGATGATGTATTCGAGATTATATTCGATGATGCATATTAATTATCTACTATGATTCAGTTTTATCTTTTGAGATGCATATATATTATCTACTAGTATTCGAGGTGCATATCAATTATCTACTATTATTTAAGATGCGTACTAAATTGTTTTGTATTTCTTCTGGAGTAGTTAAATAAAAGCTATGGCTGACAATACCCGCAGAGTAGGGGAAAAGGCTATGTTCGAGCTCATACGCTCCCCGAGCCGGCCAGATGATCAGAATGAAGAAGATGGTGGCTCCCAATATCTAAACAATATCGGGGAGGGTGATATGGTATTCGATCAAGACGACCAAATTGATGAAGTCCAGAACTATGATGATGATCTTTGAATAGAAAATACCGGTGAGGTATGTTTATAGAAGCAGGCATCTGGTGATCATCACGTGTTTTAAATGATTTTGTATATATATATATATATATATATATATATATATATATATATTAACGAATCAATCTTTCTTTTTTCAGCCCTCCGGAACGAGCAAACCGTCAGCAGGGAGCACGACAGTGCGAGGCCCGGCCAAAAAGTTGAAGGAAGGAATAAAGTACAACATCGATGCCATCAAAGATAATGGTGAACCTATCGCGCCTAAGAAGAATGCGGGCAAGTTCGTTCATCAGTGCGGAGTTCTTGTGAAGGACCAACTCCCGATCTCCATTCAAGAATGAAAAAAGCCAGCAAAGCCACGTCCAGCTCTTACTTTTGTTGACGACATAGCAAAAAAACTGCTTTGGGAATCTCTCATGTCACATTTCACCCTACCAGATCATTTCACAGATGCAGATGTGCAGAAAGTCAAGGACGCTGCTCTTAGGAAGATGGTGGTTGCATTCAACAACCACAAGAAAACTATATGGGCCAAGTACGTCGAAGGAGGAAAGAAGACTCCAGAATTCACGGGAACATTGGAGAAGCAAAGAGATCACTGGCCAACTTTCGTGAAATTCAAGAAATCGGAATTAGCTAAGGAACGGTCGAGAATAAACACGATCAATGCTGCCAAAAAGGAGCATTTCCATAGGCTGGGGCCAGGTGGCTACGCGGTGGCCCAGCCTAAGTGGGATAAGGCTGAGGAAGAGGTTCTGGATGCAGGGGTCAGTCCAGTTACATTGAGCTGGCCCCCCAGGTGCAGGACTTGGTTCTATGCACATGGGGGGCGTCGGACCCAAAGATAGGCCAGGTTTTGAAGAAGGCAAGTCTTAAAGGAGCCGACCTCAAATTACTTGTTGCAATAGAAGAGGCTGGAACGGGGGTGTTCACGCCCAACAGAGAGAACGACGAGCTTATGTATGCCTTGGGAAATCCTGAAGACCTGGGAAGAACACGAGGCAAAGGCGTTATTCCGTGGTATGAGGGGTTTGCGTACTAGAACGCCGACTACAGAAGCCGTGCGAGAAAGAAGATGGAGGAGGAGAAGAAGAGGAAGCTAGAGGAGGAGTAGAGGAGGCAGGAAGTAGAACACCTTAATGGTCTAGAATCAGCGCACGCGGAGTTGGCACTCCAATTCCAGCGGCAGCAACAGCAGATCGACGAAATCACCCAGGGGGGTCTCTGCAGCGACGGGAGCTAGCGGATCCAGCATTGGATAGCACTGTCCCATCCATGCCGAGAAGCAGCGTGGGTTCCGCACCGGGCCATGAGGCACTACTGCTGGATAGATACCCTATGGATGACATCATTGATAACACTAATTGTGAGCTACACTTCAAAATGAAGAACATATCCATCAACGTGGCGGACGGCGTTGCTTATACAAATCCCCCCGAAGCAACCTTCCATTGCAATCTAATTCTAGCTGACTATGCTCGTGTCGCGGTTGATGAAGTGGTGGCAGAATATTGAGGGCTACAGCTTGACACTCCTAGAGGTGACGACGAGTGCACACTGGGAGAGGCATTACATCGTATCATTCTATGGAGAAAGGATTGCATTGTCTTTCCAAGGCCACCGCCACCTCGTCAGCAGTAGACTCTAGATCCTCCAAGTCAGCCACCGCCTCTGCAGACTCCCGCTCCTCCAAGTCTGCCAACGCGTGAGGCCCCACTCCTCCTCCTCCAAGTCCGGCACCACGTGAGCCCACTCCTCCTCCTCCAAGTCCGTCAACACATCAGTCCAGGCCTCCTCCTCCAAGTCAGGCACCGCGTAAGCCATCTCCATCGCCTCAGCAGGCTCCACCGCCTAAGCAGCAGCGGAACAGAGCCACTGCAACTATGGGGGCTAGCGGTACAAGTACCGGAGGCAAGAAATTCCAATATGGTCCAAGTCTCGGGCCTCTTCTGAAGAGGCCTTACGACATGACCGAAGAGGAAAACGAACTCGAATGTAGGAGACAATTGGACGCCCATTTTGGACCGAAACCGCCACCGTTGCCAAAGGAGAAAGTGCATGAGCATGCCATTGACCACTTTATTTGTATGGCTCAACCACCAGCTCCCAAGCCTGTTAACTTAGACTATGAGCGCCAAATCAGGAAGTCATATCAAGCACAATAAAAGAAGGAGTCGAGCTCGAGCTCCAGCCATGCAGCTGCCAAAAAAGCGGGAAAACTGTTCCCCAGCTGGGAGAATAGGCGGTGCAATCGATCCCCCCGCTCATTGTACGAACACACATGAGTACCGGTGCGGCCGATCATCTGGTAATTGTTGGAAATATGCCCTAGAGGCAATAATAAAAGTATAATTATATTTCATTGTTTATGATAATTGTCTGTTATTCATGCTATAACTGTATTATCCGGAAATCATAATACACGTGTGAATACATAGACCACAATATGTCCCTAGTGAGCCTCTAGTTGACTAGCTCGTTGTGATCAACAGATAGTCATGGTTTCCTGGCTATGGACATTGGATGTCGTTGATAACGGGATCACATCATTAGGATAATGATGTGATGGACAAGACCCAATCCTAAGCATAGCACAAAGATCGTGTAGTTCGTTTGCTAGAGCTTTGCCAATGTCAAGTATCTCTTCCTTCGACCATGAGATCGTGTAACTCCCGGATACCGTAGGAGTGCTTTGGGTGTATCAAACGTCACAACGTAACTGGGTGACTATAAAGGTGCACTACAGGTATCTCCGAAAGTGTCTGTTGGGTTGACACGGATCGAGACTGGGATTTGTCACTCCGTATGACGGAGAGGTATCTCTGGGCCCACTCGGTAATGCATCATCATAATGAGCTCAAGGTGACCAAGGTGTTGTCCACGGGATCATGCATTACGGTACGAGTAAAGTGACTTGCCGGTAACGATACTGAACAAGGTATTTGGATACCGACGATCGAGTCTCGGGCAAGTAACGTACCGATTGACAAAGGGAATTGTATACAGGGTTTGATCGAATCCTCGACATCGTGTTTCAACCGATGAAATCATCGAGGAGCATGTGGGAGCCAACATGGGTATCTAGATCCCGCTGTTGGTTATTGACCGGAGAATGGTCTCGGTCATGTCTGCATGTCTCCCGAACCCGTAGGGTCAACACACTTAAGGTTCGGTGACGCTAGGGTTATTAGGAAGACTAGTATGTGACTACTGAATGTTGTTCGGAGTCCCGGATGAGATCCCGGACGTCACGAGGAGTTCCGGAATGGTCCGGAGGTGAAGTTTTATATATGGGAAGTTGTCATACGGACACCGGAAAGTTTCGGGGCCTTATCGGTATTGTACCGGGGGCCACCGGAGAGGTTCTGGGGGTCCACCGGGAGGGGCCACCCCTCCCGGAGGGCCACATGGGCCGCAAAGGGAAGGGATCCAGCCCCTGGAGGGCTGGGCGCGCCCCCCACCTTGGGCCCATGCGCCTAGGGTTGGGGGGGAAACCCTAAAGGGGGCGCCCCCCTTGCTTGGGGGGCAAGTTCCCCCTCCCTGGCCGCCGCCCCCCCTCTAGATCTCATCTAGAGGGGTCGGCCCCCCTTGCCCCTTCCCCTATAAATAGGGGGGTGAGGGGAGGGCTGCTATACACATCTTCCAGGCGCAGCCCCTCCCCTCCCCAACACATCTCCTCCTCCGTTACGTGCTTGCGAAGCCCTGTCGGAGTACTGCTGCACCAACAGCACCACGCTGTCGTGCTGCCGTTGGAGCGAGCTTCCTCAACCTCTCCTTCCCCCTTGCTGGATCAAGAAGGAGGAGACGTCTCCTGTCCCGTACGTGTGTTGAACGCGGAGGTGCTGTCCGTTCAGCACTTGGACATCGGTGATCTGAATCACGTCGAGTAGGACTCCATCATCACCATCCCCTTGCAAGCTTCCGCACGCGATCTACAAGTGGTATGTAGATGCAAACTCACTCCCTTGACTCGTTGCTTAGATGAACTCATAGATGGATCTTGGTGAAACCGTAGGAAAATTTTTAATTTTCTGCAACGTTCCCCAACAGTGGCATTGAGGGAGTCCTGGACTAGGGGGTGTCCGGACAGCCGGACTATCAATGTCCGCCGGACTATCAAGACTATGAAGATACAAGATTGAAGACACCGCCCCGTGTCCAGATGGGACTTTCCTTGTCGTGGAAGGCAAGCTTGGCAATACGGATATGTAGATCTCCTACCATTGTAACCGACTCTGTGTAACCCTAGCCCTCTCCGGTGTCTATATAAATCGGAGGGCTTTAGTTCGTAGGACAACATACATTACAACAATCATACCATAGGCTAGCTTCTAGGGTTTAGCCTCCTTGATCTCGTGGTAGATCTACTCTTGTACTACCCATATCATCAATATTAATCAAGCAGGACGTAGGGTTTTACCTCCATCGAGAGGGCCCGAACCTGGGTAAAAACATCGTGTCCCTCGTCTCCTGTTACCATCCGCCTAGACGCACAGTTCGGGAACCCCTACCCAAGATCCGCCGGTTTTGACACCGACATTGGTGCTTTCATTGAGAGTTCCTCTGTGTCGTCACCGATAGAGCGGATGTCTCCACCCGTCTTCAAAGACGGTGTTTTCGCCGGAGGGGCCTTGGCCGCTGGCCAAACTATCCGGCTTGGTGGTTTTCTCATGACTGCAATCCGGCCGCCGCTTCGGCAATGACTTCTCAAGTCGTCGAAAGCAATCTTCGCGTCAGCCCTAAAGCTGCCGAACAGTTAGATCCAATAGAGCTCTCCTCTGTTAACGAGCTCTTGGATCGCATCGCCGCCCTGGGAGTCGCTACGGACTACAACCAGATTGGGCTTAAAACCGATCTGAGAGAGATTAACTCTCCCCAGGCCACCCACCACGTCGCAGTGGTGGAAGAGCAATACGGCAACTCTTTGCCAGTGTTGAAAACAATTCATGTCCGGATTCCCGAACCCTCCATGCCGGATTCCCGCGGAGGGACGGACTTCGATCGAGCATCGAACTTAAAATCGTGCATCGCCCCGGACTCGCTGGATTGTCCCCAGCAAACCACACTTCCGAATTCGGAAACCCCTTGGCCTTTGAGCCTCAAGATGGGCAGGGATCTGGATTTTATTCCACCCACCCGCCCAGACATATGCGATCTATCTCTAATACGGCAAGAGCCTACAGAAACAGTACATCACTACTGGGCCAGATTCCTCCTGGTTATGGACAGGATAAAGGACTGCCGAGAGGAAAATGCAATATCAATCTTCCGCAATAACTGCACGGACAAGGGAATACTAAACGCCATTGATCGTCGCAAAATTACGCACTTTACCGATCTGGCGTCCATTGTACGAAAGTACTATGCGATGGAGAGTTTCCGGAAAACCGAAAATCAATTTTGGGATAATCCGGCCCCAAACCCAGTCCGCAGTAAAAGGGCGCCTTACAATCAGGCCCCAGATGCAAAAACGAAAAAACAAAAACCCAATCAGGGAAACGGAACCGTACTGGAGGGATGGCTCAATGGACCCTGTAAGCTTCATAATACAGAGGGAGCCGTCCCAACACATAGCCTTCGAGCATGTTGGATATTACGGCAGGTGGCCAAAAGTGGCGAAGAGCTTCTAGCTTCGGAAAACCACTCCAACAATACCAGCACGGTATCAACAGTCTTCTAGACTTTCGCATCAAATAATATGCGAAAACGATCAATCCGCGAACTCGCCGAAGTCTACCAAGCAGCAAAAGCAAATCCATGGAGCGACACAGCCATTACCTTCAATGGCAGCGACGAGCCCAAATTCCGATAAACCAGAGCCCCAGCCGCACTGGTACTTAGTCCCATAGTGGACGGCTTTCGGCTGACAAAAGTCCTCATGGACGGCGGCAGCGGACTAAACCTCATTTATGAGGAAACTCTGCGAAAAATGGAAATCGATTGGAGCCGTATTGAGCGAAGCAGCACAACCTTTAGAGGAATAATCCCTAGTCGGGAAGCGCGCTGCACCGGAAAAATCACACTCGATGTGGTGTTCGGCTCTCTAGACAATTATAGATCCAAAGAAGTCACGTTCCAGGTGGCCTCGTTCAGCAGTGGGTATCACGCCATATTAGGACGAGAGGCATTCACAATTTTTCAAGCAATACCCCATTATAGGTACATGAAGCTTAAAATGCCTGGGCCCAGCGGAATAATCACTCTCTCTAGTGATCCGGACATAGCACTCCGCGTCGAAAACAAGACAGCCGCACTAGCCCTCGAGGCACTATCCGAAGCCTTGGCGGCAGAAGAACTCACCACGCTGCGCTCTACGGTGAACAGGGACGATGTGATACCCGATAAAAGATCCAAGTCCACCTCCTTCAAACCAGCAGACGAGATAACAAAATTCCAGGTCCATCCAACGGACCCAACAAACACGGCCTCCATTGGGGCACAGTTGAACCCTGAAGTAGACGCCGCACTGCGCGAATTCCTTCGGGAAAATTGGGATATCTTCGCCTGGCATCCTTCAGACATGCCCGGAATCCCTCGCAGATTGGCAGAACACAGCCTCAACATCCTAAAAGGATTCAAGCCAGTCAAACGGGCTCTTCGACGATTTTCCGAGCCCAAAAGACAGGCAATGGGAGAAGAGCTAGTCAAACTATTGGAAGCCGGATTCATTAGAGATATCAAACATCCGGACTGGCTAGCAAATTTGGTGATGGTACCAAAGAAGGATAAATCCTGGCGCCTCTGTGTCGATTTTAAGGACCTCAATAAAGCTTGCCCAAAGGATCCCTTCCCTCTCCCCTGCATCGATCAAATTATCGATGCCACAGCAGGGCACGATTCGTTGTGCTTCCTGGACGCATACTCTGGCTATCATCAAATCAAGATGGCGGAAGCAGACCAAGCCGCAATGGCATTCATCACTCCATACGGACCATTCTGCTTCAACACGATGCCCTTCGGACTCAAAAACGCCGGCGCAACATATCAGCGCATGATTCAAACATTTCTGGCCACCCAGATTGGCAAAACAGTCGAGGCATACGTAGACGATGTAGTCGTCAAAACAAAACACGTCGAAACTTTAGTAGACAATTTGAGGCTCACATTCGACAACCTCAGAGCATATGACATCAAGCTGAATCCGGAAAAATGCGTTTTCGGCGTACCAGCCGGAAAGCTGCTGGGCTTCATCATATCCGGTAGAGGAATTGAAGCAAATCCAGCCAAAATCCGAGCTTTGTCACAGTTGGATATTCCAAAAGACCTCAAACAAATACAAAAATTAACAGGATGCGTGGCAGCATTAAGCGGCTTTATCTCCCGTTTAGGAGAAAAGGCATTGCCCCTCTATCGCCTCCTCAGGCGCACCGAACACTTCGAGTGGACGGATGCTGCCACTGCCGGACTCGAGGAAATAAAGGCCATACTGGCAACAAATCCGGTCCTGGCTGCGCCCACTCTGCGCGAACCAATGTTGTTATACATCGCAGCAACACATCAAGTTGTGAGCGCAGTCCTCGTCGTCGAACGAGCGACAGAAGGGCATAAATTCCCTCTTCAAAAACCAGTGTATTATGTATCCACTGTGTTAACCCCCTGCAAATCCCGTTACCCGCACTATCAGAAGATAGCATATGCGGTGTTCATGGCGTCTCGAAAGCTCCGGCACTACTTTCAGGAGTGCTCGATAACAGTGGCCTCTGAAGTTCCACTCAATGACATTATAAATAATCGCGACACAACAGGCAGTATAGCAAAATGGGCCATTGAGCTCTTACCATTCGACATCACTTACAAACCTCGACGAGCTATAAAGTCACAAGTTTTTGCTGACTTCGTCGCCGAATGGACTGAAGCCGAACTCCCTAAAGAGTACGGTGCATACTCCAATTGGACTATGCATTTCGACGGCTCCAAAATGTTGGCCGGACTGGGGGCTGGCGTCGTACTGACGTCCCCCACCGGAGATACAGTCCAGTATGTACTTCAAATAATGTACACGTTCTCCAACAATGCAGCCGAATACGAGGCCCTGTTACATGGTCTCCGGATGGCGGTCTCCATGGGCATTCAACGCCTAGATGTGCGCGGGGACTCAAACCTTGCAATATCCCAAATAAATGGAGACTTCGACGCCAAAGATCCGAAAATGGCAGCATATCGCAACGCTGTCCTAAAAATGTCAGCTCGTTTTGAAGGACTCGAATTCCATCACATAGCCCGAGATAATAACCAAGCGGCCGACGTCCTGGCACGCATCGGTGCGAAACGTGATGCTGTCCCTCCAAATATCTTCCTGGAACGGCTCTTCAAGCCATCCGTACTATGGGAAGAGGAGCCCGGTAGCTACAAACCGGAGAAAACCGCACCAACTGGTGATTCGGCAGACGACATAACACCCTCCGCCCACGTCATAATGGCAGTAATTGCCGCGTGGACAGAACCTTTCCTAGCCTACTTACTTAGGCAGGAACTTCCCGAAGACCAAAATGAGGCCCGCTGCATAGTCCGGCGATCGAAGGCCTACAAGGTCCATGAGGGAGAACTTTATAAGAAAAGTACCACCGGAGTCCTTCAAAGGTGTATCTCCGAAGAAGAAGGGAGAAACCTCCTGGCTGAAATTCATGCCGGACTAGGCGGACACCACGCAGCAGCCCGGGACCTTGTAGGAAAGGCATTCCGTACATGATTTTATTGGCCGACGGCTCGGGCAGACGCGCAGGACTTGGTCCAGCGATGCGTTGGTTGTCAGCTCTTTACTAATCAGAGCCATATGCCACCCACCACCCTCAAAACCATACCCATTACCTGGCCGTTCGCGGTCTGGGGGCTTGACATGGTTGGACCCCTTAAAGGGGGAAGCCACAAGAAAAAGTACCTATTGGTCATGGTGGATAAGTTCACCAAATGGATAGAGGCCAAACCGGTCAAAACGGCAGAGTCCGGACCAGTGATAGACTTTATATCAGGGGTGGTACACCATTACGGAGTCCCCCACAGCATCATCACCGACAACGGCACGAACTTCACAGCCGACGAGGTTAAGTCATGGTGCAAAAATATGGGCATCAAGCTCGACTATGCGTCAGTCTATCACCCTCAAACCAACGGTCAAGTGGAAAGAGCAAATGGTCTAATAATGAGCGGCATTAAACCTAGACTAGTGAGGTCACTCACTAAATCCGACACACAATGGGTCGAGGAGCTCGACTCCGTACTCTGGGGGCTGCGGACAACGCCTAACCGTACTACCGGATTCACACCATTTTTTATGGTATACGGCGCAGAGGCAGTCTTGCCCTGTGACATTATTCATGACTCACCTCGAGTGCGCATGTATGAGGAAAGAGAAGCCGAGCTTGATCGGCAGGACAGCTTGGACACATTGGAGGAAGAACGTGACGTCGCGAAGGCTCGTTCCGCATTCTATCAGCAGCAGGCCCGAAGATATCAAAGCAGAGAAGTACGGGCCAAGACTTACAACATTGGTGAACTAGTTCTACGCCTGCCGGACAAGAAAAAGGACAAGCTCAAGCCCAAATGGGAGGGTCCCTTCATCATCGATCAAGTACTGACCGGCAGAGCATACCGTCTATGAAATGCGTCGGATCACCGACTCAAGCCGAACCCATGGAACGCAGCCCGCCTCCGACGATTCTATGCCTAGCGCCGGATTAAGAGTTCGTCCCCTTCCCCCGTCCAAACTTTTACACTTCGGCTGTCTTTTGTTTCTCTTTTTATCCTTTTCACTTAAAAGCCCTTCCGGGCCTATTTTTGCATCCTTTGCATACGCATGATGTGCCATCCGCACTCATTATTCCTGGGGGCTTCTTTTACAGAAGCTCACTTATACGCATGATGTGCCATCCGCACTCATTATTCCTTGGGGCTTCTTTTACAGAAGCTCAACTATACGGGTTTTATACCCAGCACATGTGTCAAGCTTCCACATGTACCTTTTACTCGCCGTTATATGCATCGATATGACTTAAGTTTTGGCCAAGCTGGGTTGCCTGGCTCCTGTGCTTACCCCTACGTTCCCGATTGTTCGGCTAGGAGGTAAAGGGAGCACCTCTGCGATTGTTACTGCCGGGTCAGCTGGATGTGTACCTCAGACTGGGTGAAGCCGAAAGCTAGCGTTCTTAAGGGAATATTCGGTCGGTGACTTAAAAGATGAATTTTTACCTATTTATCTATCTGCCCCCAGATGTTTTACTGCTTTCTTTGCAGTCCGGACATGCACTTTAGGGCATGCCTCCCAGCGAAAGGAACCCTTAACGGAACTATTCTCCCTGGAAGATGTTTCTTACTAACCATGTAATATAACATAACTAGTTGGGCACTTGTCTGATAAAGCACTAATGACCCCTACGCCTGGTCTCCATGCATACCACGGTTGTTTCTTAACCAAAAAGGTATTCGGACACACTCCGGACTCTAGGGTCCCGAGGTCGAAGCGAAAAGGTCGGCAAAGACAAACGATCTACAATCCGGCTAGAAGGCATTTCACATGTCACTTTAAAGGATAACATACATTGTCAAAGTTATTGATTGTATTCCTCCTCAATCCCGTCTAACAGGCTGTCTAGTTTACAGTCCTGTTGGGAAAATTTAGCAGCCAACTCTACTTGGCTATACACTAAACTCACAGGGATCTCCTTCCCATCGGGCCCCACCGGTCCAACTTCGGCCATGTGGTTGGGGTCTGCCTTCTTGTACCGCGTCTTCACCATGGCCCAAGCCTCCCTCGCACCTTGACGGCAAGCCGAAATCTTCCACAAACGGAAGCGCTGCCGCACTCCCTGCAGCTTCTCCGCAAGCTCCCCGAGGCCCTCGGGTAGGGTGAGGGCTGGCCATAAAGCCTGAACGACGCCGCTCATTGCCTGCCGAACTCGTTCGAGTAGCTGCAACAGTTCGGGAAGTTGATCACCCATTGATATGGGCATCTCCTCTGCAGGACGACCCGTGAGTATACCTACAAGACATATCATGTCAAAATGCTTCCTCGCCTTCTTTTCAAAAGAGTTCGCTCAAGCACTTACTATAAATGCTGCGACGAAGCCGCTGATTCTCCTTAACGGAGCCGGACAGCTCGGCCTGAGCGCCTTTCAGCTCTTCTCCGAGCTTGGCGTTGGCATCTTGGAGCTTGTTCCTTTCCTGCTGAACCCTATTCAGCACACTCTCGCCGGCCTTTAGCTGGCGTAGCAATGCTTGCCTGTCCGGATCTTGTCCGGCGGTACCTGCAAATGTCATTATTAGACTCGCGCGCACGCCGCACAGCGCTTATATTTCTTAATAAAAATGTGTTACCAGGAGGGGTCTTTCCGTCTCCTCCTGCGGCAGCAAGTGCGGCCTCAAGTTGGGCCTTGCAATCTTGCAGCTCCCGAGACAGCTGGGCGTTCTTCTTGTTAAGTGCCTGAAATTTATAATGATCCTTAAATTAGTTAGCATAACTAATTTAAGTCTCGGGGGCTACTGGTATATACAACCATTAAAATTCCCTTACCCGTATGTCTTTCACATACTGCTCCATGGCTCTGGTAAAACCATTTTGAGCAGCACAGAGATGCGCGTCCCCTGCGTTAAAAGCATTCAATGCTTCAGGGGAAAAGCACGCTTCTCGAAATACTGTCCGGCGGCGCCTATGGTTCATGGCGCTCTCCACCTCAGACTTGGTGGCGGACAGTCTGTCGGTATCCTCCATTTGGAGAAGGATCCAGCTCGCGTCTTGCGCTTGCCTCCCCCTCCAGGCCGGGCGCTGGAGCCTGGCCGGTGTTGGTCGGATTGGCAATTCCTGCGCTCGTAGTCTGGCGAGCGCTTTTTCTCCTACAAAAATCATGGGCACATAGACGTTTCCTCGGAACGTTGCTCTGAAAATTCAAATACGAGCTATACCTTTGCGGCGACGTTTCCGTCTGCACTGCGCTCCTTTTCCGCCTGCTTGTTCGGACTGACCTCTGTTGGTCGGCCGCCGCGGGCTCGGCTTCCTGCCGTAAAGGCGCTTCCTGCAAAATACCATCGTTCGCGAAGGTCAGAAATGGGCAGGGATGAGATAATGGTGTCCGGACTTCGGTCGCGGTCACCTGGGAAGCCGGACTTAGTCCGGGGTAGTCCGCCGTAATGGCGACCAAAGCATTGTCTATGCTGAGCTGGTGATACACCCCGTCGATCAGCTCCACCTCGATATCCAGGTCCTCTTCGGAGGCCGGACCCAGGGATCCTTCTGGATCCTCGGGTTGCGGAGCAGGACTTACCATGTCCTCCACAGTCCGGCGTAGACATAATGTAAGAAGCTTAAACTTCGAAAGCATGGGTTGGGCCCTTCAAGGTGTTCACTTAGCCATCCTCTGGGGTTGATCATGGAAAACCCATTCACAGGGTTCGTTCGAAGGAAATCCTCCTTCTCCCCCTTGTACAGGCCGGACAGGATCTTCACCAGATCCTCGGTCGAATCCGGCCCTTTGCAGCCGTGCCGGATAGCATCGTCTTCCCCGTTGAAATCCCACATGGGGTGGCCTCTGTATTGCAGTGGTTGTACCCCTCGCTTGATGCATGTCTCCATGACTCCGATCATGGTCAAGCCGGAATGAGCCATTAATCTTATCCGGCCCATCAAGTAGTGAACGCTCTTGTCTTCCTCCAATCGGGGGCTCCGTGGGCGCCAGCTGAGGCGTTTCTTCAAGGGAGCAGCACTAAACTCCGGGAGGCCGATCCGAACTGGGTCTGGCAGCGGGGCGTCTTCTATATAAAACCACTCCGAGGGCCAGTCTTCGGACGCCCTCTTGGGAGTGCCGGATAGGTATCCGGTCCCGGCGATGCGCCATATTTCGGCGCCGCCCACTTGATATATGGACCCCTGGTGAGAACGGGGTACGAGGCAAAACAGCCTCTTCCACAATGCGAAATGGGGCTCAATGCCCAGGAATAGCTCGCAAAGAGCTAAGTAGCCCGCGATATGCAGGACAGAGGCGGGCGTGAGGTGGTGGAGCTGGAGTCTGTAGAACTTCAGGAGCCCGCGGAGGAACGGATGTATTGGAAATCCGAGTCCCCTTGTCAGATAAGGGACAAAACATACTCGCTCCCCCTTATTGGGGCTTGGAGTGTCCTCCGCCTGTCTCCCACCTTGATAAGTAATCAGTCCGGCCCGGACTGGTATCATAAAGGCCGGAGGGAGGAATCACCCCATTTGGAGCTTCACGAGCTCGTTGTGCAAAATAGAGCACCTCCTCCAACTCCCCGGCGGTGGGCTGGGAGCGCGCGAAGAGGAGCCGTGTTGACGATCCATGGTGGAATGGATTTCTAGGTCAAAGGCGCTTCGATGGAGTATTCGCGGGAGGAAGACGGTGTGGTTTGGATCTGGATTCTTGCCTCTTTTGTAGGCGGTCAACTCGCACAATTGGGGGGTGAAATGCAAAAAACACCCTGGCTTTTCGCATTCGTGCGACGCATGGAAGAGGGCCATTATTTGGTGTAGAAACCGAGGAACACAGTATTCAAGAGGAAGCCGGACTCTGTTCGGCAGGTACATGGAATTTGAAGGGAGAACCCGCCTTGCAACGCCGAAGACTATAAACGCGCTGGACTTATCGTCATTGAAGCCTGGTTCGGGGGCTACTGAGGGAGTCCTGGACTAGGGGGTGTCCGGACAGCCGGACTATCAATGTCCGCCGGACTATCAAGACTACGAAGATACAAGATTGAAGACTCCGCCCCGTGTCCGGATGGGACTTTCCTTGGCGTGGAAGGCAAGCTTGGCAATACGGATATGTAGATCTCCTACCATTGTAACCGACTCTGTGTAACCCTAGCCCTCTCCGGTGTCTATATAAACCGGAGGGCTTTAGTCCGTAGGACAACATACATTACAACAATCATACCATAGGCTAGCTTCTAGGGTTTAGCCTCCTTGATCTCGTGGTAGATCTACTCTTGTACTACCCATATCATCAATATTAATCAAGCAGGACGTAGGGTTTTACCTCCATCAAGAGGGCCCGAACCTGGGTAAAAACATCGTGTCCCTCGTCTCCTGTTACCATCCGCCTAGACGCACAGTTCGGGACCCCCTACCCGAGATCCGCCGGTTTTGACACCGACAGGAATCATGAGCTAGGTCTATGCGTAGTTCTCTAATGCACGAGTAGAACACAATTTTGTTGTGGGCGTGGATCTTGTCAACTTGCTTGCCACTACTAGTCTTTTCTTGCTTCAGCGGTATTGTGGGATGAAGCGGCCCGGACCAACCTTACACGTACGCTTACGTGAGACCGGTTCCACCGATTGACATGCACTAGTTGCATAAGGTGGCTGGCGGGTGTCTGTCTCTCCCACTTTAGTTGAAGCGGATTTGATGAAAAGGGTCCTTATGAAGGGTAAATAGATGTTGACAAAATCACGTTGTGGTTATTCGTAGGTAAGAAAACGTTCTTGCTAGAACCCAATTGCAGCCACGTAAAAGATGCAACAACAATTAGAGGACGTCTAACTTGTTTTTGCAGCGATTGTTCATGTGATGTGATATGGCCAGAAGTTGTGATGAATGATGAATTGTGATGTATGAGATCATGTTCTTGTAATAGGATTCACGACTTGCATGTCGATGAGTATGACAACCGGCAGGAGCCATAGGAGTTGTCTTTATTTTTTGTATGACCTGCGTGTCATTGAAGAACGCCATGTAAAATACTTTACTTTATTGCTAAACGCGTTAGCCATAGAAGTAGAAGTAGTCGTTGGTGTGACAACTTCATGAAGACACGATGATGGAGATCATGATGATGGAGATCATGGTGTCAAGCCGGTGACAAGATGATCATGGAGCCCCGAAGATGGAGATCAATGGAGCTATATGATATTGGCCATATCATGTCACAACTATATAATTGCATGTGATGTTTATTATGTTTATGCATCTTGTTTACTTAGGACGACGGTAGTAAATAAGATGATCCCTCACAACAATTTCAAGAAGTGTTCTCCCCTAACTGTGCACCGTTGCTACAGTTCGTCGTTTCGAAGCACCACGTGATGATCGGGTGTGATAGATCCTTACGTTCACATACAATGGGTGTAAGACAGTTTTACACAGCAAAACACTTAGGGTAAACTTGACGAGCCTAGCATGTGCAGACATGGCCTCGGAACACGGAGACCGAAAGGTCGAACACGAGTCGTATGGAAGATACGATCAACATGAAGATGTTCACCGACGATGACTAGTCCGTCTCACGTGATGATCGGACACGGCCTAGTTGACTCGGATCGTGTAACACTTAGATGACCAGAGGGATGTCTAATCTGAGTGGGAGTTCATAATTTGATTAGATGAACTTAATTATCATGAACTTAGTCTAAAACCTTTGCAAATATGTCTTGTAGATCAAATGGCCAACGCTCATGTCAACATGAACTTCAACGCGTTCCTAGAGAAAACCAAGCTGAAAGATGATGGCAGCAACTATACGGACTGGGTACGGAACCTGAGGATCATCCTCATAGCTGCCATGAAGCAATATGTCCTAAAAGGACCGCTAGGTGACGCTCCCGTCCCAGAGAACCAAGACGTTATGAACGCTTGGCAAACTCGTGCTGATGATTACTCCCTCATTCAGTGCGGCATGCTTTACAGCTTAGAACCGGGGCTCCAAAAGCGTTTTGAGCATCACGGAGCATATGAGATGTTCGAAGAGCTGAAACTAGTTTTCCAAGCTCATGCCCGGGTCGAGAGATATGATGTCTCCGACAAGTTCTACAGTTGTAAGATGGAGGAAAACAGTTCTGTCAGTGAGCACATCCTCAAGATGTCTGGGTTGCACAACCGTATGACCCAGCTGAACATTAACCTCCCAGATGAGGCGGTCATTGACAGAATCCTCCAGTCGCTCCCACCAAGCTACAAGAGCTTTGTGATGAACTACAACATGCAGGGGATGGTGAAGACCATTCCTGAAGTGTTCTCTATGCTGAAGTCAGCAGAGGCTGAAATCAAGAAAGAACATCAAGTGTTGATGGTCAATAAGACCACTAAGTTCAAGAAGGGCAAGGGGAAGAAGAACTTCAAGAAGGACGGCAAGGATGTTGCCGCGCCCGGTAAGCCAGTTACCGGGAAGAAGTCAAAGAATGGACCCAAGCCCGAGACTGAGTGCTTTTATTGCAAGGGGAAGGGTCACTGGAAGCGGAACTGCCCCAAATACTTAGCGGATAAGAAGGCCGGCAACACCAAAGGTATATTTGATATACATGTAATTGATGTGTACCTTACCAGTACTCGTAGTAACTCCTGGGTATTTGATACCGGTGCCGTTGCTCATATTTGTAACTCACAGCAGGAGTTGCGGAATAAACGAAGACTGGCGAAGGATGAGGTGACGATGCGCGTCGGGAATGGTTCCAGAGTCGATGTGATCGCCGTTGGCACGCTGCCTCTACATTTACCTACGGGATTAGTTTTGAACCTTAATAATTGTTATTTAGTGCCAAGTTTGAGCATGAACATTGTATCTGGATCTCGTTTAATACGAGATGGCTACTCATTTAAGTCTGAGAATAATGGTTGTTCGATTTATATGAGAGATATGTTTTATGGTCATGCTCCGATGGTCAATGGTTTATTCTTAATGAATCTCGAGCGTAATATTACACATGTTCATAGTGTGGATGCCAAAAGATGTAAAGTTGATAACGATAGTCCCACATACTTGTGGCACTGCCGCCTTGGTCACATTGGTGTCAAGCGCATGAAGAAGCTCCATGCTGATGGACTTTTAGAGTCTCTTGATTATGAATCGTTTGACATATGCGAACCATGCCTCATGGGCAAGATGACCAAAACTCCGTTCTCCGGAACAATGGAGCGAGCAACCAACTTATTGGAAATCATACATACCGATGTGTGCGGTCCAATGAGCGTTGAGGCTCGCAGAGGATATCGTTATGTTCTCACTCTCACTGATGACTTGAGTAGATATGGGTATGTCTACTTAATGAAACACAAGTCTGAGACCTTTGAAAAGTTCAAGGAATTTCAGAATGAGGTGGAGAATCAACGTGACCGAAAGATAAAGTTCCTACGATCAGATCGTGGAGGAGAATACTTAGGTCACGAATTTGGTACACACTTAAAGAAATGTGGAATCGTTTCACAACTCACGCCGCCTGGAACACCTCAGCGAAACGGTGTGTCCGAACGTCGTAATCGCACTCTATTGGATATGGTGTGGTCTATGATGTCTCTTACCAATTTACCGCTATCATTTTGGGGATACGCTCTAGAGACAGCTACATTCACTTTAAATAGGGCACCGTCTAAATCCGTTGAGACGACACCGTATGAATTATGGTTTGGGAAGAAACCTAAGCTGTCGTTTCTAAAAGTTTGGGGATGCGATGCTTATGTCAAGAAACTTCAACCTGAAAAGCTCGAACCCAAGTCGGAAAAATGCGTTTTCATAGGATACCCTAAGGAAACTGTCGGGTATACCTTCTACTTAAGATCCGAGGGCAAGATCTTTGTTGCCAAGAACGGATGCTTTCTGGAAAAAGAGTTTCTCTCAAAAGAAGTAAGTGGGAGGAAAGTAGAACTCGATGAAGTACTACCTCTCGAACGGGAAAGTGGTGCAGCTCAGGAAAATGTTCCTGTGATGCCCACACCAACCGAAGAGGAAAACAATGATGATGATCAAGGTACTTCGGATCAAGGTGCTACTGAACTTCGTAGGTCCACAAGGACACGTTCCGCACCAGAGTGGTACGGCAACCCTGTCCTGGAAATCATGTTGCTAGACAACGATGAACCTTCGAACTATGAAGAAGCGATGGCGGGCCCAGATTCCAATAAATGGCTTGAAGCCATGAAATTCAAGATAGAATCCATGTATGAAAACAAAGTATGGACTTTGACAGACTTGCCCAATGATCGGCGAGCAATAGAAAACAAATGGATTTTTAAGAAGAAGACGGACGCGGATGGTAATGTTACCATTTATAAAGCTCGACTTGTCGCTAAGGGTTATCGACAAGTTCAAGGGATTGACTACGACGAGACATTCTCTCCCGTAGCGAAGCTGAAGTCCGTCCGAATCATGTTAGCAATTGCCGCATACTATGATTATGAGATATGGCAGATGGACGTCAAAACAGCATTCCTTAACGGACATCTTAAGGAAGAGCTGTATATGATGCAGCCGGAAGGTTTTGTCGATCCTAAGAACGCTAACAAAGTATGCAAGCTCCAGCGATCCATTTATGGGCTGGTGCAAGCATCTCGGAGTTGGAACATTCGCTTTGATGAGATGATCAAAGCGTTTGGGTTTATGCAGACTTATGGAGAAGCCTGCGTTTACAAGAAAGTGAGTGGGAGCTCTGTAGCATTTCTCATATTATATGTAGATGACATACTCTTGATGGGAAATGATATAAAACTTCTGGACATCATTAAGGCCTACTTGAATAAGTGTTTTTCAATGAAGGACCTTGGAGAAGCTGCTTATATATTAGGCATCAAGATCTATAGAGATAGATCGAGATGCCTCATAGGTCTTTCACAAAGCACATACCTTGATAAGATTTTGAAAAGGTTCAAAATGGATCAATCCAAGAAGGGGTTCTTGCCTATGTTACAAGGTGTGAGATTGAGCTCGGCTCAGTCACCGACCACGACAAAGGATAAAGAAGAGATGAGTGTCATCCCCTATGCTTCAGCCATAGGATCTATTATGTATGCCATGATGTGTACCAGACCTGATGTAAACCTTGCCGTAAGTTTGGTAGCAAGATACCAAAGTAATCCCGGCAAGGAACACTGGACAGCGGTCAAGAATATCCTGAAGTACCTGAAAAGGACAAAGGACATGTTTCTCGTTTATGGAGGAGACGAAGAGCTCGTCGTAAAGGGTTACGTCGACGCTAGCTTCGACTCAGATCTGGATGACTCTAAGTCACAAACCGGATACGTGTATATGTTGAATGGTGGAGCAGTAAGCTGGTGCAGCTGCAAGCAGAGCGTCGTGGCGGGATCTACGTGTGAAGCGGAGTACATGGCAGCCTCGGAGGCAGCGCATGAAGCGATTTGGGTGAAGGAGTTCATCACCGACCTAGGAGTCATACCCAATGCGTCGGGGCCGATCAAACTCTTCTGTGACAACACTGGAGCTATTTCCCTAGCCAAGGAGCCCAGGTTTCACAAGAAGACCAGGCACATCAAGCGTCGTTTCAACTCCATCCGTGAAAATGTTCAAGATGGAGACATAGATATTTGCAAAGTACATACGGATCTGAATGTCGCAGATCCATTGACTAAACCTCTCTCGCGAGCAAAACATGATCAACACCAGAACTCTATGGGTATTCGATTCATCACAATGTAACTAGATTGGTGACTCTAGTGCAAGTGGGAGACTGTTGGAAATATGCCCTAGAGGCAATAATAAAAGTATTATTATATTTCATTGTTCATGATAATTGTCTGTTATTCATGCTATAACTGTATTATCCGGAAATCGTAATACACGTGTGAATACATAGACCACAATATGTCCCTAGTGAGCCTCTAGTTGACTAGCTCGTTGTGATCAACAGATAGTCATGGTTTCCTGGCTATGGACATTGGATGTCGTTGATAACGGGATCACATCATTAGGAGAATGATGTGATGGACAAGACCCAATCCTAAGCATAGCACAAAGATCGTGTAGTTCGTTTGCTAGAGCTTTGCCAATGTTAAGTATCTCTTCCTTCGACCATGAGATCGTGTAACTCCCAGATACCGTAGGAGTGCTTTGGGTGTATCAAACGTCACAACGTAACTGGGTGACTATAAAGGTGCACTACAGGTATCTCTGAAAGTGTCTGTTGGGTTGACACGGATCGAGACTGGGATTTGTCACTCCGTACGACGGAGAGGTATCTCTGGGCCCACTCGGTAATGCATCATCATAATGAGCTCAAGGTGACCAAGGTGTTGGCCACGGGATCATGCATTACGGTACGAGTAAAGTGACTTGCCGGTAACGAGACTGAACAAGGTATTGGGATACCGACGATCGAGTCTCGGGCAAGTAACGTACCGATTGACAAAGGGAATTGTATACAGGGTTTGATCGAATCCTCGACATCGTGGTTCAACCGATGAAATCATCGAGGAGCATGTGGGAGCCAACATGGGTATCCAGATCCCGCTGTTGGTTATTGACCGGAGAATGGTCTCGGTCATGTCTGCATGTCTCCCGAACCCGTAGGGTCTACACACTTAAGGTTCGGTGACGCTAGGGTTATTAGGAAGACTAGTATGTGACTACCGAATGTTGTTAGGAGTCCCGGATGAGATCCCGAATGTCACGAGGAGTTCCGGAATGGTCCGGAGGTGAAGTTTTATATATGGGAAGTTGTCATACGGACACCGGAAAGTTTCGGGGCCTTATCGGTATTGTACCGGGGGCCACCGAAGAGGTTCCGGGGGTCCACCGGGAGGGGCCACCCCTCCCGGAGGGCCACATGGGCCGCAAAAGGGAGGGAGCCAGCCCCTGGAGGGCTGGGCGCGCCCCCCACCTTGGGCCCATGCGCCTAGGGTTGGGGGGGAAACCCTAAAGGGGGCGCCCCCCTTGCTTGGGGGGCAAGTTCCCCCTCCCTGGCCGCCGCCCCCCCTCTAGATCCCATCTAGAGGGGTCGGCCCCCCTTGCCCCTTCCCCTATAAATAGAGGGGTGAGGGGAGGGCTGCTATACACATCTTCCAGGCGCAGCCCCTCCCCACCCCAACACATCTCCTCCGTTACGTGCTTGCGAAGCCCTGTCGGAGTACTGCTGCACCAACACCACCACGCCGTCGTGCTGTCGTTGGAGCGAGCTTCCTCAACCTCTCCTTCCCCCTTGTTGGATCAAGAAGGAGGAGACGTCTCCCGTCCCGTACGTGTGTTGAACACGGAGGTGCTGTCCGTTCAGCACTTGGACATCGGTGATCTGAATCACGTCGAGTACGACTCCATCATCACCATCCCCTTGCAAGCTTCCGCACGCGATCTACAAGTGGTATGTAGATGCAAACTCACTCCCTTGACTCGTTGCTTAGATGAACTCATAGATGGATCTTGGTGAAACCGTAGGAAATTTTTTAATTTTCTGCAACATTCCCCAACAGTAATAACAGACGATCATAGAAGACAGGCTGCAGAGATCGGATGCACTGTAGAACAACTCTTAGAGCTCGAGTCCATGGACACTTTTATAGAGCAGGAACTAAAACAGAAATATGTCCACGGCGAACCTTTGGTCAAACATGAGGAGGTCAAGAACCTCTCAACGAGAATGTATGAATTGCATGAATGGTACATGAAAATTGACAAGACTACCAATCGAGAGTCCCTCATGGTGAAAGTCAAGGAAGAGCATTACTACCATGAGAATGCTCTGTATGTTGAGTTTACAGAACTATTTTAGTTATTCAATCAACACGCACTCGATAAATCTATCGTCAGTTGCTATTGTCTAGAAGTGATTTCTTTCTGTAATTTAAGTCTCTAGCTAGCTGTAGTGCTCGTTGATCATAACCTGTAATTATCCTCACTATATTCTTTTCTGTGGTATTATGCATAATGAAGATGTACAAAATGAAAAAAGCTGGACGCTACGGCATTGGGTTCATTGACCCAAATACCGTTAATCAAACGACATGGTCACAGCAATTCTGTCGAGATGAAACAGATAAAAGCTTCCTAGAGTTCTTGAAGTGCCTAAATACCAATCGAGATATACTACTTCCTTACAACTTCGTGTGAGTCACACTGTCTTGTACTACAAATTCTGTTTTTGCTTACTAGCTAGATGCCCGCTTAATTTATGCATGCAAATGTGTGCGCATGTAGTTTCCACTGGATCTTGTTAATCATTCGAGTTGAAGATGGAGAAGTTGAAGTTTTGGACTCACTACATAAACCAGTCGAGCAGTACAAAATCATGAAGGGGATAGTCAACAGGTAATTTCAATCATTATCGAACTATATGTTGGCCTCTTTAGTTCGTCAATTCCTGATATCATCTAATTAATAACTCTTTTAATCATTTTCTATGTCGGCGGGTAGGGCTTGGCAGAAGTTCATCGAAGAGGTTCCAGGCGAATGAAAACAAAAGGTGTATTGGTATCGACCCAAGGTATAATTAATTAAGTAGTACTAGCTACCTATCGTCTCTCTTTAATTCTAGTTTCAATACCATTGATTATCATGCTTGATTAATTATTATCTGATTGAATTCTATTCTCGTAAAGTGCATGAAGCAGTTGTCGGGGAATGATTTATGTGCATACTACGTTTGCGAGAACATTCGCACGATTGCGTCCGAACGGAGCAGATCTGAAAGACAGCAATGGGTATGTTTGCCAGAGCACTATTCACAATTTTTACATCATTATCGATATCTAATATATATACAAACAACTAATACATGCATATTTGATCTCCTTCTTTAAAATTCAAGGAGGTGCGGGAAAAGCTCCTACCAGCGGATTGCGTATGAGCAATTCAAGAAGAAATAGCGGGATTTTTGCTCGACCAGGTCATAGATCCCAAAGGAGAATTCCATTACCCGTTACCACCGCAGTAATACCTCCATGTAGGAGAAATTATATATACCAAATTGTATATATATATATGATCGATTCTATGAGAAATTCTATTTATATATATGCATAACGTGTACAATATGTAGTATCGTAAAATACCAGCAAATGATAAAGAATTAAATGGAAAACACAAAATTAAAGGAAAAAGAAATCACAAACCCAAAAACCCCTAAACCTTTTAGTACCGGTTGGTGTTACCAACTGGTACTAAAGGTCTCCCAGCCCCGGGCGGGCGCTCCTGCCACATGGTGGCCCTTTAGTGGCGGTTCGTATTGAATCGGGACTAAAGGGGGGTACCTTTAGTTCTCACCCTTTAGTGCTGGTTACAGAACCAGCACTAAAGGGCCTTACGAACCGGTGCTATAGCCTGGTTCTGCACTAGTGCACCTCCACAGCAACAGTAAAATCTTTTCCCGTATTTCTCGGGTTCCTTGTCCAGAAGCACCTACAACCAATCACTTCCTGTGTTTCGAAAGGACTTCTCTTGCGGTAGAGTCCACTACTTCCTCATGGCATCTTGGAGGGCCCTACTCTTGGAGCATGTGATCACAGAATGATGTTCATCCTCCACGCCATTTCTGCAAATATTGCAAGTCGAGTCCACCTCGAGCGTCCTTCTGAATTTGTTGCTTTTTGTGGCCAGGGTATTTGTAGCTACTCTTCACCCAAGGATTCTTATTTTCGCAGGCTCCTTAGCTTTCCAAATGAGATCCCAAATAGTACTGGCACCCACATCCCTAAACGAGCTCGAGGGGTTTTTATGTTCATTTTGGGTTGAGGATGTTTCCAATTTGTAAGCAATCCTGGCCGAGGACACTCTATTCGTCTCCCAATGCCAAGCAATGCAATCTTTTGTGTCTGTTCTCGGGATGGGTATCTTGAAAATTTCATCTGCATCAAACTGGTGGAAAATTTGGTGGATCAGATTCACATTACACTCCTTCCCCTCCGCGTCCATGAGTTGGTTAACCCATCGGCTCCTAATAAAAGTGGCTACCTTAAGGCCTTCTTTACAAGCTATCCACTGATCTCGTTGAACCTGAATATTTTTTCCATCACCCACCCGCCAAATTAAATCCTTCTTCAACGATTCTTAACCAAATTCAATCGCCCTCCACACAAGGGAGGCGTCCGAGGAAAAAAGAGTGTCTAGGACATCACCATTGTGATAGTACTTTGATTCCAGGACTCTCGCACATAGACTTTCTGGGAATTGAATTAACCTCCATCCTTGCTTGGCAAGGAGTGCTTAGTTGAAGAGATGCATGTCTCTAAAGCCTATACCACCAGCACATTCAGGTTTGATCATGCGCTCCCAAGACATCAAGTGTACTGATGACCCACAAGTATAGGAGATCAATCGTAGTCCTTTCGATAAGTAAGAGTGTCGAACCCAACGAGGAGCAGAAGGAAATCATAAATGGTTTTCAGCAAGGTATTCTCCGCAAGTACTGAAAGTAGCCGTAGCAGATAGTTTGATAATAAGGTAATTCCTAACAAGTAACAATAGTAACAAAAGGTACAATAGGGTGGCCCAATCCTTTGTATAGCAAAGGACAAGCTAGAATGTTCTCCTATAGTAAGCAAAGTGTTCTCGAGGACACATGGGAATTGTCATTTAGTGACGTTCATCATGTTTAGTTGATTCACATTCGCTACTTTGATAATTTGATATGTGGGTGGACCGATGCTTGGGTGTTGTTCTTACTTGAACACACAACCCACTTATGAGTATCCCCTCTCACAAGCATCCGCAACTATGAAAGAAAAATTAAGATAAATCTAACCATAGCATGAAACATATGGACAAAAACTCAGAAACTAGGGTTTAAGCTTCTGTCACTCTAGCAACCCATCATCTACTTATTACTCCACGATGCCTTCCCTTAGGAAAAAATATGGTGAAGTGTCATGTAGTCGACATTCACATGACACCACTAAAGGAAGAAAAACGTACATATCATCAAAATATCGAACGAATAGCAATTTCACCTGATTACTTATAACAAGACTTCTCTCATGTCCTGAAGAAAAAAAGTAACTACTCACAAATCATAGTCATGTTAAATATCAGAGGTGTACTGAATATGCTTTAGGATCTGAACATTTAATCTTCCACCAAATAAACCGACTAGCATCAACTACAAGATGTAATCAACAGTACTAGCAACCCACATGTACCAATCTGAGGTTTTGAGACAAAGATAAGATTGAATACAAGATATGAACTAGGGTTTGAGATGGGATGATGTTGATGAAGATGTTGATGAAGATTGGTCCTCCACGATGAGAGGATCGTTGGTGATGTCGATGGCTTCGATTCCCCCCACCCCCTGGAGGGAAGTATCCCGGCGGAATCGCTCTGTCAGAGAGCAAAAGTGCTCCTGCCTAGGTTCCACCTCGAGACGTTGGCGCTTCCTCCCAAAAGTCTTCCCCTTATTTTTTTTCTAGGGCAAAACCCTTCACATAGTAGAAGATGGGCACTGGAGGCCAGCTATGGGCTCCACAAGGCATCACGGCGCGCTAGGGGGGTGGTCGCGCCCTGTTGCCTTGTGAGCAACCGGTGGCCCCCTCTGGTATTTCTTTGCTCCAGTATTTTCTATATATTTAATAAAAAATCTCAATAAAGTTTCAGGTCATTTGGAGCTCCGTAGAATAGGTATCTCTATTATAGCTTTTTTAGGTCTAGAATTCCAGTTGCCCATAATTTCTCTCTCAATGGAAATCTTGCAAATTAAGAGAGAAAATGTATTAGAATTGTATCTTAAAGTGAAATAATGGCCAAAAATATTATAAATAATAGTAGGAAAACATGATGCAAAATGGATGTATCATGTACCCTTCTATGTCCTACCTTATCCCCCTCCAGAAGTCTCTAATACTTCTCTCGTACCTCTCGCAAAAATCCTTTCGAAAGCATAAAAACACTCATCGTGAAGGTTGGGAGGGCTTGGATTACTAATTTGACATGAACTTCCTTAGCCGCATAAGACATGAACCTCTTAGACCAGTCGTTACAGCGTTTTCCAAACCTATCCATGATGGGTTGGAAGTGTTCATCCTTCATCCTCCCTTCAGGTGTGGGCAATCCTAAATACTTGCTCTCGAAAACATCCTGTAATCCAAGAATAGTCTTGATTCCCTCTCTTGTTTCGGTTGGGTATTGTTTGCTAAAGAGGATCAAGCACTTGCTTGCACTTAGCAGTTGTCCCGTGCATTTCTGGAAAATGTCCAGTACCTTCTTAATTGTCCCGGCCTGGTCTATGGAAGCCTTGAAGAAGATTAACTTGTCATTAGCGAATAGAAGATTAGGGACTCCTAGACTGTTGCGAGCAATCTTGATGGGATTCACCCTACCGGCCGAGATCTCAGGATTTATCAGGTTTACCAACCCTTTGGCCCACAAACAGGAAAAGGTTAGGGCTGAGTGGATCCCTTGCCGAAGTCCTCTGGAGGGGTCGAACGGTTCCAATAGTTCACCATTGCATCTAATTGAGTATCTCACCAATCGAACACACTGCATAACCCAATTTGTCCATTTGTTACAGAAACCACTCTTATGCAGCATGCCTTCCAGAAAACCCCAATCCACCCTGTCATAGGCTTTGGCCAGATCCGACTTGGACGCACAATAGGTATCTCGGGGGTTTCTGCTATGCTGGATCTTATGGTAGCACTCAAAACCAATGGTCGCGTTATCTGTAATCAGTCCGCCAAGAATGAACACGCTCCGGGTCCTTGATATGATTTCATCCAAGATAGGTCGTAACCGATTTACCAGGCACTTCGACACAACTTTGTAGATGACATTGCACAAACAAATCGGCCGGTAATATTTCAAGGATTGAGGGTCTTTTCCTTTTGGGATAAGCACCGAGGCGTTCCTGAAGTGATCAGTCCAATCCGGAGAGGCAATCGCTCTGTTGAGTGTAGCCCGAACATTTTTCCTCCCCTCCTGTTCGTTGTTGTAATTCCAACCGTCCATCTGAATCCTAGACCAAACATGTTACACTCAGCAAGAACCATGCGAAAATTCTTCATATTCTTCTTCGATCTTTTTGAGGCGGAGAGATGTTCGGACTGCCACATAGTTTCGCTGAAATCACCAATCAGGCATATTAGCTGAATCCTTTATTCTCCGTGGCAACGTCCACATGTGATTACTCACATAGTTCTTATCTTCTTGCATTTCGCTTGAAGGCATTGGTAAATGCACCGTTTGAAGCGATGCGGGGTAAACTCAACATAATATTATCCAATGTCTGTCATTCCCAACCACTCGCCATCAATGTTGCAAGGCGAGAGGTGTTTATGAAACCTGGCCAGCAACTCACGCTCGCTGACCATAGCAATCCCACTGAGAAATGTCGTGGTTGAATCGTTGAAGCAACATGGGCTCCCATCTTCTTTTGCCTTTTATTTTCCTTCTTGAGGGAATCTTAACTAAGTGGCGGTGGTAATTCAGGTCTCATATTTTCGCCACAGTCCTCCATCACCCAGACATCTAGTATAAGGCAAGAAGGAAGCCCCGACGGAGGTGCCAGGTAGCGTGGAGACCTGATCCGGATTGGACATGAGAGCAGGAACGTGTGCTCACCTGCGTAGCGGCAGGAAGACATACGGCGGTGCTCCGGCCAGGCGAAAAATTGTGATCCAGGGGACTGAGGAGAGCAGAACAGCAGCCTGCTACCAAAAGCTAACTCGGCCTCACACGGACGTAGTTTATCTATTCTAGTATTAAAAAGTTTGAATTCAAATTTAATTTTTAAATTTCGTCTGAATTTTTGTCGGTATTTCATGGTTACCGTGGTAACCAAGTTTACCGCCCCCACCAGAAAAATGTTCCATTCAGAATTCAAAACCTTGGTGGGATCACGTCGTACTCACTCCGTTTCTATTTTGTTTGCGCATAAGACTTGACACGGATACCAAGGAGCCCCAAGCTGAATCTGTTTTAGACTTTTTACCCCTCTGCTGCGTAGAGAGAGTCCAAGCCGTTTCAGTCGCTGCATGCATAAGATTGGCGCTCGCTTCGGTCTTTATTTCTCTCTCCCATGCGCACGCAGGATGGGCCCTCTGCATGGCGCGTTGGATTGGTTGGTGTTTGCATGCGTGTAGTAAATACGGCTGCAGATGCGCCACTTACTCGGATATAAGCGAGGGCATGATTGGGAACTGAAGGAAGAAAGGAGCATCGCGCACACTAATGCGGAAAAAATAAGAAAAAGTTATACGCAAACAAAATAGAAACGGAGGGTGTACGTGATTCATAAGCAGGCGTGCGTTGGTCGGCAACGTGGAGGCTCCAGAGAGCGCCAGCAGAGAGCATATTCCCAAGCCCAGGTGGCCCTTCTAGATGCTGCTACCGGGACAGCACGTCACCGGCGAATGCTCCCATCTGGTCAATTTAGTGTAGTGTACGCACACGCTTCTTCTCTTGTCCTCATCCTTTTTCTCTCTTCTCACGAGTGGCCGATGGAGGCCGACGGGAGGAAGGAGGGCGAGACGCCGGCGGCAGCGGCGCAGAGGGGCGCGTTGTCGTTGGGCGTGTCCATGCATGAGGGGCTGCAGCACGCCAAGGCCAGCGTGGTGGGCGCGGTGCAGCAGGCGATGGCGGGGAGCGAGGAGGAGGCGGCGCAGGCGGACCTGCGCGCGGCCAAGGCGCAGGTGGAGGCCACCGACGAGGCCGAGGCCAAGAGGAAGCACCTCGCCGCCGGTTGATCCAGGTGACTGCGTGCGAGATTGCTAGGCTCTCTATGCATTGCATTTGGGTTAGGTTCTGGACTTCTAGCCATGTTTCTCGATCTGCTGTTTTTTTTTTTTTAATAATATTCCAGATGAACATTGTTACGATGTTAAGAAGTGTGGTTTGTTTGCCTCTGTGAGACTAGTTTTGCACGCGTATCTGAACTGAAACGGCATCCTTTATCTTTGTCACTATGTGCTGATCCAGACCGATGTCAGCAGAGCAGGCAAATTGCTTCAGTCAAAATCACCTGAAATTGCATATATCCGACGCGTTCAAAACAGGGCGTGGACAGTCTGAAATTCAGAAGCAGCGTGCCTAGCGCGGGCAACCATCGACATTCACAGGGGAAGTCCGAAGTTTAACCACCACGATTATGCAGCGGATACTTATTTTGCATGCAATTCTGCCTAGGTACATTCTATGTACACGCAACACAAGCTAGTAGGACAGACAGATAACAGTCTATATTTATTTCAAAACAAAAGGGTACACATCATAACAATCCGGAAATCAAACTAGGCCAGGTAGAAGAGCCGACCAATGCAAACACTGGAACTCTGGCCTAAGAGAATTAGACGGTAGGACCAAACATTCCATGAATGTTCAGAGAGATGACCTCTAAAATCATTTACAATACCAGGGAAGGCCATTATCTACATCAGTGCAAGATTTCAGTACCAAATATCTCAAGTAACATTGTATTTGATTCTATAATTTGGATACACTTCACTTTCAAGGAATTGACAACTATATGAGCATTTTCAATGTGTTTCATATCTGTCATTTTCTACCTTCATCAGGATGATTGTATACTCTTATCTGCCTCTATAGATTACAGGTGAGCACACACTTTGGACCAGCTATTGGTGAGCATGCTGCAACTACTCGAAAGAATGACATCAGAAGTAAACCTCTTGAGTCCCCTAATAAAAACCTCTTAGGCCTGACACCTATAAAAGAACTAAACAAATTCTTAACTTAGTCAGTTCAGCACCTGTGATGTGTAACATTCACAAAATCCTGTTTGGTCGCCAGTCTGATCGGCGACTTGGTTTACTTCTTCTGTAGTTGTAGAAAGGAGGCTATTCACTCGGCCAATTTATTTTCACAGAAAGCTAACTTGTTCATGCTGATAGATAGACATTGGCATCTTCAGTTGATGCCAAGAGGAGACATTGGCATCGTTCCTTATCGAATGAACCAAACAGGATTCAGTTTCAGAAACTGGACTGAACATATCAGGGAATGACGGGAAGCAGAAGAAGAATTTTCCTTTTCCGCGATCCACAGAAATAGATCTCTACACGTTGTATATATACCAGCACGTTTTTAAATGTTCCACACTTGGGGATGTAGCTCAGATGGTAGAGCGCTCGCTTAGCATGCGAGAGGTATGGGGATCGATACCCCACTTCTCCAAATATATTTTTTCTGTTTTGCTAGGCTGAAGTTTTTTTCTTTAGATGCTAGGGCTTAACTTCGAGATCAAGAAGCAAGTAGCAACTACCCTCTTTTCTCATAATTTTTATCAATCAGGGTGAAAGAGAGCTCCAAGCTGGGTTGTCTCCCTGCAAAACATTGTCATGCCATCGCAAAACTCAAAATCATGGATCCCATGCTTCCTGTTGGTTTTATCTTTATCTTTACCTAATAATAAAGAGAATTGGGTTTCTGCCGTCCGTCATTAGAATTGCCCTCAAAGTTAGCACAAATTACCCACTCTGCCATCCGTAAGTAAAACGATTCAGGTTATTTCAAAATCGCTGCCCTGTTTGGTTCTTAAACGATGATACGCTCATGTTATACAAAAATAGAGCTAGCCCGATGGCTGAGGTGTTGGTCTACTGCACAGGCGACCACGGTTCGATCCCCGCTTCCCCACCCTTTTCCCCCCTTTTTTCTCAATACGAAGCGCCCCTCCTGTCGTTCGCCCTAATGGGCCGGCCCATGTACGACGCCTGTTTTCTATTTTGTTTTTTACCTTTTCATTTTTATTTTTCATTTTCCTTCTTTCAGTTAATTCGAGATTTTCAAACGAAACAAATTTAAAAATGATGTGAGCTTTAAAAATATATTGAGAAATCATAAACTCTTTATGAATTCAAAAAATATTTGAAAATCATAGAATGTTTATGATTTCAAAAATATCGCATATGTTATAAGAATATTCACAAATCACAATAAATGTTCATGAAATAAAAAAATGATCATAATTTTTAAAAAATAATCCAGTATTGAAAACATGTTCTGGAAATAGAAAAAAAGGTACATGAATTATAGAAAATATTCCAAAATTAAAACATATCTGTAAATAATGAACAAAACGAATCATCGCTTGCGTAGAAGTTTTATTAGGGGATCCGTGGAGGTCGTTTTACGATTTTATTTAGTGCCTTGCATCGGGTTAAAAAATGGTCTTCATGGTTCATACAACGCTGAACTCAAAACAATTGACGCATCTTCCTGTAGGTTAGTTTTTGTAAGCTGTGCGAAAATGATAAATGTCTATTTTGCCTTCATACACATCTATATTTATTCTGGTACCATCATACTGGTTATGATAAACACCGCTACGCTAGGTCAAGACGAGGCACATCATTCATCACTCTAGCTCAGGCAGGATCTATCAATGCAGTTTGTTCAGCCAATTTTTTTTCCGTTGTGACGCCTTAAGAAAACAAATCGTGATCAAATCATCACATGTTTAGTTTTTTAAATGACTTTTTAGAATTCCCTTATTTCATCATGACTTTTAAATAACTCTTATTTCATCATGACATCACTTAGACATAGTTTGTCAAATGATTAGTTTGTCAAGCGATATTTTAAGTCCTTATCTCATCCTGGCATTTGATTTAGATTTTTTATATCTATCACACCTGCATAATCTCCCGTTGCAACGCACGGGCATATTTGCTAGTAAACAATAAGAGGTGGAACAAGCTACTCCCTCCGTCCAAAAATACTTGTCATCAAAATGGATAAAAAGAGATGTATTTAGAACTAAAATACATCTAGATACACCCCCTTATATCCATTTTGATGACGACTATTTCCGGACGGAGGGGTACTTAGAGCAACTTCAATGGGGTGACCCATTTCGTCTGCCGCCGTCCGTTTGGGTCGACGCGGACACAAAAGGCGGCCCAACGTGCTGACCCAAATGGACGCGCGTCCGTTTTTCTTCCGCGGCGACCCATTCCCGGCCCATTTTTGAGCCGGACTTGCGTCGGCGCGGACACGCGACGGACGCACGCACGCTCGCCTTCTCCTCCCTCCGGCCTGCTGGTCGGTGGCATATTGGCCTTCCCCATCTAAGAGCAACCCTTGCCCGCCTTCTTCGTCGCCGACGTCGTCGCCCATTTTTGTCGGCGACTCTGCCAGCTGCCGGCGCCTCCACATCCGCCCAGCAACGCCGCCCACTCCCACGTCGCCTGCCACCGTTGTCTTGCCGCCGGGGAGCCGACTGCTTCCCACCCACCCCCCCCCCCCCCACTACCACCACCACCACACAACCGCCCCCGACAAGAAGCCGCCTCGCTGCCCCGGCCAGATCCTCACTGGCAGGTTCGTCGGATGCCGGCAGGGCAGCTAGCTGGTCCTTGCGCGCCGTGACTCCCTTCGTTGACGCCCGCAAACTGTTCGACAGTTTGCCAAGGTACAAAATGGACTCCGCCGACGTCCGATGACGAGGAGGAGATATTGGCTGCCGTATTGGTCCATCATCACCTCAACAGCCCGCGGTTGTTGTTCCATGGCTCCATTCCGGGCCACCTTCCGACATTGAATCGCAAACGAGAGAGCGGGCATTTCCTTCTTTGGAATGACTACTTTGATACAACAAATCCGTTACTCAAACATCAAACATTCCGCCGCTGTTTCCGTATGAGTAGGCATCTTTTCAACTGTATTAGAGAGGGGGTGGTCGGCTATGATGACTATTTCGAGTACAAAGAGGATGTCGTTGGCAAGATTGGTTTCTCCTCTTATCAGAAATGCACTGCCGCCATCTGAATGCTTGCATACGGACTGCCCGGTGATCTCACTGATGAGTATGTCCGTATGAGCGAGTCTACATGCCTAGAGTCCATGTATAAGTTCTGAAAGGCTGTTATTGTTGTGTTTGGCCCTGAGTACTTGAGAGAGCCGACTGCTGAAGATACAACCCGTTTGTTGGCGATGGATGCCAGCAGGGCTTCCCAGGGATGGTTGGTAGCATAGAATGCATGCACTGAAGGAAATATGCCCTAGAGGCAATAATGAAGCTATTACCTATTTCCTTATTTCATGATAAATGTTTATTATTCATGCTAGAATTGTTTTAACCGGAAACTTAGTACATGTGTGAATACATAAACAAAACAAAGTGTCACTAGTATGCCTCTACTTGACTAGCTCGTTGAATCAAAGATGGTTAAGTTTCCTAGCCATAGACATGAGTTGTCATTTGATTAACGGGATCACATCATTAGAGAACGATGTGATTGACATGACCCATTCCGTTAGCTTAGCACTTGGTCGTTTAGTATGTTGATATTGCTTTCTTCATGACTTATACATGTTCCTATGACTATGAGATTATGCAACTCCCGTTTACCGGAGGAACACTTTGTGTGCTACCAAATGTCACAACGTAACTGGGTGATTATAAAGGTGCTCTACAGGTGTCTCCGAAGGTACTTGTTGAGTTGGCGTATTTCGAGATTAGGATTTGTCAATCAGATTGTCGGAGAGGTATCTCTGGGCCCTCTCATAATGCACATCACAAAAAGCCATGCAAACAATGTGACTAACGAGTTAGTTGTGGGATGATGCATTACATAACGAGTAAAGAGACTTGCCGGTAAAGAGATTGAACTAGGTATTGAGATACCGTTGATCGAATCTCGGGCAAGTAACATATCGATGACAAAGGGAACAAAGTATGTTGTTATGCGGTTTGACCGATAAAGATCTTCGTAGAATATGTAGGAGCCAATATGAGCATCCAGGTTCCACTATTGGTTCTTGACCGGAGACGTGTCTCGGTCATGTCTACATAGTTCTCGAACCCGTAGGGTCCGCACGCTTAAAGTTCGGTGACGATCGGTATTATGAGTTTTTGTGTTTTGATGTACCGAAGGTAGTTCGAAGTCCCGGATATGATCACGGACATGATGAGGAGTCTCAAAATGGTCAAGACGTAAAGATCGATATTTTGGATGACTATGTTCGGACACCAGAAGTGTTTCGGAAGGTTTCGTACATATATCGGAGTACCGGGGGGTTACCGGAACCCCCCGGAAGATTTAGAGGGCCTAATGGGCCTTAGTGGAGAGGAGGAGGGGCAGCCAGGGCAGGCCGCGCCCCCCCTCCCCCTCTAGTCCGAATAGGACAAGGAGGGGGGTGCCCCCTCCCCCTCTAGTCCGAATAGGACAAGGAGCCCCCCCCCTTTTCCTTCCTCTCCTCTCTCCCTTCCTTCCCCCTCCTACTCCAACTAGGAAAGGAGGGAGTCCTACTCCCGATGGGAGTAGGACTCCCCCCTGGCGCGCCTCCTCCTGGCTGGCCGCCCCCTCCCCCTTGATCCTTTATATACGGCGGCAGGGGGCACCTCTAGACACAACAATTGATCTCTTGATCTCTTAGCCGTGTGCGGTGCCCCCCCACCATATTCCACCTTGATAATATCGTAGCGTGCTTAGGTGAAGCCCTGCGTTGGTAGCATCATCAATACCGTCATCATGCCGTCGTGCTGACGGAACTCTCCCGCAAAGCTCTGCTGGATCGGAGTTCGTGGGACTTCATCGAGCTGAACATGTGCTGAACTCGGAGGTGTCATACGTTCGGTACTTGGATCAGTCGGATCGTGAAGACGAACGACTACATCAACCGCGTTGTGCTAATGCTTCCTCTTATGGTCTACGAGGGTACGTGGACAACACTCTCTCCTCTCGTTGCTATGCATCACCATGATCTTGCGTGTGCTTACGATTTTTTTTTTGAAATTACTACGTTCCCCAATAGTGGTATCAGAGCCAGGTTTATGCGTAGATGTTATATGCATAAGTAGAACACAAGTGAGTTGTGGGCGATACAAGTCATACTTCTTACCAGCATGTCATACTTTGGTTCGGCAGTATTGTTGGATGAAGCGGCCCGGACCGACATTACGCGTACGCTTACGCGAGACTGGTTCTACCGACGTGCTTTGCACACAGGTGGCTGGCGGGTGTCGATTTCCCCAACTTAAGTTGAATCGAGTGTGGCTACGCCTAGTCCTTGTTGAAGGTTAAAACAGCACTAACTTGACGAAATATTGTTGTGGTTTTAATGCGTAGGTAAGAATGGTTCTTGCTCAGCCCGTAGCAGCCACGTAAAACTTGCAACGACAAAGTAGAGGACATCTAACTTGTTTTTGCAGGGCTTGTTGTGATGTGATATGGTCAAGACGTGATGAAATATAAGTTGTTGTATGAGATGATTATGTTTTGTTAAAGTTATCGGCAACTGGCAGTAGCCTTATGGTTGTCTCTTTATTGCATAAGATGCAAGCGCCAAATAATTGCTTTACTTTATCGCTATACGATAGCAATAGTTGCAAGAGCAATAGTTGGTGAGACGACCATGTGACGACACATTGATATAGATCAAGATGATGGAGATCATGGTGTCGTGCCGGTGACGATAGAGATCTTGACGGTACTTTGGAGATCGAGATCAAAGGCGCAAGATGATCATGGCCATATCATGTCACATATTTTGATTGCATATGATGTTTATCTTTTATACATCTTATTTTGCTTAGTTCGACGGTAGCTTTATAAGATGATCCCTTACTAAAATTTCAAGGTATAAGTGTTCTCCCTGAGTATGCACCGTTGCGACAGTTCTTCATGCTGAGACACCACGTGATGATCGGGTGTGATAAGCTCTACGTTCAAATACAATGGGTGTAAGACAGTTTTGCACACGCAGAATACTCGGGTTAAACTTGACGAGCCTAGCATATGCAGATATGGCCTAGGAACACTGAGACCGAAAGGTCGAGCGTGAATCATATAGTAGATATGATCAACATAGTGATGTTCACCATTGAAAACTACTCCATCTCACGTGATGATCGGACATGGTTTAGTTGATTTGGATCACGTGATCAGTTAGATGATTAGAGGGATGTCTATCTAAGTCGGAGTTCTTAAGTAATATGATTAATTGAACTTTAATTTATCATGAACTTAGTCCTGATAGTATTTTGTAAATAATGTTGTAGATCAATAGCTCGCGTTGTTGCTTTCCTATGTTTTATATGTGTTCCTAGAGAAAACTAAGTTGAAAGATGACAGTAGCAATAATGCGGACTGGGTCCGTGATCTGAGGTTTATCCTCATTGCTGCACAGAAGAATTATGTCCTTGACGCACCGCTAGGTGACAGACCTATTGCAGGAGCAAATGCAGATGTTATGAACGTTTTGGCTAGCTCAATATGATGACTACTTGATAGTTTAGTGCACCATGCTTAACGGCTTAGAATCGGGACTTCAAAGACGTTTTGAACGTCATGGACCATAGGAGATGTTCCAGGAGTTGCAGTTAATATTTCAGGCAAGTACCCGAGTTGAGAGATATGAAGTCTCCAACAAGTTCTATAGCTAAAAGATGGAGGAGAATTGCTCAACTAGTGAGCATGTTCTCAGATTGTCT
The DNA here is from genome assembly GCA_963921465.1 of Triticum timopheevii. NCBI lineage: Eukaryota > Viridiplantae > Streptophyta > Magnoliopsida > Poales > Poaceae > Triticum > Triticum timopheevii. The sequence goes on along the minus strand of OY997274.1, from coordinate 628,099,456 downwards.
GGGTACTACAATCGCTTGAATCAAGTGGGGGTTAATCTTCCAGATAAGATAGTGATTGACAGAGTTCTCTAGTCACCATCACCAAGTTACTAGAATTTCGTGATGCAAGGGATGATGAAAACGATTCCTGAGCTCTTCGTGATGTTGAAATCGATGAAGGTAGAAACCAAGAAAGAGCATCAAGTGTTGATAATTGACAAGACCACTAGTTTCAAGAAAAGGGAAAGAAAGGGAAACTTCAAGTAGAATGGCAAGCAAGTTGTCACTCCTGTGAAGAATCCCAAAGCTGGACCAAAGCCTGAAACTGAGTGCTTCTACTGCAAAGGAAATGGTCATTGGAAGCGGAAATACCCTGAATATTTGGTGAATAAGTACGATGGCAAAGTGAACAAGGGTATATTTGATATACAGGCTATTGATGTGTACCTTACTAGTGTTTATAGTAGCCCCTGGGTAGTTTATACTTGTTCGGTTGCTAAAAATTAGTAACTCGAAACAGGAGTTACAGAATAAACAGAGACTAATTGAGGGTGAAGTGATGATGTATGTTGGAAGTGGTTCCAAGATTGATATGATCATCATCGCACACTCCCTATACTTTCGGGATTAGTGCTAAACCTAAATAAATGTTATTTGGCGTTTGCGTTGAGCATGAATATGATTTGATCATGTTTATTGCAATACGGTTATTCATTTAAAATCAAAGAATAATTGTTGTTCTATTTACATGAATAAAACCTTCGATGGTCATACACCCAATAAAATAGTTTGTTGGATCTCGATCATAGTGATACACATATTCATAATATTGATGCCAAAAGATGCAAAGTTGGTAATGATAGTGCAACTTATTTGTGGCATTGCCGTTTGGGTCATATTGTGTAAAGCGCACGAATAAGCTCCATAAAGATGGATTTTTGGAATCACTTGGTTATGAATCATTTGATGCTTGTGAACCATGCCTTTTGGGCAAGATGACTAAAACTCCATTCTTCGGAACAATGGAACGAGCTACTGACTTGTTGGAAATAATACATACCGATGTATCCGGTCCAATGAGTGTTGATGCTCGTGGCGGGTATCGTTATTTTCTAACCTTCACAGATGATTTGAGCAGATATGAGTATATCTACTTAATGAAGCACAAGTCTGAAACATTTGAAAAGTTCAAAGAATTTCAGAGCGAAGTGGAGAATCATTGTAACTAGAAAATAAAGTTACTACAATCTGATCGTAGAGGAGAATATTTGAGTTACGAGTTTGGCCTTCATTTAAAAACAATATGGAATAGTTTCATAGCTCACGCCACATGGAACACCACAGCGTAATGGTGTGTCCGAACATCGTAACCGCACTTTATTGGATATGGTGTGATCTATGATGTATCTTACCGATTTACCACTATAGTTTTGGGGTTATGCATTAGAGACAGCTGCATTCACTTTAAATAGGGCACCATCAAAATCCGTTGAGACGACGCTTTATGAATTGTGGTTTGGCAAGAAACCAAAGTTGTCGTTTCTCAAAGTTTGGGACTGCGATGCTTATGTGAAAAAGTTTGAACCTGTTAAGCTCAAACCCAAATCGGAGAAGTGCGTCTTCATAGAATACCCAAAGGAAACTGTTGGGTACACCTTTTATCACTGATCCGAAGGCAAGATATTCGTTGCTAAGATGGATCCTTTCTAGAGGAGTTTCTCTCGAAAGAAGTGAGTGGGAGGAAAGTAGAGCTTGATAAGGTAATTGTACCTTCTCCCAAATTGGAAAGTAGTTCATCACAGAAATCAAATCGGGTGATTCCTACACCAATTAGTGAGGAAGATAATGATGATGATCATGAAACTTTAGATTAAGTTACTACAGAATCTCGTAGGTCTTCCAAAGTACAGTCCGCACCATAGTGGTACGGTAATCCTGTTCTGGAAGTCATGTTACTAGACTATGATGAACCTGCGAACTATGAGGAAGCGATGATGAGCCTAGATTCCGCAAAATGGCTTGAGGCAATGAAATCTGAAATGGGATCCATGTATGAGAACAAAGTGTGGACTTTGGTGGAGTTGCCCGATGAGCCGCAAGCCATAGAAAATAAATGGATCTTCAAGAGGAAGACAGATGCTGATAATAGTGTTACTATCTACAAAGCTCGACTTGTCGCAAAATTTTTTTCGACAAGTTCAAGGTGTTGAATACGATGAGATTTTCTCACTCGTATTGATGCTTAAGTTTGTCCGAATCATGTTAGCAATTGCCACATTTTGTGAAATCTGGCAAATGGATGTCAAAACTGCATTCCTTAATGGATTTATTAAAGAAGAGTTGTATATGATGCAACCAGAAGGTTTTGTCAATCCTAAAGGTACTAACAGAATGTGCAAGCTCCAGCGATCCATCTATAGACTGGTGTAAGCATCTCGGAGTTGGAATATACGCTTTGATGAATTGATCAAAGCATATGGTTTTATACAGACTTTTGGAGAAGCCTGTATTTACAAGAAAGTGAGTGGGAGCTCTGTAGCATTTCTAAAACTATATGTAGATGACATATTGTTGATTGGAAATGATATAGAAATTCTGGATAGCATAAAAGGATACTTGAATAAGAGTTTTTCAAAGAAAGACCTCGGTGAAGCTGCTTACACATTGAGCATCAGCATCTATAGAGATAGATCAAGACGCTTGATAAGATTTTTCAATGAGTACATACCTTGATAAGATTTTGAAGTAGTTCAAAATGGAACAGTCAAAGAAGGAGTTCTTGCCTGTGTTACAAGGTGTGAAGTTGAGTAAGACTCAAAACCCGACATTGGCAGAAAATACAAAGAGAATGAAAAGTCATTCCCTATGCCTCAGTCATAGGTTCTATGAAGTATGCTATGATGTGTACCAGACCTATTGTATACCTTGCTCTGAGTTTGGCAAGGGAGTACAATTTTGATCTAGGAGAAGATCACTGGATAGCGATGAAGAATATCTTTAGTGAGGACTAAGGAAATATTTCTCGATTATGGAGGTGATAAAAGAGCCCGTCATAAAGAGTTACATCGGTGCAAGCTTTTACACCGATCCAGATGACTTTAAGTCTCAATTTGGATACATATTGAAAGTGGGAGCAATTAGCTAGAGTAGCTCCGTGCAGAGCATTGTAGACATAGAATATTTGCAAAATACATACGGCTCTGAATGTGACAGACCCGTTGACTAAACTTCTCTCACGAGCAAAACATGATCATACCTTAGTACTCTCTGGGTGTTAATCACATAGCGACGAGAACTAGATTATTGACTCTAGTAAACCCTTTGGGTGTTGATCACATGACGATGTGAACTATGGGTATTAATCACATACAGATGTGAATATTGGTGTTATGTCACATGGTGATGTGAACTAGATTATTGACTCTAGTGCAAGTGGGAGACTGAAGGAAATATGCCCTAGAGGCAATAATAAAGTTATTATTTATTTCCTTATTTCAAGATAAATGTTTATTATTCATGCTAGAATTGTATTAACCGGAAACTTAGTACATATGTGAATACATAGACAAAACAAAGTGTCACTAGTATGCCTCTACTTGACTAGCTCGTTGAATCAAAGATGGTTAAGTTTCCTAGCCATAGACATGAGTTGTCATTTGATTAACGGGATCACATCATTAGAGAATGATGTGATTCACTTGACCCATTCCGTTAGCTTAGCACTTGATCGTTTAGTATGTTGCTATTGCTTTCTTCATGACTTATACATGTTCCTATGACTATTAGATTATGCAACTCCCGTTTCGGAGGAACACTTTGTGTGCTACCAAACGTCACAACGTAACTGGGTGATTATAAAGGTGCTCTATAGGTGTCTCCGAAGGTACTTGTTGAGTTGGCGTATTTCGAGATTAGGATTTGTCACTCCGATTGTCGGAGAGGTATCTCTGGGCCCTCTCGGTAATGCACATCACTATAAGCCTTGCAAGCAATGTGAATAATGAGTTAGTTGCGGGATGATGCATTACATAACGAGTAAAGAGACTTGCCGGTAACGAGATTGAACTAGGTATTGAGATACCGACGATCGAATCTCGGGCAAGTAACATATCGATGACAAAGGGAACGACGTATGTTGTTATACGGTTTGACCGATAACGATCTTCGTAGAATATGTAGGAGCCAATATGAGCATCTAGGTTCCGCTATTGGTTATTGACCGGAGACGTGTCTCGGTCATGTCTACATAGTTCTCGAACACATAGGGTCCGCACGCTTAAAGTTTGGTGATGATCGCTATTATGAGCTTTTGTGTTTTGATGTACCGAAGGTAGTTCGGAGTCCCGGATATGATTACGTACTTGACGAGGAGTCTCGAAATGGTTGAGACGTAAAGATCGATATATTGGATGACTATATTCGGACACTGGATGTGTTTCAGGAGGTTTCGGAATATATCAGAGTACCGGGGGGTTACCGAAACCCCCCGGGGGATTTAGTGGGCCTAATGGGACTTAGTGGAGAAGAGGAGGGGCGGCCAGGGCAGGCCGCGCGCCCCCTCCCCCTTTAGTCCGAATAGGACAAGGGGGACGGCGCCCCCCTTTTCCTTCCTCTCCTCTCTCCCTTCCTCCCCCTCCTACTCCAACTACGAAAGGAGGGAGTCCTACTCCCGGTGGGAGTAGGACTCCTCCCTGGCGCGCCTCCTCCTGGCCGGCCGCCCCCTCCCCCTTGATCCTTTATATACGGGGGCAGGGGGCACCTCTAGACACAACAATTAATCTCTTGATCTCTTAGTCGTGTGCAGTGCCCCCCTCCACCATATTCCACCTCGGTAATATCGTAGCGGTGCTTAGGCGAAGCCCTGCGTCGGTAGCATCATCAACACCGTCATCACGCCATCGTGCTGGCGGAACTCTCCCGCAAAGCTCTGCTGGATCGGAGTTCGTGGGACGTCATCGAGCTGAACGTGTGCTAAACTCGGAGGTGCCGTACAATCGGTACATGGATCGGTCGGATCGTGAAGACGTATGACTACATCAACCGCGTTGTGCTAACGCTTCCGCTTACAGTCTACGAGGGTACGTGGACAACACTCTCCCCTCTCGTTGCTATGCATCACCATGATCTTGCATGTGTGTAGGAATCTTTTTGAAATTACTATGTTCCCCAACATGCACTGGGAGTGGAAGAACTGCCATTCTGCTTGGCAAGGGCAGTATAAGGGCCATGTCAGGGCTTGCGGTGTCATACTAGAGGTTGTGGCATCTCAAGATATCTGGATCTAGCACTCTTTCTTTAGCATGGTTGGATCACACAATCATATCAACATGCTTCAGCGCTCGCCGGTGTTTGCTAGGCTTGCTGAAGGCAACAGCCCATCGGTGAACTTTACTGTCAACGGCCACAACTACTACAAAGGATACTACCTGGGTGACAGTATCTATCCTCAGTGGACCACTATTGTCAAGACAATACCCAACCCTGTCGGAGAGAAGAGGAAAATATTTGCCCAAGAGCAAGAGAGTGCTAGGAAGGACATCGAGTGTGCCTTTGGTGTTTTGCAATCTCGATGGGGCATCGTTCGGTATCCTGCTAATACATGGAGCATGCAGAAACTATGGAAGGTGATGACTGCTTGTGTGATCATGCACAATATGATCGTAGAAGACGAGCGCCTGGAACGTCTATACGATCAAGGGTTTCAGTTTCAAGGTGAGAATGTTGTGCCTGAGCATGGAGGAGCAGCAACGTTTGAACATTTCACCCAATTTCATCAAGACATGCGTGATTGGGAAACTCACGTGCAACTACAAAATGATTTGGTTCAGCATATGTGGGCTCATGTTGGCAACCAATAAATGTATCTTCTTTTATTCGTTTGCAGAACTATGTGAGACATTTTTATTTTTATTCGGCTTGTAGAACTATGCTATTTTATTAGGTTCAAACTATGTTATTTGACTATATGTTTAAATGTAAATTAGGGCGGCCATTCGGCCACGCCTGCACATATGGGTCGGCGCGATGGGCGTGCTACCAACCCATATCTAAAACGGGGCGGACGCCGGACGGGCGGCAGACCCAAACGGACAGAAAACAGACGAAATCACGGTCCGTTTAGGTCGCCCCATTGGGGTTGCTCTTACTATCTGTCTAGCTAAGGTACATTCTGGGTAAGCACAAGCTAGTAGGGTAGATATCAACGTTGATTATTTCAGAAGATACCTATGCTGTAACACTACATCTATTTGAGGTACAGATTATGGCAATCCGGAATTCAAACTACACCCACGCTTCCAGAACATGTCTACTTTGAGGGCCATGTCTTCCAGAACATGTGAAACCATATATAATTGTTTCCTCTAACTACAAATAACCACAATTTTATGATTAATTGAACAAGTCAACCATTTCTTTCAATGAACTGCATTCTGAATGCAGAATTGAGCAACCAGTACGTATGACCATAACCAGCCCACTTCCTGAGACAATGCCCTTTTCCTGGCAGATGCCAATTCTATCAATATGCACCATAGCTTGTGAATACTCAGTGCTACTTGAATACCAGCATGCACTCTGACATATTCCCAAAACTAAGTTCAATTTTGAACTGCAGGCACGATCTTTTGCATCAAGCCAAACCACGATTAAATGCCCAGAGAATAATAAGGGAAAGTTTCTGCATTTACTGTGTGAACCACATCAAAAAGATTAGGCAAATCCTAAATCCTTACCCACGCCATCATCACTAAAATGGTAGGATTTTCCACGTGATCTCAGACGTTACCACATGAAAATATATCGGTTGCTCTAAAATTGGCCACACTTCATAGACCTAAAGCATTTAATTGGACCGAAGAAAGCAGATTCATGTTGGACACGAAGAACAACAAGCATAAAGACCCGATCATACTCTAATGTTGTTGCAGCATGACTCACATAGTTCTTATCTTCTTGCATCTCAAGTCGTCGGTGTTGGTAAAATGCCCTGTTTGAAGCGATGCGGAGTAAGCTCCACATGATATTGTCCCTTAATGTTTGCCATTCATGACCACTTGTGATCAATGTTGCAACGCAAGAGATGTTCATCACTAAACCTGGCCATCAGCTCACGCTCGTTGACCATAACCAGCCCACTGAGAAATCGCATGGTTGGAGCAACATGGGTTCCCATCTTCTTATTCCTTTTGTTTTCCTTGATGCCTGTATTGATGACACGTCAATCCGGTACTTCAAGCCCAAATATTTCCGCCACATAGTCCTCCATCACCCAGACATCCATATATGTCAAGCGGCTATCAAGGCTACTGAGAACAAGCTTCCCCTCCAAGTCAAACAACGTATCCAAATTGTGCGAATTTGTTGGATTGCACATCAACCGGAACGACTCGGTGGCTGTGTCGAAAGCAACAATCTCGACACGACACGTGGGCATCCATGGCTTCCACTGGAGGTTGCCACGGTGGTGGAACGGTGCATTATATCCATCGAGCGCGTCGAGTACCTCCTTTTGTAACGAATGTGATGATGCCGTCGACAGTCCAATGTTCCTGGAATCATTGTCTCCCACTGTGAGGACATGTAGCGTGGTATCATTCCTGCCGCAGCCAGCTGAGGACCAGAGCATGTTGTATTCCCTGGTTGCATCGTGCCGGTAGAGGCCGAGTATGGCGTTGTTGGCCTTGTATTCAGGTTGTGGCATGGGAGCAATCTGGTGGGTGGCCGGGTTGCATCTGTAGTACCTCGACCCTAGCTGGCACTGGGAGACCACGAGGAAGCCATGGCCGGTAGTGTGGAGATTGACCAACAGGAGCTTGGGCCAGAGTTGTTGACAGGCCATGCTGTACATGGGACCACGGAAGATGCTGAGGCGGCGTCCTTCTCTCTCGATGATGGGCAGCGACAGCTGGCGGCGGTGGTGATCGACCATGAACTCGGGTGTGGAGGTCGCCCTGCGCCACAACAGTGGATGGCGCGGCAGCGGCCGACGTCCTTGGGCTGCAGTAGCATGAGTATCTTGTCGACAAGGATCTCCACGGACAGGTCATCCAACTCGATCATGCTCTTCTTCTGCGTCATTGCCGGTGCTCCGGGCGGGTCACTGACGCCTTCGTTTGTTTCAGCCGACCCGCCAGCTGGAGGACCGACGATGACACAGAAAAAGAGCTGGACGACCTGCCCTAGGAGATCCTCGTTGACAAGATACTCGTGTTGCTGCCGCCCAAGGACGCCGGTTGCTGCCGCGCCGTCCGCTCATCATGGCGCAGCGCCATGACCACGCCTGAGTTCATGCTCAATCACCAGCGCCTCCAGTTGTCGCTGCCTATCGTCGAGGGGTGAAGGAGGGCACCTCGGCTTCCTCTCTGGCTCCGTCGACATCATGGCCTATCAACATCTCTGGCGCTTGCTCCCGTTGGTTACTCTCCAAGCTGCAGCCCATGGCTTCCTCATGGTCTCCCACTACCAGCTGGGCTCAAGGTACTACATATGCAACCTGGCCATCCACCAGATTGCTCCCCAGCCGCAGCCTTGATTCCGTCTACATAACACCATACTTGGCCTTTACCAACACGATGCAACCGGGGAATACAGGGTGCTCTAGTCCTCGGGGTGCTTCAGAAATGAAATTACGCTACATGTGCACACGATGGGAGACAAGGAGTCCGGGGACATTGAACTTTCCATGGTGACAAGCCTTTACTACAACATGCGGCACTCGATGCGCTGCCACGAGGTCCCTATTCCACATATAATCCACTATGGCAACCTGCATTGGTTGCCCTGGATGCCCACGTTCATGCAGAGATTGTTGCTTTCGACACCACTACTGAGTCGTTCTGGTTGATGCACAATGCGACAAACTCGCACAGTTTGGAGAAGTTGTTTGACTTGGAGGGGAAGCTTGCTTTAAGTAGTCATGATAGGCGCTTGACATATATGAATGTCTCGGTGATGGAGGACTATGCGGCAGAAACATGGGACCTGAAGTTCCGGATTGATGTGTCATCAATACAGGCATCAATGACACTTAATTTATATTCCCCCAAGATGGAAAATAAAAGGCAAAAGAAGATGGGAACCCATGTTGCTCCGAAATTTCTCGAGCTGGTTATGGTCAACGAGCGTGGCATCCTGGCTGGGTTTAGTGATAAACATGTTTGCATTGCGACATTGGTGACAAGTTGTTAGGAATGGCAAATATTAAGGGGCAATATTATATGGAACTTACTTCGCTTCGCTTCAAACATGTTGTAGTAGCAGTACCAATATCGTTGAACAAGATGCAAGAAGAGAAGAACTATGTGAGTCATGTTTTATTAATTTATATTTTAGCTCTTACTATCGGTACTGCTACTACAACATGTTATTTTGGATGGTCGCAATACCATTTATGCCATCATGATATGGTGCTTATTATGACTCTTGTGTTGGAATTAATCTTCAGTTGTAGCAAACTGAGAGATAAGGGGGAGCTAAATCTTCTACGTACATGCCCTGATCGGGGGGCATCAAACCAACGACTTGATCTCGGTCCCGCCACATGGCACCTAATACACAAGGAAAGGGACTCCTCCTATTGGAAACTAACGATTTCACATCGGTACGCCACGTCCTCTCTCTAAAGTGGTGCTAAAGGAGACGAAGACCGTCTACCGCCACCGGCCACCACTAGCGCAATGCCGGCGGCACATCTACTCCGACCAGCTGTTGCATCTCCAATGGATGCGACGACGGTCAAGCCAGCGGTGCTACTAGAATGCTGATGTACTTCTTCCCCGGCCATCTCATTGGTTTTGGAGGATCCAAGGTGCAGCCATGGGCCACACTCCATCAAGCAAGCACAAGATTTTGCCCAATTCGTGTAAGTTCTCACGCTTCCGCTCATGTAGGTGTTCTAATCACGAGATTAATATCAAGTAATGTTAATCCTAAAGGATTTTTTTTCTAACATTGGTATCTAGAGCAAGATTAATCTCGGTTGGAACTCCGATAAGACCGTGTTTTACTGTTAATACCTCATGTCAGGGTATAACTGCTCAACTTCTCGTACCTTATGTATTCGTCTTTAAGATCTAAAGTGGTTAAGTTAAGGTGATATTGATTATGTTCTTATGTGATAATGGTCATGATCTAGTAATTAACTGATTATCGGTCCGAAGTTACGATCTGATGTTGTTATGCGCACCCCATGATCTTGTCTACTCACCTCCTAATGACTTTCAGTTGTATGCCAACTATGCCTCAAAGTTCAAGTGGTAATCAAGTCACGTTCACCATGTAGGAGGGGAATTGCAAATTTCCTGGAATCCCCTGACCCTAGATCGAAAAACCCCAAATGTAGAACACCAGAAATCGAATCCCCAAAATTTTCTAGCCCAAAAGTTGACATGAAAGGAGAAAAAGGTGAAGGGGCTCACCTAGTGACGCCGAGTCGTTGTTTCCATCGGGATCCCGACGCCGGCGACGCTGCTATCTCTCGGGACGTCGTGCGGGAAGAACCGTGTACAAGTTGATGTACTTGTGGATGCTCGCCCTGCCATGGTCGATCGAACCTTGCTCGTCGACGCCGCCTTAGAGCTTTGTGCCGGCAGACACCGGCGAAATGATCCGCAAAAGGAACCTCCCGTCCGATGCACTGGATGCCATGTGCGCGACACCGGAGCCATGCTCGCAGGAGGAACACATGGGACTCGGTCTGCTGCACGCTACTCCTGCAAGGGCAGCTACAACGCCGCCATGCCAGCGAGCTTGGGAAGCCGCCGAGGTCGGCTCTCCCCTGCGAGACCGGATGAATCAGGGCGAGGAAGGGGGAAATGACCCTAGGGTTCTTTACGGTTGCTAGTTTTGTTCAGCGTCGTGTTGATCCAGGCCGTCGATTCAATCGGACGGCTGAGATCGGCGCAGAGCTCAGCTCGGGCTGCCAGTGCTTAATAGGCTAAGTATTGCAGTGGGCTACGACCTAAGTTGTCTTAGCCCACAGAAAAAACATGTTTTCATTTGATGATTTTCTCTGCTGGGCTGAGTTATTAACGGATTTTCGTGCGTGGTATTGTGCTATGGTCATGTTTTGCTCTTTTTTCTTTTGGTGAGTGCATTTTTAGTATTATAAATTATTCGAGAAGGGGTTTTGCACTATTATAAAAGTGAAAATTGCTAGAAAATAATGTTGTAAATTATGGTTTAGTTTTTTGAGTGGAATGGAACCAACGAGAAGTTTTACTTAGAAAATGAATAAGCAATGAATGGTAATGGCATTTTTATGGCATTTTTTATGATCCCTTTTTAGTACCATTCTAATCTTGAACTGTAATAATGAGAAATGAAATTAATGTTGAGCACATTTGTTAGTCACTCATTTAATTTTGGTAATATCTTATTTGAGTGTAAAGTTTATGTAATTGTCATTCTTACGACACTTTTCTTAATGAAGTGATTGTTACTAATGGGCTAAGGCCACCTCAAGTATAATGTTGATGGTCGCATGGCTCGGTTTTCCGCACCATACCGTGCGGCACTACTTATTTTTGAGCTGATATGCCTATTGAGCAAAAGTATAGTTATTAGTTGCTGCATTTTGTGTCATCTTATTATGATATGAACCGTTGACTCAAAGTAATGAAATTATTGTCAATTCCCTTAACAATAAATTTGTTTAGGGATTCGTTTATTTTTTGAAAGATCAAGTGGTCATTTATTTGACAAATATGAATCTTGATGTCCAAATTTTACAATTTGGAAAATTTTATGATGATTAATATAATGACATTTTTACTTTGAAAGTCAAGTTTAATGTTTACTCGATGGTAATTTTATCAATATTATTGATTTTAGTTCTAATGGCATTTTCACTATATGTCATTGGGAATTTTGAAGACAAATCTGACACATATGTTTGATGTTATTTTGAGTGTTAATGAAGTGTCAAATTTAAGTTAAAATGTCTACAACAGGTTATGAATCCTTGTGTCTCATGAAAAATGGGATTGCACTATATTGTTGCTTTATGTTAATGATGGCTATTAATTTAGCTCATATTATTGCTGATCATTATGTGATTCTATGTTTCTCTAGTCAAAATGGAACCAACGAAAAGTTTTGATTAGAGATATAATTAGCAAATGTTATAGTGGCACATGGTAATATTCTTACCAAGGTTGATTATTTTTCATGTTTCATCTATGAATAAATAAGGTTCTATTTTATTTCTTGCCCAACGGCGATGTAGATTAGAATAACAATTAAGCATGTCTTTAATTCATCTTATTGTATGATTAATTCATGCTTGATGTTTTCATTATGGTGTTCTATAAATTTCTCGTTGTTCTTTTCAGCTATGAACATTAATGATGATGCCAACTTTTTTTTGGCATAGTCCATAACTTACTTTTCCACATGGAGAGTAGAGATTCAAGTCTCATATATGAAGCTCCCACAATTTCTATCAATGATGTTGAAAATTTTAATCATGATGTTAAGGTAGAAATTGGGAGTGTTATGTGCCTTTCACCAAAAAAAGGATACTAAAGGCAAAGCTTTTGGATTTATATCACTAGCATTTGGAGATGGCTTCATTCTTCATCTTATATGATGTTTGTTTACACTCCAAGTTATTGGAGAACCTTAATTTTTGTCTCACTGAAAAGTGACATTGATTATGTATGTTTTAAATGTATTATGAAGTTAACTCCAATTATGTGATATTAGTCCTGCCCTGGCGAGACAAGTTGTGTTTTCACTTAATGGATCATTTGTAAGGATTATGTGTTATGTTACAATTAAAGACGTAATACAAGTGTAGATAAGGGGACCTCGTCGAAATTGTGGTTTTAGACTACATTTCGAGGGGGAGAATGGAAGTCTCATCCATATGAGATATCACACCCACTTCTCCCACTTAGATCATAACATATAAATTAAGAAAAATATGCATGTTAATTCTCTAATTAAGATGAACCAAAGAGAAGTCTTGTTTGGAGAATGTATGAAAAGCACACAAGAAAGTCAATTATGTGATTAAGATGCAACAAGTCTTATTTGGAAGAATGATTAAAAATCACACTGATGTTTGAACTCCTTTTATTATGTTTATTAGGTGCACTTACCTCTTATGAGTAGTATGAAACACACATTAATGTTAAAGTGGCAAATTTGCCAGTCTAATGTCGATAAGGATATTAATGTAACATGTGGCTTATGATTATATTTCTGACCAACGTTGTTTACAATCGTGTGCCACACATCATTAGTTCTTTTCTGTCTTCTGCCCTATGGTGATGCAGTATGTCATTAGACTTTGGAGCATGATATATGTTCTATGGGAATAAAGTAGTTAGTGGGAACTTGGAGCATAGGAATACAAAACTCGAGGTGAAATTTATTATTCATGGTATCCTTGTTTTCTATGAATCAGGTGGATTGAGGATTATGAAATCACTAATGCAACACCAAGTGTTGAACCTCATCATTTCCTTGTGATAAATAATGTGTGTGAATGTTCATCTTATTGGCTTGTTGCCATTTAGGATGAAGGCTATGAGCTCTTATGGCGTATGAAACGTATTAGAGTTTATTGAATCAGTTAATTATTGAGGCTATAAATGGCTTTACAAATCAAAATTTTATCAAGGAAAATCTTTAAATATTAGATGCTTGTTACCAAAAGACTTATTTTGTCATATGACATATTTCTTCTTGTCTGGACTAAGGAATTTTCGAGATGCTTGTGTTATCATCATGACATGCTTTTATGTTGACTTAAATTAGGAATGTTTACGTGGCTCAAACAGAAGTTTTTGTCATGAAAAGAAAATTTGACATAAGGAATGTTATCTAAAGAAATACAGTTATGAGATAATACAAGTGTTGGGGCACTCATACTATAAGACAAGGGGGTAAGATCACTACCTTGTGGAGATGGAATATTTTCGTGAGCCAAGTAATTTTTTATCTTCTATTTATGACATATCTTGGTGATGCCCGATACTATGCTTGTATTGAGTTTCGCCAAGATATATGTCCAAAAGCAGTATAAGTTTGATTATGATGACATACTCCGATAGAGTACGAAAGATAAAAAGATATTATGTACTACTACTCTATCTCACATGCTACTAAAGTGAAGGGAAATAAAAGTGGACATTTTAGTGTCCGAGGAACCATTATGAACTGATCAGATAATGTTAGTTCCTTATGCTTCAGATGTCGGAAGCAATATGTGTATTCAAGTATGAACATGCCCTATTTATGATCGGGATAATTGGCAAATGTACGAGTAAGTCCAAAAATGGACCACTGGAAAGGCCAATCAAAAGTCTAGCAGTAGATGCAGTGTGTGGGATATTGAGTTTCCACGTCAGTTGCATCCTCACCCTCACATATGGAGCTATATCGTGGAAAAGCTCCAGTATGACATTGATGGCATTAGTATGATGCAAGTTATTATGTAGCATATTAAGAGGCCACTGGGAAGGTTGTATGTCGAAAGAATCTTATCCCAAAGTTAAGCGTGGTAGACAGCATATCTAGACCACTTACTGCAATTATGAACACACAATACTCTATGCAAGTAACAACGAATAAACTGGTTTTCCAAAACCATTGACATTATGTTTTATGTTGTGAAAGATAGAGTCCAGGATCAACATATGCTATTTGATTTATATAAGTTTTGTGGTTCGGCTCACTGAAGGCTTACCAACCATTCTTTTATGATTATGTTGCCGTCATGGGTTTAGAAAGCTTTGTTATCCTGGAAATAAGGATCGTTAAATAAACCAACTCCCATAAAGTAATATGTTATCCATTTTGAGATAGAATGATGTACTATAAGTATCGAGTTTCATTGGCATTTCATTAGTCATTGTAACACTTTACTTTGGAATTTTATTTCTATTGAGAGTGGGCTTATGATGTTTTTAACCTTATGAATAAGGGGAGAATGCTGGAATTAATCTTCAGTTGTAACTAACTGAGAGATAAGGGGGAGCTAAATCTCCGGCGTGCATGCCCTGATCGGGGGGCATCAAACCAACGACTTGGTCTCAGTCCCGCCTCCTGGCACCTAATACAAAAGGAAAAGAACTCCTCTTATTGGAAACTAACGATCTCACATGGGTAGGCCACATCCTCTCTCTAGCAACCAATCCTAAAGAGGTGCTAAAGGAGACGAAGACCGTCTACCACCACCGGCCACCACCAGAGCAGTGCGGGCGGCACGTCTACTCCGACCAATTGTTGCATCTCCAACGGATGCGACGAGGGTCAAGCCAGTGGCGCTACTAGATTGCCATTGTACTTCTTCGCCGACCATCTCATCGGTTCTGGAGGATCCAATGTGCAGCCATGGGCTACATGCCATAGACCAGGCAAAGGATTTCTCCCAATTCCTTTAAGTTCTCACGCTTCCTCTCATGTAGGTGTTCTAATCACGAGATTAATATCAAGTGATGTTAATCCTAAAGGATTTTTTCTATTATCTTGAACAATGTAGTAATGCTTTGAATTATGTAGTATCAATGCTATTGTATTCTAATTTCCACGCGAAGCCCAGATTTTTGTTCAGTTTGTGCCATTAAGATGCACTAGTGGCATCAAGGGTGTTCAACCACGGAATTCCTCAAATTATTGAAAAGCGGATACTAGTTCCTCTCCTTATGTTTTTGATTTAGTGATGTAACCACAAATCAAAAATGTACATATAGTTGATACAACCGGAAAAGAGTTTGTTTAGAGAATGAAGTTGGCATTTTGGTTGTATCATTAGAGTATCACCGGGTCTTTATGCGAGTTGTTCTTCGTGTCCAATAGGAATGTGCTTTTCTCGGTCCACTTAAATGCTTTAGGTCTATCATCAAGGGTATAAGTATGGCCAATTTAAGACCAACCGATATACTGTCACTTGGTAACGTCTGAGATCACATGGAGAATCCTGCCATTTTAATGATGACGGCGTGGGTAAGGATTTAGGATTTACCTAATGTTTTTCGTGTGGTTCAAATAGTATGACCATAAGCAGCCCACTGAGAAATCGCATGGTTGGAACAACATGGGTTCCCATCTTCTTTTTCCTTTTATTTTCCTTCTTGAGCGAAGCTAAATTAAGTGGTTGTGATGCCTGTATTGATGACATGTCAATCCGGTACTTCAGGTCCCATATTTCTGCCACATACATCCATATATGTCAAGCGGGTATCATGACTACTGAGAGCAAGCTTCCCCTCCAAGTCAAATAACTTGTCCAAATTGTGCAAATTTGTCACATTGCACATCAACCGGGACGACTCGGTAGCGGTGTCGAAAGCTACAATCTCGACACGACACGTGGGCAGCCAGGGTTTCCTGTCGAGGTTGCCAATGTGGTGGACTGGTGAATTATATCCATCGAGCGCGTCGAGTACCGCCTTTTGTAGAGAATGTGATGACGCAGTCGACAGTCCGATGTTCCTGGAATCGTTCTCTCCCACTGTGAGGACATGTAGCATGGTATCATTCCTACAGCAGCCGGCTGAGGACCAGAGCACGTTGTATTCCCTGGTTGCATCATGCCGGTAGAGGACGAGCATGGTGTTGTTGGCCTTGTATTCAGGTTGTGGCATGGGAGCAATCTGACGGGTGGTCGGGTAGCATATGTAGTACCTCGACCCTAGCTGGCACTGGGAGACCATGAGGAAGCCATGGCCGGTAGCGTGGAGATTGACCAACAGGAGCTTGGGCCAGAGTCGTTGACAGGCCTTGCTGTCCATGGGACCATGAAAGACGCCGAGGCGGCATCCTTCTCTCTCGACGATGGGCAACGACGGCTGGCGGCGGTGGTGATCAAGCATGAACTCAGGTGTGGAGGTCACGCTGCGCCATGACAGTGGACGGCGAAGCAGCGGCCGACGTCCTTGGGTTGCAGCAGCACGAGTATCTGGTCGACGAGGATCTCCATGGGCAGGTCATCCAGCTCGGTCCTGCTCTTCTTCTGCTTCATCGCCGGTGCTCCAGGCGGGTCACTGACCCCTTTGTTTATTTCAGCCGACCCGCCGGCTGGAGCACCAACGATGACGCGGAAAAAGAGCTGGATGACCTTCCCGAGGAGATCCTCGTTGACAAGATACTCGTGTTGCTTCCGCCCAAGGCTGTCGGTCGCTGCCGCGCCGTCCACTCGTCGTGGCGCAGTGCCATGACCACGCCTGAGTTCATGCTCAATCACTAGCACCTCCAGCCATCACTGCCTATCGTTGCGCTGCCACGAGGTCCACTCGATGCGCTGCCACGAGGTCCCTATTCCGCATATAATCCACCATGGCAACCTGCATTGGTTTCCCTGGATGCCCACGTGTCGTGCCGAGATTGTTGCTTTCGACACCACTACTGAGTCATTCTGGTTGACGCGCAATGCGACAAACTCGCACAGTTTGGAGAAGTTGTTTGACTTGGAGGGAAAGCTTGCTTTAAGTAGTCATGATAGGCGCTTGACATATATGAATGTCTGGGTGATGGAGGACTATGCGGCAGAAACATGGGACCTTAAGTTATGGATTGATGTGTCATCAATACAGACATCAATGACACTTAATTTAGCTTCCCCCAAGATGGAAAATAAAAGGCAAAAGAAGATGGAAATCCATGTTGCTCCGAAATTTCTCAGTGAGCTGGTTATGGTCAATGAGTGTGGCATCCTCGCCGCGTTTAGTGATAAAAATGTCTTGCGTTGCGACATTGGTGACAAGTTGTTAGGAATGGTAAACATTAAGGGGCAATATTATATGGAGCTTACTCTGCTTTGCTTCAAACATAGCATTTTACCAATACCATTGAGCAAGATGCAAGAAGATAAGAACTATGTGAGTCATGTTTTTTTATTTATATTTTAGCTCTTGCTATCGATACTGCTACTGCAACATGTTATTTTGGATGATCACAAAAGCATTTATGCCATCATGATGTGGTGCTTATTATGACTCTTGTGTTGGAATTAATCTTCAATTGTAACAAACTGAGAGCTAAATCTCCCACGTACATGCCCTGATCGGGGGCATCAAACCAACGACTTGGTCTTGTTCCCGCCTCCTGGCACCTAATACAAAAGGAAAAGGACTCATCCTATTGGAAACTAACGATCTGGCATGAGTAGGCCACGCCCTCTCTCTAACAACCGATCCTAAAGAGGTGCTAAAGGAGACGAAGACCATCTACTACCACCGTCCACCACTATGGCAGTGTTGGCGGCATGTCTACTCCGACCAACGGATGTGAAAAGGGTCAAGCCAGCGGCGCTACTGGATTGTTGTTGAACTTATTCCCCAGCCATCTCATCGGTTCTGGAGGATCTAAGGTGCAGCCATGGGCTACACGCCATCGAGCAAGCACAGGATTTCACCCAGTTCCTGTAAGTTCTCACACTTCCGCTCATGTAGGTGTTCTAATCACGAGATTAATATCAAGTAATGTTAATCATAAAGGATTTTTTCTAACATTGATATCTATAGCAAGGTTAATCTCGGTTGGAACCCCAATTAGACCCTGTTTTACTGTTAATAACTCATGTCAGTGTCTAATTGCTCATGTTCTGGTCCTAATTATTCGTCTTTAAGATCTAAAGTGTTTATGTTAATGTGCTAATGATTATGTTCTTATGTGATAATGGTCATGGTCAAGTAATTAACTAAATATGGGTCCGAAGTTAAGAATTGATGTTGTTATGTGCACCCCATGATCTTGTCTTCTCACCTCCTAATGCCTTTCGGTAGTATGCCAACTAAGCCTCAAATTTCAAGTGGTAATCAAGTCACGTTCAACATGTAGGAGGGGAATTATAAATTTCCTAAAATCCCCTGACCCTAGATTGAAAATCCCCAAATGTAAAACTCCAGAAATCGAATCCCCAAAATTTGTAGCCCAAAATTTGACATGAAAGGAGAAAAGGTGAAGGGGCTCACCTAATGATGCCGCGTCATTTGTTTCCTTCGGGATCCCGACACCGGCAACGCCGCCGTCTCTCGGGACGTCATGCGGGAAGAACTGAGTCCCAATTCATGTACTGGTG
Source organism: Triticum timopheevii (assembly GCA_963921465.1). Classification (NCBI taxonomy): domain Eukaryota; kingdom Viridiplantae; phylum Streptophyta; class Magnoliopsida; order Poales; family Poaceae; genus Triticum; species Triticum timopheevii. The sequence goes on along the minus strand of OY997274.1, from coordinate 628,080,447 downwards.
GATGCTTGCCCTACCGGGGTCGAACCTAGCTCATCGACGCCACCTTAACGCTTTGCACCGGCAGCCGGCGGCGAAATGATCGGCAAAAGGAAACTCTCGTCTACACGGGATGCCATGTGCGTGACGCCAGAGCCATGCTCGCCGGAGAAGCGCACGGGACTCGGTCCGCTACACGCTGCTCCGATGAGGGCAACTACCACGCCGCCATGGCCGGCGAGCTTGGGACGCCGCCGAAGTCGGCTCTCCCCTGCTAGACTGGATGAATTGGGGAGAGGAAGGGGAAAATGACACTAGGGTTCTTCACGGGTGCTGGTTTTGTTCTCCCTCGTCCTGATCCAGGCCGTTGATTCACACGGACGGCCGAGATCAACACAGAGCTCATCTTGGGCTGCGAGTGCTTAACAGGCTAAGTATTGCAGTGGGCTACGGCCTAAGTTGTCTTAGCCCACAGAAAAACGTGTTTTCATTTGGTGATTTTCTCTGTTGGGCTAAGTTATTAACGGATTGTCGTGCATAGTATTGTGCCAAGGTCATGTTCTAGTCTTTTTTTTTCTTTTGGTCAGTGCATTTTTAGTATTGTAATTATTCTAAAAAGGGTTTTGCACTATTAGAAAAGTTAAAATTGCCACAAAATAATGTTGTAAATTATGGTTTAGTTTTTTTAGTAGAATGGAACCAATGATTAGTTTTGCTTAGAAAACTAATAAGCAATGAATGGTAATGGCATTTTTATGATCCCTTTTCAATACCATTCTAATGTTGAAATGTAACAATGAGAAATGAAATTAATGTTGAGCACATTTGTTAGTCCCTCATTTAATTTTGGTAATATCTTATTTGAGTGTAAAGTTTATGTAATTGTCATTCTTATGGCACTTTGTAATGATGTGATCATTACTAATGGGCTAAGGCCACCTCAAGTAAAAGTTGATGGTCGTATGGCTCGCTTTTCCGCACCGCACCATGTAGCCCAATTTATTTTTGGGCTGATATGCCTATTCAGCAAAAGTAAAGTTATTAGTGGGTGCATTTTGTGTCATTTTATAATGATATGCACCGCCAAAATGTGCATAAAGACTCAAAGTAACAGAACTATTGTCAATTCCCTTAACAACAAATTTTGTTTAGGGAATTGTTTATTTTTTTTGAAAAGATCATGTTGTCATTTATTTGAAAAATATGAATTTGATGTAATTTTGATGTCCAAATTTTATAATTTGGAAAATTTTATGATGATTAATATAATGACATTTTTACTTTGAAAGTCAAGTTTAATATTTACTCAATGATAATTTTATCGATGTTATTGATTTTAATTCTAATGGCATTTTCACTATATGTCATTGAGAATTTTGCAGACAAATTTGACATATATGTTTAATGTTAATTTCAGTGTTAATGAAGTGTCAAATTTAAGTTAAAATGACTACAACAGGTTATGAATCCTTGTCTCTCGTGACACATGGGATTGCACTATATTGTTGCTTTATGTTAATTATTGCTATTAATTTAGCTAATGTTCTTGCTGATCATTATGTGATTTTATGTTTCTCTAATTAAAATGGAACCAACGAAAAGTTTTGATTGGATAATTAATTAGCAAATATTATAGTGGCACACGGTGATATTCTGACCAACATTGATTATTTTTCATGTGTCATCTATGTATAAATAAGGTTCCATTTTATTTCTTGCCCAACGGTGATGTAGAGTACAATAACAATTAAGCATGTCTTTAATCCATCTTATTGTATGACTAATTCATGCTTGATGTTTTCATTATGGTGTTTCAAAATTTGTCGTTGTTTCTTTCAGCTATGAACATTAATGATGATGCCAACTTTTTTTGGGCATGGTCCATAACTTAAAGTAAATGACTTTCCCACGTGGAGAGTAGAGATTCAAGTCTCATATATGAAGCTCACAATTTATACCAATGATGTTGAAATTTTTAATCATGATGTTAAGGTAGAAATTGGGAGTGTTATGTGCCTTTCACCAAAAAAACGAGATTAAAGGCAAAGCTATTGGATGTATATCACTAGCATTTGGAGATGGCTTCATTCTGCATTTTATATGATGTTGTTTGTTTACATTCCAAGTTATTGGAGAATCTTAATTTTTGTCTCACTACAAGGTGACACTGATTATATATGTTATGAATGTATTATGAGTTAACTCCAATTATAATACTGAAAATGCACAAATAATAATAAGGGAAAGTTTCTGCATTTACTGTGTGAACCACATGAAAAAGATTAGGCAAATCCTAAATCCTTACCCACGCCATCATCACTAAAATGGTAGGATTTTCCATGTGATCTCAGACGTTACCACATGAAAATATATCAGTTGGTCTTAAATTGGCCACACTTCATAGAGCTAAAGCATTTAACTGGACCGAAGAAAGCAGATTCATGTTGGACACGAAGAAAAACAAGCATAAAGACCCGGTGATACTCTAATGTTGTTGTAGCAGTAGCATGACTCACATAGTTCTTATCTTCTTGCATCTCAACTCATCAGTATTGGTAAAATGCTCTGTTTGAAACGATGCGGAGTAAGCTCCGTATGATATTGTCCCTTAATGTTTGCCATTCCTAACCACTTGCGATCATTGTTGCAATGCAAGAGATGTTTATCACTAAACCTGGCCATTAGCTCAAGTTGGTTGACCATAACTAGCCCACTGAGAAATCTCATGGTAGGAGCAACATAAGTTCCCATATTCTTTTTCCTTTTATTTTCCTTCTTGAGGGAAGCTAAATTAAGTGGTGGTGATGCCTGTATTGATGACACGTCAATCCGGTACTTCAGGTCCCATATTTCCGCCTCATAGTCCTCCATCATCCAGACATCCATATATGTCAAGCGGCTATCGTGACTACATATGGTCTGGAGTCAGTGTCTCCCACTGTGAGGACATGTAGCGTGATTTCATTCCTGAAGCACCCTGAGGACCAGAGCACCCTCTATTCCCCGGTTGCATCGTGCCGGTAAAGGCCAAGTATGGCATTGTTTAGCCGGACTTGAGGCTGCGGCAGGGGAGCAATCTGGTGGGTAGCCGGGTTGCATATATAGAACCTTGACCCTAGCTGACAGTGGGAGTCAATGAGGAAGCCATGGCTGGCAGCGTGGACATCGACCCACTAGAGCAAGGTCCAGAGCTGTTGACAGGCCATGGTGTCGCCGGAGCCACGGAGGCTGCCGAGGTGGCCTCCTTCTTCCTCGACGATAGGCAGTGACGCCTGGAGGCGGTGGTGAGAGTAAATAGCATAAAACTACTACTTAAAAGGCTAGGGTTTCAAAAAACTACCAGTTTTTAATTTTTCTCAGATAACTACCAAGTGAGCGGTCGGCAATTTCAAAAAACCCAAAACACTCGTTGCTAGCTATTTAAACTGTTTTATGACAGGTCGGGCCCGCCCCTAAACAATCCATTTGTTTGACCGTTATCTTACATGTGGGACCCATATGTAAGTTCTCTCTTCTTTCTCTATCTTCTCTTCTCTCCTCTGGCTCTTTCTTCTTCCTCTCCCCCTGCCCGACTACCCCCATCCGCCTACGGCCACCTCCACCATCTGTCGCGCGTTAAGACAAGGTCGATGGCAGGAATGAAGGCTACGCGGAGGTGCAGCCGCATCGCAGGAGCGCGGGCCGTTGCCATCCGTGTGCCATGGCTAGGAGCACGCTCGCAGCACCCAGGAGCACGGGCCGCCGCCAGCTGCGCCAAGGAGCACGGGCCGCCACCAGCCGGGCCATGGCCAGGGGCTCAGGCCATCGCGCAAAGGAGCACGGGCCACCGCGCGCCATGGCTAAGAGCAACGGCAGCGATCGGCAGGGAACTCCGCCACCTAGTCTGTCGCCCGCCTCGTGCCGAGGAACGCAGCGGCCGAGCCGCCTCCTTTCGCCTGGTCGGCGACCTGGCTGCCGGCGCCATTTTTCTGGGCACTCGCGAGTTATCCTTAAGGGCCTGATTGTTTTTCTTTTCTAAAAACATTCAGAGACATGATTGCTTTTTTAAGAAAACTTACAGGAGTTGCCATTTGGGTCATATTGTGTAAAGCGCACGAATAAGCTCCATAAAGATGGATTTTTGGAATCACTTGGTTATGAATCATTTGATGCTTGTGAACCATGCCTTTTGGGCAAGATGACTAAAACTCCATTCTTCGGAACAATGGAACGAGCTACTGACTTATTGGAAATAATACATACCGATGTATGCGGTCCAATGAGTGTTGATGCTCATGGCGGGTATCGTTATTTTCTAACCTTCACAGATGATTTGAGCAGATATGAGTATATCTACTTAATGAAGCACAAGTCTGAAACATTTGAAAAGTTCAAAGAATTTCAGAGCGAAGTGGAGAATCATTGTAACTAGAAAATAAAGTTACTACAATCTGATCGTAGAGGAGAATATTTGAGTTACGAGTTTGGCCTTCATTTAAAAACAATATGGAATAGTTTCACAGCTCACGCCACATGGAACACCACAGCGTAATGGTGTGTCCGAACGTCGTAACCGCACTTTATTGGATATGGTGCGATCTATGATGTATCTTACCGATTTACCACTATAGTTTTGGGGTTATGCATTAGAGACAGCTGCATTCACTTTAAATAGGGCACCATCAAAATCCGTTGAGACGACGCTTTATGAATTGTGGTTTGGCAAGAAACCAAAGTTGTCGTTTCTCAAAGTTTGGGACTGCGATGCTTATGTGAAAAACTTTGAACCTGTTAAGCTCGAACCCAAATCGGAGAAGTGCGTCTTCATAGAATACCCAAAGGAAACTGTTGGGTACACCTTTTATCACAGATCCGAAGGCAAGATATTCGTTGCTAAGATGGATCCTTTCTAGAGGAGTTTCTCTCGAAAGAAGTGAGTGGGAGGAAAGTAGAGCTTGATAAGGTAATTGTACCTTCTCCCAAATTGGAAAGTAGTTCATCACAGAAATCAAATCGGGTGATTCCTACACCAATTAGTGAGGAAGATAATGATGATGATCATGAAACTTTAGATTAAGTTACTACAGAATCTCGTAGGTCTTCCAAAGTACAGTCCGCACCATAGTGGTACGGTAATCCTGTTCTGGAAGTCATGTTACTAGACTATGATGAACCTGCGAACTATGAGGAAGCGATGATGAGCCTAGATTCCGCAAAATGGCTTGAGGCAATGAAATCTGAAATGGGATCCATGTATGAGAACAAAGTGTGGACTTTGGTGGAGTTGCCCGATGAGCCGCAAGCCATAGAAAATAAATGGATCTTCAAGAGGAAGACAGATGCTGATAATAGTGTTACTATCTACAAAGCTCGACTTGTCGCAAAATTTTTTTCGACAAGTTCAAGGTGTTGAATACGATGAGATTTTCTCACTCGTATTGATGCTTAAGTTTGTCCGAATCATGTTAGCAATTGCCACATTTTGTGAAATCTGGCAAATGGATGTCAAAACTGCATTCCTTAATGGATTTATTAAAGAAGAGTTGTATATGATGCAACCAGAAGGTTTTGTCAATCCTAAAGGTACTAACAGAATGTGTAAGCTCCAGCGATCCATCTATGGACTGGTGTAAGCATCTCGGAGTTGGAATATACGCTTTGATGAATTGATCAAAGCATATGGTTTTATACAGACTTTTGGAGAAGCCTGTATTTACAAGAAAGTGAGTGGGAGCTCTGTAGCATTTCTAAAACTATATGTAGATGACATATTGTTGATTGGAAATGATATAGAAATTCTGGATAGCATAAAAGGATACTTGAATAAGAGTTTTTCAAAGAAAGACCTCGGTGAAGCTGCTTACACATTGAGCATCAGCATCTATAGAGATAGATCAGGACGCTTGATAAGATTTTTCAATGAGTACATACCTTGATAAGATTTTGAAGTAGTTCAAAATGGAACAGTCAAAGAAGGAGTTCTTGCCTGTGTTACAAGGTGTGAAGTTGAGTAAGACTCAAAACCCGACATTGGCAGAAAATACAAAGAGAATGAAAAGTCATTCCCTATGCCTCAGTCATAGGTTCTATAAAGTATGCTATGCTGTGTACCAGACCTATTGTATACCTTGCTCTGAGTTTGGCAAGGGAGTACAATTTTGATCTAGGAGAAGATCACTGGATAGCGATGAAGAATATCTTTAGTGAGGACTAAGGAAATATTTCTCGATTATGGAGGTGATAAAAGAGCCCGTCATAAAGAGTTACATCGGTGCAAGCTTTTACACCGATCCAGATGACTTTAAGTCTCAATTTGGATACATATTGAAAGTGGGAGCAATTAGCTAGAGTAGCTCCGTGCAGAGCATTGTAGACATAGAATATTTGCAAAATACATACGGCTCTGAATGTGACAGACCCGTTGACTAAACTTCTCTCACGAGCAAAACATGATCATACCTTAGTACTCTTTGGGTGTTAATCACATAGCGATGAGAACTAGATTATTGACTCTAGTAAACCCTTTGGGTGTTGATCACATGACGATGTGAACTATGGGTATTAATCACATACAGATGTGAATATTGGTGTTATGTCACATGGTGATGTGAACTAGATTATTGACTCTAGTGCAAGTGGGAGACTGAAGGAAATATGCCCTAGAGGCAATAATAAAGTTATTATTTATTTCCTTATTTCATGATAAATGTTTATTATTCATGCTAGAATTGTATTAACCGGAAACTTAGTACATATGTGAATACATAGACAAAACAAAGTGTCACTAGTATGCCTCTACTTGACTAGCTCGTTGAATCAAAGATGGTTAAGTTTCCTAGCCATAGACATGAGTTGTCATTTGATTAACGGGATCACATCATTAGAGAATGTTGTGATTCACTTGACCCATTCCGTTAGCTTAGCACTTGATCGTTTAGTATGTTGCTATTGCTTTCTTCATGACTTATACATGTTCCTATGACTATTAGATTATGCAACTCCCGTTTCGGAGGAACACTTTGTGTTCTACCAAACGTCACAACGTAACTGGGTGATTATAAAGGTGCTCTATAGGTGTCTCTGAAGGTACTTGTTGAGTTGGCGTATTTCGAGATTAGGATTTGTCACTCCGATTGTCGGAGAGGTATCTCTGGGCCCTCTCGGTAATGCACATCACTATAAGCCTTGCAAGCAATGTGACTAATGAGTTAGTTGCGGGATGATGCATTACATAATGAGTAAAGAGACTTGCCGGTAACGAGATTGAACTAGGTATTGAGATATCGACGATCGAATCTCGGGCAAGTAACATATCGATGACAAAGGGAACAACGTATGTTGTTATACGGTTTGACCGATAACGATCTTCGTAGAATATGTAGGAGCCAATATGAGCATCCAGGTTCCGCTATTGGTTATTGACCGGAGACGTGTCTCGGTCATGTCTACATAGTTCTCGAACACATAGGGTCCGCACGCTTAAAGTTTGGTGACGATCGCTATTATGAGCTTTTGTGTTTTGATGTACCGAAGGTAGTTCGGAGTCCCAGATATGATTATGTACAGGACGAGGAGTCTCGAAATGGTTGAGACGTAAAGATCGATATATTGGATGACTATATTCGGACACCGGAAGTGTTTCGGGAGGTTTCGGAATATATCAGAGTACCGGGGGGTTACCGGAACCCCCCGGGGGATTTAGTGGGCCTAATGGGACTTAGTGGAGACGAGGAGGGGAGGCCAGGGCAGGCCGCGTGCCCCCTCCCCCTCTAGTCCGAATAGGACAAGGGGGGCGGCGCCCCCCTTTTCCTTCCTCTCCTCTCTCCCTTCCTCCCCCTCCTACTCCAACTACGAAAGGAGGGAGTCCTACTCCCGGTGGGAGTAGGACTCCTCCCTGGCGCGCCTCCTCCTGGCTGGCCGCCCCCTCCCACTTGATCCTTTATATACAGGGGCAGGGGGCACCTCTAGACACAACAATTAATCTCTTGATCTCTTAGTCGCGTGCAGTGCCCCCCTCCACCATATTCCACCTCGGTAATATCGTAGCGGTGCTTAGGCGAAGCCCTGCGTCGGTAGCATCATCAACACCGTCATCACGCCATCGTGCTGACGGAACTCTCCCGCAAAGCTCTGCTGGATCGGAGTTCGTGGGACGTCATCGAGCTGAACGTGTGCTAAACTCGGAAGTGCCGTACAATCGATACATGGATCGGTCGGATCGTGAAGACGTACGACTACATCAACCGCGTTGTGCTAACGCTTCCGCTTACAGTCTACGAGGGTACGTGGACAACACTCTCCCCTCTCGTTGCTATGCATCACCATGATCTTGCATGTGCGTAGGAATATTTTTGAAATTACTATGTTCCCCAACATGCACTGGGAGTGGAAGAACTGCCATTCTGCTTGGCAAGGGCAGTATAAGGGCCATGTCAGGGCTTGCGGTGTCATACTAGAGGTCGTGGCATCTCAAGATATCTGGATCTGGCACTCTTTCTTTAGCATGGTCGGATCACACAATCATATCAACGTGCTTCAGCGCTCGCCGGTGTTTGCTAGGCTTGCTGAAGGCAACAGCCCACCGGTGAACTTTACTGTCAACGGCCACAACTACTACAAAGGATACTACCTGGGTGACAGTATCTATCCTCAGTGGACCACTATTGTCAAGACAATACCCAACCCTGTCGGAGAGAAGAGGAAAATATTTGCCCAAGAGCAAGAGAGTGCTAGGAAGGACATCGAGTGTGCCTTTGGTGTTTTGCAATCTCGATGGGGCATCGTTCGGTATCCTGCTAATACATGGAGCACGCAGAAACTATGGGAGGTGATGACTGCTTGTGTGATCATGCACAATATGATCGTAGAAGACGAGCGCCTGGAATGTCTGTACGATCAAGGGTTTCAGTTTCAAGGTGAGAATGTTGTGCCTGAGCATGGAGGAGCGGCAACGTTTGAACAGTTCACCCAATTTCATCAAGACATGCGTGATTGGGAAACTCACGTGCAACTGCAAAATGATTTGGTTGAGCATATGTGGGCTCATGTTGGCAACCAATAAATGTATCTTCTTTTATTCGTTTGCAGAACTATGTGAGACATTTTTATTTTTATTCGGCTTGTAGAACTATGCTATTTTATTAGGTTCAAACTATGTTATTTGACTATATGTTTAAATGTAAATTAGGGCGGCCATTCGGCCACGCCTGCACATATGGGTCGGCGCGTTGGGCGTGCTGCCAACCCATATCTAAAACGGGGCGGACGCCGGACGGGCGGCAGACCCAAACGGACAGAAAACGGATGAAATCACGGTCCGTTTACGTCGCCCCATTGGGGTTGCTCTTACTATCTGTCTAGCTAAGGTACATTCTGGGTAAGCACAAGCTAGTAGGGTAGATATCAACGTTGATTATTTCAGAAGATACCTATGCTGTAACACTACATCTATTTGAGGTACAGATTATGGCAATCCGGAATTCAAACTACACCCACGCTTCCAGAACATGTCTACTTTGAGGGCCATGTCTTCCAGAACATGTGAAACCATATATAATTGTTTCCTCTTACTACAAATAACCACAATTTTATGATTAATTGAACAAGTCAACCATTTCTTTCAATGAACTGCATTCTGAATGCAGAATCGAGCAACCAGTACGTATGACCATAACCAGCCCACTTCCTGAGACAATGCCCTTTTCCTGGCAGATGCCAATTCTATCAATATGCACCATAGCTTGTGAATACTCAGTGCTACTTGAATACCAGCATGCACTCTGACATATTCCCAAAACTAAGTTCAATTTTTAACTGCAGGCACGATCTTTTGCATCAAGCCAAACCACGATTAAATGCCCAGAGAATAATAAGGGAAAGTTTCTGCATTTACTGTGTGAACCACATCAAAAAGATTAGGCAAATCCTAAATCCTTACCCACGCCACCATCACTAAAATGGTAGGATTTTCCACGTGATCTCAGACGTTACCACATGAAAATATATCGGTTGCTCTAAAATTGGCCACACTTCATAGACCTAAAGCATTTAACTGGACCGAAGAAAGCAGATTCATGTTGGACACGAAGAACAACAAGCATAAAGACCCGATCATACTCTAATGTTGTTGCAGCATGACTCACATAGTTCTTATCTTCTTGCATCTCAAGTCGTCGGTGTTGGTAAAATGCCCTGTTTGAAGCGATACGGAGTAAGCTCCACATGATATTGTCCCTTAATGTTTGCCATTCATGACCACTTGTGATCAATGTTGCAACGCAAGAGATGTTCATCACTAAACCTGGCCATCAGCTCACGCTCGTTGACCATAACCAGCCCACTGAGAAATCGCATGGTTGGAGCAACATGGGTTCCCATCTTCTTATTCCTTTTGTTTTCCTTGATGCTTGTATTGATGACACGTTAATCCGGTACTTCAAGCCCAAATATTTCCGCCACATAGTCCTCCATCACCCAGACATCCATATATGTCAAGCGGCTATCAAGGCTACTGAGAACAAGCTTCCCCTCCAAGTCAAACAACGTATCCAAATTGTGCGAATTTGTTGGATTGCACATCAACCGGAACGACTCGGTGGCTGTGTCGAAAGCAACAATCTCGACACGACACGTGGGCATCCATGGCTTCCACTGGAGGTTGCCACGATGGTGGACCGGTGCATTATATCCATCGAGCGCGTCGAGTACCTCCTTTTGTAACGAATGTGATGATGCCGTCGACAGTCCAATGTTCCTGGAATCATTGTCTCCCACTGTGAGGACATGTAGCGTGGTATCATTCCTGCCGCAGCCAGCTGAGGACCAGAGCATGTTGTATTCCCTGGTTGCATCGTGCCGGTAGAGGCCGAGTATGGCGTTGTTGGCCTTGTATTCAGGTTGTGGCATGGGAGCAATCTGGTGGGTGGCCGGGTTGCATATGTAGTACCTCGACCCTAGTTGGCACTGGGAGACCACGAGGAAGCCATGGCCGGTAGTGTGGAGATTGACCAACAGGAGCTTGGGCCAGAGTTGTTGATAGGCCATGCTGTACATGGGACCACGGAAGATGCTGAGGCGGCGTCCTTCTCTCTCGATGATGGGCAGCGACAGCTGGCGGCGGTGGTGATCGACCATGAACTCGGGTGTGGAGGTCGCCCTGCGCCACAACAGTGGATGGCGCGGCAGCGGCCGACGTCCTTGGGCTGCAGTAGCATGAGTATCTTGTCGACAAGGATCTCCACGGACAGGTCATCCAACTCGATCATGCTCTTCTTCTGCGTCATTGCCGGTGCTCCGGGCGGGTCACTGACGCCTTCGTTTGTTTCAGCCGACCCGCCAGCTGGAGGACCGACGATGACACAGAAAAAGAGCTGGACGACCTGCCCTAGGAGATCCTCGTTGACAAGATACTCGTGTTGCTGCCGCCCAAGGACGCCGGTTGCTACCACGCCGTCCGCTCATCATGGCGCAGCGCCACGACCACGCCTGAGTTCATGCTCAATCACAAGCGCCTCCAGTTGTCACTGCCTATCGTCGAGGGGTGAAGGAGGGCACCTCGGATTCCTCTCTGGCTCCGTCGACATCATGGCCTATCAACATCTCTGGCGCTTGCTCCCGTTGGTTACTCTCCAAGCTGCAGCCCATGGCTTCCTCATGGTCTCCCACTACCAGCTGGGCTCAAGGTACTACATATGCAACCCGGCCATCCACCAGATTGCTCCCCAGCCGCAGCCTTGATTCCGTCTATATAACACCATACTTGGCCTTTACCAACACGATGCAATCGGGGAATACAGGGTGCTCTAGTCCTCGGGGTGCTTCAGAAATGAAATTACGCTACATGTGCACACGATGGGAGACAAGGAGTCCGGGGACATTGAACTTTCCACAGTGACAAGCCTTTACTACAACATGCGGCACTCGATGCGCTGCCACGAGGTCCCTATTCCGCATATAATCCACTATGGCAACCTGCATTGGTTGCCCTGGATGCCCACGTGTCGTGCAGAGATTGTTGATTTCGACACCACTACTGAGTCGTTCTGGTTGATGCGCAATGCGACAAACTCGCACAGTTTGGAGAAGTTGTTTGACTTGGAGGGGAAGCTTGCTTTAAGTAGTCATGATAGGCGCTTGACATATATGAATGTCTCGGTGATGGAGGACTATGCGGCAGAAACATGGGACCTGAAGTTCCGGATTGATGTGTCATCAATACAGGCATCAATGACACTTAATTTATCTTCCCCCAAGATGGAAAATAAAAGGCAAAAGAAGATGGGAACCCATGTTGCTCCGAAATTTCTCGAGCTGGTTATGGTCAACGAGCGTGGCATCCTGGCTGGGTTTAGTGATAAACATGTTTGCATTGCGACATTGGTGACAAGTTGTTAGGAATGGCAAATATTAAGGGGCAATATTATATGGAACTTACTTCGCTTCGCTTCAAACATGTTGTAGTAGCAGTACCAATATCGTTGAACAAGATGCAAGAAGAGAAGAACTATGTGAGTCATGTTTTTTTAATTTATATTTTAGCTCTTACTATCGGTACTGCTACTACAACATGTTATTTTGGATGGTCGCAATACCATTTATGCCATCATGATATGGTGCTTATTATGACTCTTGTGTTGGAATTAATCTTCAGTTGTAGCAAACTGAGAGATAAGGGGGAGCTAAATCTTCTACGTACATGCCCTGATCGGGGGGCATCAAACCAACGACTTGATCTCGGTCCCGCCACATGGCACCTAATACACAAGGAAAGGGACTCCTCCTATTGGAAACTAATGATTTCACATCGGTACGCCACGTCCTCTCTCTAAAGTGGTGCTAAAGGAGACGAAGACCGTCTACCGCCACCGGCCACCACTAGCGCAATGCCGGCGGCACATCTACTCCGACCAGCTGTTGCATCTCCAACGGATGCGACGACGGTCAAGCCAGCGGTGCTACTAGAATGCTGATGTACTTCTTCCCCGGCCATCTCATTGGTTTTGGAGGATCCAAGGTGCAGCCATGGGCTACACTCCATCAAGCAAGCACAAGATTTTGCCCAGTTCGTGTAAGTTCTCACGCTTCCGCTCATGTAGGTGTTCTAATCACGAGATTAATATCAAGTAATGTTAATCCTAAAGGATTTTTTTCTAACATTGGTATCTAGAGCAAGATTAATCTCGGTTGGAACTCCGATAAGACCGTGTTTTACTGTTAATACCTCATGTCAGGGTATAACTGCTCAACTTCTCATACCTTATGTATTCGTCTTTAAGATCTAAAGTGGTTAAGTTAAGGTGATATTGATTATGTTCTTATGTGATAATGGTCATGATCTAGTAATTAACTGATTATCGGTCCGAAGTTACGATCTGATGTTGTTATGCGCACCCCATGATCTTGTCTACTCACCTCCTAATGACTTTCAGTTGTATGCCAACTATGCCTCAAAGTTCAAGTGGTAATCAAGTCACGTTCACCATGTAGGAGGGGAATTGCAAATTTCCTGGAATCCCCTGACCCTAGATCGAAAAACCCCAAATGTAGAACACCAGAAATCGAATCCCCAAAATTTTCTAGCCCAAAAGTTGACATGAAAGGAGAAAAAGGTGAAGGGGCTCACCTAATGACGCCGAGTCGTTGTTTCCATCGGGATCCCGACGCCGGCGACGCTGCTATCTCTCGGGACGTCGTGCGGGAAGAACCGTGTACAAGTTGATGTACTTGTGGATGCTCGCCCTGCCATGGTCGATCGAACCTTGCTCGTCGACGCCGCCTTAGAGCTTTGTGCCGGCAGACACCGGCAAAATGATCCGCAAAAGGAACCTCCCTTCCGATGCACTGGATGCCATGTGCGCGACACCGGAGCCATGCTCGCAGGAGGAACACATGGGACTCGGTCTGCTGCACGCTACTCCTGCAAGGGCAGCTACAAGGCCGCCATGCCAGCGAGCTTGGGAAGCCGCCGAGGTCGGCTCTCCCCTGCGAGACCGGATGAATCAGGGCGAGGAAGGGGGAAATGACCCTAGGGTTCTTTACGGTTGCTAGTTTTGTTCAGCGTCGTGCTGATCCAGGCCGTCGATTCAATCGGACGGCTGAGATCGGCGCAGAGCTCAGCTCGGGCTGCCAGTGCTTAATAGGCTAAGTATTGCAGTGGGCTACGACCTAAGTTGTCTTAGCCCACAGAAAAAACGTGTTTTCATTTGATGATTTTCTCTGCTGGGCTGAGTTATTAACGGATTTTCGTGCGTGGTATTGTGCTATGGTCATGTTTTGCTCTTTTTTCTTTTGGTGAGTGCATTTTTAGTATTATAAATTATTCGAGAAGGGGTTTTGCACTATTATAAAAGTGAAAATTGCTAGAAAATAATGTTGTAAATTATGGTTTAGTTTTTTGAGTGGAATGGAACCAACGAGAAGTTTTACTTAGAAAATGAATAAGCAATGAATGGTAATGGCATTTTTATGGCATTTTTTATGATCCCTTTTTAGTACCATTCTAATCTTGAACTGTAATAATGAGAAATGAAATTAATGTTGAGCACATTTGTTAGTCACTCATTTAATTTTGGTAATATCTTATTTGAGTGTAAAGTTTATGTAATTGTCATTCTTACGGCACTTTTCTTAATGAAGTGATTGTTACTAATGGGCTAAGGCCACCTCAAGTATAATGTTGATGGTCGCATGGCTCGGTTTTCCGCACCATACCATGCGGCACTACTTATTTTTGAGCTGATATGCCTATTGAGCAAAAGTATAGTTATTAGTTGCTGCATTTTGTGTCATCTTATTATGATATGAACCGTTGACTCAAAGTAATGAAATTATTGTCAATTCCCTTAACAATAAATTTGTTTAGGGATTCGTTTATTTTTTGAAAGATCAAGTGGTCATTTATTTGACAAATATGAATCTTGATGTCCAAATTTTACAATTTGGAAAATTTTATGATGATTAATATAATGACGTTTTTACTTTGAAAGTCAAGTTTAATGTTTACTCGATGGTAATTTTATCAATATTATTGATTTTAGTTCTAATGGCATTTTCACTATATGTCATTGGGAATTTTGAAGACAAATCTGACACATATGTTTGATGTTATTTTGAGTGTTAATGAAGTGTCAAATTTAAGTTAAAATGTCTACAACAGGTTATGAATCCTTGTGTCTCATGACAAATGGGATTGCACTATATTGTTGCTTTATGTTAATGATGGCTATTAATTTAGCTCATATTATTGCTGATCATTATGTGATTCTATGTTTCTCTAGTCAAAATGGAACCAATGAAAAGTTTTGATTAGAGATATAATTAGCAAATGTTGTAGTGGCACATGGTAATATTCTTACCAAGGTTGATTATTTTTCATGTTTCATCTATGAATAAATAAGGTTCTATTTTATTTCTTGCCCAACGGCGATGTAGATTAGAATAACAATTAAGCATGTCTTTAATTCATCTTATTGTATGATTAATTCATGCTTGATGTTTTCATTATGGTGTTCTATAAATTTCTCGTTGTTCTTTTCAGCTATGAACATTAATGATGATGCCAACTTTTTTTTGGCATAGTCCATAACTTACTTTTCCACGTGGAGAGTAGAGATTCAAGTCTCATATATGAAGCTCCCACAATTTCTATCAATGATGTTGAAAATTTTAATCATGATGTTAAGGTAGAAATTGGGAGTGTTATGTGCCTTTCACCAAAAAAAGGATACTAAAGGCAAAGCTTTTGGATTTATATCACTAGCATTTGGAGATGGCTTCATTCTTCATCTTATATGATGTTTGTTTACACTCCAAGTTATTGGAGAACCTTAATTTTTGTCTCACTGAAAAGTGACATTGATTATGTATGTTTTAAATGTATTATGAAGTTAACTCCAATTATGTGATATTAGTCCTGCCCTGGCGAGACAAGTTGTGTTTTCACTTAATGGATCATTTGTAAGGATTATGTGTTATGTTACAATTAAAGACGTAATACAAGTGTAGATAAGGGGACCTCGTCGAAATTGTGGTTTTAGACTACATTTCGAGGGGGAGAATGGAAGTCTCATCCATATGAGATATCACACCCACTTCTCCCACTTAGATCATAACATATAAATTAAGAAAAATATGCATGTTAATTCTCTAATTAAGATGAACCAAAGAGAAGTCTTGTTTGGAGAATGTATGAAAAGCACACAAGAAAGTCAATTATGTGATTAAGATGCAACAAGTCTTATTTGGAAGAATGATTAAAAGTCACACTGATGTTTGAACTCCTTTTATTATGTTTATTAGGTGCACTTACCTCTTATGAGTAGTATGAAACACACATTAATGTTAAAGTGGCAAATTTGCCAGTCTAATTTCGATAAGGATATTAATGTAACATGTGGCTTATGATTATATTTCTGACCAACGTTGTTTACAATCGTGTGCCACACATCATTAATTCTTTTCTGTCTTCTGCCCTATGGTGATGCAGTATGTCATTAGACTCTGGAGCATGATATATGTTCTATGGGAATAAAGTAGTTAGTGGGAACTTGGAGCATAGGAATACAAAACTCGAGGTGAAATTTATTATTCATGGTATCCTTGTTTTCTATGAATCAGGTGGATTGAGGATTATGAAATCACTAATGCAACACCAAGTGTTGAACCTCATCATTTCCTTGTGATAAATAATGTGTGTGAATGTTCATCTTATTGGCTTGTTGCCATTTAGGATGAAGGCTATGAGCTCTTATGGCGTATGAAACGTATTAGAGTTTATTGAATCAGTTAATTATTGAGGCTATAAATGGCTTTACAAATCAAAATTTTATCAAGGAAAATCTTTAAATATTAGATGCTTGTTACCAAAAGACTTATTTTGTCATATGACATATTTCTTCTTGTCTGGACTAAGGAATTTTCGAGATGCTTGTGTTATCATCATGACATGCTTTTATGTTGACTTAAATTAGGAATGTTTACGTGGCTCAAACAGAAGTTTTTGTCATGAAAAGAAAATTTGACATAAGGAATGTTATCTAAAGAAATACAGTTATGAGATAATACAAGTGTTGGGGCACTCATACTATAAGACAAGGGGGTAAGATCACTACCTTGTGGAGATGGAATATTTTCGTGAGCCAAGTAATTTTTTATCTTCTATTTATGACATATCTTGGTGATGCCCGATACTATGCTTGTATTGAGTTTCGCCAAGATATATGTCCAAAAGCAGTATAAGTTTGATTATGATGACATACTCCGATAGAGTACGAAAGATAAAAAGATATTATGTACTACTACTCTATCTCACATGCTACTAAAGTGAAGGGAAATAAAAGTGGACATTTTAGTGTCCGAGGAACCATTATGAACTGATCAGATAATGTTAGTTCCTTATGCTTCAGATGTCGGAAGCAATATGTGTATTCAAGTATGAACATGCCCTATTTATGATCGGGATAATTGGCAAATGTACGAGTAAGTCCAAAAATGGACCACTAGAAAGACCAATCAAAAGTCTAGCAGTAGATGCAATGCAATAATGTTTACATGCTCATTAATAGGATGTATGATAACCTTGATATCGTAGGTTATTTAGACATTATTTTTGCGAGGTGTGTGGGATATTGAGTTTCCACGTCAGTTGCATCCTCACCCTCACATATGGAGCTATATCGTGGAAAAGCTCCAGTATGACATTGATGGCATTAGTATGATGCAAGTTATTATGTAGAATATTAAGAGGCCACTGGGAAGGTTGTATGTCGAAAGAATCTTATCCCAAAGTTAAGCGTGGTAGACAGCATATCTAGACCACTTACTGCAATTATGAACACACAATACTCTATGCAAGTAACAACGAATAAACTGGTTTTCCAAAACCATTGACATTATGTTTTATGTTGTGAAAGATAGAGTCCAGGATCAACATATGCTATTTGATTTATATAAGTTTTGTGGTTCGGCTCACTGAAGGCTTACCAACCATTCTTTTATGATTA
Organism: Triticum timopheevii; assembly: GCA_963921465.1. Classification (NCBI taxonomy): domain Eukaryota; kingdom Viridiplantae; phylum Streptophyta; class Magnoliopsida; order Poales; family Poaceae; genus Triticum; species Triticum timopheevii. Next base: position 628,062,493 of record OY997274.1, on the reverse strand, counting down.
TGTTGCCGTCATGGGTTTAGAAAGCTTTGTTATCCTGGAAATAAGGATCGTTAAATAAACCAACTCCCATAAAGTAATATGTTATCCATTTTGAGATAGAATGATGTACTATAAGTATCGAGTTTCATTGGCATTTCATTAGTCATTGTAACACTTTACTTTGGAATTTTATTTCTATTGAGAGTGGGCTTATGATGTTTTTAACCTTATGAATAAGGGGAGAATGCTGGAATTAATCTTCAGTTGTAACGAACTGAGAGATAAGGGGGAGCTAAATCTCCGGCGTGCATGCCCTGATCGGGGGGCATCAAACCAATGACTTGGTCTCAGTCCCGCCTCCTGGCACCTAATACAAAAGGAAAAGAACTCCTCTTATTGGAAACTAACGATCTCACATGGGTAGGCCACATCCTCTCTCTAGCAACCAATCCTAAAGAGGTGCTAAAGGAGACGAAGACCGTCTACCACCACCGGCCACCACCAGAGCAGTGCGGGCGGCACGTCTACTCCGACCAATTGTTGCATCTCCAACGGATGCGACGAGGGTCAAGCCAGTGGCGCTACTAGATTGCCATTGTACTTCTTCGCCGACCATCTCATCGGTTCTGGAGGATCCAATGTGCAGCCATGGGCTACACGCCATAGACCAGGCAAAGGATTTCTCCCAATTCCTTTAAGTTCTCACGCTTCCTCTCATGTAGGTGTTCTAATCACGAGATTAATATCAAGTGATGTTAATCCTAAAGGATTTTTTCTATTATCTTGAACAATGTAGTAATGCTTTGAATTATGTAGTATCAATGCTATTGTATTCTAATTTCCACGCGAAGCCAAGATTTTTGTTCAGTTTGTGCCATTAAGATGCACTAGTGGCATCAAGGGTGTTCAACCACGGAATTCCTCAAATTATTGAAAAGCGGATACTAGTTCCTCTCCTTATGTTTTTGATTTAGTGATGTAACCACAAATCAAAAATGTACATATAGTTGATACAACCGGAAAAGAGTTTGTTTAGAGAATGAAGTTGGCATTTTGGTTGTATCATTAGAGTATCACCGGGTCTGTATGCGAGTTGTTCTTCGTGTCCAATAGGAATGTGCTTTTCTCGGTCCACTTAAATGCTTTAGGTCTATCATCAAGGGTATAAGTATGGCCAATTTAAGACCAACCGATATACTGTCACTTGGTAACGTCTGAGATCACATGGAGAATCCTGCCATTTTAATGATGACGGCGTGGGTAAGGATTTAGGATTTACCTAATGTTTTTCGTGTGGTTCAAATAGTATGACCATAAGCAGCCCACTGAGAAATCGCATGGTTGGAACAACATGGGTTCCCATCTTCTTTTTCCTTTTATTTTCCTTCTTGAGCGAAGCTAAATTAAGTGGTTGTGATGCCTGTATTGATGACATGTCAATCCGGTACTTCAGGTCCCATATTTCTGCCACATACATCCATATATGTCAAGCGGGTATCATGACTACTGACAGCAAGCTTCCCCTCCAAGTCAAATAACTTGTCCAAATTGTGCAAATTTGTCACATTGCACATCAACCGGGATGACTCGGTAGCGGTGTCGAAAGCTACAATCTCGACACGACACGTGGGCAGCCAGGGTTTCCTGTCGAGGTTGCCAATGTGGTGGACTGGTGAATTATATCCATCGAGCGCGTCGAGTACCGCCTTTTGTAGAGAATGTGATGATGCAGTCGACAGTCCGATGTTCCTGGAATCGTTCTCTCCCACTGTGAGGACATGTAGCATGGTATCATTCCTACAGCAGCCGGCTGAGGACCAGAGCACGTTGTATTCCCTGGTTGCATCATGCCGGTAGAGGACGAGCATGGTGTTGTTGGCCTTGTATTCAGGTTGTGGCATGGGAGCAATCTGACGGGTGGTCGGGTTGCATATGTAGTACCTCGACCCTAGCTGGCACTGGGAGACCATGAGGAAGCCATGGCCGGTAGCGTGGAGATTGACCAACAGGAGCTTGGGCCAGAGTCGTTGACAGGCCTTGCTGTCCATGGGACCATGAAAGACGCCGAGGCGGCATCCTTCTCTTGGGCAACGACGGCTGGCGGCGGTGGTGATCAAGCATGAACTCGGGTGTGGAGGTCGCGCTGCGCCACGACAGTGGACGGCGAAGCAGCGGCCGACGTCCTTGGGTTGCAGCAGCACGAGTATCTTGTCGACGAGGATCTCCATGGGCAGGTCATCCAGCTCGGTCCTGCTCTTCTTCTGCATCATCGCCGGTGCTCCAGGCGGGTCACTGACCCCTTTGTTTATTTCAGCCGACCCGCCGGCTGGAGCACCAACGATGACGCGGAAAAAGAACTGGATGACCTTCCCGAGGAAATCCTCGTTGACAAGATACTCGTGTTGCTTCCGCCCAAGGCTGTCGGTCGCTGCCGCGCCGTCCGCTCATCGTGGCGCAGTGCCACGACCACGCCTGAGTTCATGCTCAATCACCAGCACCTCCAGCCATCGCTGCCTATCGTCGAGGGGTGAAGGAGGGCACCTCGGCATCCTCTCTGGCTCCGTTGACAGCATGGCCTATCAACAGCTCTGGCGCTTGCTCCCGTTGGTTAGTCTCCAAGCTGCGGCCCATGGCTTCCTCATGGTCTCCCACTACCAGCTGGGCTAAAGGTACTACATATGCAACCCGGCCATCCACCAGATTGCTCCCCAGCCGCAGCCTGAATTCCGGCTATATAACACCATACTTGGCCTTTACCGACACGATGCAACCGGGGAATACAGGGTGCTCTAGTCCTCGGCGTGCTTCAGGAATGAAATTATGCTACATGTGCACACGATGGGAGACAAGGAGTCCGGGGACATTGAACTTTCCACGGTGACAAGCCTTTACTACAACATGCGCCACTCGATGCGCTGCCACGAGGTCCCTATTCCGCATATAATCCACCATGGCAACCTGCATTGGTTTCCCTGGATGCCCACGTGTCGTGCCGAGATTGTTGCTTTCGACACCACTACTGAGTCATTCTGGTTGACGCGCAATGCGACAAACTCGCACAGTTTGGAGAAGTTGTTTGACTTGGAGGGAAAGCTTGCTTTAAGTAGTCATGATAGGCGCTTGACATATATGAATGTCTGGGTGATGGAGGACTATGCGGCAGAAACATGGGACCTTAAGTTATGGATTGATGTGTCATCAATACAGACATCAATGACACTTAATTTAGCTTCCCCCAAGATGGAAAATAAAAGGCAAAAGAAGATGGAAATCCATGTTGCTCCGAAATTTCTCAGTGAGCTGGTTATGGTCAATGAGTGTGGCATCCTCGCCGCGTTTAGTGATAAAAATGTCTTGCGTTGCGACATTGGTGACAAGTTGTTAGGAATGGTAAACATTAAGGGGCAATATTATATGGAGCTTACTCTGCTTTGCTTCAAACATAGCATTTTACCAATACCATTGAGCAAGATGCAAGAAGATAAGAACTATGTGAGTCATGTTTTTTTATTTATATTTTAGCTCTTGCTATCGATACTGCTACTGCAACATGTTATTTTGGATGATCACAAAAGCATTTATGCCATCATGATGTGGTGCTTATTATGACTCTTGTGTTGGAATTAATCTTCAATTGTAACAAACTGAGAGCTAAATCTCCCACGTACATGCCCTGATCGGGGGCATCAAACCAACGACTTGGTCTTGTTCCCGCCTCCTGGCACCTAATACAAAAGGAAAAGGACTCATCCTATTGGAAACTAACGATCTGGCATGAGTAGGCCACGCCCTCTCTCTAACAACCGATCCTAAAGAGGTGCTAAAGGAGACGAAGACCATCTACTACCGCCGTCCACCACTACGGCAGTGTTGGCGGCATGTCTACTCCGACCAACGGATGTGACAAGGGTCAAGCCAGCGGCGCTACTGGATTGTTGTTGAACTTATTCCCCAGCCATCTCATCGGTTCTGGAGGATCTAAGGTGCAGCCATGGGCTACACGCCATCGAGCAAGCACAGGATTTCACCCAGTTCCTGTAAGTTCTCACGCTTCCGCTCATGTAGGTGTTCTAATCACGAGATTAATATCAAGTAATGTTAATCATAAAGGATTTTTTCTAACATTGATATCTATAGCAAGGTTAATCTCGGTTGGAACCCCAATTAGACCCTGTTTTACTGTTAATAACTCATGTCAGTGTCTAATTGCTCATGTTCTGGTCCTAATTATTCGTCTTTAAGATCTAAAGTGTTTACGTTAATGTGCTAATGATTATGTTCTTATGTGATAATGGTCATGGTCAAGTAATTAACTAAATATGGGTCCGAAGTTAAGAATTGATGTTGTTATGTGCACCCCATGATCTTGTCTTCTCACCTCCTAATGCCTTTCGGTAGTATGCCAACTAAGCCTCAAATTTCAAGTGGTAATCAAGTCACGTTCAACATGTAGGAGGGGAATTATAAATTTCCTAAAATCCCCTGACCCTAGATTGAAAATCCCCAAATGTAAAACTCCAGAAATCGAATCCCCAAAATTTGTAGCCCAAAATTTGACATGAAAGGAGAAAAGGTGAAGGGGCTCACCTAATGATGCTGCGTCATTTGTTTCCTTCGGGATCCCGACACCGGCAACGCCGCCGTCTCTCGGGACGTCATGCGGGAAGAACTGAGTCCCAATTCATGTACTGGTGGATGCTTGCCCTACCGGGGTCGAACCTAACTCATCGACGCCACCTTAACGCTTTGCACCGGCAGCCGGCGGCGAAATGATCGGCAAAAGGAAACTCCCGTCTGCACGGGATGCCATGTGCGTGACGCCGGAGCCATGCTCGCCGGAGAAGCGCGCGGGACTCGGTCCGCTACACGCTGCTTCGATGAGGGCAACTACCACGCCGCCATGGCCGGCGAGCTTGGGACACCGCCGAAGTCGGCTCTCCCCTGCTAGACCGGATGAATTGGGGAGAGGAAGGGGAAAATGACACTAGGGTTCTTCACGGGTGCTGGTTTTGTTCTGCCTCGTCCTGATCCAGGCCGTTGATTCACACGGACGGCCGAGATCAACACAGAGCTCGTCTCGGGCTGCGAGTGCTTAACAGGCTAAGTATTGCAGTGGGCTACGGCCTAAGTTGTCTTAGCCCACAGAAAAACGTGTTTTCATTTGGTGATTTTCTCTGTTGGGCTAAGTTATTAACGGATTGTCGTGCGTGGTATTGTGCCAAGGTCATGTTCTAGTCTTTTTTTTTCTTTTGGTCAGTGCATTTTTAGTATTGTAATTATTCTAAAAAGGGTTTTGCACTATTAGAAAAGTTAAAATTGCCACAAAATAATGTTGTAAATTATGGTTTAGTTTTTTTAGTAGAATGGAACCAATGATTAGTTTTGCTTAGAAAACTAATAAGCAATGAATGGTAATGGCATTTTTATGATCCCTTTTCAATACCATTCTAATGTTGAAATGTAACAATGAGAAATGAAATTAATGTTGAGCACATTTGTTAGTCCCTCATTTAATTTTGGTAATATCTTATTTGAGTGTAAAGTTTATGTAGTTGTCATTCTTATGGCACTTTGTAATGATGTGATCATTACTAATGGGCTAAGGCCACCTCAAGTAAAAGTTGATGGTCGTATGGCTCGCTTTTCCGCACCGCACCATGTAGCACAATTTATTTTTGGGCTGATATGCCTATTCAGCAAAAGTAAAGTTATTAGTGGGTGCATTTCGTGTCATTTTATAATGATATGCACCGCCAAAATGTGCATAAAGACTCAAAGTAACAGAACTATTGTCAATTCCCTTAACAACAAATTTTGTTTAGGGAATTGTTTATTTTTTTGAAAAGATCATGTTGTCATTTATTTGAAAAATATGAATTTTATGTAATTTTGATGTCCAAATTTTATAATTTGGAAAATTTTATGATGATTAATATAATGACATTTTTACTTTGAAAGTCAAGTTTAATATTTACTCAATGATAATTTTATCGATGTTATTGATTTTAATTCTAATGGCATTTTCACTATATGTCATTGAGAATTTTGCAGACAAATTTGACATATATGTTTAATGTTATTTTCAGTGTTAATGAAGTGTCAAATTTAAGTTAAAATGACTACAACAGGTTATGAATCCTTGTGTCTCGTGACACATGGGATTGCACTATATTGTTGCTTTATGTTAATTATGGCTATTAATTTAGCTAATGTTCTTGCTGATCATTATGTGATTTTATGTTTCTCTAATTAAAATGGAACCAACAAAAAGTTTTGTTTGGATAATTAATTAGCAAATATTATAGTGGCACATGGTGATATTCTGACCAACATTGATTATTTTTCATGTGTCATCTATGAATAAATAAGGTTCCATTTTATTTCTTGCCCAACGGTGATGTAGAGTACAATAACAATTAAGCATGTCTTTAATCCATCTTATTGTATGACTAATTCATGCTTGATGTTTTCATTATGGTGTTTCAAAATTTGTCGTTGTTTCTTTCAGCTATGAACATTAATGATGATGCCAACTTTTTTTGGGCATGGTCCATAACTTAAAGTAAATGACTTTCCCACGTGGAGAGTAGAGATTCAAGTCTCATATATGAAGCTCACAATTTATACCAATGATGTTGAAATTTTTAATCATGATGTTAAGGTAGAAATTGGGAGTGTTATGTGCCTTTCACCAAAAAAACGAGATTAAAGGCAAAGCTATTGGATGTATATCACTAGCATTTGGAGATGGCTTCATTCTGCATTTTATATGATGTTGTTTGTTTACATTCCAAGTTATTGGAGAATCTTAATTTTTGTCTCACTACAAGGTGTCACTGATTATATATGTTATGAATGTATTATGAGTTAACTCCAATTATAATACTGAAAATGCACAAAGAATAATAAGGGAAAGTTTCTGCATTTACTGTGTGAACCACATGAAAAAGATTAGGCAAATCCTAAATCCTTACCCACGCCATCATCACTAAAATGGTAGGATTTTCCATGTGATCTCAGACGTTACCACATGAAAATATATCAGTTGGTCTTAAATTGGCCACACTTCATAGAGCTAAAGCATTTAACTGGACCGAAGAAAGCAGATTCATGTTGGACACGAAGAAAAACAAGCATAAAGACCTGGTGATACTCTAATGTTGTTGTAGCAGTAGCATGACTCACATAGTTCTTATCTTCTTGCATCTCAACTCATCAGTATTGGTAAAATGCTCTGTTTGAAACGATGCGGAGTAAGCTCCGTATGATATTGTCCCTTAATGTTTGCCATTCCTAACCACTTGCGATCATTGTTGCAATGCAAGAGATGTTTATCACTAAACCTGGCCATTAGCTCAAGTTGGTTGACCATAACTAGCCCACTGAGAAATCTCATGGTAGGAGCAACATAGGTTCCCATATTCTTTTTCCTTTTATTTTCCTTCTTGAGGGAAGCTAAATTAACTGGTGGTGATGCCTGTATTGATGACACGTCAATCCGGTACTTCAGGTCCCATATTTCCGCCTCATAGTCCTCCATCATCCAGACATCCATATATGTCAAGCGGCTATCGTGACTACATATGGTCTGGAGTCAGTGTCTCCCACTGTGAGGACATGTAGCGTGATTTCATTCCTGAAGCACCCTGAGGACCAGAGCACCCTCTATTCCCCGGTTGCATCGTGCCGGTAAAGGCCAAGTATGGCATTGTTTAGCCGGACTTGAGGCTGCGGCAGGGGAGCAATCTGGTGGGTAGCCGGGTTGCATATATAGAACCTTGACCCCAGCTGACAGTGGGAGACAATGAGGAAGCCATGGCTGGCAGCGTGGACATCGACCCACTAGAGCAAGGTCCAGAGCTGTTGACAGGCCATGCTGTCGCTGGAGCCACGGAGGCTGCCGAGGTGGCCTCCTTCTTCCTCGACGATAGGCAGCGACGCCTGGAGGCGGTGGTGAGAGTAAATAGCATAAAACTACTACTTAAAAGGCTATGGTTTCAAAAAACTACCAGTTTTTAATTTTTCTCAGATAACTACCAAGTGAGCGGTCGGCAATTTCAAAAAACCCAAAACACTCGTTGCTAGCTATTTAAACTGTTTTATGACAGGTCGGGCCCGCCCCTAAACAATCCGTTTGTTTGACCGTTATCTTACATGTGGGACCCATATGTAAGTTCTCTCTTCTTTCTCTATCTTCTCTTCTCTCCTCTGGCTCTTTCTTCTTCCTCTCCCCCTGCCCGACTACCCCCATCCGCCTACGGCCACCTCCACCATCTGTCGCGCGTTAAGACAAGGTCGATGGCAGGAATGAAGGCTACGCGGAGGTGCAGCCGCATCGCAGGAGCGCGGGCCGTTGCCATCCGTGTGCCATGGCTAGGAGCACGCTCGCAGCACCCAGGAGCACGGGCCGCCGCCAGCTGCGCCAAGGAGCACGGGCCGCCACCAGCCGCGCCATGGCCAGGGGCTCGGGCCATCGCGCAAAGGAGCACGGGCCACCGCGCGCCATGGCTAGGAGCAACGGCAGCGGTCGGCAGGGAATTCCGCCACCTAGTCTGTCGCCCGCCTCGTGCCGAGGAACGCAGCGGCCGAGCCGCCTCCTTTCGCCTGGTCGGCGACCTGGCTGCCGGCGCCATTTTTCTGGGCACACGCGAGTTATCCTTAAGGGCCCGATTGTTTTTTTTTCTAAAAACATTCAGAGACATGATTGCTTTTTTAAGAAAACTTACAGGAGTTGTCGGTAAATGTATAAAAGAACATATTTTTTATATTAGAATATGACAAAGGAACACTGACACGTGGACTCCACATGTAAGGTAACAGTCAAACAGACAGTCAGATCAACGGTTTTCTTACATGCGGGTTCTGACTGTCATAATTGCGATCAATTTTAAAACATTCTATGATTAGGGTTTTTTGAAATAGCCGACCGCTCACTTGGTAGTTATCTGAGAAAAAATAAAAACCGATAGTTTTTTTAAACCCTAGCCTGTAAAGTACTAGTAGTTTTATGATATTTACTCCGGTGGTGATCGACGGGCATGGAGGTGGCGCTGCGCCACGACGAGCGGACGGCGCGGCAGCGGCCGACGTCTTTGGGCGGCAGCAGCATGAGTATCTTGTCGACGAGGATCTCCTCGCACAGGTCGTCCAGCTTGCTCCCGTTCTCCCCTTCCATCACCGCCGGTGCTCCGGCCGGCGGATTGGGTGAAACAAACGAACGCGCCAGTGCCCAGGACCGGCTCGGAAGATGGACACGAGAGAGCACGAACGTGTGCTCGCCTGCGTAGCGCCGGGATGATATACGGCGGTGCTCCGGCCGGTCAGGCGAGAAGTTGATATCCAGGCGAGTGAGGGAACCAGAACAGCAGCTACGTGGGCTTCACTCAATGGTAGTAACTCGCGGCCGGCGATCGATGATAGGCGGCCGACACGCCTGCGCGGTGCACGCCGCCTCGTTCTCATCGTCTTTTTTTTGTTCGAATCCTCGCCGCCGGTTTCAGATCGCGCGGCCATGGCGCAGCGCACGGGTGCTGCGTGCGCCGCCGCTGTCCTTTGCTTCGCCACTAAGCAAGCGCGCGTCGGCCGGCCACGTGGAGGCCCCAGAGAGCGCCAGCAGAGCATATTCCCAAGCCCACGTGGCGCGTCTAGATGCTGGTACCGGGACAGCGCAGCATAGGCATCGGCGAATGTGTATTGCAGCGTACACGCACGCTTCTTCTCTTGTCCTCTATCTTCTCATAGTAACAGCACAGGCAGAAGAAGCTAGGTAGCGAACCTCGGGCGGTGCACGGGCGGTGAGCATGGAGAGGGACGGGAGGAAGGAGGGCGAGACGCCGCCGGCGGTGGCGAGAGGCGCGGCGTCGTTGGGCGTGTCCGTGCAGGAGTGGGTGCAGCACATGAAGGCCAGCGTGGTGGGCGTGTGGCGGAAGGCGACGGCAAGGAGCGAGCAGGAGGCGGCGGAGGCGGACCTGCGCGCCGCCAAGGAGCAGGTGGAGGCCACCGACGAGGCCGAGGCCAAGAAGAAGCGCCTCGCCGGCTGATCCAGGTCACCACGGCGCAGACTGCAGAGTAACCCATCGCTTTCGCCTGCTCCGTCATCTGGGCTTTTTCTTTCCTCTGCTGTTTGCAGAGCTTCCACTTTGTAGTAGAGTGGAACTGTGCAAGTGTGGTTTGTTTACCTCTTATGATAGACTAGTTTTACTGTATGGGTGTGTATCTGAAACTGCATCCTGTATGTAATACTGATGATCTAGACCAATCTCAACAGCCGTTCTACTGTACGTTATGCACCTTCAAAATTCAGATGCAGAAATAGTAACTGAAATTTCTGCATGTAATGCCCATGTTGCATGTAATGCTGTCTAGCCGAGTACTTTCTGACTAAACCAAGCCAGTAGGGCATATATCAGTGCAGATTATTTCAGAAAATGCCTAGGCTGATAACACTGGATCTATTTCATCCTAGCACAGAATGAAATAAGAGGATTTCCTAGGATACTTGGAAGCATCGAGTGCATGCAGAATGAAAAGAACTGTCCATTTGCTTGGCAGGGGTTGTACAAAGGCGCCAAAAGCGGTTGCAGTGTGGTACTTGAGGGAGTGGCCACACGGGACCTTTGGATTTGGCACTATTTCTTTGAGATGCCAGGAACTCACAATGACATAAACGTCCTGCAGTGCTCCTCAGTCTTTGCCAAGCTTGTTGAAGGTCATTCTCCTCCGGTGAATATCGAGATCAATGGACGATAGTACAACAAGGGGTACTATCTAGCTGATGGCATCTATCCGAAATAGTCGACATTTATGAAAACCATCTCAAACCCTGTGCCAGGAGGCAAGAACGCCTGGTTTGCGAAGGTTCAGGAGGCTTGCAGGAAGGATGTCGGGCGGGCATTTGGTGTGCTCCAATCTTGATTTGCTGTTGTACGGCTCCCTGCTCTGACCTGGTCGAAAGATCAAATGTGGGAGATCATGACTTGCTGTGTTATCTTGCACAACATGATTATTGAGAGCGAGCAGAAAGAGCCAGTGTTTGACACTAAACCATATTACAAGCAGGGTTCTCTTGCCCAAGTTGATCACCAGCTACCAGCAAATTAGACTGACTACCTCAATATGCGTCAGGAGATCCGAGACCCACAAATGCATCAAGAACTGCAACACGATCTGGTGGAGCACCTATGGAGGCTTAAGGGCGAGACCGGGAATGACGTGTGATGAAACTTGAGTTTTTATTTGTTAAACTATATAATCTGTATTAAACTATTTGTTGAACTATTTGATTTATGTGATGAAACACGTCGAACCATGCCGAACTATGTGATGAACTAATTGTTTTCTATTTGTATGCGAAATTTCACGCCGAAACACGCCGAACCGCGTCGAATATGGGCCGATTCACGTAGCTATCGGGCCATTTTTGGACATAATTGGGCCGAAATCGGCGCCTGGGGGCGACCTGGGGGGGCGGCGGCTGGGTGCCGAACCGCCCCCAGCGCCGAGTTTATCGCCGGCTCACCCCTAGGCCGCTCTTTTTCGGCGCCCTGGGGGGCCGAACGGCCGGAGATGCTCTTATATCCATCGAGCGCGTCGAGTGTCGCATGCTGTAGAGAAGGCGATGACGCCGTCGACAGTCCAATGCTCCTGGAATCGTTGGCTCCCACTGTTAGCGTGGTATCATTCCTGCCGCAGCTGGCTGAGGGCCAGAGCACCCTGTATTCCCTGGTTGCATCGTGCCGGTAGAGGCCGAGTATGGTGTTGCTTGGCCGGTACTCAGTCTGTGGCATGAGAGCGATCTGGCAGGTGGCCGGGTTGCATATGTGGTACCTGGACCCTAGCTGGCACTGGGAGACCATGAGGAAGCCATGGCCGGCAGCGTGGAGACTGACCAACGGGAGCTTGGGCTAGAGCCGCTAGCTGACCATGCTGTCCACGGGGCCACGGAAGACGCCGAGGCACGTCCTTCTCCCTCGACGATGGGCAGCGATGGCTGGCGGCGGTGGTGGTCGAGCATGAACTCGGGCGTGGAGGTGGCGCTGCGCCACGACGAGCGGACGGCGCGACAGCGGCCGACGTCCTTGGGCGGTAGCAGCATGAGTATCTTGTCGACGGGGATCTCCTCGGGAAGGTCGTCCAGCTCGGTCTCTCTCCCGTCCTGCGTCATTGCCGGTGTTGGCGCCGCCTCCTCGCAGCGCCGCACTTCTTCTTCTTCCTCTCCTCACACAACTCTCACTTGTGTTTCTCTCTTCTTCTCTCAAGAACACACACAAGGGAAAGAAGACTCAACACACACACGCACGCATACCTCACCAGAGAGAAACTAGCTTTGCCTCTTCCTCCCGGTGAGACACACGTATGCTACATCTTTTTCTCCAGCCCTCACGGCCTCGATCTTTTCATTAACTCAAAGCAGTACATATATACACAAAGACCCATGTACTCACGCCACTAACCAGGCACCATTCCCGCCCACTAACACCATGCACGAGCACTACTCAGCTAACTTATCTCCATGACCTTATCTCCTCCTAGAATCCCTTTAGGAGTGCACAACCGGCTAACAACTTATGCATGCATGCAAACTAATCCACTCCACCCACGAATTCGAAGCTAGCTAGCTATAACTAACAATGACTTGACCGAATCACTCCGCCACACTTGTTGCTGCTGGTCAGCCTTCACTGGTCTCACGTACCACATCGCTTCACACGGCGTTGCTGCATCACACAGCTCCATGGAATCTCACCTCCCACACCGGCCGGCGTCGCACGGCCAGCTCGGCATCTCGCCTCTTGTACGCCCAAATGAAGTTTCACCTGCTACAACTCCCTAGAACCTAACTAGCTATATGCATGGATAAAATCAAACTAAAATGCAGATACAATATATCAAGATTAGTGCTAACAGCCGGTGCTTTGGCCGGCGGGTCAGCTCAAACAAACGAACGCGTCGGTGCTCGACCAGATCGACTGGCTCGGAAGGTGGACACGAGAGAGCAGGAACGTACGTGTGCTCGCCTGCGTAGCGCTGGGATGATATACGGCGGTGCTCCAGCCGGTCATTCGAGAAATTGAGATCCAGGCGACTGAGGGGAACAGAACATCAGCTATCTCGGCTTCACTGATGGTAACTGACGAGGCCGGCGATCGATGATGGGGCGGTGCACGCCGCCTCGTTCCCATCATCGAATCCTCGCCGCTGGCTCCAGATCGCGCGGCCGTGGCGCAGCGCATGGGTGCTGCGTGCGCCGTCAACCTCCTTTGCTTCGCCACTAAGCGCCAGTTCTTTTGCTGGCTTTTTTGGGCTTCCAGAATAAGCTGCCCCCTACCCAGTTTATTCTAGAAGCCCAATCAAATTTGTTCTTTTAGAAGCCTAGTACTAGGCTTCTAAAAAAACAAATTCAAGGTCACCACGGCGTTCATCCCACGTTTCAGTCCGTCGCTTTCGTCTGCTCTGCTCCGTCATTTGGGCTTTTTCTTTCTTCCAATCTGCTGTTTGTAGTGCTTCCTTCCACTTTGTAGTGGAGTGGAAGTGTGGTTTGTCTACCTCTGATAAGACTAGTTTTATAGTACATGTGTATATCTGAAACTGCAGCCTGTATGTACTGATGATCCAGACCAATCTCAGCAGCCGTTCTACAGTATGTTATGCACCTTCAAAATTCAGATGCAGAAATAGTAACTGAAATTTCTGCATGTAATGCTCATGTTGCATGTAATGCAGTCTAGCCGAGTACTTTCTGACCAAACACAAGCCAGTAGGGCATATATCAGTGCAGATTATTTCAGAAAGTACCTAGGCTGGATCTATTTCAGAAGTAAACAGCAGGACAACAGATCATGGGTTGACTTGGCTGCAAGCTTTCCATGGCCTTCACTATGCTTTCAGATCTCCCATGTTTTATTGTGTTTTTCCAGCAACACCTGAGATAAGCTGCACTGGATGAACCTGTCGATCGAGCGAAAATGATCTGAAGTCAAATTCCATGAATGCTCGATGCAGAAGTTTCAGAGATCACCTCTAAAATCATTTAGGATGCCCGGGAAGGCGGTATTCTACAACAATGGAAGATTTCAGTACCAAATACTCCCGTATTCTACAACAACTGAAGATTTCAGTTCCAAATACTCCCGTATTCTACAACAATGGAAGATTTCAGTACCAAATACTCCCTCTGTTCCATAGTATAAAAATGTTTTTGTCACTACACTAGTGTCAAAAACGTTTTTATATTATGGGACGGAGGGAGTATCTCACAAGTAACAATTTATTCAGTACTGAATTTTGGCATGGATACAGAACACAACACAACCTTTCCGAGCGGGATAAATCAGTTGAGAATCGTCTGAAACCTACACTTCATTTGCATGGAATATTGGAATGTGACAACTATATGAACATTTTCGCCTGACATTTCATATCTGCCGGTTCTTCTCTTTCATCAGGATGCTTCTACACTTTATATGCCTTTCATCAGTAAACTCTTTTTGCAACTACCAAGAAAGAACAACTTCAGCACAACTACCTAAAACAACTAAATAAACTTCACAGGGTCACAATGCGGTGGGCGTTCATGTTTGCATGTGATGCACACACAAGAGGTGGAACAAGCTTACTAGTATATGTCCAGCTATGTACATTCTGAGCAAGCACAAACTAGTAGGGCAGATACCCAGAAGATACCCAGGCTGTAACACTACAGATCTATTTGAGGTACAGATTATGACAATTCGGAATTCAAACTGGACCAGGTAGAACAGCTGAGCAGTGACACTGGAACTCTCGCCGAACAGAATTAGACGGCAGGACCACAGATCATGGACTGTTGCTCCATGGCTGTAAGATTGCCATGGCGTTCACTGGGTTTCTGACCTACCATGATTTATAGGCGACACATAAGCTAAGCTCTTGTGGACAAACCTGTCATGGGCATATCCAATCAAAATGATCTGAAGTCACAGAATTCCATGAATAATCACCTCTGAAATAATTTATGGTACCTACGGAGGCCATATTCTACAATCTACTTCAATGCAAAATTTCACTGCCAATATCTCATAAATAACATTTTGATAAGACTTTTGGCATGGATATGGACCACAGCCCTCCCAAACAAGCCAAGGATCATCAAAACCTGCATCTCATTTTCATGAATTTTACAGCTTTGAGGAGCATCTTCACTGATATTTCATATCTGCCACTCTTTCTTCATCAGAATGCTTCAATACCCTACATGCATCTGGTGTCTCAGCTGTTCTAGTCCTGCCTGGTCTATTAGGGGTACACATCCGGAATTCAAGCTGGAGCAGGTAGAACAGCTGACCAATGCTGAGACACCAGAACTCTTGCCTAACAGAAATAAACAGCAGGATTCTAAACTGCACGCTTGTGGCATCCACTGGGTTTACTGATCTCCCATGATTTATTGTGTTCTTCCAGCAACACCTACGCTCAGCTGCTGTCGACGAACCTGTCGAGAGAGCATATCCAGCAAAAAATGGTCTAAAGTCGCAAATTCCATGATTACTCGGTGCAGAAGTTTCAAAGATCACCTCCAAAATAATTTATGGTGCTCGGGTAGGCCATATTCCACATCTATGCAAACTTTCAGTACCAAATATCTCACAAGTAACATTTTATTTGATACTGAATTTTGGCATGGATATGGATCATAACCTTCACGGACTCAATAAATCAAGCTAAGGATCATCAAAACCCACACCTCATGTAAATGGATTTTACAACTTTAGGAACATGTTTGTCTGATATTTCATATCTGCCATTTTCTCTCTTCATTACGATGCTTGGATAGTCTATATGCCTCTAATCTCTATATATTACTGGTTGCACACTCTTTTCGAAATAGCTATTGGCAAGTACATGCTAAAACTACTCAAACGAACAAATTTCTACACAACCTATGCAAAAGTAAACCAGCCCAGACACCTCAAAGACCGAAGTAAAATACAAACAGGTGCGGTCCTGTCCTAGCATGGATCTACGTCCAGTGTTGGAGATGGACTCGCGTTCGTGGAGGTCGACATTTGGCGTCGTGGTGGCGTTGATGGCGGAGGACCTGCCAAGGCTCGCGCAGGTGGAGGTCGTCGTTTGGCGTTGTGGTGGCGTCGATAGCGGAGGACTTGCCAAGGCTCGCGCAGGTGGAGGTCGTCGTTTGGCGTCGTGGTGGCGTCGATGACGGAGGACCTGCCAAGGTTGACACCTCAATCTACTCTGAAGATGGCGGCGACGATACATGTGAGTGTGTCGGGCCGGTTTGTGCCCCTCACATGGCATATGGCTCTGTCGGGGCCTCCGGCTTTAGATGTTAGGCTTAGGTGAGAGGTCTGGGTATGTGGCCCAGCTTGCACCCCCTTCATCATATGGATAGGAGTAGCGGTAGATTGTCAAGATGGTGGATTCAGACATATTATTGTTCTACTTTGTAAGGCCCTTGGAAATAATCAACAAAATGGCCGCATGCATCTCCCAGATGCAGAGGCCGGGGTCATCCTCTTTTTCTAAAAAAATAACCAACACTAAACAAGAAAAAAGTAATAATGTTTCCTCGTAATACAAACTACGCATTTTGTAGCCATATATTGTTGCTACTTTAGTTTATGAGGGGATACAGTAGTGCCACTTATTCGTGTTGATCCCCGCAACATTTTTCCCTAGCTTCGCCCCATGTCGTCAGTGATCGGCACGACAAGGGGACCTTGGTATCTCCGACGGCACACGCGCTTTGCCGTCTCTTTTATTTGGCCGGTTCGTGTGTACGCTGCGTCTGCCTCCGGTAGCACCGAAGAGCGGAGTTTACCGCGTAATTTCCGTCAATGGAAGCAGAGTGACGCTGCGATGTCATTGCCTGACTACACATATATATACGGCATCGATCCATCCAGGGTGTGCAGTAGAGGTCTTTAGCTAGGAACTGTAAAACATCTCAGCGCACAAAACACGTACATGGCAGACCACGAGCAGATCGACGTCCACGACGACCACAGTAGTGTGGGTTCACAAGATGCGCAGGTACCTATTATACTTGCTCTTACTTCACCGACACAGCAGCGGACGGTGATAAAAACACTAGACGTCTAGACTGGTGTTTGAGAGAGTGTCATGGTTTCCGTTCGGAAATGCATGACCTCATGTAAAGCATGAGGCAAACTTTGTCATGTATCCTTGACCACAAGATGACTAAATTTTGTATTTGACAATATATGCCACTGCATTTGTCATAAAAATTAGTATGACATCATATTCGTACGAAGTTATACTTACATCTTGACACAATGATTAATGGTCGAATCTTGTCATGAGACCATGCATGCAAAATCTTAAATATGATCCATTTTATAACGGATGAAGTGCATATTATTACTATCCATAGGAAATATATGCCATGCTAATTAGTCGATTGGTTGCGTCGCAGAATATCAGGCTCCTGGTTGACATTGGCGGTAGGACCATTGAGATCCCGCTCAAAGGCAATCTCGCTCTGCAGACACAGAACATGGCTCCACGTCAAGCTCCTGCTACTGTGGTGGCCGATCAGCAAGCGGAGGAGGACGGGGCGTACGTGCATCAGATGGGCGGGTGGCTTATGACGGTTGCGACCCTCTTTGTCAGCATGTCGTTCCAGGCGGCGATGCAGCCGCCGGCGTGGATGCCGACCGACCTGTTTCGATTCAACGTGGAAAGAAAAAAAGCTAAATTCGGCGATCGGGTGATTATTACAAAGGATGGTCCCACTGGTCGGGCAGCCGTGATGGGAAGGTTTTATATGCTCGCCAACATGGTTACCTTCGGGATGGGTCTGGGTGTACTGGTGATGTTGCTTCTGATGAAGAAATCACCGCCTACACCTGCTGTCAAGGCCATATCGGGGATGATGGCAGTCCTCGCCCTATCTGTCGCGTTGTCTTTCGCAATTGGTACAGCCTCTAACAACGTAGGCGTGCTGTTTCTTATTATTGGTGTTCTTGTAATGTGCGTCTCCGTAGCTATGTCGCAAGTGCCTGACGACGTGTTTGATAAGTCGTCATAGTGGGTCAATATATATGATGGAACTATGACATCATATAATTTATCTTTATCTTTATTTTTACCTAATAATAAATGACGGAAGCTTTCATAGTTCTCCATATGTCACCTCTGTATATCTGTTGATTTTGTGTTAACAATAAGGATTGATGGCTGAGATTTAAAAAGAAAACGCCGAAAAAAACTATTCGTATGTACGTTGCTTGATGAGTTGGCCCAAAAGAGACAACCCATCATTTCCAAGTCCAACGTCCCATCTGTGCCCGCAACTCATCATAGAACAAAGTCACATACAACTCGGAAACAAATCCAGAGGACGAGACGCTATAAAGACAAGATAATCCTCTCGCTTTCCTTCTCACAAACAAATTGATGAACATGTGGTTCGTCTGGTGCAGTCAGCTGCTAGAGGACCGGTGGAAGCTCCACGACGACGGTGGTGGAAGCGTCCTCGAGCCGGCTGACTAGAGGCTCGCCGCCGACAAACTTGACGAGAGCCATGCAGACTGACTGATGTTGCTGAGCCACACGTGTAACAACGCTAGCAGGGGATGCATACTAGAGGCCATCAATCGGAGGCAAGCCACCGACGAGTTTGACGAGGGGGACGCTTCTACTGCCGGGCCTGGGGTGCAGCCAACGGGGAGTGGCTGAGGGGCGGCTGGGTCATCTCACCACCGGCGATGGGTCAAGCACTCATGCTCAAGCGGCCACAACTCAGGGGCACCCAGTGTGCTCACTGATGATGACGAGTCGCTCGGCACATCCCTTAACTTCGAGTATGCACACCATCGACTTTCTCCACGTTCACCACCCGAACAGCCCCATCAGTAGCTCGGTCGTGCTGCCGCATGGGATGCTCGATGCCCCCAGTCCCCTCGAGTCCCGGCCGCGCACCCTCGAGCATCTCCGTGTCCCCTCGTCACAAACGCGTCCCCCGCGTCGCCCTCCCTGGCGGCGACGGGGGAACCCAGATCCCCGCGCCTTACACCCTTCCCATCTCCCTCCCCACCTCGCCGCCACCGGAGGAACGGCCGGCGAAGCCGGCGCCGGCTCCCGGGATGGTGGCGGCGGGGCGACTTGGCTGGATCCAGCGATCCCCCCAATCTGATCGCTCCCTTTCAGTGGTGAGGGTCCGGATCTGAGGCGGCGGCCTCGCTGGTGCGGACGGCGCTCCTCCGGCGGCAGGGAGTGCTCGTCGGTGAGGTAGGCCGGTCCCCCTCGGCTGCGCGGGCAGCGCGGTCCCGGTGGGCGCAGGTCATGGCGCGGGGAGGCCCCGGGCTCCCCTCGTCATATCGAAGGCGATCCTGGTCCGCTCGTGATGCATGACCTCCGGCCGGCCTGGATCTCCGGCGTACACGCGCCTGCTGATGTTGTGGCTGCTTCGGAGGTGGCGGCAGGGTGCTTGGCCGGGGGAAACCCTTGACCGCCGGCGGCGGACACGGCGTCGATGGCGTCCCGGACGCCATTCCCTCCTTGGTGGCGGCGCCGAGGCTAAACCTCCCCTGCCCCCCCCCCCCCCCTTCCCCTGCGCCCGGGTGAAAACCCTAGCCCCGGTGCTAAGCGGCGGCGGCGCCACAGCGTCGTCACCTTCTTGAAGGCGCCGACTTGGGCATGGGGATGCTGGGTGTGCATGGCGAGCTTGTCTGGTTCCTGGTGGCGGCCCGCCTGGTCTACTGCGTCGCAGCTCCGG
The DNA here is from genome assembly GCA_963921465.1 of Triticum timopheevii. Classification (NCBI taxonomy): domain Eukaryota; kingdom Viridiplantae; phylum Streptophyta; class Magnoliopsida; order Poales; family Poaceae; genus Triticum; species Triticum timopheevii. The sequence goes on along the minus strand of OY997274.1, from coordinate 628,042,779 downwards.
GCAGTGTCTCGGGGCTGCGGTGCTTCTCTTCCGGCCGTGTCTCCGATGAGGACCTCGCCCTTCCTCACCTTGTACATGCCGTGGTGGAGCGGTACTTCATCTCACTCATTGATGGCGGCGAAGATCGGCGGCATGGCGCTGTGGAGGCTCGCCGCCCGATGCGCGGAGATGGACTCGCGCAGGAGGAGGTTGTTGTCTGGCGTCATGGTGACGTCGATGGCAGAGTGGCCAGACAAGGTAGAAGCCTCAATATGATCTGAAGACGGACCTGTGGAAGATGGCGGCGACGACACATGAGTGCGTCTGACCGGATTGTGCCCTAGACCCGGTATGTGGCTCGGCTGGGGCTTCCGAATATGTTTCGGTTTCCGGCCTTTTGATGTTAGGTTTAGGTGAGTGGTTTGGGTAGTGGCCCAGCTAGCACCCCTTCATCATTTTGGATAGAAGTAGCGGCATGTGTTGCCAAGATGGTGGATTCAGGCTCATTGTTGTAATACTCCCTCCGTCCCAAAATTCTTGTCTTAGATTTGCCTAGATACGGATGTATCTAATACTAAAACGTGACTTGATGCATCCGTATTTAGACAAATCTAAGACAAGAATTTTGGAACCGAGGGAGTACTTTGTAAGGTCCTCGAGAATAATCAATAAAGTGGCCGTATGCATCTCCCAGATGCAGAGGCCGGGGGTCATCCTCCTTTTCTAAAAAAAATCTCCGTGTCCCCTTGATCTGCCCCATGCAGCCGATCAACAGTGACGCCGGCTCGACCCCGGTGTCGCCATGGTGACCGTTGGCCATGGTGTTTTTGCTGTTGTGCGCTTGCCATACCAGCGGCGACAGCAGGATCGGCGAGCGAGCAGGCATGGCGACTTGGCGAGCTTCTTGGCAGCGTTGACCCACGCCGCTGCTGGCGGAGCAGTCTTGATCCCAACGAGCCAAGTTCGCTTCGGTGCCTCGACGCGGTGGCGTGCCGCCATGGAGGTAGAGCTAGCTAGATCGATCTGTGCCTACGGCTCGCGCTCTTGCCCTCCGGTCACCGGTGCGCGCAAGTGGGACTCGCGTCCGATGTGTGGGTGCGCGCAAGTGGATTGAGGTGATGATTAGAATTCCTTAGTATTCGGATGATGACAGGAATGACCAAGTCGATTAGTCAAGCCGCTGTTGGCTGGGAAATACTGTAGCGTGCTAATTTGTTCGAGCAAAGAACAACTAGCTAGCCAAGCGGTCAGTATTGGTGCAATTTCCTGATGGCCCGCTGCTTGCATGCGTCGCTCTGCAGGCCCAGAGGCCCTCATCAGATCAAACAAACAAAAAACGCATCGCTCAGGCTCAAAGTGGAGAAAAAAAAGGATGGGACAATTACTTCAATTTATTCATTTATTTCAGTTTAAAAAATATCCATGAAATAAAATCGTGTGCTATTTTTTCTAGCAGAAACATATTAGTGGATGTTGTCTACAAAATTGACATTCATAAAAATTAAAGCCATGCATTGATGTAGGATGGATTAACTTAAAGAATTATAACACACGTAGATAGGGGGATAAATGGCGACACATGATGCTTTATCAAAATAGAGTACATGGACGTGTTTGGGGAGATAGTCTTCAGCTATGCTTAATTACTAGGCTAGGACATGTGGTATTTTTTTTTTCCATTGCAATGCATGCATGAGCATGTTTTCTATAAGAAATAAAGGGACTGATACCCTAATTTTGATGGTTGCACATGTAAATAAGAAATAAGAAACCTAATAAAAGGAAAGACATGCATTTCATTTATCGGCATTGGTTGGTTCTAATAAAACGGGATTATGATTGGCTCGTGGGACTATGGCTGGTCGTGGCTCCATGTTGTGCTAACAAAATGTTGCTCATGCATGTAGAGCAGCCAGCCGCATGCAACCTTTGATGGATCAGTCAGCAATATTTTTAGTGGTGCGTACACAAACATCTTTAACCTAGGCACATCTAATCTTTTTCTTTAAATAGCAACTTGCAACCTTTGATGGATCTGTCGGCAAAAGTTTTAGTGGTACGTACCTAAATGTTCCTAAATACTGAAATACATGCGGCTTCCATCGAGGGTCTCTAATGCGGCACACGCGGCACTGCAACCCCTGCATTGCTTTCATGCCGCGGCGTGCGCCTCCTTGCCGTCCCACGTATCGTCTGGATGCTATCATGCCACGTTTGGTGGATGTTTTGGTACACATAAATTTTTTTCCCGTAGCAACGCACGAGCATTTTTGCTAGTATCTATTAAAGTATACAATAATTTTTTTCATGTTCAGGCATCAACCTAGTGGAAGCTTTTTTTAGGTTCAGACAAATTCGTAAGATAATAGTGAAGAACAAACTATGACAAGTGGTTGCAAAATAAGTTTTTATAACATGGCCCCCAATCAAACCCATTAAATGTCGTGCAAGGGCGCTTGCTAAGCTGTGTCACGTCGACATATATACTGTCCCTGTGATCGGCGGGTGCGTAGTTACCATCGACCCCAGATAACACCTCCCCGGTAACTTGCATCTATTATCCTCACCAGGAAGGCAACCCATTCACGCGACCTCCCTCTCTCTCGTTTCCTCTCCCATCTAACCCTCTGCCACTAGCATTGCCAGCCAGCGGCAGAGGAACTGGCTCCGCTCTCCCATGCAGCCACACCAGCTTCGTTTGCCTGGAGGGAGGAGAAAATGGCGGTGGCGGCTTTGATCTATGATCTGCCTTGATGCGGGTCCCCTCCAGTGAGCGCCTATGCGGCTGTTGGAAATATGCCCTAGAGGCAATAATAAAATGGTTATTATTATATTTCCTTGTTCATGATAATTGTCTATTGTTCATGCTGTAATTGTATTGATCGGAAACCATAATACATGTGTGAATACATAGACCACACCATGTCCCTAGTGAGCCTCTAGTTGACTAGCTCGTTGATCAACAGATGGTCATGGTTTCCTGACTACGGACATTGGATGTCATTGATAACGGGATCACATCATTTAGATATATTAAAACTGAGCACCCTCCCAGCCCTCTCAGGCCACCAGCATTTCTAATCATTAGATCGCCACTGTTAGTCGTTTTTGGCCATCGGATTCCCTATTTTATTCCACGTTTTCTCGCTAAGTGGGCTAGGCAGCTACTCCGGTGGCAATTTCTGAGCACTCTGGTTCATTGGGCCTAGCCGCCCCACAAAGCCCACGAAGAAATTTACACCAGAGAAAAGGGCGAGCGACTACTCTCGAGAAACCTAGGTACGCCGCGGCCGCTACCGTCCACGCTACCTCTCCCGTCACGCGACCTCACGCCACCTCGCCGCCGGCCTCCGGTCCTCCTATCCTCTCTCCCAAAGCCACCGACCTCATCTCCCACCCTCTCCTCCTACCTCATCAGAAGAGAAGAGAAGAGAAGAGAAGAGGGAGATTGACCAGGTCAGGCGCCGACCATGGCGGCGGCCAGATCCGCCACGGCTGCAACCACCTCGCCAAGGATCAGGATCTTGGCCACCACGGAGATCGCAACCAACGACCAGTCCGTCATGCGTCACCTTCACCGACACCGTGGCTCATCGGCAACGCGACCATGAACCAGGCCGCCACGAACCCCGTCGGCACTATCTTCGGTGAGAACTGCCAACTGACTGTCACTTGCTAATTTCCCCTTTTTTGTTTTGTTTAGGGGCAGTCTTTGTTTTGCATGGTAAGGGCAGTCCTTCTGTTAGTTAATCAAGTTTCTCAGGTTCATGGGTTTGTGTCACGGCGTTCTGTGCTTGTGTTGCATATATATTTATCAAAGTAGTATCGACAATGTAGACAACTAGACATGCCCAGAGCCTTGCATCCTTGCCATCTCATTCTTCAGTTGTCAAATGCTCAGTCAGCAATTCAGATTCCTGCATCTTTTTTCCAGTTTTTTCCCATATTGATCTATGTATTATGGTGAATCCTTCAAGATGCCATAAGACAATATAGAAGTTTGGGATTAATTCTTGGCTGAAACATATAAAAAATACAAGTATGTACGAGTTGTTGGATGGAGAGTTAGCCAGAATTCCACTAGGAGTCAGGACAGTGGCGGTGGAGCCTGTAGTGTCAGAGCACCGCTGTCGTCGTTCCCGCTCCATAGACCACCAACTGGATTCACCGCTGCCTAGATGAAAGCAAGGGAACCCATCCAGATTCGTCTGATGTGTTCAAGAAATCAACATTGTTGTCATACATGACAGGCTGATTAACAGGGTCAGTGGATAAACACACATCTTGTTAAAAGTAAAATAATGTGTATTTGTGTATATGATGAGAGATGAAAAATCTGAGTTGTCATGCTTGTGCATTAGCATGGTTCAGGAGTTTTAGCTGGTGCTTTTCAAGATCAATAAGATGGAGTGTTTGTTCGCTGATCCATTAAGTCCACAATGCACGTGCGTACAGGAATTTTCTGCTTGTATTGGACAATGAAAATGTCTTTTTTTTCATTCTAATGTAATTACTATGGAGTCACTCACTCACTCCCACTCTTGTTTTTAGCATATTGCTGGGACCCTGGAGATATAAAACACACTGTTTACCATTCTATAGGAACCATAAGCAATAGATGGCAAAGACGTCTTCCTAATTGTAGAATCATGCTCGCTTTTTGGGCACACACATACGTATATCGTAATTTGTAATACTAACAAGCCAGATCTACTCGAGCAAATGTACCCGCCACTTTCTTCGGACATATAATTGCCCATAGAATCGTGCCGGCTTTGATAGCCGGAACTGGAAGGGACATTATCTGTCTTGTTAAAAGTCTTGATCGTATATACTAAGGTCATAGGACTCCACATGCTACCAGTTTCATATGAAAAACAATCTTCACAAAACCTGATCCCCACCTACGTCGACTCACATCCAAACCATTGGCATCCAATTACCTCTTATATACAACCTCCACCTGAGCCTAGGACTGATTACTTAGAACAGTATTATTCTTTTTTTAGATATATAAATATGTGTGCATAGGCGAATCATTGATGTTGGAATGATGTTGATACTTGGTCCACAATATGATCTCTGTTAATACGATAGTGCATTTCCCTCAAAAATTTCCCTGTTCTTACTGGTCTTTGATCTTCTTTACACAAAACAGAATGGAATTCTTGGATTTGAAGAAATTTCCCTTGCATCTCCTGGCAAGAAAATTGACTGTACATTCAGAAAAGAATCATGGTATTTGCATGGATAGTTTACCTTTAAATATGGCAGTAGATTACAGAAAAAATTCTACTATGAAAATGACACATAATAGAAAAGTCTGCACCATACAGTGGCACTTATTATACCTTGCATCTCCCATACGATAACTTGTAGTATGAATTTCTGCTTAGAGTGATTAGATGGACCTGGAAGAAATGTACAGCCACTGGCACATTTTTGTAGAAGGTTATAAATTTGGAAATAAATTGTAGCGCCTGCTTTACTGTTATCTTCCTTTTAAATTATAGCTTTTGATCTTTTCATCTTTACATGTTGTTTAACATCCTATGCAGCTTGACTTTGATTCAAAGTGCATGAACCTGAATGCAGGCATCATTTTGACTGGAAGGCCTTTCTTTTTTCATTCTTTGGGATCAGCAAACATCGTTGTGTAATTCAATACCTGGATGGTTTTGGGCGGCTTTATAATTTAGTAAACAATACTGACAGCACACTTAATTGAAATATTTTGTGTGTTTCTTGTGCTCACCTTGCAAGACCCTAAAAACAAGATGATAAAGAATCTGGTATACATTTCCTAATTAAATGTCTGTCTTATATTGCAATTTATATTATTATCAATGATTGTTTGATGAATTAAATTTCTGTCTTATCAATGATTGTTTGATGAAATATATCTTACCTTTACTAACATAGTAAAGCTATGTTTAGAAGTATCCATTAACTAACTTGTGAGGAGATCAAAATCATGCTTACTCAATATCATAAATAATGAATGAACATGTACAATAATCAGTTGGGTACCTTCTTTTAGTTTGAGGGTTCATGATTTGGATAGTGTTTATTGATGTTGGTTTAAATAAGTGTCAATTAATTTGGATTGGAGGGAGTATCATGTTTTGTTGTGTCATATATATTATTGAAATCCCTACCACTCTATTGATAAAATGGACGGGCGTGGCAACGCGCGCCATCAATGATCTAGTTAGGAGAATGATGTGATGGACAAGACCCAATCCTAAGCATAGCACAAGATCGTGTAGTTCGTTTGCTAGAGCTTTTCTAATGTCAAGTATCATTTCCTTAGACCATGAGCTTGTGTAACTCCAGGATACCGTAGGAGTGCTTTGGGTGTGCCAAATGTCACAACGTAACTGGGTGGCTATAAAGGTGCACTACAGGTATCTCTGAAAGTGTCTGTTGGGTTGGCACGAATCGAGACTGGTGTCACTCCGTGTGAGGAGAGGTGTCTCTGGGCCCACTCGGAAATGCACCATCATAATGAGCTCAATGTGACTAAGTAGTTAGTCACGGGATCATGCATTACGGAACGAGTAAAGTGACTTGCCGGTAACGAGATTGAACGAGGTATTGGGATACCGACGATCGAATCTCGGGCAAGTAACGTACCAATTGACAAAGGGAATTGTATACGGGATTGCTTGAATCCTCGACATCGTGGTTCATCCGATGAGATCGTCGTGGAACATGTGGGAGCCAACATGGGTATCCAGATCCCGCTGTTGGTTATTGGCCGGAGAGCTGTCTCGGTCATGTCTGTGTGATTCCCGAACCCGTAGGATGTACACACTTAAGGTTCGATGCGCTAAGGTTATAAGGAAGATATGTATGTGATTACTGATGTCTACTACACAACCTTCTTCTTGTAGACGTTGTTGGGCCTGCAAGTGCACAGGTTTGTAGGATAGTAGCAAATTTCCCTCAAGTGGATGACCTAAGGTTTATCAATCCGTAGGAGGCGTAGGATGAAGATGGTCTCTCTCAAACAACCCTGCAACCAAATAACAAAAAGTCTCTTGTGTCCCCAACACACCCAATACAATGGTAAATTGTATAGGTGCACTAGTTCGGCGAAGAGATGGTGATACAAGTGCAATATGGATGGTAGATAAAGGTATTTGTAATATGAAAATATAAAAACAGCAAGGTAACTAATGATAAAAGTGGACGTAAATGGTATTAAACAAGGCCTAGGGTTCATACTTTCACTAGTGCAAGTTCTCTCAACAATAATAACATAGATAGGTCATATAACAAGCCCTCAACATGCAACAAAGAGTCACTCCGAAGCCACTAATAGCGGAGAACAAACGTAGAGATTATGGTAGGGTACGAAACCACCTCAAAGTTATTCTTTCAGATCAATCTATAAAAGAGTTCGTACTAGAATAACACCTTGAGACACAAATCAACCAAAACCCTAATGTAACCTAGATACTCCATTGTCACCTCAAGTATTCATGGGCATGATTATACGATATGCATCACATAATCTCAGATTCATCCAACCAACACAAAGTACTTCAAAGAATGCCCGGAAGTTTCTATCGGAGAGTCAAGAACGTGTGCCAACCCCTATGCATAGGTTCCCAATGTCACGAAACCCGCAAGTTGATCACCAAAACATACATCAAGTGGCACATGATATCCCATTGTCACCACAGGTAATCACGGCAAGACATACATCAAGTGTTCTCATAAAAGACTCAATCCGATAAGATAACTTCAAAGGGGAAACTCAATTCATCACAAGTGAGTAGAGGGGGAGAAACATCATAAGATCCAACTACAATAGCAAAGCTCGGGATACATCAAGATCGTGCCATAGATGGAACACGAGAGAGAACACGAGAGAGAGAGATCAAACACATAGCTACTGGTACGTACATACCCTCAGCCCCGAGGGTGAACTACTCCCTCCTCGTCATGGATAGCGCCGGGATGATGAAGATGGCCACCGGTGATGGGTTCCCCCTCCGGCAGGGCGCCGGAACGGGCTCCCGAGAGGTTTTTGGTGGCTACAGAGGCTTGCGGCGGCGGAACTCCCGATCTATCTTCTGTTCTAGAAATTTTAGGGTACGTAGGTATATATAGGTGCAAGGGGTACATCGGTGGACCTCCGGGGTGCTCACGAGGCAGGGGGCGCGCCCAAGGGGGGTGGGCGCGCCCCCACCCTCGTGGACAGCCCGGGACTCCCCTGACATGCACTCCAAGTCTATCATGTTGCTTTCCTTCCAAAAATAACTTCTCCAGTTGATTTCGTTCCGTTTTGACTCCATCTGATATTCCTTTTCCTCGAAACACTGAAATAGGCATAAAACAGCAAATCTGGGCTGGGCCTCCGGTTAATAGGTTAGTCCCAAAAATAATATAAAAGTGGAAAATAAAGCCCAATATTGCCCAAAACAGTAGATAAAGTAGCATGGAGCAATCAAAAATTATAGATACGTTGGAGACGTATCAAGCATCCCCAAGCTTAATTCCTGCTCGTCCTCGAGTAGGTAAATGACAAAAAAGAATTTTTGATGCGGTGTGATACTTTGGCATAATTTCAATGTAAATCTTCTTAATTGTGAAATGAATATTCAGATCCGAAAGATTCAAGACAAAAGTTCATATTGACACAAAAATAATAATATTTCAAGCATACTAATCAAAACAATCATGTCTTCTCAAAATAACATGGCAAAAGAAAGTTCATCCCTACAAAATCATATGGTTAGGCCATGCTTCATTTTCGTCACACAAAGATGTTCCCAACTTCTGTACCCCCGATGACAAGCCAAGCAATTGTTTCATACTTAAATAATCTCAAACTTTTTCAACCTTCACGCAATACATGAGCGTGTGCCATGGATATAGCACTATGGGTGGAATAGAATATGATGATGGGGATTGTGTGGAGAAGACAAAAAAGGAGAAAGTCTCACATTGACGAGGCTAATCAACGGGCTATGGAGATGCCCATCAATTGATGTCAACATGAGGAGTAGGGATTGCCATGCAACGGATGCACTAGAGCTATGAATGCTCAACAAAATAAAACTAGTGGGTGTGCATCCAACTCGCTTGCTCATGAAGACCTAGGGCATTTGAGGAAGCCCATCGTAGGAATATACAAGCCAAGTTCTATAATGAAAAATTCCCACTAGTATAAAAAGACAACTTATGAGACTCACTACATGAAGAATAAGGTGCTACTTTGAAGCACAATATATGAGACTCACTATATGAAGAACAAGGTGCTACTTTGAAGCACAAGTGTGGAAAAATAGATAGTAGCATTGCCCCCTTTTTTTGGCCTTTCTTTTTTTTGCCTTTCTCTTTTTTTTGTTTGGGCAATGCTCTAATAATGATGATCATCACACTTCTATTGATTACAACATACGGATTACAGCTCGAAACTTAGAACAAAGATATGACTCTATATGAATGCCTCTGGCGGTGTACCGGGATGGTGCAATGAATCAAGAGTGACATGTATGAAAAATAATGCATGGTGACTTTGCCACAAATATGATGTCAACTACATGATCATGCAATGGCAATATGACAAAAGTAAAGTATGTCATGATGATGATGAACGGAACGGTGGAAAGTTGCATGGCAATATATCTCGGAATGGCTATGGAAATGCCATGATAGGTAGGTATGGTGGCTGTTTTGAGGAAGATATAAGGAGGTATATGTGTGATAGAGCGTATCGTATCACGGGGTTTGGATGCACCGCCGAAGTTTGCACCAACTCTCAAGGTGAGAAAGGGCAATGCACGGTACCGAAGAGGCTAGCAATGGCAGAAAGGTAAAATTGTGTATAATCCATGGACTCAACATTAGTCAAAAGAACTCATATACTTATTGCAAAAATTTAGAAGTCATCAAAAATCAAGTACTACGCGCATGCTCCTAGGGGGATAGATTTGTAGGAAAAGACCATCGCTCGTCCCCGACCGCCACTCATAAGGATCCACAAGCCAGGTACACTTCATGTTTCAAATTTGTTACACAACTTTAACCATACGTGCATGCTACGGGACTTGCAAACTTCAACACAAGCATTTCTCAAATTCACAATTACCCAACTAGCACGACTTTCATATTATCACCTCCATATCTCAAAACAATTATCAAGCATCAAACTTATCTTAGTATTCAATTCACTCAAAAGAAAGTTTCACATATCTTGAACACTAAGTATATTAACATTAAGAAAATTACCATGCTATTAATGACTCTCAAAATAATCTAAGTGAAGCATGAGAGATCATCTATTTCTTCAAAATAAAACTACCACCATGCTCTAAAGGATATAAGTGAAGTACTAGAGCAATAACAAAAACTACTCCGAAAGATATAAGTGAAGATCAATGAGTAGCTAAATAATTATGCAACTATGCGAAGACTCTCTCTCATTTAATAATTTCAGATCTTGATACTTTATTCAAACAGCAAGCAAATCTAAAGAAAACTACATTTCAAGGATAGCACAACTCATGTGAAGAAGCAAAAACTTAGCTCAACCGATACTAACCGATAGTTGTTGAAAAAGAAAGGTGGGATGCCTACTGGGGCATCCCCAAGCTTACATGCTTGAGACTTCTTGAAGTATTATCTTGGGGTGCCTTGGGCATCCCCAAGCTTGAGCTTTTGTATCTCCTTAATTCCTCTCATATCATAGTTTCTCTTTTTATCAAAAGCTTCATTCACAACAAACTCAACAAGAACTCGTGAGATAGGTTAGTATAAACCAATGCAAAACCTTATCATATTCTACTGTAAAAAATCACTTAAATAATTATTCAACATTGCATACTAAATGCCTCTGCATATTTAATACTTCTATCCTCAAATAGAATCATTAATTAAGCAAACATATGCAAACAATGCAACCATAACAGCAATCTGCCAAAACAGTATAGTCTGTAAAGAATGCAAGAGTATCAATACTTCCCTGACTCGAAAAATTATGAACTAAAATTACCAGTGTAACAAATTTATCAGAGCTCAATATTCAAAAAGATTCAACATATTGCCACGCTCTGAATTTTCTAGGGAATTTTTGCAACAGCGGTAAACTTTCTGTTTTTCAAACAGCAACATGTATGCTAGCAAAATAAGCATGACAAAGGCTATCCTTGACTTCTTTATTGAAACTAAAGATGCAAAATATTATTATAAATAACATAAAGCTAATACTAACAAAATAAAATGACGCTCCAAGCAAAACACATATCATGTGGTGAATAAAAATATAGCTCCAAGTAAAGTTACCAATGAACGAAGACGAAAGAGGGGATGCCTTCCGGGGCATCCCCAAGCTTAGGCTCTTGGTTGTCCTTGAATATTACCTTGGGGTGCCTTGGGCATCCCCAAGCTTAGGCTTTTTTCACTCCTTATTCCATAGTCCATCGAATCTTTACCCAAAACTTGAAAACTTCACAACACAAAACTTAACAGAAAACTCGTAAGCTCCGTTAGTATAAGAAAATAAAACCACCACTTAGGTACTGTAATGAACTCATTATAAATTCATATTGGTGTAATATCTACTGTATTCCAACTTATATATGGTTCATACCCTTCGATACTACCCATAGATTCATCAAAATAAGCAAACAACACATAGAAAACAGAATCTGTCAAAAACAGAACAGTCCGTAGTAATCTGTATCAAACGTATACTTCTGGAACTCTAAAAATCCTATAAAATTAGGAAGTCCTAAGAAATTCGTGTACCAATCCAGATAAAAAAGAATCAGATCATAATCACATTTCTGTGAATTAACAAAACGAAATTACTGGGTGCAAAAGTTTTTGATTTTCAGCAGGATCAAGCACAACTATCACCGTAAGCCATCCTAAAGGTCTTACTTGGCACTTTATTGAAACAAAAGCTATAAAACATGATTACTACAGTAGCATAATCATGTGAACACACAAAAACAGTAAGAATAAGTATTGGGTTGTCTCCCAACAAGCGCTTTTCTTTAATGCCTTTCTAGCTAGGCATGATGATGACAATGATGCTCACATAAAAGATAAGAACTGAAACATAACGGGAGCATCATGAAGCATATGACTAGCACATTTAAGCCTAACCCACTTCCTATGCATAGGGATTTTGTGAGCAAACAACTTATGGGAACAATAATCAACTTGCATAGGAAGGTAAAAAAAGCATAACTTCAAGATTTTAAGCACATAGAGAGGAAACTTGACATTATTGCAATTCCTACAAGCATATATTCCTCCCTCATAATAATTTTCAGTAGCATCATGAATGAATTCAACAATATAACCAGCACCTAAAGCATTCTTTTCATGATCTACTAGCATAGAAAATTTACTACTCTCCTCATAAGCAAAATTCTTCTCATGAATAGTAGTGGGAGTAAACTCAACAAAATAACTATCATATGATTTAAAATTAGGATCAAGATGACAAGTTTCATGGTTATCATTATTCTTTAAAGCATATGTGTCATCACAATAATCATCATAGATAGGAGGCATGCTTTCATCATAATAAATTTGCTCATCAAAGCTTGGGGGACAAAAAATATCATCTTCATCAAACATAGCTTCCCCAAGCTTGTGGCTTTGCATATCATTAGCATCATGGATATTCAAGGAATTCATACTAACAACATTGCAATCATGCTCATCATTCACATATTTCATGCCAAGCATTCTATGTAATTCTTCTTCTAGCACTTTGGCACAATTTTCCTTTCCATCGTACTCACGAAAGATATTCAAAAGGTGAAGCGTATGAGACAAACTCAATTCCATTTTTTGTAATTTTCTTTTATAAACTAGACTAGTGCTAAAACAAGAAAAAAAAAGATTCTATTGCAAGATCTAAAGATATAACTTCAAGCGCTAACCTCCCCGGCAACGGCGCCAGAAAAGAGCTTGATGTCTACTACACAACCTTCTTCTTGTAGACGTTGTTGGGCCTGCAAGTGCACAAGTTTGTAGGACAGTAGCAAATTTCCCTCAAGTGGATTACCTAAGGTTTATCAATCCGTAGGAGGCGCAGGATGAAGATGGTCTCTCTCAAACAACCCTGCAACCAAATAACAAAAAGTCTCTTGTGTCCCCAACACACCCAATACAATGGTAAATTGTATAGGTGCACTAGTTCGGCAAAGAGATGGTGATACAAGTGCAATATGGATGGTAGATAAAGGTATTTGTAATCTGAAAATATAAAAACAGCAAGGTAACTAATGATAAAAGTGGACGTAAACGGTATTGCAATGATAGGAAACAAGGCCTAGGGTTCATACTTTCACTAGTGCAAGTTCTCTCAACAATAATAACATAGATAGATCATATAACAAGCCCTCAACATGCAACAAAGAGTCACTCCGAAGCCACTAATAGCGGAGAACAAACGTAGAGATTATGGTAGGGTACGAAACCACCTCAAAGTTATTCTTTCGGATCAATCTATAAAAGAGTTCGTACTAGAATAACACATTAAGACACAAATCAACCAAAACCCTAATGTCACCTAGATACTCCATTGTCACCTCAAGTATCCGTGCGCATGATTATATGATATGCATCACACAATCTCAGATTCATCCAACCAACACAAAGTACTTCAAAGAGTGCCCAAAAGTTTCTATCGGAGAGTCAAGAACGTGTGCCAACCCCTATGCATAGGTTCCCAATGTCACGAAACCCGCAAGTTGATCACCAAAACATACATCAAGTGGCACATGATATCCCATTGTCACCACAGATAATCATGGCAAGAAATACATCAAGTGTTCTCATAAAAGACTCAATCCGATAAGATAACTTCAAAGGGGAAACTCAATTCATCACAAGAGAGTAGAGGGGGAGAAACATCATAAGATCCAACTACAATAGAAAAGCTCGGGATACATCAAGATCGTGCCATAGATGGAACACGAGAGAGAACACGAGAGAGAGAGAGAGAGAGATCAAATACATAGCTACTGGTACATACCCTCAACCCCGAGGGTGAACTACTCCCTCCTCGTCATGGATAGCGCCGGGATGATGAAGATGGCCACCGGTGATGGGTTCCCCCTCCGGCAGGGCGCCAGAACGGGCTCCCGAGAGGTTTTTGGTGGCTACAGAGGCTTGCCGCGGCGGAACTCCTAATCTATCTTCTGTTCTGGAAGTTTTAGGGTACATAGGTATATATGGGTGCAAGGGGTACGTCGGTGGACCTCCGGGGTTCTCACGAGGCAGGGGGGCGCGCCCAGGGGGGTGGGCGCGCCCCCACCCTCGTGGTTAGCCCGGGACTCCCCTGACGTGCACTCCAAGTCTATCAGGTTGCTTTCCTTCCAAAAATAACTTCTCAAGTTGATTTCGTTCCGTTTTGACTGTATGATATTCCTTTTCCTCAAAACACTGAAATAGGCATAAAACAACAAATCTGGGCTGGGCCTCCGGTTAATAGGTGTTAGTCCCAAAAATAATATAAAAGTGGAAAATAAAGCCCAATAATTCCCAAAATAGTAGATAAAGTAGCATGGAGCAATCAAAAATTATAGATACGTTGGAGACGTATCAAATACCGAATGTTGTTCGGAGTCTCGGATGAGATCCCGGACGTCACGAGGAGTTCTGAAATGGTCTGGAGGTGAAGATTTATATATGGGAAGTTGTCATACGGTCACCGGAAATGTTCGGGGGCATACCGGTATTGTACCGGGGCCACCGGAGGGGTTCCGGGGGTCCACCGGGAGGGGCCACCTATCCCGAAGGGCCTTATGGGCTGTAGAGGGAAGGGAACCAGCCCCTTGGTGGGCTGGGAGCAACCCCCCCCCCCCCCTAGGGCCCATGCGCCTAGGGTTGGGGGGAACCCTAAGGGGTGCGCCTCCCTTGCTTGGGGGGCAAGCCCCCTCCCCCCTTAGCCGCCGCCCCTCTCTAGATCCCATCTAGAGGGGCCGGCCCCCTTCCCCCTTCTCCTATAAATAGAGGGGCGAGGGGAGGGCTGCAACACCACATCCAAGGCGCAGCCCCTCCCCTCCCCAACACCTCTCCTCCTTCGTAAGAGCTTAGCGAAGCCCTGCCGGAGAACTACCGCTCCATCACCACGTCGTCGTGCTGCTGCTGGAGCTCTCTTTCTCAACCTCTCCCTCCTCCTTGCTGGATCAAGAAGGAGGAGACATCTCCGCTCCGTACGTGTGTTGAACGCGGAGGTGCCGTCCGTTTGGCGCTAGGATCATCGGTGATTTGGATCACGGCGAGTACAACTCCATCAACCCCGTTCTCTTGAACGCTTCCGCTCGCGATCTACAAGGGTATGTAGATGCACTCCTCTCTCTCGTTGCTAGATGACTCCGTAGATTGATCTTGGTGATGCGTAGAAAATTTTAAAGTTCTGCTACGATCCCCAACAGTGGCATCATGAGCTAGGTCTATGCGTAGTTTCTATGCACGAGTAGAACATAAGATTGTTGTGGGCGTCAATTTTGTCAATTTACTTGCCACTACTAGTCTTAACTTGTTTCGGCGGCATTGTGGGATGAAGCGGCCTGGATCGACCTTACACGTACGCTTACGTGAGACGGGTTCCACCGACTGACATGCACTAGTTGCATAAGGTGGCTAGCGGGTGTCTGTCTCTCCCACTTCAGTCGGATCGGATTCGATGAAAAGGGTCCTTATGAAGGGCAAATAGCAATTGGCATATCACGTTGTGGTTTTGGCGTAGGTAAGAAACGTTCTTGCTAGAAACCTATAGCAGCCACGTAAAACATGCAACAACAATTAGAGGACGTCTAACTTGTTTTTGCAGCATATGACGTGTGATGTGATATGGCCAAAAGGATGTGATGAATGATATATATGTGATGTATGAGATTGATCATGTTCTTGTAATAGGAATCACGACTTGCATGTCGATGAGTATGACAACCGGCTGGAGCCATAGGAGTTGTCTTTATTTTTTGTATGACCTGCGTGTCATTGAATAACGTCATGTAATTACTTTACTTTATTGCTAAACCGTTAGCCATAGTAGTAGAAGTAATCGTTGGCGTGACAACTTCATGAAGACACGATGATGGAGATCATGGTGTCATGCTGGTGATGATGATGATCATGGCGCCCCGAAGATGGAGATCAAAAGGAGCAAAATGATATTGGCCATATCATGTCACTATTTGATTGCATGTGATGTTGTTTTACATCTTATTTGCTTAGAATGACGGTAGCATAAATAAGATGATCCCTCATAATAATTTCAAGAAAGTGTTCCCCCTAACTGTGCACCATTGCGAAAGTTCGTTGTCTCGAAGCACCACGTGATGATCGGGTGTGATAGATTCTAACGTTCACATACAACGGGTGTAAGCCAGATTTACACATGCAAAACACTTAGGTTGACTTGACGAGCCTAGCATGTACAGACATGGGCTCGGAACACAAGAGACTGAAAGGTCGAACATGAGTCGTATAGAAGATACGATCAACATGAAGATGTTCACGATGATGACTAGTCCGTCTCACGTGATGATCGGACATGGCCTAGTTGACTCAGATCATGTATCACTTAGATGACTAGAGGGATGTTTATCTGAGTGGGAGTTCATTATATAAATTGATTAGATGAACTTAGTCTAAAATCTTTGCAATATGTCTTGTAGATCAAATGGCCCATGCTAATATTGCCCTCAACTTCAACGTCTTCCTAGAGAAAACATAGCTGAAAGACGATGGCAGCAACTATACGGACTGGGTCCGGAACTTGAGGATCATCCTCATAGCTGCCAACAAAGCATATGTACTAGATGCACCGCTAGGTGAAGCATCCATTTTCCCAGCAACTCAAGATGTTATGAACGCCTGGCAGTTGCGTAGTGATGATTACTCCCTGGTTCAGTGCGACATGCTTTACAGCTTAGAACCGGGGATCCAAAAGTGTTTTGAGCAGCACGGAGCATATGAGATGTTCCAAGAGCTAAAAATGGTTTTCCAAGCTCATGCCCGGGTCGAGAGATATGAAGTCTCCGACAAGTTCTACAGTTGTAAGATGGAGGAGAATGGTTCTGTCAGCGAGCACATACTCAAAATGCCTGGGTTGCACAACCGCTTGTCTCAGCTGGGAGTTAATCTCCTGGATGACGCGGTCATTGACAGAATCCTCCAGTCGCTCCCACCTAGCTACAAGAGCTTTGTGATGAACTACAATATGCAGGGGATGGTGAAAACCATTCCTGAGGTATTTTCAATGCTGAAATCGGCGGAGGTGGAGATCAAAAAGGAACATCAAGTGTTGATGGTCAACAAAACCACTAGTTTCAAGAAAGGCAAGGGTAAGAAGAACTTCAAGAAGGACGGCAAGGGAGTTGCCGCGCCCGGTAAGCCAGCTGCAGGGAAGAAGCCAAAGCATGGACCCAAGCCTGAGACTGAGTGCTTTTATTGCAAGGGAAGCGGACACTGGAAGCGGAACTACCCCAAGTACTTAGCGGACAAGAAGGCCGATAACACCAAAGGTATATGTGATATACATGTAATTGATGTGTACCTTACCAGTACTCGTAGTAGCTCTTATTTGATACTGGTGCGGTTGCTCATATTTGTAACTCAAAACAGGAGCTGCGGAATAAGCGGAGACTAGCGAAGGACGAGGTGACGATGCGTGATACATCTCCAACGTATCTATAATTTTTAATTGCTCCATTCTATTATATTACCCCTTTTGGATGTTTATGGGCTTTATTTTACACATTTATATCCTTTTTGGGACTAACCTACTAACCGGAGGCCCAGCCCGTATTGCTGTTTTTTTGCCTATTTCAGTATTTCGAAGAAAAGGAATATCAAACGGAGTCCAAACGGAATGAAACCTTCGGGAGCGTGAATTTTGGAACGAACGTGATCCAGAGGACTTGGAGTGCAAGTCAAGAAGCAGCCGAGGCGGCCACGAGAGGGTAGCCCCCCCCCCTATAGGGCGTGCCCCCTTGTCTTGTGGGCCCCTCGGGCGGCCACCGACGTACTTCTTCCTCCTATATATGCCTATGTACCCCGAAAACATCCAGGGAGCCACCGAAACACAATTTCCACCGCCGTAACCTTCTGTATCCGAGAGATCCCATCTTGGAGCCTTCGCCGACGTTCTGCCGGAGGGGAATCGACCACGGTGGGCTTCTACATCAACACCATAGCCCCTCCAATGAGTTGTGAGTAGTTTGCCACAGACCTACGGGTCCATAGTTATTAGCTAGATGGCTTCTTCTCTCTTTTTGGATCTCAATACAAAGTTCTCCCCCTCTCTTGTGGAGATCTATTCGATGTAAACTCTTTTTGCGGTGTGTTTGTCGAGATCCGATGAATTGTGGGTTTATGATCAAGTTTATCTATGAATAATATTTGAATCTCCTCTGAATTCTTTTATGTATGATTGAGTTATCTTTGCAAGTCTCTTCGAATTATCAGTTTGGTTTGGCCTACTAGATTGATCTTTCTTGCCATGGGAGAAGTGCTTAGATTTGGGTTCAATCTTGCGGTGTCCTTACCCAGTGACAACAGGGGTTGCAAGGCACGTATTGTATTGTTGCCATCGAGGATAAAATGATGGGGTTTATATCATATTGCATGAGTTTATCCCTCTACATCATGTCATCTTGCTTAATGCGTTACTCTGTTCTTTGTGAACTTAATACTCTAGATGCAGGCAGGAGTCGGTTGATGTGTGGAGTAATAGTAGTAGATGCAGGCAGGAGTCGGTCTACTTGTTGCGGACGTCATCCCTATATACATGATCATGCCTAGATAATCTCATAATTATTCGCTTTTCTATCAATTGCTCGACAGTAATTTGTTCACCCACCGTAATACTTATGCTATCTTGAGAGAAGCCACTAGTGAAAACTATGGCCCCCTGGTCTATCTCTTATCATATTTGCTTCTAATTTACCTTTATTTGCATCTTTACTTTTTGCATCTATATTATAAAATACCAAAAATATATTTATCTTATCATACTATCTCTATTAGATCTACTTTCGCAAGTGGACGTGAAGGGATTGACAGCCCCTTTATTGTGTTGGTTGCGAGTTTTTTGTTTGTTTGTGTAGGTGCGTGGGACTTTTGAGGAGCCTCCTACTGGATTGATACCTTGGTTCTCAAAAACTGAGGGAAATACTTACGCTACTATTGCTGCATCACCCTTTCCTCTTCAAGGAAAACCAACGCAAGCTCAAGACGTAGCAAGAAGGATTTATGGCGCCGTTGCCGGTGAGGTCTTCGCTCAGGTCAAGACATACCAAGTACCCATCACAAACTCATCTCCCTCGCATTTACATTATTTGCCATTTGCCTCTCGTTTTCCTCTCCCCCACTTCACCCTTGCCGTTTTATTCGCCCTCTCTTTCCCAATCTTCTCCTCTCTTTCCCTCGCTTTCTTCCGCCTTGCTTTTGTTTGCCGTTATGTCTGAAATTGGGGAGATTATCGTCGATATGGACAATAATGATAACATGGAAAATTCCTAGGCTCCGTCCGAAGAACCCCCTATCTTGCATACTAAAAAGTTTCGAATCGGTAGTGGTAACATCATTGGAAAAGGTGTTATTCAAGATTTATTTACTTGTGCCGGTGCTTTACCTTCCATGGGTGGTTCTATTCTTCATAGAACTAGTAGTCTTGCGGATGCCATCGCTATGCTTGTAGTTGAACTTGAAAGTCAATTTATGCATATGCATCATTGCATACAAAGAATTTTTCTGGAATTTTCCAATATTGAGCATTCTTCCATTAAACGCGTTGTTACTATCTTTTTGGCTCATGAATTTAGATTTATCATAAGAGAGGCCAAAGAAATCTTCGCACTATAGGGTGTACGGCAGCCGTCCTCCCATAGAGGCGATCCTATATGATCAAGAGGAATTTAGGCGTTTTCAATCTTCGGACTATGTTGCTTTCAATGAAAACCTTAGGAAAAAGGTTCCTACCAATGTCTTGGTTGATAGAATTAATGAACTTAATAATGATTTTGCCCTACGAAACAATGAGCTATGATACTCTCTTGAGTATAGGCTCACGAGATTTTGCCAAAAGAATGCTTTTAGTGATGAATTAGTTGTGCTTTATGAAGGGCCAAAGGAGGAACCCGTTCCTCCTGACATTGATCTTGGGGGCTTTTGTCCCGCGAAATTTAGCCCTTTTGATTACTTTTGCTTGCCTCAAAGAAAACTTGCTGCCGAACGTAGAGAATATGAGATGAGCTTTCAAGATCTATCTTATTATTATGGCACTACTTAGATCTATCTTCGCTTTTATGCCTAGCTAGGGACGTTAAATGATAGCGCTAGTTGGGAGGCAACCCAATTTTATTTGTGTTTTTTTTGTTCCTGTTTAGTAATAAATCTTGCATCTACCTTCTGTTTAGATGTGTTTTTATCTTTTAATTAGTGTTTGTGCCAAGTAGAACCTATAGGATAACCTATGATGATAGTTGATTTGATTCTCCTGAAAAATAGAAACTTTGCATGCACTAATTTAGTTTTTTAAAATCACATAAAAGTGCTTTTGCGTTGATTGTTTTTGCTGCTGGTCAATAGATAAATTTTCCAGGAATTCCTATTTTAGTAGGATTTTTGGAGTTCCAGAAGTTTGCGTCTAGTTACAGATTGCTACGGACTGTTCTGTTTTTGACAGATTCTGTTTTCCGTGTGTTGTTTGCTTATTTCGATGCATCTATGGCTAGTAAAATAGTTTATAAACCATAGGGAAGTTGGAATACAGTAGGTTTAACACAAAAATAAATAAAGAATGAGTTCATTACAGTACCTTATGTGGTGGTTTTGTTTTCTTTCACTAACGGAGCTTATAAGATTTCCTGTTGAGTTTTGTGTTGTGAAGTTTTCAAGTTTTGGGTAAAGCTTTTATGGACTATGGAATAAGGAGTGGCAAGAGCCTAAGCTTGGGATGCCCATGGCACCCCAAGATATTCAAGAATAGCCAAAATCCTAAGCTTGGGGATTCCCCGGGAAGGCATCCCCTCTTTCGTCTTCGTTCATTGGTAACTTTACTTGGAGCTATATTTTTATTCGCCACATGATATGTGTTTTGCTTGGAGCTTCGTGTATTGTATTAGTCTTTGCTTTTTAGTTTACCACAATCTCCCTTTCTGTACACACCTTTTGGGAGAAGCCTACTTGTTTAGAATTTGCTAGAATACTCTATGTGCTTCACTTATATCTTTTGAGCTTGATAGTTTTTGCTCTCTAGTGCTTCACTTATATTTTTTTAGAGCATGGTGGTGACTTAATTTTGAAGGGACTGCTAGTCTCTCATGCTTCACTTATATCTTTTTGATAGTCTTTTAGAATAGCATGGTATTTGCTATGGTTACAAATTTGGTCCTAGAATGATGATCATCCAAGTTGGGTATAATAAAAACTATCATAGAAAAGAATCGGATGCTATGATCAATATGATGCTTGATAATTGTTTTGAGATATGGAGGTAGTGATATTAAAGTCATGCTAGTTGAGGTGATTATGAAAAATACTTGTGTTAAGGGTTGTGATTCCCGTAGCATGCACGTATGGTGAACCACTTTGTGATGAAGTTGGAGCACAATTTTATTTATTGATTGTCTTCCTTATGACTGGCGGTCGGGGACGAGCGATGGTCTTTTCCTACCAATCTATCCCCCCTAGGAGCATGCGCGTAGTGCTTTGGTTTTTGATGACTTCTAGATTGTTGCAACAAGTACATGAGTTCTTTTGACTAATGTTGAGTCCATGGATTATATGCACCTCACCCTTCCACCATTGCTAGCCTCTCTTGTGCCGTGCAACTTTTGCCGGTACCATACACCCACCATTTATCTTCCTCAAAACAGCCACCATACCTACCTATTATGGCATTCCCATAGCCATTCCGAGATATATTGCCATGCAACTTTCCACCGTTCCGTTCATATGACACGCATTACTTTTGTGATATTGCTTTTTGCATGATCATATAGTTGACATCGTATTTGTGGCAAGGCCGCCTTCATAATTTTCATACATGTCGCTCTTGATTCATTGCATATCCCGGTACACCGCCGGAGGCATTCATATAGAGTCATATCTTGTTCTAGCTTTGAGTTGTAAATCCATAAAAGTGTGATGATCTTCATTATTAGAGCATTGTCCTACTGAGGAAAGGATGATGAAGGCTATAATTCCCCCACAAGTTGGGATGAGACTTCGGACTTTACAAAAAGAAAAAAAAACAGAAAGGACAAAAAGAAGAAAGGCCAAAGAAAAAAAAGAGAAAAAGAAAAAGGAAAAAAAAAAGAAAGAAAACAAGAGACAAAAATAAAATGAGCGAAAAATAGAGAAGGGACAATGCTACTATCTCTTTTTCCACACTTGTGCTTTAAAATAGCACCATGATCTTCATGATAGAGAGTCTCATATGTTTTCACTTTCATATACTAGTGGGAATTTTTCATTATAGAACTTGGCTTGTATATTTCAATGATGGGCTTCCTCAAAATGCCCTAGGTCTTCATGAGCAAGCGAGTTGGATGCACACCCACTTAGTTTCTTTTGTTGAGCTTTCATATATTTATAGCTCTAGTGCATCCGTTGCATGGCAATCCCTACTCACTCACATTGATATCTATTGATGGGCATCTCCATAGCCCGTTGATACGCCTAGTTGATGTGAGACTATCTTCTCCTTTTTGTCTTCTCCACAACCACCATTCTATTCCACATATAGTGTTATGTCCATGGCTCACGCTCATGTATTGCGTGAAAGTTCAAAGAGTTTGAGATTATTAAAGTATGAAACAATTGCTTGGCTTGTCATCGGGGTTGTGCCTGATTAAATACTTTGTCTGATGAAGATAGAGCAACAGTCAGACTATATGATTTTGTAGGGATAACTTTCTTTAGCCATGTTATTTTGAGAAGACATGATTACTTTGATTAGTGTGCTTGAAGTATCACCATTTTCATGTTAATATGTACTTTTATTTTGTATCATTTGGATCTGAACATTCATGCCATAATAAAGAAAAATACATTGAGAATTATGCTAGGTAGCATTCCACATCAAAAATTCTGTTTTTATCATTTACCTACCCGAGGACGTAGTACATAATACTTATCTTAACTGATCCTGTTTATCCTCCCTTGCAATTGTTGGGGAACGTAGCAATTTCAAAAAATTTCCTACGCACACGCAAGATCATGGTGATGCATAGCAACGAGAGGGGAGAGTGTTGTCTACGTACCCTCGTAGACCGAAGCGGAAGCGTTGACGCAACGTAGAGGAAGTAGTCGTACGTTCTCCCGGTCCAACCGATCCAAGCACCGTTACTCCGGCACCTCCGAGTTCTTGACACGCGTACAGCTCAATGACGCACCCTCGATCTCCAATCCAGTAGAGGCTCCGAGGGGGAGTTCCGTCAGCACGATGGCGTGGTGATGATCTTGATGTTCTCCTGTCGCAGGGCTTCGCCTAAGCACCGCTACAATATGATCGAGGTGTAATATCGTGGAGGGGGCACCGCACACGGCTAAGGAACGATCAATGATCAACTTGTGTATCCTAGGGTGCCCCCCTACCCCCGTATATAAAGGAGGGAGGGAGGAGGTGGCCGGCCTCAAGGGGGGCGCGCCATAGGGAGGGGGAAACCTACTCCAAGTAGGTTTCCCTCTCTTTTCCTTATCTTATTTGGAGGGGGAAGGAAGGAGTACTAGTATTAGGAAGTAGTACTAGTAGTAGGAAGGAAGAGAGGGGGAAGGAGAAAGGAAAGGGGGGGCGCGCCCCCCTCCCTTGTTCCTTCTCTCTTCCTCCTACATGGGCCCAATAAGGCCCATATACCTCCCGGGGGGTTCCGGTAACCTCCCGGAGCTCCAAACTTCTCCGGAACCTTTCCGGTGTCCAAATATATCCGTCCAATATATCAATCTTTATGTCTCGACCATTTCGAGACTCCTTGTCATGTCCGTGATCATATCCGGGACTCCGAACAACCTTCGGTACATCAAAATACATAAACTCATAATATAACTGTCATCGAAACCTTAAGCGTGCGGACCCTACGGTTCGAGAACAATGTAGACATGACCGAGACATGTCTCCAGTCAATAACCAATAGCGGGACCTGGATGCCCATATTGGTTCCTACATATTCTACGAAGATCTTTATCGGTCAAACCGCACAACAACATACGTTGTTCCCTTTGTCATCGGTATGTTACTTGCCCGAGATTCGATCGTCGGTATCCAATACCTAGTTCAATCTCGTTACCGGCAAGTCTCTTTACTCGTTCCGTAATACATCATCTCACAACTAACTCATTAGTTGAAATGCTTGCAAGGCTTAAGTGATGTGTATTACCGAGAGGGCCCAGAGATACCTCTCCGACATTCGGAGTGACAAATCCTAATCTCGAAATACGCCAACTCAACAAGTACCTTCGGAGACACCTGTAGAGCACCTTTATAATCACCCAGTTACGTTGTGACGTTTGGTAGCACACAAAGTGTTCCTCCGGTAAACGGGAGTTGCATAATCTCAGTCATAGGAACATGTATAAGTCATGAAGGAAGCAATAGCAACATACTAAAACGATCGTGTGCTAAGCTATCGGAATGGGTCATGTCAATCAGATCATTCAACTAATGATGTGACCTTGTTAATCAAATAACAACTCCTTGTTCATGGTTAGGAAACATAACCATCTTTGATTAACAAGCTAGTCAAGTAGAGGCATACTAGTGACACTCTGTTTGTCTATATATTCACACATGTATTATGTTTCCGGTTAATACAATTCTAGAATGAATAATAAACATTTATCATGATATGAGGAAATAAATAATAACTTTATTATTGCCTCTAGGGCATATTTCCTTCAGTCTCCCACTTGCACTAGAGTCAATAATCTAGATCACATCACCATGTGATTAACATCGATAGTTCACATCATCATGTGATTAACACCCATAGTTCACATCGCCATGTGACCGACACCCAAAGGGTTTACTAGATTCAGTAATCTAGTTCACATCGCTATGTGATTAACACCCAAAGAGTACTAAGGTGTGATCATGTTTTGCTTGTGAGAGAATCTTAGTCAACGGGTCTCTCACATTCAGATCTGTTATGTATTTTGCAATTTTCTATGTCTACAATGCTCTGCACGGAGCTACTCTAGCTAATTGCTCCCACTTCCAATATGTATCTAGATCGAGACTTAGAGTCATCTAGATTAGTGTCAAAACTTGCATCGATGTAACCCTTTACGACGAACCTTTTGTCACTTCCATAATCAAGAAACATATCCTTATTTCACTAAGGATAATTTTGACCAATGTCCAGTGATCTACTCCTAGATCACTATTGTACTCCCTTGCCAAACAGTGTAGGGTATACAATAGATCTGGTACACAGCATGGCATACTTTATAGAACCTATGGCCAAGGCATAGGGAATGACTTTCATTCTCTTTCTATCTTCTACCGTGGTCGGGTTTTGAGTCTTACTCAATTTCACACCTTGTAACACAGGCAAGAACTCTTTCTTTGACTGTTCCATTTTGAACTACTTCAAAATCTTGTCAAGGTATGTACTCATTGAAAAAACTTATCAAGCGTCTTGATCTATCTCTATAGATCTTGATGCTCAATATGTAAGCAGCTTCACCGAGGTCTTTCTTTGAAAACTCCTTTCAAACACTCCTTTATGCTTTGCAGAATGATTCTACATTATTTCCGATCTACAATATGTCATTCACATATACTTATCAGAAATGCTGTAGTGCTCCCACTCACTTTCTAGTAAATACAGGCTTCACTGCAAGTCTGTATAAACTATATGCTTTGATCAACTTATCAAAGCGTATATTCCAACTCCGAGATGCTTGCACCAGTCCATAGATGCACATTTTGTTAACACCTTTAGGATCGACAAAACCTCTTGGTTGCATCACATACAACTCTTCTTTAATAACTCCATTAAGGAATGCAGTTTTGTTTATCCATTTGCCAGATTTCATAAAATGCGGCAATTGCTAACATGATTCAGACAGACTTTTAAGCATCGATACGAGTGAGAAAATCTCATTTTATTCAACATCTTGAACTTTGTCAAAAACCTTTTTCGACAAGTCTAGCTTTGTAGATAGTAACACTACTATCAGCGTCCGTCTTCCTCTTGAAGATCCATTTATTTTCTATGGCTTGCCAATCATCAGGCAACTCCACCAAAGTCCACACTTTGTTCTCATACATGGATCTCATCTCAGATTTCATGGCCTCAAGCCATTTCGCGGAATCTGGGCTCATCATCGCTTCCTCATAGTTCGTAGGTTCATCATGGTCTAGTAACATGACTTCCAGAATAGGATTACCGTACCACTCTGGTGCGGATCTTACTCGGGTTGATCTACGAAGTTTAGTAACAACTTGATCTGAAGTTTCATGATCATTATCATTAACTTCCTCACTAATTGGTGTAGGTGTCACAGGAACCGATTTCTGTGATGAACTACTTTCCAATAAGGGAGCTGGTACTGTTACCTCATCAAGTTCTACTTTCCTCCCACTCACTTCTTTCGAGAGAAACTCCTTCTCTAGAAAGGATCCTTTCTTTTAGCAACGAATGTCTTGCCTCCGGATCTGTGATAGAAGGTGTACCCAACAGTCTCCTTTGGGTATTCTATGAAGACGCACTTCTCCGATTTGGGTTTGAGCTTATCAGGATGAAACTTTTTCACATAAGCATCGCAGCCCCAAACTTTAAGAAACGACAACTTTGGTTTCTTGCTAAACCATAGTTCATATAGTGTCGTCTCAACGGATTTAGATGGTGCCCTATTTAACGTGAATGCAGTTGTCTCTAATGCATGATCCCAAAACGATATTGGTAAATCGGTAAGAAACATCATAGATTGTACTATATCCAATAAAGTACGGTTATGACGTTCGGACACACCATTATGATGTGGTGTTCCAGGTGGCATGAATTTTGTGAAACTATTCCACATTGTTTTAATTGAAGACCAAACTCGTAACTCAAATATTTGTCTCCGTGATCAGATCGTAGAAACTTTATTTTTCTTGTTACGATGATTTTTCCACTTCACTCTGAAATTCTTTGAACTTTTCAAATGTTTCAGATTTATGCTTCATTAAGTAGATATCCCCATATCTGCTCAAATCATCTGTGAAGTTCAGAAAATAACGATACCCGCCGCGAGCCTTAACACTCATCGGATCGCATACATCAGTATGTATTATTTCCAATAAGTCAGTTGCTCGCTCCACTGTTCTGGAGAACGGAGTCTTAGTCATCTTGCCCATGAGGCATGGTTCGCAAGCATCAAGTGATTCATAATCAAGTGATTCCAAAATCCCATCAACATGGAGTTTCTTCATGTGCTTTACACCGATATGACCTAAACGGCAGTGCCACAAATAAGTTGCACTATCATTATTAACTTTGCATCTTTTGGTTTCAATATTATGAATATGTGTATCACTACGATCGAGATCCAATGAACCATTTTCATTGGGTGTGTAACCATATAAGGTTTTATTCATGTAAACAGAACAACAGTTTATTCTCTTACTTAAATGAATAACCATATTGCAATAAACACGATCAAATCATATTCATGCTCAACGCAAACACCATATAACATTTATTTAGGTTCAACACTAATTCCGAAAGTATAGGGAGTGTGCGATGATGATCGTATCAATCTTGAAACTACTTTCAACACACATCATCACTTCACCCTTAACTAGTTTCTGTTTATTCTGCAACTCCCGTTTTGAGTTACTACTCTTAGCAACTGAACCAGTACCAAATACCGAGGGGTTGCTATAAACACTAGTAAAGTACACATCAATAACATGTATATCAAATATACCTTTGTTCACTTTGCCATCCTTCTTATCCACCAAATACTTGGGGTAGTTCTGCTTCCAGTAACCAGTCCCTTTGCAGTAGAAGCACTTAGTCTCAGGCTTAGGTCCAGACTTGGGCTTCTTCACTTAAGCAGCAACTTGCTTGCCGTTCTTCTTGTAGTTCCCTTCTATCCCTTTGCCCTTTTCTTGAAACCAGTGATCTTGTTAACCATCAACACTTGATGTTCTTTCTTGATTTCTACCTTCATTGATTTCATCATCATGAAAAAAACTCGGGAATCATTTTCATCATCCCTTGCATACTATAGTTCATCACGAAGTTCTACTAACTTGGTGATTGTGACTAGAGAACTCTGTCAATCACTATCTTATCTGGAAGATTAACTCCCACTTGATTCAAGCGATTGTAGTACCCAAACAATCTGAGCACTTGCTCACTAGTTGAGCGATTCTCCTCCATCTTTTAGCTATAGAACTTGTTGGAGATTTCATATCTCTCAACTCAGGTATTTGCTTGTAATATTAACTTCAATTCCTGGAACATCTCATATGGTCCATGACGTTCAAAACGTCTTTGAAGTCCCGATTCTAAGCCATAAAGCATGGTGCACAAAACTATCAAGTAGTCATCATATTGAGCTAGCCAAACGTTCATAACGTCTGCATCTGCTCCTGCAATAGGTCTGTCACCTAGCGGTGCATTAAGGACATAATTCTTCTGTCCAGCAATGAGGATAAACCTCAGATCACGGAACCAATCTGCATCATTGCTACTAACATTTTTCAACACAATTTCTCTAGGAACATATCAAAACAAACATATGAAAGCAACAACACGAGCTATTGATCTTACAACATAATTTGCAAAATACTACCAGGACTAAGTTCATGATAAATTTAAGTTCAATTAATCATATTACTTAAGAACTCCCACTTAGACAGACATCTCTCTAGTCATCTAAGCGATCACGTGATCCAAATCAACTAAACCATAACCGATCATCACGTGAGATGGCGTAGTTTTGAATGGTGAACATCTTATGTTGATCATATCTACTATATGATTCACGCTCGACCTTTCGGTCTCCGTGTTCCGAGGCCATATCTGCATATGCTAGGCTCGTCAAGTTTAACCCGAGTATTCTGCGTGTGCAAAACTGGCTTGCACCCGTTGTAGATGGACGTAGAGCTTATCACACCCGATCATCACGTGGTGTCTGGGCACGACGAACTTTGGCAACGGTGCATACTCAGGGAGAACACTTCTTGATAATTAGTGAGAGATCATCTTAAAATGCTACCGTCAATCAAAGCAAGAATAAGATATATGATAGATAAACATCATATGCAATCAAAATATGTGACATGATATGGCCATCATCATCTTGTGCCTTTGATCTCCATCTCCAAAGCATCGTCATGATTTCCATCGTTACCGGCATGACACCATGATTTCCATCATCTTGATCTATATCAATGTGTCGTCACATGGTCGTCTTGCCAAAAATTGCTCTTGCAACTATTGCTATCGCATAGCAATAAAGTAAAGCAATTATTTGGCGCTTGCATCTTATGCAATAGAGAGACAACCATAAGGCTTTTGCCAGTTGCCGATAACTTCAACAAAACATGATCATCTTATACAACAACTTATATCTCATCACGTCTTGACCATATCACATCACAACATGCCCTGCAAAAACAAGTTAGACGTCCTCTACTTTGTTGTTGCAAGTTTTACATGGCTGCTACGGGCTTAAGCAAGAACCAATCTCACCTACGCATCAAAACCACAACGATAGTTTGTCAAGTTGATGCTGTTTTAACCTTCGCAAGGACCGGGCGTAGCCACACTCGGTTCAACTAAAGTTGGAGAAACTGACACCCGCTAGTCACCTGTGTGCAAAGCACGGCGGTAAAACCAGTCTCGCGTAAGCGTACGCGTAATGTCGGTCCGAGCCGCTTCATCCAACAATACCGCCGAACCAAAGTATGACATGCTGGTAAGCAGTATGACTTATATCGCCCACAACTCACTTGTGTTCTACTCGTGCATATAACATCAAACCATAAAAACCTGGCTCTGATGCCACTGTTGGGGAACGTAGCAATTTCAAAAAAATTCCTACGCACACGCAAGATCATGGTGATGCATAGCAACGAGAGGGGAGAGTGTTGTCTACGTACCCTCGTAGACCGAAGCGGAAGCGTTGACGCAACGTAGAGGAAGTAGTCGTACGTTCTCCCGGTCCAACCGATCCAAGCACCGTTACTCCGGCACCTCCGAGTTCTTGACATGCGTACAGCTCGATGACGCACCCTCGATCTCCAATCCAGTAGAGGCTCCGAGGGGGAGTTCCGTCAGCACGACGGCGTGCTGACGATCTTGATGTTCTCCTGTCGCAGGGCTTCGCCTAAGCACCGCTACAATATGATCGAGGTGTAATATCGTGGAGGGGGGCACCGCACACGGCTAAGGAATGATCAATGATCAACTTGTGTATCCTAGGGTGCCCCCCTACCCCCGTATATAAAGGAGGGAGGGAGGAGGTGGCCGGCCTCAAGGGGGGCGCGCCATAGGGAGGGGGAAACCTACTCCAAGTAGGTTTCCCTCTCTTTTCCTTATCTTATTTGGAGGGGGAAGGAAGGAGTACTAGTATTAGGAAGTAGTACTAGTAGTAGGAAGGAAGAGAGGGGGAAGGAGAAAGGAAAGGGGGGGCGCGCCCCCTCCCTTGTTCCTTCTCTCTTCCTCCTACATGGGCCCAATAAGGCCCATATACCTCCCGGGGGGTTCCGGTAACCTCCCGGAGCTCCAAACTTCTCCGGAACCTTTCCGGTGTCCAAATATATCCGTCCAATATATCAATCTTTATGTCTCGACCATTTCGAGACTCCTTGTCATGTCCGTGATCATATCCGGGACTCCGAACAACCTTCGGTACATCAAAATACATAAACTCATAATATAACTGTCATCGAAACCTTAAGCGTGCGGACCCTACGGTTCGAGAACAATCTAGACATGACCGAGACATGTCTCCGGTCAATAACCAATAGCGGGACCTAGATGCCCATATTGGTTCCTACATATTCTACGAAGATCTTTATCGGTCAAACCGCACAACAACATACGTTGTTCCCTTTGTCATCGGTATGTTACTTGCCCGAGATTCGATCGTCGGTATCCAATACCTAGTTCAATCTCGTTACTGGCAAGTCTCTTTACTCGTTCCGTAATACATCATCTCACAACTAACTCATTAGTTGAAATGCTTGCAAGGCTTAAGTGATGTGTATTACCGAGAGGGCCCAGAGATACCTCTCCGACATTCGGAGTGACAAATCCTAATCTCGAAATACGCCAACTCAACAAGTACCTTCGGAGACACCTGTAGAGCACCTTTATAATCACCCAGTTACGTTGTGACGTTTGGTAGCACACAAAGTGTTCCTCCGGTAAACGGGAGTTGCATAATCTCATAGTCATAGGAACATGTATAAGTCATGAAGGAAGCAATAGCAACATACTAAAACGATCGTGTGCTAAGCTATCGGAATGGGTCATGTCAATCAGATCATTCAACTAATGATGTGACCTTGTTAATCAAATAACAACTCCTTGTTCATGGTTAGGAAACATAACCATCTTTGATTAACAAGCTAGTCAAGTAGAGGCATACTAGTGACACTCTGTTTGTCTATATATTCACACATGTATTATGTTTCTGGTTAATACAATTCTAGCATGAATAATAAACATTTATCATGATATGAGGAAATAAATAATAACTTTATTATTGCCTCTAGGGCATATTTCCTTCAGCAATTTGCACACTGTACGTGACAGTCGTTTGTTTCTCTGGTTACATTCTGTATTTGTTTTTCTGTAGCTTAAATTAATATAATAGTTACTAATCGGACTAGTGTTCTTTATGATAACTTGCTCAATAGTAATTCTGGGAAGTTGCTTTAACTGGCATTAGCTCAGTTATAGTTGTTTGGGATTACTTATGATTTTACCCTGACCTTTACGACTTTATTTCCTGCCATCAGTAAACCACTGGAAGCTGATATAACTGCTAGTCTTTTGGTCAATTTTCTGTTATTTATATACCATGAGTAATTCAAAACTAACTGTACATAATACCTATAGCAATTCGAGTAGATCTGAAGTCTGCATAGATTTGAAGTAGATCTGAAGTAGATAAGATCAGGTCATTTTTTTTGAACTATGCATAGATTTGTAACAATGAGCATAGGTGGTTATAGGTTGCCGTGATGATGAATATAAGTGGTAAGAAGTGCTCATGCATGGCGGTATACCAGATACCATTGTTTTTGCTGTTTTATCAACATGCCTTTGCTGAATCTTTGGTTTATATGTGTAAACTATACATTGTCAGCTACTGAGTACTTTTTAGTTATTGAACGAACTCATACTGGTTAGTGTTGGCCATATGCAAGTAAAGTAGATACCCACAAGACTTAACTATTTCCCAAAGCTATAGTGATACATTCTGTACTATACTGCTAATGCTTATCTGAGTTTGTTGTTTTGTGTTCATGGTAACTAAATGTTGACATATTAGCTAATTGTGTACCTAAATATGACCCAGGTACAATGGATACAACAAGCTCATCCTCCTGAATCTGGACCTCTGGACCTCTTATTGTAGTAGTTGGTATGCTCCCTCTAGTTCCTGGAGCATCTGGACCTCTTATTGTAGTAGTTGGTATGCTTGATGCATGTATGTCCATCTCTTTACTGTTTTGCTAGAACCATAAATCCTGATGCATGATGATCATGGTCTGGTTTGTTAGATCTATTCTGCTGGTGCTTAAAATTTGACAAGCTGTTGTTGGTATTTTGTTTTAGGTGCAATGTGTTGTAGTGCAGTTTTTTGCACAACCTGTGCCATGCATATTCATATTGTGTCTCTGTTTCTTATATGAGCTAGCATCTCATTTTAACTAGCTCGACAACAAAAAGCATGGTACTAGCTGAATTTGTGTTATCATTCTAAATAAATGTCCTTTTCTTGAATGGTCTGTTCATAATATATTTGCCTCAGCTTTTCTCACTCTTCTCTGATTCATGTAACAGGATGACAGAGGAAGCCATGTTGCTATTTTTTTGTTCCTAGCCCTGACTATCGCCGTCGAGCGAGTCCGGCGTGTTGTTCATCTGACTATGGTCCCAGCCCTGACTACCAAAATTTTTGTTGTATTGAAGTTGCTTAGAAATACGAGAGTCGAGTATGTTCTTCATGACAGGAGCTTGTGAAGCAGTACTGTATTACAATTGTAGAGCTTGTTACACTTGTAGAGATTGTAAAGTATTGTATTACACAAGGCCCTTTGTAGTGGCACGAATAGAGCTTGTATTATGTGATCTAGTTGCTCTTGTTTAAGTATTATGTGTGTTTTTTGTCTCTGCCAATCTAAATACTGCTTGAAATACGAAGAATATGAGTCTGATCGATGGGACCCACTTACGACAACATGACAAATGAAAACAACCTGACAATTGGGACCCATCTGACTAGTGGACCCATTTAATAAAAAAATGAAATGAAATTATTTTGACAAAATGGCCACGACCCAACAATAAAAAATGATAGCCATGTTGGGCCTGGCCCATGAGCCCGACCAAAAAATTGATGGAAAAAATATATACAAAAGGCCGAATTGTTGGGCTAGGCCCATGTAGAAAACCGAATTGGACCGGGCTGAATCTTGTGCCACATTAGCTTGCCACGCTGGATGCCTACGTGGCCTGGGGAGGTGGCTAGTGACCAAAATGCCACAATGGACATATTTTGGTCATAAACGTCTTCGACCATTCCAGAAGAAAGGTCGCTATAGTCAGTTTACGACTACCAGCTTTTGACCTTTTCTTTTTGGTCACAAAAAGGTCGCAAATGAAAAACCATGACCTTTCAGTGACTAATAGTCAAGGTCACAAGTTGACATATTTCTTGTAGTGTGCCTTCCAGAAAACCCCAATCCACCCTGTCATAGGCTTTGGCCAGATCCGACCTGGACGCACAATAGGTATCTCGGGGATTTCTGCTATGTTGGATCTTATGCAAGCACTCAAAAGCAATGGTCGCGTTATCTCTAATCAGTCCGCCAAGAATGAACGCGCTCTGGGTCTCTAATATGATTTCATCAAGATAAACTACTAGGAAAAACCTTATACATAGAACTTTAGCAGTAGCGCGGGTCAAAAAAGCACGCTGGTGCTAAGTAGCAGTAGCGCGTCTGTGCAAACCGCGCTACAGATAAAGTCCTAGCAGTAGCGCGCCTAATTCTAAACTGGCTACTACTAAAATTCCCACGGCTTAGCCAGCAGGCTACACATAGTAGTAGCAATCTATATAGAACCGCGCTATGGCTACTTGCTTTGTAGCAGCGCGTTTACGCTAAAACGTGCTACTGCTAAAATAAGTAAAATTAAATGGAAAGCAAATAGAAAAGTAAATGAAAATGAAAGAAATAGAAGAAGGTGAAAGGAAAAAAATAAATTGTAAAGAAAAATAAATGAAAAAAGGGGAAAAAGAGAAAGGAGTAGCAGTAGCGCGTATCACAGAACGCGCAGTAGCTAACTTATCAGTAGCGCGCTTTGTGAAATGCGCTACTGCTACTTCTGACTTAACCACGGGTTCGTCCTTCCCCACGGCCACTTCCCCCAAATCCAACTCCTACGCTCTCGTCGTCGCCGTCTCCCGTCGGCCGCCACGCGCTCTCCGCACACCCTCGACGTCGCCCCCGACCCCAGATTCGACGCCGCCCCCGCCCACCCTCTCCCTGGACCTCAACGCCGCCCCGGACGCCGCCCTCGCCCCTGATATCGACGTCGCCCTCTGTCGCGTGCCCGAGCCCCGACCCCGACCTCGACGCCGCCTCCCCCTCCCTCGCCGCAGGCACCCAAGATGAGCACGCCTGCTCCTCCCTCTCCCCTACCTCTGCCTAGGGTTCTTCAAATTTTAGTTGCATCAAATTAGTTAGGGTTCATGTAAGGGTGGAAACGAATCGGATGCGGATGTTATCGGATGCGGATGCGGCTCAAATTAGTTAGGGTTCATGTAAGAGTGAAAACGAATCAAATTTCTAAGATGAATCATAAAACGAGTAAAATTTGACCACTTATTTCACTTTTAAGTTGAATAATTGAAATATCCGCTACCACTTTCCACACCCTAGGTTCATCAAATTAGATGGTAATTAGGGCAGTAGTTCCTAGGTACTAATTAGTTAGTAAGAACTAGGTACTAATTAGGTACTAGTTTATTTTTATTTATATTAAGTTTATTTTTAGTAAGAACTAGTTGAATTATAGAACTAGTTGAAGATGTCACATTTGTTGTTATATTTTTAGTTAAAGCAATTTTTTCCGCATCGACGTCGACGATGCCTATCCCGCATCCTCGTCGTCAACTCGATGGAGGACGCCTGCTTGACCAGATGGGCCATGTTCGGTACTGGGCTCCGTCGGGCTGGTACTGGGAGGCACTACCTACCGGGGCCGCAAGTTGGTAAGGAGTCAGTCCGTCGTTGACCCGAACCTTCTTTGGTGGAGGTCGTGTGGGCCAGTAACGGTCGAGAGGCTTGAGGACCCCGTGGAGGTGGTACGTCACCGTGTCAGCAAGGAGGACGCGCACGTCCGTCGCTACTTGTTTGCGTTGGAGCATAGGTTCTCCAATACCTGGCAGGTTCTCCAGGGATCTCATTGGAGCTATGATCTTGTGATGGTTCCTTCTCTTTGGGTGTCCACCGCCCGCGCCGATACCCGTCGTTCGCTAGGGTTTTAGTTGTATTATTGATGTTATATGTATGATACTATTTGGGATGTATTAGTGATAATATTCGACGATGTACGAACGCGGGAGATGATTTACTTTTGCTTATTGAATGCATGCTAATTTGAATACTTATTTATTTTATGATTTGGTTTTGCTTATTGAATGCTCATGTCAATATGAGTCCTATGAGATATTTTGAAATGTATATCTTGTGTTGCTCAAATAGGATATGTGCTTGCCCAAGTGGCCGGTCATGTTTGCAGGTTACACCTCTGAGTGGCCTATGTTTTGCCGGAGTGTAGATTCATTTCTGTTCCGGCAAATTTCAGGCGCTCGATATGTCCTATTTTAGCAAAGGTCATGCCGGATTTTTCTGTGAATTTTTGCATGACTTGTGCCAGAATATGTAGGAAATATCGAATGCCCCAGATTTGAGTGTTGAGTATCCTGGTAGTTGTCTTCGATCGATTTTCAATTAATGTTTCAACTATGAACATAGGAAATGACTGACGACGAAAAGGTGTTCGGTATTTGCAAATACTGCGAAGACGAGCGCGGCCTGTGCGACAGAATCTTTCTAGATGATGATAGGCGCTTCAGCATCAAGCTGGACGAGAACTTCGAAGTGGATATAGTAAGTCACAACGACAAGTCTTTTTTCGTAAATAAGCATGACATCTGCTTAATTTGCTTCAACTTATAATTTAATTTTTTTACTATTCTACTAGCGTATCCCCTGCCATGCAAGAGTCTTTGTCTTGGATAAGATAGGTCTCAGCCCTATGAAAACTACTATGGTGGTAAAGAGAGTTTACTTGACGACCGAGCATGGTTGTATTTTCCATGCAAAATTATACAACGCAGACACCTACACCTATTTTGGATGCGAAACTTGGCAAGCACTATGCAGGACTTATGCATTTGAGCCTGATATGGTTATCACTTTTGATATTCGTCCGGAAGATGATATTGAAGGTAATATCGACATCTGAGTCGATGTGCAGACGCCTCCAGTTATACCATTATGTGAGTTTCTCAACCATATTTATGTCTTTGATATTGTTTATTCATAAATAGTTAACAATAATTTCGATTGACAGCTTATTTTCAAGCAAACATGTCCAGCGCTTGGTAGACAGGACCTACTACTGTCCCGGGGCTGAACTAAACTGCGAGGAGATAAGTCATTATGTTTCATGGCTTTAGAATCTTCATGCTGTCAAGACAAATTATTTTTTTGGACTTGAAAAATCTTAGTACTCAAAACATGCGACCAATAGTGTTCGTACTTAACTACGGTCACATCTATTTAGGAAAGATTGTAAGATTTTTATTATTTGTCCTCAGTGCATCTTTTACATACATTATTTTTTAAGCTAAACTTCATTGCTAAGTATGTTACTATACGATGTTCTTCAACAGGGACTCCCGATGAATGTTGTGCCTCATTGGATGGAGACTAAAGGTTGCATGAGAATTGTTAGGTTACGGCCAAGATATCCTACAATGCACTTTAGTGCATACAGGATTTCTAATAGCGAGGAATGCTTAATAGTGAAAGACTGGAGCAAAATTGTGAACGATCGCAGAGAAGTACTAGGGGGCAGCAATCAGAAGCGCAGCCCACAATTAGGAGACAGATTCATCTGCATACTCCAACTTGATGAAGTAGGAGTGTTACACATGTTTTATGTTATTTTACCTGAGAGATAGTAGCAGAAGTGATTAATTAGCTAGCTAAAAATGAGTTTGAAGATGATGATGTGCTACACTATGACTATGATGATTACATAGCTAGTGTTGATGATAATGACTATGATGATTATTACTAGCTAGTGTTGGTGGTGATTAGATAGCTACCGCAGCTAGTGTTGGTGGTGATTAGCTAGCTAGAATGAGTTTGAAGATGATGATGTGCTACACTATGATTATGATGATTAAATAACCACTATTGGTGATAATGACTATGATGATGATTACATGGCTTGTGCTGGCGGATTAGATTCAAGTGGAGACAACATGTGGTGCACATCGAAAGTACTACTAGTCCAAACTATATCAACTTTGGATTAATAGTATATTTTTGACATGCACCATATATTACCTCCACTTGAACCTAATCCACATTTATTTGACAAACTGTTATGGACATAATGATATAAACCTCATAATTGGTATTGTACCAAAATTTTGTATAACGGTGTATAAATACACTTAAAATAAAAAATGAAAAGAAATATTAATAGCGATGGACAGGAAACACGCTGCTATTAGCTAGATTAGCAGCAACGCGCTATAGAACAAACGATGCGGCTATGAATCTTAGCAGTAGCGCACGTCGTACGCGCTACTGCTAAGTAATAGCTGTAGCGCCTTATTAATAGCGCGATTACCCGCGCTACTAGTGGGCACTAAACCCGCGCTTCTACTAGGGTTTTCCTTAGTAGTGATAGGTCGTAACCAATCTACAGGCACATCGACACAACTTTGTAGATGACATTGCACAAACAAATCGGCCGGTAATATTTCAGGGATTGAGGGTCTTTTTCTTTTGGAATAAGCACCAAGGCGTTCCTGAAGTGATTAGTCCAATCCCGAGAGGCAATCGCTCTGCTGAGTCTAGCTTGAAGGCATTGGTAAATGCTTTGTTTGAAGCGTATTAGTTGAAATCACCAATCATGAGCCAAGGCATATTAGTTGAATCCTTTATTCTCCACAGCAAGGTCCACATATGATTCACATAGTTCTTATCTTCTTGCATCTCGCTTGAAGGCATTGGTAAAAGCTTTGTTTGAAGCGATGCGGGGTAAGCTCAACATAATATTATCCCTTAATGTCTGTCATTCCCAACTACTCATCCCAACTACGAGGACAGAGGTGCCAGGTAGCGCGGAGACCAGACACGTGAGGTGAAGTCAAAATAGATCGACCGACTCGAAAGATGGACACGAGAGCACACCTGCGTAGCGTCGGGAAGACATACGGCGGTGCATGCGGTCTCGTTCCATACTCGTATCCAGATCGTGCGGCCGACGCCACCATAGCACAGCGCACGGGTCCATGTCCGATTTACGTACGGCTGTCCTCAGCCGTTCGATGAAACCCATGAACGAGTGTGATCACGTCATACGAGAATCATACGCACTCGTCAGACACTGTCGTGTGTATAGCAACGCTCATTTTCGGTGCACCGCCGCCCCTCCTTTGCTTCGCCCCTAAAGCAGGCGTTCGTCGGCCGGCAACGTGGAGGCCCCAGAGAGCGACAGCAGAGCGTATTCCCAAGCCCGCGTGGCGCGTCTAGATGCTGCTATCGGGACAGCACATCATAGGCACCGGCGAATGTAGTGTACGCACACGCTTCTTCTCTTGTCCTCTTCCTTTTCCTCTCTTGTCACGAGTGACAGATGGAGGCCGACGGGAGGAAGGAGGGCGAGACAACGGCGGCGGCGGCGCAGATTTACAGGGGCGTGGCGTCGTTGGGCGTGTCCGTGCAGGAGGGGCTGCAGCACGCCAAGGCCAGCATGGTCGGCGCGGTGCAGCAGGCCATGGCCGGGAGCGAGGAGGAGGCGGCGCAGGCGGACCTGCGTGCGGCCAAGGCGCAGGTGGAGGCCACCGACGAGGCCGCGGCCAAGAGGAAGCACCTCGCCGGTTGTTGATCGAGGTCACCACGGCACGGCTGTTGATTGCGTGCAAGATTGATAGGCTGTATGCATTGCATTTC
Source organism: Triticum timopheevii (assembly GCA_963921465.1). NCBI lineage: Eukaryota > Viridiplantae > Streptophyta > Magnoliopsida > Poales > Poaceae > Triticum > Triticum timopheevii. The sequence goes on along the minus strand of OY997274.1, from coordinate 628,003,367 downwards.
GGTTAGGTTCTGTACTTCTAGCCATTTTTTCTCGATCTGCTGTTTGCTTTTTGTAATAAAAATTTCCAGATGAACATTGTTACGATGTTAAGAAATGTGGTTTGTTTGCCTCTGTGAGACTAGTTTTGCACGCGTATCTGAACTGAAACTGCATCATTTTATCTTTGTCAGTATGTGCTGATGCAGACCAATGTCAACAGGCAAATTACTTCAGTAAAAATCACCTGAAATTGCATATATCCGACGCGTTCAAAACAGCGCGTGGACAGTCTGAAATTCAGAAGCAGCGTGCCTAGCGCGATCTACCATGGACATTCAGAGGGAAGCCCCAAGTTTAACAACCATGAACATGCAGTGGATTCTTATTTTGCATGTAATTCTGCCTCCGTATTTGCCTAGAGGTACATTCTAAGAGCATCTCCAACAGAAGCGCTATATAAGCGACGAGTAATGCTACACGTACAAACGAGTTATAAGGTTTTATATGTTTAGCATTATTGATAAGCGACGCGCGGTATAAAAACTGCTTTTAGCGCGCGCGAACCCGATTTGAAGTCTCCAGCAGCCGCACAAAAAGCATGCGCGCGCTATAACTAATGCAGCGCGCGCATTAAAAATGTATCGTGGGCAGCATATTTAGTACGCCCGGTCGCGCGCTGCAAACTCTGGGCTGCTGCAGATGGGACCGCTTGATTGAGACCGCTGGACTCACGCGCAGCGCTTGTTGGAGCAAACGTCTTCTAGCGCCCTAAAAAAATTACCTACACGCTGTAAACCCGTTTTTTGGACGCCGCGCATTGGGCGGCTGTTGGAGATGCTCTAAGTACACACAACACAAGCTAGTAGGGCAGACAGATAACAGTCTATATTTATTTCAGAACAAAAGGGTACACATCATAACAATCCGGAAATCAAACTAGGCCAGGTAGAAGAGCCGAGCAATGCAAACACTGGAACTCTGGCCTAACAGAATTAGACGGCAGGACCAAACATTGCATGAATATTCAGAGAGATTACCTCTAAAATCATTTACAATACCAGGGAGGGAAGGCCATATTCTACATCAATGCAAGATTTCAGTACCAAATATCTCACAAGTAACATTGTATTTGAATCTATAATTTGGGTATATACTTCACTTTCATGGAATTGACAACTATATGAGCATTTTCAATGTGTTTCATATCTGTCATTTTCTATCTTCATCAGGATGATTGTAAACTCTATCTACCTCTATAGATCCTGTTTGGACCAGCTATTGTTGAGCATGCTGCAACTACTCCAAAGAATAACATCAGAAGTAAACCTCTTGAGTCCCCTAATAAAAACCTTTGAGGCCTGACACCTATAAAAGATCTAAACAAATTCCAAACTTAGTCAGTTCAGCACCTGCGTTGTGTAACATTCACAAGATCATACAGCAGTACCGACCAGGTACGAACGTAGTACCAGACTTTTCTGCAACAAATGCACGCTCGATCATGTTTGGTCGTCAGTCTGATTTACTTCTTCTGTGGTTGTAGAAAGAAGGCTATTCACTCAGCCAATTTTTTTCTACAGAAAGCTAACTTGTTCATGCTGATAGATAGACATTGGCATCTTCAATTGATGCCAAGAGGAAAGATTGGAATCGTTCCTTATCGAATGAACCAAACAGGATTCAGTTTCAGAAACTGGACTGAACATACCAGGGAATGACGGGAAGCAGAAGAAGAAATTTCTTTTCCGCGTTCCACAGAAATAGATCTCTAGCCGGTGTATATATCAGCATGTTTTGAAAAGTACAACATTTGAGGATGTAGCTCAGATGGGGATCGATACCCCACTTCTCCAAACATTTTTTTTTCTGTTTTGCTAGGCTGAAGTTTTTTTCTTTAGATGCTAGGGCTTAACTTCGAGATCAAGAAGCAAGTAGCAACTACCCTCTTTTCTCATAATTTTTATCAATCAGGGTAAAAGAGAGCTCCAAGCTGGGTTGTCTCCCTGCAAAACATCGTCATGCCATCGCAAAACTCAAAATCATGGATCAGATGCTTCCTGTTGGTTTTGTAAACAATAAGAGGAGGAACAAGCTACTCCCTCCGTCCGAAAATACTTGTCATCAAAATGGATAAAAAGAGATGTATTTAAAACTAAAATACATCTAGATACACCCCCTTATATCCATTTTGATGACGACTATTTCCGGACAGAGGGAGTACTTAGAGCAACTCCAATGGGGCGACCCATTTCGTCCGCCGCCGTCCGTTTGGGTCGACGCGGACACAAAAGGTGGCCCGACGTGCCGACCCAAATGGACGCGCGTCCGTTTTTCTTCCGCAGGCGACCCATTCCCGGCTCATTTTTGAGTCGGATTTGCGTCGGCGCGGACACGCGACGTACGCACGTACGCTCGCCTTCTCCTCCCTCCGGTCTGCTGGTCAGTGGCACATTGGTCTTCCCCATCGAAGAGCAACCCTCGCCCGCCTTCTTCGTCGCCGACGTCGTCGCCCATTTTTTCCGGCGACTCTACCAGCTGTCGGCGCCTTCACATCCGCCCAACAACACCGCCCACTCCCACGTCGCCTGCCACCGTTGTCTTGTCGCCGGGGAGCCAACTGCTTTCCACCCCCCCCCCCCCACCACCACCACCACCACACAGCCGCCCCCAACCAAGAAGCCGTCTCACCGCCCCGGCCAGATCCTCACCGGCATGCTCGTCGGACGCCGGCAGGGCAGCTAGCTGGTCCGTGCGCGCCGTGACTCCCTTCGTCGACGCCCGCAAATTGTTCAACAGTTTGCCAAGGTACAAAATAGACTCCGATGATTCATCGTTCGATGACGAGGAGGAGATACTGGCTGCCGTGTTGGTCCATCATCACCTCAACAGCCCGTGGCTGTTGTTTCATGGCTCCATTCCGGGCCACCTTCCGGCGTTGAATCACAACCGAGAGAGCGGGCATTTCCTTCTTTGGAATGACTACTTTGATACAACAAATCCGTTGTTCAGACATCAAAAATTCCGCCACTGTTTCCGTATGAGTAGGCATCTTGTAAACTGTAATAGAGAGGGGGTGGTCGGCTATGATGACTATTTCGAGTGCAAAGAGGATGTCGTTGGCAAGATTGGTTTCTCCTCTTATCAGAAATGCACTGCCGCCATCCGAATGCTTGCATACGGAGTGCCCGGTGATCTCACTGATGAGTACGTCCGTATCAGCGAGTCTACATGCCTAGAGTCCCTGTATAAGTTCTGCAAGGCTGTTATTGCTGTGTTTGGCCCTGAGTACTTGAGAGAGCCGACTGCTGAAGATACAGCCCGTTTGTTGGTGATGAATGCCAGCAGGGCTTCCCAGGGATGCTTGGTAGCATAGAATGCATGCACTGAAGGAAATATGCCCTAGAGGCAATAATGAAGTTATTATTTATTTCCTTATTTCATGATAAATATTTATTATTCATGCTAGAATTGTATAAACCGGAAACTTAGTATATGTGTGAATACATAGACAAAACAAACTGTCACTAGTATGCCTCTACTTGACTAGCTCGTTGAATCAAAGATGGTTAAGTTTCCTAGCCATAGACATGAGTTGTCATTTGATTAACGGGATCACATCATTAGAGAATGATGTGATTGACTTGACCCATTCCGTTAGCTTAGCAATTGGTCGTTTAGTATGTTGCTATTGCTTTCTTCATGACTTATACATGTTCCTATGACTATGAGATTATGCAACTCCCGTTTACCGGAGGAACACTTTGTGTGCTACCAAACATCACAACGTAACTAGGTGATTATAAAGGTGCTCTACAGGTGTCCCGAAGGTACTTGTTGAGTTGGCGTATTTTGAGATTAGGATTTGTCACTCCGATTGTTGGAGAGGTATCTCTGGGCCCTCTCGGTAATGCACATCACTATAAGCCTTGCAAGCAATGTGACTAATGAGTTTGTTGCAGGATGATGCATTACATAACGAGTAAAGAGACTTGCCGGCAACGAGATTGAACTAGGTATTGAGATACCGTCGATCGAATCTCGGGCAAGTAACATATCGATGACAAAGGGAACAACGTATGTTGTTATGCAGTTTGACCGATAAAGATCCTCGTAGAATATGTAGGAGCCAATATGAGCATCCAGGTTCCGCTATTGGTTATTGATCGGAGACGTGTCTCGGTCATGTCTACATAGTTCTCGAACCCGCAGGGTCCGCACGCTTAAAGTTCGATGATGATCGGCATTATGAGTTTTTGTGTTTTGATGTACCGAAGGTAGTTCGGAGTCCCGGATATGACCACGGACATGACGAGGAGTCTCGAAATGGTCGAGACGTAAAGATCGATATATTGGATGACTATGTTTGGTCACCGGAAGTGTTTCGGGAGGTTTCGGACATATATCGGAGTACCGGGGGGTTACGGAACCCCCCGGGGGATTTAGTGGGCCTAATGGGCCTTATTGGAGAAGAGGAGGGGCGGCCAGGGCAGGCCGCGCGCCCCCTCCCCCTCTAGTCCGAATAGGAGAAGGACGGGGCACCCCCCCCCCCTCCTTTTCCTTCCTCTCCTCTCTCCCTTCCTTCCCCCTCCTACTCCAACTAGGAAAGGAGGGAGTCCTACTCAGTAGGACTCCTCCCTGGCGCGCCTCCTCCTAGCCGGCCGCCCCCTCCCCCTTGATCCTTTATATACGGGGGCAGGGGGGACCTCAAGACAGAACAATTGATCTCTTGATCTCTTAGCCGTGTGCGGTGCCCCCCTCCACCATATTCCACCTCGGTAATATCGTAGCGGTGCTTAGGCGGAGCCCTGGGTCGGTAGCATCATCAACACTGTCATCATGCCGTCGTGCTGACGAAACTCTCCTGCAAAGCTCTGCTGGATCAGAGTTCGTGGGACGTCATCGAGTTGAACATATGCTGAACTCGGAGGTGCCGTACATTCGGTACTTGGATCGGTCGGATCGTGAAGACGTACGACTACATCAACCATGTTGTGCTAACGCTTCCACTTACGGTCTACGAGGGTACTTGGACAACACTCTCCCCTCTCGTTGCTATAATTCACCATGATCTTGCGTGTGCGTAGGAATTTTTTTGAAATTACTACGTTCCCCAATAGTGGTATCAGAGCCAGGTTTATGCGTAGATGTTATATGCACGAGTAGAACACAAGTGAGTTGTGGGCGATACAAGTCATACTGCTTACCAGCATGTCATACTTTGGTTCAGCGGTATTGTTGGATGAAGCGGCCCGGACCGACATTACGCATACGCTTACGCGAGACTGGTTCTACCGACGTGCTTTGCACACAGGTGGCTGACGGGTGTCAGTTTCTCCAACTTTAGTTGAATCGAGTGTGGCTACGCCCGGTCCTTGTTGAAGGTTAAAACAACACTAACTTGATGAAATACCGTTGTGGTTTTGATGCGTAGGTAAGAACGGTTCTTGCTCAGCCTGTAGCAGCCATGTAAAACTTGCAACAATAAAGTAGAGGACGTCTAACTTGTTTTTGCAGGGCTTGTTGTGATGTATGAGATATAAGTTGTTGTATGAGATGATCATGTTTTGTTAAAGTTATCGGCAACTGGCAGTAGCCTTATGGTTGTCTCTTTATTGCATAAGATGCAAGCGCCAAATAATTGCTTTACTTTATCGCTATACGATAGCAATAGTTGCAAGAGTAATAGTTGGCGAGACGACCATGTGACGACACATTGATATAGATCAAGATGATGGGGATCATGGTGTCGTGTCGGTGACGATAGAGATCATGACAGTACTTTGGAGATGGAGATCAAAGGCGCAAGATGATCCTGGCCATATCATGTCACATATTTTGATTGCATATGATGTTTATCTTTTATACATCTTATTTTGCTTAGTTCGACGGTAGCTTTATAAGATGATCTCTCACTAAATTTCAAGGTATAAGTGTTCTCCCTGAGTATGCACCATTGCGAAAGTTCTTCGTGCTGAGACACCACATGATGATCGGGTGTGATAAGCTCTACGTTCAGATACAATGGGTGTAAGATAGTTTTGTACACGCAGAATACTCGGGTTAAACTTGACGAGCCTAGCATACGCAGATATGACCTCTGAACACTGAGACCGAAAGGTCGAGCGTGAATCATATAGTAGTATGATCAACATAGTGATGTTCACCATTGAAAACTACTCCATCTCACGTGATGATCGGACATGGTTTAGTTGATTTGTATCACGTGATCACTTAGATGATTAGAGGGATGTCTATCTAAGTGGGAGTTCTTAAGTAATATGATTAATTGAACTTTAATTTGTCATGAACTTAGTCCTGATAGTATTTTGCAAATAATGTTGTAGATCAATAGCTCGCGTTGTTGCTTCCCTATGTTTTATATGTGTTCCTAGAGAAAACTAAGTTGAAAGATGATAGTAGCAATAATGCGGACTGGGTCCGTGATCTGAGGTTTATCCTCATTGCTGCACAGAAGAATTATATCCTTGATGCACCGCTAGGTGACAGACCTATTGCAGGAGCAGATGCAGACGTTATAAACATTTTCGCTAGCTCAATATGATGACTACTTGATAGTTTAGTGCACCATGCTTAATGGCCTAGAATCGGGACTTCAAAGACGTTTTGAACGTCATGGACCATATGAGATGTTACAGGAGTTGAAGTTAATATTTCAATCAAATACCCGAGTTGAGAGATATGAAGTCTCCAACAAGTTCTATAGCTAAAAGATGGAGGAGAATTGCTCAACTAGTGAGCATGTGCTCAGATTGTCTGGGTACTACAATCGCTTGAATCAAGTGGGGGTTAATCTTCCAGATAAGATAGTGATTGACAGAGTTCTCTAGTCACCATCACCAAGTTACTAGAACTTCATGATGAACTATAGTATACAAGGGATGACGAAAATGATTCCCGAGCTCTTCTTGATGTTGAAATCGACGAAGGTAGAAATCAAGAAAGAGGATCAAGTGTTGATGATTGACAAGACCACTAGTTTCAAGAAAAGGGAAAGAAAGAGAAACTTCAAGTAGAATGGCAAGCAAGTTGTCACTCCCGTGAAGAAGCCCAAAGCTGGACCAAAGCCTGAAACTAAGTGCTTCTACTGCAAAGGAAATGGTCACTGGAAGCGGAAATACCCTGAATATTTGGTGGATAAGTTGGATGGCAAAGTGAATAAGGGTATATTTGATATACAGGTTACTGATGTGTACCTTACTAGTGTTTATACTAGCCCCTGGGTAGTTGATACTTGTTCGGTTGCTAAAAATTAGTAACTCGAAACAGGAGTTACAGAATAAACAGAGACTAGTTGAGGGTTAAGTGACGATGTGTGTTGGAAGTGGTTCCAAGATTGATATGATCATCATCGCACACTCCCTATACTTTCGGGATTAGTGTTAAACCTAAATAAATGTTATTTGGCATTTGCGTTGAGCATGAATATGATTTGATCATGTTTATTGCAATAAGGTTATTCATTTAAAATCAAAGAATAATTGTTGTTCTGTTTACATGAATAAAACCTTCGATGGTCATACACCCAATAAAATAGTTTGTTGGATCTCGGTCGTAGTGATACACATATTCATAATATTGATGCCAAAAGATGCAAAGTTGGTAATGATAGTGCAACTTATTTGTGGCACTGCCATTTGGGTCATATCGGTGTAAAGCGCATGAAGAAACTCCATAAAGATGGATTTTTGGAATCACTTGGTTATGAATCATTTGATGCTTGCGAACCGTGCCTTTTGGGCAAGATGACTAAAACTCCGTTCTCCGGAACAATGGAACGAGCTACTGACTTGTTGGAAATAATACATACCAATGTATGCGGTCCAATGAGTGTTGATGCTCGTGGCGGGTATCGTTATTTTCTAACCTTCACAGATGATTTGAGCAGATATGAGTATATCTACTTAATGAAGCACAAGTCTGAAACATTTGAAAAGTTCAAAGAATTTTAGAGTGAAGTGGAGAATCATTGTAACAAGAAAATAAAGTTTCTACAATCTTATCATAGAGGAGAATATTTGAGTTACGAGTTTGGCCTTCATTTAAAAACAATGTGAAATAGTTTCACAGCTCATGCCGCATGGAACACCACAGCGTAATGGTTTGTCCGAACATCGTAACCGCACTTTATTGGATATGGTGCGATCTATGATGTATCTTACCGATTTACCACTATCATTTTGGGGTTATGCATTAGAGACAGCTGCATTCACTTTAAATAGGGCACCATCAAAATCCGTTGAGACGACGCTTTATGAACTGTGGTTTGGCAAGAAACCAAAGTTGTCGTTTCTTAAAGTTTGGGACTGCAATGCTTATGTGAAGAAGTTTCAACCTGATAAGCTCGAACCCAAATCAAATAAGTGTGTATTCATAGAATACCCAAAGGAAACTGTTGGGTACACCTTCTATCACCGATCCGAAGGCAAGATATTCGTTGCTAAGATGGATCCTTTCTAGAGAAGGATTTTCTCTCGAAAGAAGTGAGTGGGAGGAAAGTAGAGCTTGATAAGGTAATTGTACCTTCTCCCAAATTGGAAAGTAGTTCATCACAGAAATTAGTTCTGGTGATTCCTACACCAATTAGTGAGGAAGCTAATGATGATGATCATGAAACTTCAGATTAAGTTACTACAGAACCTCGTAGGTCTTCCAAAGTACAGTCCACACCAGAGTGGTACAGTAATCCCGTTCTGGAAGTCATGTTACTAGATCATGATGAACCTACGAACTATGAGGAAGCGATGATGAGCTCAGATTCCGTAAAATGGCTTGAGGCCATGAAATCTGAGATGGGGTCCATGTATGAGAACAATGTTGGGGAACGTAGTAATTTCAAAAAAATTCCTACGCACATGCAAGATCGTGGTGATGCATAGCAACGAGAGGGGAGAGTGTTGTCCACGTACACTCGTAGACCGTAAGCGGAAGCGTTATGACAACGCGGTTGATGTAGTCGTACGTCTTCATGATCCGACCGATCCAAGCACCGAACGTATGGCACCTCCGAGTTCAGCACACGTTCAGCTCGATGACGATCCCCGGACTCCGATCCAGCAGGATGTCGGGGATGAGTTCCGTCAGCACGACGGCGTGGTGATGATGATGATATTCTACCGACGCAGGGTTTCGCCTAAGCACCGCAACGATATATGGCCGAGGTGGAATATGGTGGAGGGGGGCACCGCACACGGCTAAGGAACGATCACAAAGATCAACTTGTGTGTCATGGAGTGCCCCCCTGCCCCGTATATAAAGGAGCAAGGCGGAGGAGGCCGGCCCTAGGAGGGGGCGCGCCAAGTGTGGAGTCCTACTAGGACTCCCTAGTCCTAGTAGGATTCCACCTCTCATATGGAATAGGAAAAGAGGAAGGGAAAAGGAGAAGGAAGGAAGGGGGCGCCCCCCTTCCCTAGTCCAATTCGGACCAGACCAAGGGGAGGGGTGCGGCCACCCTTGAGGCCCTTTTCCTTCTTTCCCGTATGGCCCAATAAGGCCCAATACGTATTTCCGTAACTCTCTTACTCCGAAAAATACCCGAATCATTCGGAACCTTTCCGATGTCCGAATATAGTCATCCAATATATCGATCTTTATGTCTCGACCATTTTGAGACTCCTCGTCATGTCCCCGATCTCATCCGGGACTCCGAACTCCTTCGGTAAATCAAAACTCATAAACTCATAATAAAACTGTCATCGAAACCTTAAGCGTGCGGACCCTACGGGTTCGAGAACTATGTAGACATGACCGAGAACCATTTCCGGTCAATAACCAATAGCGGAACCTGGATGCTCATATTGGCTCCTACATATTCTACGAAGATCTTTATCGGTCAAACCGCATAACAACATACGTTGTTCCCTTTGTCATCGGTATGTTACTTGCCCGAGATTTGATTGTCGGTATCTCAATACCTAGTTCAATCTCGTTACTGGCAAGTCTCTTTACTCGTTATGTAATGCATCATCCCGTAACCAACTCATTGGACACATTGCTTGGAAGGCTTATAGTGATGTGCATTACCGAGAGGGCCCAGAGATACCTCTCCGACAATCGGAGTGACAAATCCTAATATCGAAATACGCCAACTCAACATGTACCTTTGGAGACACCTGTAGAGCTCCTTTGTAATCACCCGGTTATGTTGTGATGTTTGGTAGCACACAAAGTGTTCCAGCGGTAAACGGGAGTTGCATAATCTCATAGTCATAGGAACATGTATAAGTCATGAAGAAAGCAATAGCAATATACTAAACGATCAAGTGCTAAGCTAACGGAATGGGTCAAGTCAATCACATCATTCTTCTAATGATGTGATCCCGTCAGGGCCGGTCCCGAGGTTTCGGGGGCCCGGGGCGAAACTATAATATGGGGGCCCTTAACACAAACATAAAAGTAATTATATATATAATAATATAATTTCTTGGTGACTTTGGACATACGACTTACCCCTCGCCTCTCGGTGACAGGGTGTGGTCATCTGAATATCAAAGTTGTGACCGGTGACACGTAAGTCCTGAGGGCGCTCAGGACTCAGGAGAGTAGGAAGCATCGCATGAGGCAGTAACATATCGTCCTGCGTGCAAGTCCAATCTCATGTGGCGTCATGTTGCTTCCCGCTTGAGCAGCAACACTCTGCGCTACTACTTTGGTTGTACTAGCTCGTATTAACTAACATGTATACGGTGCATATTTTCTGAATATCATGCCTAATGCATTTTAATAAACTCACAGTAATTAAAGATCTCAGTTACCTATGTATCACAAAAAATATGTTCAGAAAAGTACATACCTCTCTACTTTTCTTGGCACCTCGTTCATCTTCAGAAAGTGACATCTCAAATCCTTACACGGAATTGAGCCGAGATTTCGTGTTGTATTATATTGTTATTACCTGCGAAATCAGCAAGAGTTCTTAGGATTAGGAATGTAGTACTCAATGAAAATAGTAATATAGTGATACAAATGAAATTAGAAGAGAAACTAAGTTGATATAATTATACTATTTGTTTGAATTGTGATGGGGGTGACATGAATCCCCTAGCCATAATTCTGTCGTCCACACAATCGCTGATCTAAACCTTGGGTCGATCCAAAAAAACTGAAACATCTATAAACCCAAGATAAATAAGAGAATTTTGATATGAGACGTACTTATATATCTCCTTCAGATTCATTAGACGGATGGATTGGCTGGGACGGTTTCGTAAAGATCAGATCTGTAGAGGAATAATCAATTTTAGAGAGGAGGCAAATGGCGGCGGATGACTGTTTTCAGCCGCGGCGGCTGCGAGCCTCAAGGCGAATCGATCAGCACGATCCGCCGGCGTGTATGTGCGTGAGGAAGGACTATAGCAGTGCGCCTGTGTGCTACTACTCGGGCCAGGCCTTGTTTCACTTTTTTTCCTGCGCATGCGTAGCCCAGTACGAAGTAGAGCACCCTGGTGGGGGCCCCTTCCCTTTGCGGGGCCCGGGGCGGCCGCCCCGCTCGCCCCCCCCTCAGGGTCGGGCCTGGATCCCATTAATCAAATGACAACTCATGTCTATGGCTAGGAAACACAACCATCTTTGATCAACAAGCTAGTCAAGTAGAGGCATACTAGTGACACTATGTTTGTCTATGTATTCACACATGTATTATGTTTCCGGTTAATATAATTCTAGCATGAATAATAAACATTTATCATGAAATAAGCAAATAAATAATAACTTTATTATTGCCTCCAGGGCATATTTCCTTCAGTCTCCCACTTGCACTAGAGTCAATAATCTAGTTCACATCGCCATGTGATTTAACACCAATATTCATATCTGTATATGATTAACACCCATAGTTCACATCGTCATGTGACCAACACCCAAAGGGTTTACTAGAGTCAATAATCTATTTCACATAGCTATGTGATTAACACCCAAAGAGTACTGAGGTGTGATCATGTTTTGCTCGTGAGAGAAGCTTAGTCAACGGGTCTGTCACATTTAGAGCCGTATGTATTTTGCAAATATTCTATGTCTACAATGCTCTACACGAAGCTACTCTAGCTAATTGCTCCCACTTTCAATATGTATCCAGAGATAGACTTAGAGTCATCTGGATCGGTGTAAAAGCTTGCACCGATGTAACTCTTTACGACGAGCTCTTTTATCACCTCCATAATCGAGAAATATTTCCTTAGTCCTTACTAAGTATATTCTTGACCAATGTCCAGTGATCTACTCCTAGATCACTATAGTACTCCCTTGCCAAATACATAGCAAGGTATACAATAGGTCTGGTACATAGCATAGCATACTTTATAGAACCTATGATTGAGGCATAGGGAATGACTTTCATTCTCTTTTCTATTTTCTGCCGTGGTCGGGATTTGAGTCTTACTCAATTTCACACCTTTGCAACACAGGCAAGAACTCTTTCTTTGACTGTTCCATTTTAAACTACTTCAAAATCTTGACAAGGTATGTACTTATTGTAAATATATCAAGCATCTTAATCTATCTCAATAGATTTTGATGCTCAATATGTAAGTAGCTTTACTGAGGTCTTTCTTTTAAAGAACTCCTTTCAAAGACTCCTTCATGCTTTGCAGAAAAATTCTACATCATTTCTGATCAACAATATGTTACTCACATATATTTATCAGAAAGGCGGTAGTGCTCCCACTCACTTTATTGTAAATACAGGCTTTACCGCAAGTCTGTATAAAACTATATGCTTTGATCAACTTATCAAAGCATATATTCCAACTCTGAGATGCTTGCACCAGTCCATAAATGGATCGCTGGAGCTTGCACGCTTTGTTAGCACCTTTAGGATTGACAAAACCTTCTGGTTGCATCATATACAACTCTTCTTTAATAAATCCATTAAGGAATGCAGTTTTGACATCCATTTGCCAGATTTCATAAAATGTGGCAATTGCTAACATGATTCGGACAGACTTAAGCATCGCTACAGTTGAGAAAATCTCATTGTAGTCGACACCTTGAACTTGTCGAAAACCTTTTTGCGACAAGTCGAGCTTTGTAGATAGTAACACTACTATCAGCATCTGTCTTCCTCTTGAAGATCCATTTATACAATATGGCTTGCCGATCATCGGGCAACTCCACCAAAGTCCACACTTTGTTCTCATACATGGATCCCATCTCAGATTTCATGGCCTCAAGCCATTTCGCGGAATCTGGGCTCATCATCGCTTCCTCATAGTTTGTAGGTTCATCATGGTCTAGTAACATGACTTCCAGAATAGGATTACCGTACCACTCTAGTGCAGACTGTACTTTGGAGGACCTACGATGTTTTGTAGTAACTTGATCTGAAGTTTCATGATCATCATCATTAGCTTCCTCACTAATTGGTGTAGGAATCACTGGAACTGATTTCCGTGATGAACTACTTTCCAATTCGGGAGAAGGTACAAATTACCTTATCAAGCTCTACTTTCCTCCCACTCACTTCTTTTGAGAGAAACTCCGCTAGAAAGGATCCATTCTTAGCAACGAATGTTTTGCCTTCAGATCTGTGATAGAAGGTGTACCCAACAGTTTCCTTTGGGTATTCTATGAAGACGCACTTCTCCGATTCGGGTTGGAGCTTATCAGGTTGAAAACCTTTTTCATATGAGCATCGCAACTCCAAACTTTAAGAAACGACGGCTTAGGTTTACTGCTAAACCATAGTTCATAAGGTGTCATCTCAACGGATTTAGATGGTGCCCTATTAAACGCGAATGCAGTTGTCTCTAATGCATAACCCCAAAACGATAGTGGTAAACTGATAAGAGACATCATAGATCGCACCATATCTAGTAAAGTACGATTATGACGTTCGGACACACCATTACATTGTGGTGTTCCTGGTGGCGTGAGTTGCGAAACTATTTCACATTGTTTCAAATGAAGACCAAACTCGTAATTCAAATATTCGTCTCCACGATCAGATCATAGAAACTTTATTTTTCTTGTTACTATGATTTTCCACTTCACTCTGAAATTCTTTGAACTTTTCAAATGTTTCAGACTTATGTTTCATCAAGTAGATATACCCATATCTGCTCAAATCATCTGTGAAGGTCAGAAAATAACGATACATGCCGCGAGCCTTAACACTCATCGGATCGCATACATCGGTATGTATTATTTCCAATAAGTCAGTAGCTCGTTCCATTGTTCCGGGGAACGGAGTTTTAGTCATCTTGCCCAAAAGGCACGGTTCGCAAGCATCAAATGATTCATAACCAAGTGATTCCGAAGAAACATCTTTATGGAGTTTTTTCATGCGCTTTACACCGATATGACCCAAATGGCAGTGCCACAAATAAGTTGCACTATCATTATTAACTTTACATCTTTTGGCATCAATATTATGAATATGTGTATCACTACGATTGAGATCCAACAAACTATTTTTATTGGGTGTATGACCATTTCAAGGTATTATTCATGTAAACAGAACAATAATTATTCTCTGACTTTAAATGAATAACCGTATTGCAATAACCATGATCAAATCATATTCATGCTCAACGCAAACGCCAAATAACATTTATTTAGGTTTGACACTAATCCCGAAAGTATAGGGAGTGTGCGATGATGATCATATCAATCTTGGAACTACTTCCAATTCTCATTGTCACTTCCCCTTCAACTAGTCTCTGTTTATTCTGTAACTCCTGTTTCGAGTTACTAATCTTAGCAACCGAACAAGTATCAAATACTAAGGGGCTACTATAAATAGTAGTAAGGCACACATCAATAACCTGTATATCAAATATACCCTTGTTCACTTTGCCATCCTTCTTATCCACCAAATATTCAAGGCATTTCCGCTTCCAGTGACCATTTCCTTTGCAGTGTAAGCACTCAGTTTCAGGCTTTGGTCCAGCTTTGGTCTTCTTCACGGGAGTGACAACTTGTTTGCTATTCTACTTGAATTTTCCCTTTCTTTCCCTTTGCCCTTTTCTTGAAACTAGTGGTCTTGTCAATCATCAACACTTGATGCTCTTTCTTGATTTCTACCTTCGTTGATTTCAACATCACGAAGAGCTCGGGAATCGTTTTCGTCATCCCTTGCATACTATAGTTCATCACAAAGTTCTAGTAACTTAGTGATGGTGACTAGAGAATTCTGTCAATCACTATCTTATCTGGAAGATTAACTCCCACTTGATTCAAGCAATTGAAGTACCCAGACAATCTGAGCACATGCTCACTAGTTGAGCGATTCTCCTCCATCTTTTAGCTATAGAACTTGTTGAAGACTTCATATCTCTAAACTCGGGTATTTGCTTGAAATATTAACTTCAATTCCTGGAACATCTCATATGGTCCATGACATTCAAAACGTCTTTGAAGTCCCGATTCTAAGTCATTAAGCATGGTGCACTAAACTATCAAGTAGTCATCATATTGAGCTAGCCAAACGTTCATAACGTCTGCATCTGCTCCTGCAATAGGTTTGTCACCTAGCGGTGCATTAAGGACATAATTCTGCTGTATAGCAATGAGGATAAACCTCAGATCACGGATCCAATCCGCATCATTGCTACTAACATCTTTCAACACAATTTTCTCTAGGAACATATCAAAATAAACATATGAAAGCAACAACACGAGCTATTGATGTACAACATAATTTGCAAAATACTACCAGGACTAAGTTCATGATAAATTTTAGTTCAATTAATCATATTACTTAAGAACTCCCACTTAGACAGACATCTCTCTTGTCATCTAAGTGATCACGTGATCCAAATCAACTAAACCATGTCCGATCTTCACGTGGGATGGAGTAGTTTTCGATGGTGAACATCACTATGTTGATCATATCTACTATATGATTCATGCTCGACCTTTCGGTCTCCGTGCTCCGAGGCCATATCTGTATATGCTAGGCTCGTCAAGTTTAACCTGAGTATTCCGCGTGTGCAACTGTTTTGCACCCGTTGTATTTGAACGTAGAGCCTATCACACCCGATCATCACGTGGTGTCTCAGCACGAAGAACTTTCGCAACGGTGCATACTCAGGGAGAACACTTCTTGATAATTAGTGAGAGATCATCTTAAAATGCTACCGTCAATCAAAGCAAGATAAGATGCATAAAGGATAAACATCACATGCAATCAATATAAGTGATATGATATGGCCATCATCATCTTGTGCTTGTGATCTCCATCTTCGAAGCACCGTCATGATCACCATCGTCACCGGCGCGACACCTTGATCTCCATCGTAGCATTGTTGTCGTTACGCCATCTATTGCTTCTACGACTATCGCTACCGCTTAGTGATAAAGCAAAGCAATTACATGGCGTTTGCATTTCATACAATAAAGCGACAACCATATGGCTCCTGCCAGTTGCCGATAACTTCGGTTACAAAACATGATCATCT
This sequence comes from Triticum timopheevii, assembly GCA_963921465.1. Taxonomy (NCBI): domain Eukaryota; kingdom Viridiplantae; phylum Streptophyta; class Magnoliopsida; order Poales; family Poaceae; genus Triticum; species Triticum timopheevii. Next base: position 627,986,975 of record OY997274.1, on the reverse strand, counting down.
CATACAATAAAATATAGCATCACGTCTTGACCATATCACATCACAACATGCCCTGCAAAAACAAGTAAGACGTCCTCTACTTTGTTGTTGCAAATTTTACGTGGCTGCTATGGGCTGAGCAAGAACCGTTCTTACCTATGCATCAAAACCACAACAATAGTTCGTCAAGTTAGTGCTGTTTTAACCTTCGCAAGGACCGGGCGTAGCCACACTCGGTTCAACTAAAGTGAGAGAGACAGACACCCGACAGTCACCTTTAAGCACGAGTGCTCATAACAGTGAAACCAGTCTCGCGTAAGCGTACGCGTAATGTCGGTCCGGGCCGCTTCATCTCACAATACCGCTGAACCAAAGTATGACATGCTGGTAAGCAGTATGACTTGTATCGCCCACAACTGACTTGTGTTCTACTCGTGCATATGACATCTACGCATAAAACCAGGCTCGGATGCCACTGTTGGGGAACGTAGTAATTTTTAAAAAATTCCTACGCACACGCAAGATCATGGTGATGCATAGCAACGAGAGGGGAGAGTGTTGTCCACATACACTCGTAGACCGTAAGCGGAAGCGTTATGACAACGCGGTTGATGTAGTCGTACGTCTTCACGATCTGACTGATCCAAGCACCGAACGTACGGCACCTCCGAGTTCAGCACACGTTCAGCTCGATGACGATCCCCGGACTCCGATCCAGCAGGGTGTCGAGGATGAGTTCCGTCAGCATGACGGCGTGGTGATGATGATGATATTCTACCGACGCAGGGTTTCACCTAAGCACCGCAACGATATGACCGAGGTGGAATATGGTGGAGGGGGGCACCGCACACGGCTAAGGAATGATCACGAAGATCAACTTGTGTGTCATGGGGTGCCCCCTGCCCCCGTATATAAAGGAGCAAGGGGGGAGGAGGCCGGCCCTAGGAGGGGGCGCGCCAAGTGTGGAGTCCTACTAGGACTCCCTAGTCCTAGTAGGATTCCACCTCCCATATGGAATAGGAAAAGAGGAAGGGAAAAGGAGAAGGAAGGAAGGGGGCGCCCCCCTTCCCTAGTCCAATTCGGACCAGACCAAGGGGAGGCGTGCGGCCACCCTTGAGGCCCTTTTCCTTCTTTCACGTATGGCCCAATAAGGCCCAATACGTATTCCCGTAACTCTCCAGTACTCCGAAAAATACCCGAATCACTCGGAACCTTTCCGATGTCCGAATATAGTGGTCCAATATATTGATCTTTACATCTCAACCATTTAGAGACTCCTCGTCATGTCGCCGATCTCATCCGAGACTCCGAACTCCTTCGGTACATCAAAACTCATAAACTCATAATAAAACAGTCATCGAAACCTTAAGCGTGCGGACCCTACGGGTTCGAGAACTATGTAGACATGACCGAGAACCGTTTCCGGTCGATAACCAATAGCGGAACCTGGATGCTCATATTGGCTCCTACATATTCTATGAAGATCTTTATCGGTCAAACCGCATAACAACATACGTTGTTCCTTTTGTTATCGGTATGTTACTTGCCCGAGATTTGATCGTCGGTATCTCAATACCTAGTTCAATCTCGTTACCGGCAAGTCTCTTTACTCGTTACGTAATGCATCATCCCGTAACCAACTCATTGGCCACATTGCTTGCAAGGCTTATAGTGATGTGCATTACCGAGAGGGCCCAGAGATACCTCTCCGACAATCGGAGTGACAAATCCTAATCTCGAAATAAGCCAACTCAACATGTACCTTTGGAGACACCTGTAGAGCTCCTTTATAATCACCAAGTTACGTTGTGACGTTTGGTAGCACACAAAGTGTTCCTCCGGTAAACAAGAGTTGCATAATCTCATAGTCATAGGAACATGTATAAGTCATGAAGAAAGCAATAGCAATATACTAAACGATCAAGTGCTAAGCTAACAGAATGGGTCAAGTCAATCACATCATTCTTCTAATGATGTGATCCCGTTAATCAAATGACAACTCATGTCTATGGCTAGGAAACACAACCATCTTTGATCAACAAGCTAGTCAAGTATAGGCATACTAGTGACACTATGTTTGTCTATGTATTCACACATGTATTATGTTTCCGGTTAATACAATTCTAGCATGAATAATAAACATTTATCATGAAATAAGGAAATAAATAATAACTTTATTATTGCCTCTAGGGCATATTTCCTTCAAACAAAGTGTGGACTTTAGTGGAGTTGCCCGATGATCGGCAAGCCATAGAAAATTAATGGATCTTCAAGAGGAAGACAGACGCTGATAATAGTGTTACTATCTACAAAGCTCGACTTGTCGCAAAAAGTTTTTCGACAAGTTCAAGGTGTTGAATACGATGATATTTTCTCACTCGTATCGATTGAGGGAGTCCTGGACTAGGGGGTGTCCGGACAGCCGGACTATCATCGTCCGCCGGACTCCAAGACTACGAAGATACAAGATTGAAGACTCCGTCCCGTGTCCGGATGGGACTTTCCTTGGCGTGGAAGGCAAGTTTGGCGATACGGATATGTAGATCTCCTACCATTGTAACCGACTCTGTGTAACCCTAGCCTCCTCCGGTGTATATATAAACCGGAGGGCTTTAGTCCGTAGGACAACATACATTACAACAATCATACCATAGGCTAGCTTTAGGGTTTAGCCTCCTTGATCTCGTGGTAGATCCACTCTTGTACTACCCATATCATCAATATTAATCAAGCAGGACGTAGGGTTTTACCTCCATCAAGAGGGCCCGAACCTGGGTAAAACATCATGTCCCTCGTCTCCTGTTACCATCCGCCTAGACGCACAGTTCAGGACCCCATACCCGAGATCCGCCGGTTTTGACACCGACATTGGTGATTTCACTGAGAGTTCCTCTGTGTCGTCACCGATAGGCTCGATGGCATCTTCAGTCAACAACGCTGTCCAGGTTGAGACTTTTCTCCCCGGACAGATCTTCGTATTCGGCAGCTTCGCACTGCGGGCTAATTCCCTTGGCCATCTGGAGCAGATCGAAAGCTACGCCCCTGGCCATCAGGTCAGATTCGGAAGCCTAAACTTCACGGCCGACATCCGCGGGGACTTGATCTTCGACGGGCTCGAGCCAAAGCCGAGCGCGCCACACTGTTGCGATGGGCATGATCTAGCTCTGCCGCCGAACAGTGCCTTGGTGGCCGCACCACGAATCCGCTTCGGCCTTTAGTCCGGAGCCAATCGCCCAAATCGAGGATCGGTGGATGGACACCACCTCGGGGGCTTCAACTTCCATGGCGATGGAGCCGAACGCTAATCTTGTCCCTCGCAAAACTCGTGATTCCGAGGTGCCGGACTCCTTGCCGGACTCCGGACCTCCCACGTCCCTACCAATCGAATCGGATTGGGCGCCGGTTATGGAATTCACCGCCGCGGACATCTTCCAATACTCGCCCTTTGGCGACATCCTAAATTCGCTAAAGCATCTCTCGTTATCGGGAGAGTCCTGGCCGGACTATGGTCAGGATGGTTGGGATACGGACGACAAAGAAATTCAGCGCCCACCCACCACCCACTTTGTAGCCACTGTCAACGATCTAACCGACATGCTAGACTATGACTCCGAAGACATCGACGGTATAGACGACGACGCTGGAGACGAACAAGAACCAGCGCCTACAGGGCACGGGAGGACCACCTCGTCATATGACGTATATATGGTGGATACCCCAAAAGAGAGCGATAACGAGGACCAACGGGCCGCGGCAGAAGATAACCCAGTCGACAAACAACCTAAACGGCGGCGTAGACGCCGCCCTAAGTCCCGCCTCGACAACAATAATGCTCCTAAGGACCCCGCAATACAGCAGGGCACACAAGTGGACGGCGAACATGCAGATAAGCAACCATCCGAACAAGACGAGTCAGATAATCAGTCCAGGCCCGGCGAAAACGACAGTCCGGACGATCTCATGCCGGACACGCCGCCGGATAGCAAAAACCTTCGGAAAAGACTCGTCAACACTGCAAGAAGCTTGAAGAAGGAAAAACGGAAGCTCAAAACAGTGGAAGACACACTCAGGATGAGGTGGAGCAAAGTGCTCAAAACCGTGGATAGATACGGCAGTAGCCACCAATCCAAGAGCTACCCGAAGCACAAGCTGTTACCAGAATTTGACGAGGAGGCCATAGAGCCCCCACAGTCAAAACATGAAAAGGCCGCCTGGTTGGATAGACGACCAGATGATAGGCCAAATTCTGAAAGCGGCACCGCACATAAACCAACTAATAAACCTGGAAAGACAGATGGCCCAGTCAGGTCCATTTACGGGCCAAAGAAGAAGGCCCCAGGAAGCAATACAACACGTCAAGTGTCCGAAGATAGTGGCACACCCAAATACAGGGGCGCCGCACACCCACTATGTTTCACCAACGAGGTGCTGGACCATGAATTCCCAGCAGGATTTAAACCCATAAACATAGAGGCCTACGATGGAACAACAGACCCGGGAGTCTGGATAGAAGATTATATACTACACATACACATGGCCAGAGGATATGATCTCCACGCCATAAAATACCTACCCCTCAAGCTCAAAGGGCCAGCCCGTCATTGGCTTAAAAGCCTCCCAGAAAACACTGTTGGAAATTGGGAAGAGCTCGAGGATGCGTTTAGAGCAAATTTTCAAGGGACGTATGTCCGCCCTCCGGATGTAGATGATCTAAGTCACATAACTCAACAGCCCGGAGAGTCAGCGCGCAAATTCTGGAACAGGTTCCTCACCAAAAAGTACCAAATAGTCGACTGTCCGGACGCCGAAGCCTTAGCAGCTTTTAAACACAACGTCCGAGACGAATGGCTTGCCAGACACCTCGGCCAAGAGAAACCGAGGACAATGTCCGCGCTAACAAGCCTCATGACCCGCTTCTGTGCGGGAGAGGATAGCTGGCTAGCAAGATGCAGCACCAGCGACCCAAGTATATCCGAGATAAGAGATGGAAAAGGAAAATCACGACGCAGAAAAGAGCAGCGCCGGAACAAAGAGAAAAGCCCAAAGAGCACGGCAGTCAACGCCGGATTCAAAAGCTCGCGGCCAAACAACAAAACACCGCCTCTTAAGGATGACAGCGACGAGCTATCCAACTTAAACAATATTTTGGGTCGGATATGTCAAATCCACAGTACCCCCGGAAGGCCTGCAAACCACACCCATCGAGATTGCTGGGTTTTCAAACAGTCCGGCCGACTAAATGCCGAACACAAGGGGCTCGGCGCGTCAAGCAAAGATGATAAACCCCACCAGCAGAGCACCGGAAAGCAAAAAACTTTCCCACAAGAGGTCAAAGCAGTAAACTCACTTCATGTGATAATACGGAAAATAGCGCGGCACCCTCTAAAAAGAGCCTCGCACGGTCCAATCCAGCAGACCATAGAGATTTGATATCAAAACCAATAACTTTCGACCACCTAGATTATTCCAGAAGCGTTCGAAACGCAGGACGGACTGCCCTGATATTGGATCCTATAATCGACGGCCTACAATTTACTCAAGTCCTGATGGACGGAGGCAGCGACTTAAACCTGCTGTATCTAAATACAATCCGCAAGTTGGGGATAGACCCTACTAAAATTCGGCACAGCCGCACTTCCTTTAAAGGAGTGGCGCCAGGCCCTTACGCCAAGTGCACAGGCTCCCCATTACTAGAAGTTGTGTTCGGCTCACCGAACAACTTCCGACGCGAAAAACTAATCTTTCATATCGTCCCATTTAAAAGTGGATATCAAGCACTCTTGGGACGAGAGGCTTTTGTCCATTTCAACACCATACCACATTACGCGTCTCTTACTCTCAAGATGCCTGGTCCACGCGGCATCATTTCAGTGCGAGGGTCACCTAAAGACCCCGGACACAGACAGACGAGTCCGGCATAAGCAGGCTAGGGGCTCCCTAGCCGCACACCCCTTCACAAGGGGCTGCGCGCACAAACAACAGCGAGTCCATACAGACCCCGCTCACTTATTTATATTTCTTCTTTCACATATACCTTTTTTCGCACGAGTTCTTTTCAAACTAAGTTCCTCTCTTTTTACAGATGAACGATGTGCACACCTGTCCAGGATAACGGCACAACGGAGACACAGGCGTAGACGTGCAGTAGGGACCCGTTGCGAGGATTCTTTTCAGATTAAGACCCTGCGTAAACCTTTTTTACTGTCTCTTGTTGTTATTCTCCCTTGGTTTCTTCTTATAACCAAAGCGGAGCCTGACGTTTTGGCATCGGCCGCATCAGAGGATCATGCCCGTACCTGGACACTAGGGGCTTAGGGCATTGTTCTGCCCATTATTATAAAGTCCGAACACCTTAGGGAGTGTTCGGCGTCTCGAGTTAGGCATTATATGCATCAGCTCCGAATCATGTCTTTTATCAAATGTTGGGTTTGCCCGGCTCCTGTGTTTTGCTGCCTTACGTTCTGTATCATCGGCTAACGCGGCACCAGGAGAACTACTGCGATTGTGCCCCAGTTCGGCTGGGCGAGCACCTCAATAGAGAAAGCCGAAAACTGACTGTCATGATATAGCGAGAGACTGGTCAACCAGTCGATCGACTACCGGAATGTTTAGAATTCCCCGCTTTGACGAAGGACCGTTTCCCGGTCAGGCACACACGCGCCCCGAACTCGGCGAAGCGCGGTGCCCCAAGGGGCTATATCGTAGCCCCACCCTCGAACTCCACTGGCTAAGTGAAAGTGATAAAGCATTATAGTCCGGATTGCTTCGTTTGCTACGCTACCACCTCCTTAACAGGACCGAGACGTCGGATTAAGTGTGAAAAAGCGCTATTTTTGCGAACACCCCCGCACCTTGTGCGTGGGGGCTGAAGCCGAAGACTGCAATCTTTCAGGTTATACAAATGTATACGTAAACGGCCGCACAGGAGACATTTTACTACTTGGGACGCACAAGTATAAAAAGCAGTTATAGCATAATCATTGTTTTACAAGCTAAAACGTTCATTTGAACGTGACATTTTTTTAGCACTGCGACTCTATTACACGAGCGCCACGCATAACTTCCCCAAAATAGTGCTCGGCGGGTAACCGGCTTTCGTCCGAACCCTGGGCGGCAATAGCGGTGGCATCCATCTCTGTCCAATGTGCCTTCACACGGGCAAGAGCCATCCGCGCGCCTTCGATGCAGGCCGACCGCTTCATCTCCTTGACATGCGGCACCGCTCCAAGAAATTGCTGCAATAAGCCGAAATAGCTCTTCGCCTTGGGCCTCTTTGGCCAGACATGAGCCACGATGTCAGTCATGGCAAGTCCGGACAATCTATTTAGCTCGGCCCATTCGGCCAACCGATCGGTCAACGGCAGTGAACGATCCGGACTATGGAATTGGGACCAAAATAGCTCTTCCGTCTTGTGATCCTTCTGGCTCCGGAAGTGCTCAACGGCATCAGCCACACTTGCCGCTAAGTCCATATACGGATCCTCCGGACCCCACAGCTGGCCAATTTGAGCATACTTTTGATCCGTAAACCGGCGACGTAACAGAAAAGGCTTGCCAGCCACAATATCTCCGGACTGGCACAGCTCCTCCTTCATAGCCCGCATTGCAGAACGGGCATCCTTGGCCTCGGCGGTGGCCTTCCCCAGGTCTTCCCGCTCCGATAAGCGCTCCTTTTCAAGAGCCTCATTGCGGTCGGCAGCATCTCTTAATTTCACGGCCAATTCGGCCACTTTTTCCCTGCTTAGGCAATGTGCAGCCTTTTCGGCTTTCAACTCCTCGGCCGCCCTCGAGGCAGCCGCATCACTCCTTCGGGCTTGCTCCTTAGCTTGAGCAAGTTCGGCCCGAAGGCTCTCCACAGCAGCAGCACCGTCTGCATCACAGCACATAATTTATCAGAGGAGGGCTTTGACCCCCTTAAATAAAGCGACTGTGGAGAACTCATTTACCTTGCAACTCGTCAAGTCGCCGGTTGACAAGTGCGATGTCCGCATCCGCCACGTCAAGTTGCCGCATTAACTCGGCAACTCCACTAGTCCGGCTAGCCCTTGGACTATCCGCCACCTGCATAGAAACGGCGACATTCATTACTTGCGATTTTGATCCTCGGCACGCTGTCGTTCTCGACAACCTACCGAGTCTCAGGGGCTACTATCTATACAGGGCGCACTTTTATGTGCAAACTGTCAAAAAAAAAGGGGTGCGCCATTCTTGCGTACCTCAAATCCCGCCAGCAAACTCATAGCGGCATTACGCAATCCGCTCTCGGCGGAAGAAATCCTTCCAATCACCGTACGCATCAAAGCACGGTGATCTTCTGAGATGGACGCCCTCTCAAGCAGATTCTTCAGTTCTTCCGGCCGGCTGCTAGTAGGCGCCGAACTCTCCGGCCCCTCCGGACTCTGGGAAACCCTCCGTGACGATACCTCAGGCTCGTCTGCCCTATCTGACGGCGCAGCAGACGGAGGCGTTTCGCTCTCCATCATCTCCGGAAGAAGATCCCCCGAAGACGAACTCATCTAAGAAGGCTGCAAACCCGAACTACAAGATAAAAATTTCGGTTATCCACAGAAGCACAAATGGAGGTATTTTCTTACTAATGAACTCCCCTTTTCCTACTCACGGCTCGCTGGAGGGTTGATCCTTTAGAGACGATTGTACGTCCGGGTTCTCCCCGGACGCCGGACCCCCGGTGAAGATTTCTTCCCTCGCTAAGGGGCTTTGGCCTCCGGATCTCCGGAGGCGGTCCTCTTCTCCCCCTGGAAGGAGGGGTTTTTGATTCCCCCCTCTTCAAACGCCCCTTTGGGCGAAATAATAGCTCCTCTATTTTCCCCATCGCTTCCTTCTACGGGCGCGACCTCCAACATTCTGACCAGCACGGGCTCCAGTGCGGTCTCTGGGAGGGGAGCCGGACACCTTATCAGCTTCGATCGTGCTACCCACTCCTGTGAAGAGTAATGGGTCAGGAGGCGAACTCTATAAAAGCAGATAAACAGAACGTCCGGACTCTAAGCTATTTACCTAAGTATCCGGGCGATTGCAGCTTAGGCCTGCGTCCTCGGCCAATTCCGGACACGCTACCTGCGGTCCGAAGAACAACTTGTACATCTACATGGGTGTCGCACCCATGAAGTGTTGGAGAATTCGAGGTCCCTCCGGATTGAACTCCCATAGACGGAGAGGACGGAGTTTGCAGGGCAGAAGACGCCTGATTAGCATAACCTGCATCACCACGACCAGATTGATCTCCCTCGCCTAGAGGTCTCGAATCCGGCCCTGCAATGAGGGCACGTCTTCGGACGGCCCCCGATTGAGCCCTTGGTTGACCCACGACATCAGTTGGTGTGGAGGTCCCGGGCGGAATGAAGGCAGCGGCTTTTGCTTGCTGCCCCTCGGAGCGGTGATATAGAACCACTCCTGCTACCACAATCCGAGTTCTTCTTGGAAGGAACCCTCAGGCCACGGGGCATCGGCCCTTCTGCTTATGGCCGCCCCGCCGCACTCCGCTTGACGCCCCCCGATCATCTTCGGTTCCACATTAAAGGTCTTCAGCCACAGGCCGAAGTGGGGAGTGACGCGGAGGAAGGCTTCACAGACGATAATGAATGCGGAGATATGGAGGATGGACTCCGGAGCCAAGTCGTGAAAATCCAGCCCGTAGTAGAACATGAGCCCTCTCACGAAGGGGTCCATCGGGAAGCCTAAACCCCGACGGAGGTGGGATACGAAGACACCGTACTCACCGGGCTTGGGGGCGGGCACGGCCTGCCCTTGAGCAAGCAACCTATGCGAAATCTCGTAGGACAGGTACTTGGCCTCACGAAGCTTTAGCACGTCCTCCTCCGTGACGGAGGAGGGCATCCACCGACCCTGGAGGTCGGAGCCGGACATGGATGAGAATCTGAAGCGCTCGAATCTAGGGCTCTGGGTGTTGGAACTGGGAGCAAAGAGGAGATTCGATGCGAGATTAAAGAAAAGAAACGAGCCTTGGTCCTCTTATAAAGGGGAAAAATACCAAGAGTCGTCCCCGTGACCGTTCGGGATTCACCTTCGATAGAGGAGGCGTGGCAACAGGCACGGTTGGGTTACCCATGCACGTATTGATGAGAATTCCGGAATAAGGGGAACACGATCTCTGCTTCGACAAGACGTGCCTAGGAAACCGCTTCGCTAAACGTGCTGAGGTGGTATAATAAAAAACGATTCAAGACCCCCTACCTGGGTAAAACATCGTGTCCCCCGAACCTGGGTAAAACATCGTGTCCCTCGTCTCCTGTTACCATCCACCTAGACGCACAGTTCGGGACCCCCTACCCGAGATCCGCCGGTTTTGACACTGACATCGATGCTTAAGTTTGTCTGAATCATGTTAGCAATTGCCACATTTTGTGAAATCTAGCAACTGGATGTCAAAACTGCATTCCTTAATGGATTTATTAAAGAAGAGTTGTATATGATGCAGCCAGAAGGTTTTGTCAATCCTAAAGGTACTAACAAAATGTGCAAGCTCCAGCGATCCATCTATGAACTGGTGTAAGCATCTCGGAGTTAGAATATACGCTTTGATGAATTGATCAAAGCATATGGTTTTATACAGACTTTTGGAGAAGCCTGTATTTACAAGAAAGTGAGTGGGAGCTATGTAGCATTTCTAAAACTATATGTAGATGACATTGTTGGAAATATGCCCTAGAGGCAATAATAAAATGGTTATTATTATATTTCCTTGTTCATGATAATTGTCTATTGTTCATGCTATAATTGTATTGATCGGAAACCGTAATACATGTGTGAATACATAGACCACACCATGTCCCTAGTGAGCCTCTAGTTGACTAGCTCGTTGATCAACAGATGGTCATGGTTTCCTGACTATGGACATTGGATGTTTGATAACGTGATCACATCATTAGGAGAATGATGTGATAGACAAGACCCAATCCTAAGCATAGCACAAGATCGTGTAGTTCGTTTACTAGAGCTTTTCTAATGTCAAGTATCCTTTCCTTAGACCATGAGATTGTGTAACTCCCGGATACCGTAGGAGTGCTTGGGGTGTACCAAACGTCACAACGTAACTGGGTGACTATAAAGGTGCTCTACAGGTATCTCCGAAAGTGTCTGTTGGGTTGGCACAAATCGAGACTGGGATTTGTCACTCCGTATGACGGAAAGGTATCTCTAGGCCCACTCAGTAATGCATCATCATAATAAGCTCAATGTGACCAAGTGGTTGGTCACAGGATCATGCATTACGGAACGAGTAAAGTGACTTGTCGGTAACGAGATTGAACGAGGTATTGGGATACCGACGATCGAATCTCGGGCAAGTAATGTGCCGATTGACAAAGGGAATTGTATACGGGATTGCTTGAATCCTTGACATCGTGGTTCATCCGATGAGATCGCCGTGGAACATGTGGGAGCCAACATGGGTATCCAGATCCCGCTGTTGGTTATTGGCCGGAGAGCTGTCTCGGTCATGTCTGCGTGATTCCCGAACCCGTAGGGTCTACACACTTAAGGTTCGATGACGCTAGGGTTATTAGGAAGATTTGTATATGATTACCAAATGTTGTTCGGAGTCCCGGATGAGATCCCGGACGTCACGAGGAGTTCCAGAATGGTCTGGAGGTGAAGATTTATATATGGGAAGTTGTCATACGGTCACCGGAAATATTCGGGGGCATACTGGTAATGTACCGGGGCCACTGGAGGGGGTCCGGGGGTCCACCAAGAGGGGCCACCTATCCCGGAGGGCCTCATGGGCTGTAGAGGGAAGGGAACCAGCCCCTTGGAGGGCTGGGCGCCACCCCCCTAGGGCCCATGCGCCTAGGGTTGGGGGGGAAACCCTAAAGGGGGCGCCCCCTTGCTTGGGGGGCAAGCCTCCTCCCCTTGCCCCCCCCCCCCTCTAGATCTCATCTAGAGGGGGCCGGCCCCCTTCCCCCTTCTCCCTATAAATAGAGGGGGGAGGGGAGGGCTGCAACACAACATCCAAGGCGCAGCCCCTCCCCTCCCCAACACCTCTACTCCTCCGCAAGAGCTTGGTGAAGCCCTGCCGGAGAACTGCCACTCCACAACCACCACACCGTCGTGCTGCTGTTGGAGCCCTCTTCCTCAACCTCTCCCTCCTCCTTGCTGGATCAAGGCGCGGGAGACGTCACCGGGTTGCACGTGTGTTGAACGCGGAGGCACCGTTGTTCGGTGCTTAGATCGGATTCGGCCGTGATCTGAACCGCTATGTGTACGACTCCTCCAACCGCGTTCTTGCAACACTTCCGACTCGCACTCTTCAAGGGTATGAAGATGCACTCCCCTCTATCTCCTTTCTAGTTACTCCATAGATTGATCTTGGTGATGCGTAGAAAAATTTTAATTTCTGCAACGATCCCCAATAGACATATTGTTGATTGGAAATGATACAGAAATTCTGGATAGCATAAAAGGATTCTTGAATAAGAGTTTTTCAAAGAAAGACCTCGGTGAAGCTGCTTACACATTGAGCATCAGCATCTATAGAGATAGATCAATACGCTTGATAAGATTTTTCAATGAGTACATACCTTGATAAGATTTTGAAGTAGTTCAAAATGGAACAGTCAAAGAAGGAGTTCTTGCCTGTGTTACAAGGTGTGAAGTTGAGTAAGACTCAAAACCTGACCTTGGCAAAAAATAGAAAGAGAATGACAAGTCATTCCCTATGCCTCAGGCATAGGTTCTATAAAGTATGCTATGTTGTGTATCGGACCTATTGTATACCTTGCTCTGAGTTTGGCAAGGGAGTACAATTTTGATCTAGGAGTAGATCACTGGACAACGATCAAGAATATTCTTAGTGAGGACTAAGGAAATATTTCTCGATTATGGAGATGATAAAAGAGCCCGTCGTAAAGAGTTACATCGGTGCAAGCTTTTACACAGATCCAGATTACTCTAACTCTCAATCTGGATACAAATTGAAAGTGGGAGCAATTAGCTAGAGTAGCTCCATGCAGAGCATTGTAGACATAGAATATTTACAAAATACATACGGCTCTGAATGTGACAGACCCGTCGACTAAACTTCTCTCACGAGCAAAACATGATCATACCTTAGTACTCTTTGGGTGTTAATCACATAGCGATGTGAACTAGATTATTGACTCTAGTAAACCCTTTGGGCGTTGATCACATGACGATGTGAACTATGGGTATTAATCACATACAGATATGAATATTGGTGTTAAATCACATGGTGATGTGAACTAGATTATTGACTCTGGTGCAAGTGGGAGACTGAAGGAAATATGTCCTAGAGGCAATAATAAAGTTATTATTTATTTCCTTATTTCATGATAAATGTTTATTATTCATGCTAGAATTGTATTAACCGGAAACTTAGTACATGTGTGAATACATAGACAAAACAAAGTGTCACTAGTATGCCTCTACTTGACTAGCTCGTTGAATCAAAGATGGTTAAGTTTCCTAGCCATAGACATGAGTTGTCATTTGATTAACGGGATCACATCATTAGAGAATGATGTGATTGACTTGACCCATTCCGTTAGCTTAGCACTTGCGTTTAGTATGTTGCTATTGCTTTCTTCATGACTTATACATGTTCCTATGACTATGAGATTATGCAACTCCCGTTTACCGGAGGAACACTTTGTGTGCTACCAAACGTCACAATGTAACTGGGTGATTATAAAGGTGCTCTACATGTGTCTCCGAAGGTAATTGTTGAGTTGGCGTATTTCGAGATTAGGATTTGTCACTCCGATTGTTGGAGAGGTATCTCTAGGCCTTCTCGGTAATGCGCATCACTATAAGCCTTGCAAGCAGTGTGACTAATGAGTTAGTTGCGGGATGACGCATTACATAGCGAGTAAAGATACTTGCTGGTAACGAGATTGAACTAGGTATTGAGATACCGACGATTGAATCTCGGGCAAGTAAGATATCGATGACAAAGGGAACAACGTATGTTGTTATGCGGTTTGACCGATAAAGATCTTTGTAGAATATGTAGGAGCCAATATGATCATCCAAGTTCCGTTATTGGTTATTGACCGGAGACGTGTCTCGGTCATGTCTACATAGTTCTCGAACCCGTAGGGTCCGCACGCTTAAAGTTCGGTGATGATCGCTATTATGAGTTTTTGTGTTTTGATGTACCGAAGGTAGTTCGGAGTCCCGGATATGATCACGGACATGATGAGGAGTCTCGAAATGGTCGAGATGTAAAGATCGATATATTGGATGACTATGCTCGGACACAGGAAGTGTTTCGGGAGGTTTCGGACATATATCAGAGTACCGGGGGTTACCGGAACCCCCGGGGGGATTTAGTGGGCCTAATGGGCCTTAGTGGAGAAGAGGAGGGGCGCCCAGGGCAGGCCGCGTGCTCCCTCCCCCTCTAGTCCGGATAGGACAAGGAGGGGGCGGCGCCCCCCCTTTTCCTTCCTCTTCTCTCTCCCTTCCTTCCCCCTCCTACTCCAACTAGGAAAGGAGGGAGTCCTACTCCCGGTGGGAGTAGGACTCTTCCCTGGCGCGCCTCCTCCTGGCCGGCCGCCCCTCCCCCTTGATCCTTTATATACGGGGGCAGGGGGCACCTCTAGACACAACAATTAATCTCTTTATCTCTTAGCCGTGTGCGGTGCCCCCCTCCACCATATTCCACCTCGGTAATATCGTAGCGGTGCTTAGGCGAAGCCCTGCATCGGTAGCATCATCAACACCGTCATCACGCCGTCGTGCTGACGGAACTCTCCCGCAAAGCTCTGCTGGATCAGAGTTCGTGGGACGTCATCGAGCTGAACATGTGCTGAACTCGGAGGTGCTGTACATTCGGTACTTGGATCGGTCGGATCGTGAAGACGTACGACTACATCAACCATGTTGTGCTAACGCTTCTGCTTACGGTCTACGAGGGTACGTGGACAACACTCTCCCCTCTCATTGCTATGCATCACCATGATCTTGCGTGTGCTTAGGAAATTTTTTGAAATTACTATGTTCCCCGACATGCACTGGGAGTGGAAGAACTGCCATTCTGCTTGGCAAGGGCAGTAAAGGGCTATGTCAGGGCTTGCAGTGTCATACTAGAGGTCATGTCGTCTCAATATCTCTGGATCTGGCACTCTTTCTTTGGCATGGCCGGATCACACAATGATATCAACGTACTTCAGCGCTCGCCGGTGTTTGCTAGGCTTGCCGAAGGCAACAGCCCACCGGTGAACTTTACTGTCAACAGCCACAACTACGACAAAGGATACTACCTGGGTGACGGTATCTATCCTCAGTGGACCACTATTGTCAAGACAATACCCAACCCTGTCGGAGAGAAAAGGAAAAGATTTGCCCAAGAGCAAGAGAGTGCTAGGAAGGACATCGAGTGTGCCTTTGGTGTTTTGCAATCTCGACGGGGGCATCGTTCGGTACCCTGCTAATACCCGGAGCACGCAGAAACTGTGGGAGGTGATGACTGCTTGTGTGATCATGCACAATATGATCGTAGAAGACGAGCGCCTGGAATGTCTATACGATCAAGGGTTTCAGTTTCAAGGTGAGAATGTTGTGCCTGAGCATGGAGGAGCGGCAACGTTTGAACAGTTCACCCAATTTCATCAAGACATGCATGATTAGGAAACTCACGTGCAACTGCAAAATGATTTGGTTGAGCATATATGGGCTCATGTTGGCAACCAATAAATGTATCTTTTATTCATTTGCGGAACTATGTGAGACATTTTTATTTTTATTCGGCTTGTTGAACTATGCTATTTTATTCGGTTCAAACTATGTTATTTGACTTTATGTTTAAATGTAAATTAGGGCGGCCAGCCGGCCACGCCGGCACATATGGGTCGGCGCGTTGGGCGTGCTGCCGACCCATGTCTAAAACAGGGCGGACGCCGGACGGGCGGCAGACCCAAACGGACAAAAAACGGACGAAATCACGGTCCGTTTGGGTCGCCCCATTGGGGGTTGCTCTTACTATCTGTCTAGCTAAGGTACATTATGGGTAAGCACAAGCTAGTAGGGTAGATATCAACGTTGATTATTTCAGAAGATACCTATGCAGTAACACTACATCTATTTGAGGTACAGATTATGGCAATCCGGAATTCAAACTACACCCACGCTTCCAGACCATGTCTACTTTGAGGGCCGTGTCTTCAAGAACATGTGAAACCATATATAATTGTTTCCTCTAGCTACAAATAACCACAATTTTAAGATTAATTGAACAAGTCAACCATTTCTTTCAATGAACTGCATTCTGAATGCAGAATCGAGCAACCAGTACGTATGACCATAACCAGCCCACTACCTGAGACAATGCCCTTTTCCTGGCAGATGCCAATTCTATCAATATGCACCATAGCTTGTGAATACTCAGTGCTACTTGAATACCAGCATGCACTCTGACATATTCCCAAAACTAAGTTCAATTTTGAACTGCAAGCACGATCTTTTGCGTCAAGCCAAACCACGATAAAATGCCCAGAGGAATAATAAGCTAAAGTTTCTGCATTTACTGTGTGAACCACATGAAAAAGATTAGGCAAATCCTAAATCCTTACCCACGCCATCATCACTAAAATGGTAGGATTTTCCACGTGATCTCAGACGTTACCACATGAAAATATATCGGTTGCTCTAAAATTGGCCACATTTCATAGACCTAAAGCATTTAACTGGACCGAAGAAAGCAGATTCATGTTGGACACGAAGAACAACAAGCATAAAGACCCGATCATACTCTAATGTTGTTGTAGCATGACTCACATAGTTCTTATTTTCTTGCATCTCAAGTCGTCGGTGTTGGTAAAATGCCCTATTTGAAGCGATGCGGAGTAAGCTCCACATGATATTGTCCCTTAATGTTTGCCATTCATGACCACTTGTGATCAATGTTGCAACGCAAGAGATGTTTAGCACTAAACCTGGCCATCAGCTCACGCTCGTTGACCATAACCAGCCCAATAAGAAATCGCATGGTTGGAGCAACATGGGTTCCCATCTTCTTATTCCTTTTGTTTTCCTTGATGCCTATATTGATGACACGTCAATCCGGTACTTCAGGCCCAAATATTTCCGCCACATAGTCCTCCATCACGCAGACATCCATATATGTCAAGCGGCTATCATGGCTACTGAGAACAAGCTTCCCCTCCAAGTCAAACAACGTATCCAAATTGTGCAAATTTGTCGGATTGCGCATCAACCGGAACGACTCGGTGGCTGTGTCAAAAGCAACAATCTCAACACGACACGTGGGCATCCATGGCTTCCACTGGAGGTTGCCACGGTGGTGGACCAGTGCATTATATCCATCGAGCGCGTTGAGTACCGCCTTTTGTAGCGAATGTGATGATGCCGTCGACAGTCCAATGTTCCTGGAATCGTTGTCTCCCACTGTGAGGACATGTACCGTGGTATCATTCCTGCCACAGCCAGCTGAGGACCAGAGTATGTTGTATTCCCTGGTTGCATCGTGCCGGTAGAGGCCGAGTATGGCGTTGTTGGCCTTGTATTTAGGTTGTGGCATGGGAGCAATCTGGCGGGTGGCCGGGTTGCATATGTAGTACCTCGACCCTAGCTGGCACTGGGAGACCACGAGGAAGCCATGGCCGGTAGCGTGGAGATTGACCAACAGGAGCTTGGGCCAGAGTTGTTGACAGGCCATGCTGTACATGGGACCACAGAAGACGCTGAGGCGGCGTCCTTCTCTCTCGATGATGGGCAGCGATGGCTGGCGGCGGTGGTGATCGACCATGAACTCGGGTGTGGAGGTCGTGCTGCGCCACAACAGTGGATGGCGCGGCAGCGGCCGACGTCCTTGGGCTGCAGTAGCACGAGTATCTTGTCGACAAGGATCTCCATAGACAGGTCATCCAACTCGATCATGCTCTTCTTCTGCATCATTGCCGGTGCTCCAGGCGGGTCACTGACGCCTTCGTTTGTTTTAGCCGACCCGCCAGCTGGAGGACCGACGATGACACAGAAAAAGAGCTGGACGACCTGCCCTAGGAGATCCTCGTTGACAAGATACTCGTGTTGCTGCCGCGCAAGGACGCCGGTTGCTGCCGCGCCATCCGCTCGTCGTGGCGCAGCACCACGACCACGCCTGAGTTCATGCTCAATCACCAGCGCCTCCAGCTGTCGCTGCCTATCGTCGAGGGGGTGAAGGAGGGCACCTCGCATCCTCTCTGGCTCCGTCGATAGCATGGCCTATCAACAGCTCTGGCGCTTGCTCCCATTGGTTAGTCTCCAAGCTGCAGCCCATGGCTTCCTCATGGTCTCCCACTACCATCTGGGCTCAAGGTACTACATATGCAACCCGGCCATCCACCAGATTTCTCCCCAGCCGCAGCCTGAATTCTAGCTATATAACACCATACTTGGCCTTTACTGACACGATGCAACCGGGGAATACAGGGTGCTCTAGTCCTCGGGGTGCTTCAAAAATGAAATTACGCTACATGTGCACACGATGGGAGACAAGGAGTCCAGGGACATTGAACTTTCCACAGTGACAAGCCTTTACTACAACATGCGGCACTCGATCCGCTGCCACGAGGTCCCTATTCCGCATATAATCCACTATGGCAACCTGCATTGGTTGCCATGGATGCCCACGTGTCGTGCCGAGATTGTTGCTTTCGACACCACTACTGAGTCGTTCTAGTTGATGCGCAATGCGACAAACTCGCATAGTTTGGAGAAGTTGTTTGACTTGGAGGGGAAGCTTGCTTTAAGTAGTCATGATAGGCGCCTGACATATATGAATGTCTCGGTGATGGAGGACTATACGGCAGAAACATGGGACCTGAAGTTCCGGATTGATGTGTCATCAATACAGGCATCAATGACACTTAATTTATCTTCCCCCAAGATGGAAAATAAAAGGCAAAATAAGATGGGAGCCCATGTTGCTCCGAAATTTCTCAGTGAGCTGGTTATGGTCAACGAGCGTGGCATCCTGGCTTGGTTTAGTGATAAACATGTTTTCATTGCGACATTGGTGACAAGTTGTTAGGAATGGCAAATATTAAGGGCAATATTATATGGAACTTACTCCGCTTCGCTTCAAACAGAGAATTTTACCAATATCATTGAACAAGATGCAAGAAGAGAAGAACTATGTGAGTCATGCTTTTTTAATTTATATTTTAGCTCTTGCTATCGGTACTGCTACTACAACATGTTATTTTGGATGGACGCAATACCAATTATGCCATCATGATACGGTGCTTATTATGACTCTTGTGTTGGAATTAATCTTCGGTTGTAGCAAACTGAAAGATAAAGGGGAGCTAAATCTTCTACGTACATGCCCTGATTGGGGGGCATCAAACCAACGACTTGATCTCGGTCCCGCCACCTGGCACCTAATACAGAAGGAAAGGGACTCCTCCTATTGGAAACTAACGATTTCACATCGGTAGGCCACGTCCTCTCTCTAAAGTGGTGCTAAAGGAGACGAAGACCGTCTACCGCCACCGGCCACCACTAGCGCAATGCCGGCGGCACATCTACTCCGACCAGCTGTTGCATCTCCAACGGATGCGACGAGGGTCAAGCCAGCGGTGCTACTGGAATGCTGATGTACTTCTTCCCCGGCCATCTCATTGGTTTTGGAGGATCCAAGGTGCAGCCATGGGCTACACGCCATCAAGCAGGCACAGGATTTTGCCCAGTTCATGTAAGTTCTCACGCTTCCGCTCATGTAGGTGTTCTAATCACGAGATTAATATCAAGTAATGTTAATCCTAAAGGATTTTTTTTCTAACATTGGTATCTAGAGCAAGGTTAATCTCGGTTGGAACTCCGATAAGACTCTGTTTTACTGTTAATACCTCATGTCAGGGTATAACTGCTCAAGTTCTGGTCCTAATTATTCGTCTTTAAGATCTAAAGTGGTTAAGTTAAGGTGATATTGATTATGTTCTTATGTGATAATGGTCATGATCTAGTAATTAACTGATTATCGGTCTGAAGTTAAGATCAGATGTAGTTATGCACACCCCATGATCTTGTCTTCTCACCACCTAATGACTTTCGGTTGTATGCCAACTAAGCCTCAAAGTTCAAGTGGTAATCAAGTCACGTTCACCATGTAGGAGGGGAATTGCAAATTTCCTGGAATCCCCTGACCCTAGATCGAAAATCCCCAAATGTAGAACTCCAGAAATCGAATCCCCAAAATTTTCTAGCCCAAAAGTTGACATGAAAGGAGAAAAAGGTGAAGGGGCTCACCTAATGACGCCGAGTCGTTGTTTCCATCGGGATCCGATGCCGGCGATGCTGCTATCTCTCGGAGCGTCATGCGGGAAGAACCGTGTCCAAGTTGACGTACTTGTGGATGCTCGCCCTGCCATGGTCGATCGAACCTTGCTCGTCACCGCCGCCTTAGAGCTTTGTGCCGGCAGACACCGGCGAAATGATCCACAAAAGGAACCTCCCGTCCGATGAACTAGATGCCATGTGCGCAACACCAGAGCCATGCTCGCAGGAGGAACGCATGGGACTCGGTCTGCTACACGCTACTCCTGCGAGGGCAGCTACAACGCTGCCATGGCCAGCGAGCTTGGGAAGCCGCCGAAGTTGGCTCTCCCCTGCGAGACCGGATGAATTAGGGCGAGGAAGGGGAAAATGACCCTAGGGTTCTTTACGGTTGCTAGTTTTGTTCAGCGTCGTGCTGATCCAGGCCGTCGATTCAATCGGACGGCTGAGATCGGCGCAGAGCTCAGCTCGGGCTACCAGTGCTTAACAGGCTAAGTATTGCAGTTGGCTACGACCTAAGTTGTCTTAGCCCACAAAAAAATGTGTTTTCATTTGATGATTTTCTCTGCTGGGCTGAGTTATTAACAAATTGTCGTGCGTGGTATTGTGCCAAGGTCATGTTTTGCTCTTTTTTCTTTTGGTGAGTGCATTTTTAGTATTATAATTATTCGAGAAGGGGTTTTGCACTATTATAAAAGTGAAAATTGCTAGAAAATAATGTTGTAAATTATGGTTTAGTTTTTTGAGTGGAATGGAACCAACGAGAAGTTTCACTTAGAAAATTAATAAGCAATGAATGGTAATGGCATTTTTATGGCATTTTTTATTATCCCTTTTTAGTACCATTCTAATCATGAAATGTAATAACGAGAAATGAAATTAATGTTGAGCACATTTGTTAGTCACTCATTTAATTTTGGTAATATCTTATTTGAGTGTAAAGTTTATGTAATTGTCATTCTTACGGCACTTTTCTTAATGAAGTGATTGTTACTAATGGGCTAAGGCCACCTCAAGTATAATGTTGATGGTCGCATGGCTCGGTTTTCTGCACCACGCCGTGCGGCACTATTTATTTTTGAGCTGATATGCCTATTGAGCAAAAGTATAGTTATTAGTTGGTGCATTTTGTGTCATCTTATTATGATATGCACTGTTGACTCAAAGTAATGAAACTATTGTCAGTTCCCTTAACAATATATTTTGTTTAGGGATTTGTTTATTTTTTGAAATATCAAGTGGTAATTTATTTGACAAATATGAATCTTGATGTAATTTTGATGTCCAAATTTTACAATTTGGAAAATTTTAGGATGATTAATATAAAGGCATTTTTACTTTGAAAGTCAAGTTTAATGCTTACTCGATGGTTATTTTATTGATATTATTGATTTTAATTCTAATTGCATTTTCACTATATGTCATTGGGAATTTTGAAGACAAATCTAACACATATGTTTGATGTTATTTGGAGTGTTAATGAAGTGTCAAATTTAAGTTAAAATGTCTGCAACAGGTTATGAATCCTTGTGTCTCATGACAAATGGGATTGCACTATATTGTTGCTTTATGTTAATGATGGCTATTAATTTAGCTCATATTCTTGCTGATCATTATGTGATTTTATGTTTCTCTAGTCAAAATGGAACCAACGAAAAGTTTTGATTAGAGATTTAATTAGCAAATGTTATAGTGGCACATGGTAATATTCTTACCAATGTTGATTATTTTTCATGTTTCAGCTATGAATAAATAAGGTTCTATTTTATTTCTTGCCCAACGGCGATGTAGATTAGAATAACAATTAAGCATGTCTTTAATTCATCTTATTGTATGATTAATTCAGGCTTGATGTTTTCATTATGGTGTTCTATAAATTTATCGTTGTTCTTTTCAGCTATGAACATTAATGATGATGCCAACTTTTTTTGGCATAGTCCATAACTTACTTTTCCACGTGGAGAGTAGAGATTCAAGTCTCATATATGAAGCTCCCACAATTTCTATCAATGATGTTGAAAATTTTAATCATGATGTTAAGGTAGAAATTGGGAGTGTTATGTGCCTTTCACCAAAAAAAGGAGACTAAAGGCAAAGCTTTTGGATTTATATCACTAGCATTTGGAGATGGCTTCATTCTTCATCTTATATGATGTGTGTTTACACTCCAAGTTATTGGAGAACCTTAATTTTTGTCTCACTGAAAGGTGACATTGATTATGTATGTTTTAAATGTATTATGAAGTTAACTCCAATTATGTGATATTAGTCCCGCCCTGGCGAGACAAGTTGTGTTTTCACTTAATGGATCATTTGTAAGGATTATGTGTTATGTTACAATTAAAGACGCAAGACAAGTGTAGATAACGGGACCTCGTCGAAATTGTGGTTCTAGACTACATTTCGAGGGGGGGATGGAAGACTCATCCATATGAGATATCACACCCACTTCTCCCACTTAGATCATAACATATAAATTAAGAAAAATATGCATGTTAATTCTCTAATTAAGATGGAACCAAAGAGAAGTCTTGTTTGGAGAATGTATGAAAAGCACACAAGAAAGTCAATTCTGTGATTAAGATGCAACAAGTCTTATTTGGAAGAATGATTAAAAGTCACACTGATGTTTGAACTCCTTTTATTATGTTTATTATGTGTACTTACCTCTTATGAGTAGTATGAAACACACATTAATGTTAAAGTGGCAAATTTGCCAGTCTAATGTCGATAAGGATATTAATGTAACATGTGGCTTATGATTATATTTCTGACCAACGTTGTTTATAATCGTGTGCCACACATCATTAGTTCTTTTCTGTCTTCTGCCCTATGGTGATGCAGTATGTCATTAGACTCTGGAGCATGATATATGTTCTATGGGAATAAAGTAATTAATGGGAACTTGGAGCATAGGAATACAAAACTCGAGGCGAAATTTATTATTCATGGTATCCTTGTTTTCTATGAATCAGGTGGATTGAGGATTATGAAATCACTAATGCAACAACTAGTGTTGAACCTCATCATTTCCTTGTGATAAATAATGTGTGTGAATGTTCATCTTATTGGCTTGTTGCCATTTAGG
The DNA here is from genome assembly GCA_963921465.1 of Triticum timopheevii. Classification (NCBI taxonomy): domain Eukaryota; kingdom Viridiplantae; phylum Streptophyta; class Magnoliopsida; order Poales; family Poaceae; genus Triticum; species Triticum timopheevii. Next base: position 627,963,634 of record OY997274.1, on the reverse strand, counting down.
ATGAAGGCTATGAGCTCTTATGGCGTATGAAACGTATTAGAGTTTATTGAATCAGTTAATTATTGAGGCTATAAATGGCTTTACAAATCAAAATTTTATCAAGGAAAATCTTTAAATCTTAGATGCTTGTTACCAAAAGACTAATTTTGTCACATGACATATTTCTTCTTGTCTGGACTAAGGAATTTTCGAGATGTTTGTGTTATCATCATGACATGCTTTTATGTTGACTTAAATTAGGAATGTTTACGTGGCTCAAACAGAAGTTTTTGTCATGAAAAGAAAAGTTGAATAAGGCATGTTATCTAAAGAAATACAATTATGAGATAATACAAGCGTTGGGGCACTCATACTATAAGACAAGGGGGTAAGATCACTACCTTGTGGAGATGGAATATTTTGGCGAGCTGGGTAATTTTTTATCTTCTATTTACGACATATCTTGGTGATGCCCGATACTATGCTTGTATTGAGTTTCGCCAAGATATATGTCCAAAAGGAGTATAAGTTTGATTATGATGACATACTTCGATAGAGTATGAAAGATAAAAAGATAGTATGTACTACTACTCTATCTCACCTGCTACTAAAGTGAAGGGAAATAAAAGTGGACATTTTAGTGTCCGAGAAACCATTATGAACTGATCAGATAATGTTAGTTCCTTATGCTTCAGCTGTCGGAAGCAATATGTGTATTCAAGTATGAACATGCCCTATTTATGATCGGGATGATTGGCAAATGTACGAGTAAGTCCAAAAATGGACCACTAGAAAGGCCAATCAAAAGTCTAGCAGTAGATGCAAGGCAATAATGTTTACATGCTCACTAATAAGATGTATGATAACCTTGATATCGTAGGTTATTTAGACATTATTTTTGCGAGTTGTGTGGGATATTAAGTTTCCACATCATGTTGCATCCTCACCCTCACATATGGAGCTATATCGTGGAAAAGCTCCAGTATGACATTGATGGCATTAGTATGATGCAAGTTATTATGTAGCATATTAAGAGGCCACTGGGCAGGTTGTATGTCGAAAGAATCCTATCCCAAAGTTAAGTGTGGTAGACAGCATATCTAGACCACTTACTGCAATTATGAACACACAATACTCTATGCAAGTAACAACGAATCAACTAGTTTGCCAAAATCGTTGACATTATGTTTTATGTTGTGAAAGATAGAGTCCAGGATCAACATATGCTATTTGATTTATATAAGTTTTGCGGTTCGGCTCACTGAAGGCTTACCAACCATTCTTTTATGATTATGTTGCCGTCATGGGTTTAGAAAGCTTTTTTATCCTGGAAATAAGGATTGTTAAATAAACCAACTCCCATAAAGTAATATGTTATCCATTTTGAGATAGAATGATCTACTATAAGTATCGAGTTTCATTGGCATTTCATTAGTCATTGTAACACTTTACTTTGGAATTTTATTTCTATTGAGAGTGGGCTTATGATGTTTTTAACCTTACAATTAAGGGGAGAATGCTGGAATTAATCTTTAGTTGTAACAAACTGAGAGATAAGGGGGAGCTAAATCTCCGGCGTGCATGCCCTGATCGGGGGGCATCAAACCAATGACTTGGTCTCGGTCCCGCCTCCTGGCACCTAATACAAAAGGAAAAGAACTCCTCCTATTGGAAACTATCGATCTCACATGGGTAGGCCACATCATCTCTCTAGCAACCAATCCTAAAGAGGTGCTAAAGGAGACAAAGACCGTTTACCACCACCGGCCACCACCAGAGCAGTGTGGGCGACACGTCTACTCCGAACAACTGTTGCATCTCCAACAGATGCGACGAGGGTCAAGCCAGTGGCGCTACTGGATTGCCGTTGTACTTCTTCGCCAACCACCTCATCGGTTCTGGAGGATCCAAGGTGCAGCCATGGGCTACACGCCATAGACCAGGTAAAGGATTTCTCCCAATTCCTGTAAGTTCTCACGCTTCCGCTCATGTAGGTGTTCTAATCACGAGATTAATATCAAGTGATGTTAATCCTAAAGGATTTTTTCTATTATCTTGAACAATGTAGTAATGCTTTGAATTATGTAGTATCAATGCTTGTGTATTCTAATTTCCACGTGAAGCCCAGATTTTTGTTCAGTTTGTGCCATTAAGATGCACTAGTGGCATCAAGGATGTTCAACCACGAAATTCCTCAAATTATCGAAAAGCGGACACTAGTTCCTCTCCTTATGTTTTTGATTTAGTGGTGTAACCACAAATAAAAAATGTACATATAGTTGATACAACCGGAAAAGAGTTTGTTTAGAGAATGAAGTTGGCATTTTATCATTAGAGTATCACCGGGTCTGTATGCGAGTTGTTCTTCGTGTCCAACAGGAATGTGCTTTTCTCGGTCCACTTAAATGCTTTAGGTCTATCATCAAGGGTATAAGTATGGCCAATTTAAGACCAACCGATATACTGTCACTTGGTAACGTCTGAGATCACATGGAGAATCCTGCCATTTTAATGATGACGACGTGGGTAAGGATTTAGGATTTACCTAATGTTTTTCATGTGGTTCAAATAGTATGACCATAACCAGCCCACTGAGAAATCGCATGGTTGGAGCAACATGGGTTCCCATCTTCTTTTTCCTTTTATTTTCCTTCTTGAGCGAAGCTAAATTAAGTGGTTGTGATGCCTGTATTGATGACACATCAATCCGGTACTTCAGGTCCCATATTTCTGCCACATACATCCATATATGTCAAGCGGGTATCATGACTACTGAGAGCAAGCTTCCCCTCCAAGTCAAATAACTTGTCCAATTTGTGCAAATGTGTCACATTGCGCATCAACCGGGATGACTTGGTAGCGGTGTCGAAAGCAACAATCTCGACACGACACGTGGGCAGCCAGGGTTTCCTGTCGAGGTTGCCAATGTGGTGGACTGGTGAATTATATCCATCAAGCGCGTCGAGTACCGCCTTTTGTAGCGAATGTGATGATGCCGTCGACAGTCCGATGTTCCTGGAATCGTTCTCTCCCACTGTGAGGACATGTAGCGTGGTATCATTCCTACCGTAGCCGGCTGAGGACCAGAGCACGTTGTATTCCTTGGTTGCATCGTGCAAGTAGAGGCCGAGCATGGCGTTGTTGGCCTTGTATTCAGGTTGTGGCATGGGAGCAATCTGACGGGTGGCCAGGTTGCATATGTAGTACCTCGACCCTAGCTGGAACTGGGAGACCATGAGGAAGCCATGGCCGGTAGCATGGAGATTGACCAACAGGAGCTTGGGCCAGAGTCGTTGACAGGCCATGTTGTCCACGGGACCACGAAAGACGCCCAGGCGGCGTCCTTCTCTCTCGACGATGGGCAACGACGGCTGGCGGTGGTGGTGATCGAGCATGAACTCTGGTGTGGAGGTCACGCTGCGCCATGACAGTGGACGGCGAGGCAGCGGCCGACGTCCTTGGGTGGCAGCAGCACGAGTATCTTGTCGACGAGGATCTCCACGGGCAGGTCATCCAGCTCGGTCCTGTTCTTCTTCTGCATCATCGCCAGTGCTCCAGGCGGGTCACTGACCCCTTTATTTATTTCAGCCGACCCGCCGGCTGGAGCACCAATGATGACGCCTGCCCAAGGAGATCCTCGTTGACAAGATACTCGTGTTGCTTCCGCCCAAGGATGTCGGTCGCTGCCGTGGCGTCCTCTCGTCGTGGCGCAGCGCCACGACCACGCCTGATTTCATGCTCAATCACCAGCACCTCCAGCTGTCGCTGCCTATCGTTGAGGGGTGAAGGAGGGCACCTCGGCATCCTCTCTGGCTCCGTCGACAGCATGGCCTATCAACAGCTCTGGCGCTTGCTCCCGTTGGTTAGTCTCCAAGATGCAGCCCATGGCGTCCTCATGGTCTCCCACTACCAGCTGGGCTCAAGGTACTACATATGCAACCCGGCCATCCACCAGATTGCTCCCCAGCCGCAGCCTGAATTCCGGCTATATAACACCGTACTTGGCCTTTACCGACACGATGCAACCGGGGAATACAGGGTGCTCTAGTCCTCGGGGTGCTTCAGGAATGAAATTATGCTACATGTGCACACGATGGGAGACAAGGAGTCCGGGGACATTGAACTTTCCACGGTGACAAGCCTTTAATACAACAAGCGGCACTCGATGCGCTGCCACGAGGTCCCTATTCCGCATATAATCCACCGTGGCAACCTGCATTGGTTGCCCTGGATGCCCACGTGTCGTGCCGAGATTGTTGCTTTCGACACCACTACTGAGTCGTTCTAGTTGACGCGCAATGTGACAAACTCGCACAGTTTGGAGAAGTTGTTTGACTTGGAGGGGAAGCTTGCTTTAAGTAGTCATGATAGGCGCTTGACATATATGAATGTCTGGGTGATGGAGGACTATGCGGCAGAAAAATGGGACCTGAAGTTACGGATTGATGTGTCATCAATACAGGCATCAATGACACTTAATTTAGCTTCCCCCAAGATGGAAAATAAAAGGCAAAAGAAGATGGAAACCCATGTTGCTCCGAAATTTCTCAGTGAGCTAGTTATGGTCAACGAGTGTGGCATCCTCGCCGGGTTTGGTGATAAAAATGTCTTGCGTTGCGACATTGGTGGCAAGTTGTTAGGAATGGCAAACATTAAGGGGAAATATTATATGGAGCTTACTCTGCTTTGCTTCAAACATAGCATTTTACCAATACCGTTGAGCAAGATGCAAGAAGATAAGAACTATGTGAGTCATGTTTTTTTAATTTATATTTTAGCTCTTGCTATCGGTACTGCTAATGCAACATGTTATTTTGGATGATCGCAAAAGCATTTATGCCATCATGATGTGGTGCTTATTATGACTCTTGTGTTGGAATTAATCTTCAGTTGTAACAAATTGAGAGATAAGGGGGAGCTAAATCTCCCACGTACATGCCCTGATCAGGGGCATCAAACCAACGACTTGGTCTCGTTCCCGCCTCCTGGCACCTAATACAAAAGGAAAAGGACTCATCCTATTGGAAACTAACGATCTGGCATGAGTAGGCCATGTCCTCTCTCTAACAACCGATCCTAAAGAGGTGCTAAAGGAGACGAAGACCATCTACTACCGCCGTCCACCACTAGGGCAGTGCCGGCGGCATGTCTACTCCGACCAACGGATGTGACAAGGGTCAAGCCAGTGGCACTACTGGATTGTTGTTGAACTTATTCCCCGACCATCTCATCGGTTCTGGAGGATCCAAGGTGCAGCCATGGGCTACACGCCATCGAGCAGGCACAGGATTTCACCCAGTTCCTGTAAGTTCTCACGCTTCCCCTCATGTAGGTGTTCTGATCACGAGATTAATATCAAGTAATGTTAATCAAAAAGGATTTTTTCTAACATTGATATCTAGAGCAAGGTTAATCTCGGTTGGAACCCCAATTAGACCTTGTTTTACTGTTAATAACTCATGTCAGGGTCTAATTGCTCATGTTCTGGTCCTAATTATTCGTCTTTAAGATCTACAGTGTTTACGTTAATGTGCTAATGATTATGTTCTTATGTGATGATGGTCATAGTCAAGTAATTAACTAAATATGGGTCCGAAGTTAAGAATTGATGTTGTTATGTGCACCCCATGATCTTGTCTTCTCACCTCCTAATGCCTTTCGGTAGTATGACAACTAAGCCTCAAAGTTCAAGTGGTAATCAAGTCACGTTCAACATGTAGGAGGGGAATTACAAATTTCCTAAAATCCCCTGACCCTAGGTTGAAAATCCCCAAATGTAAAACTCCAGAAATCGAATCCCCAAAATTTGTAGCCGAAAATTTGACATGAAAGGAGAAAAGGTGAAGGGGCTCACCTAATGATGCCGTGTCATTTGTTTCCTTCAGGATCCCGACACCGGCGACGTCGCCGTCTCTCGGGACGTCGTGTGGGATGAACTGAGTCCCAATTCATGTACTGGTGGATGCTTGCCCTATCGGGGTTGAACCTTGCTCATCGACGCCGCCTTAACGCTTTGCACCGGCAGCCGCCGGCGAAATGATCGGCAAAAGGAACCTCCCGTCCGATGCACGGGATGCCATGTGCGTGATGCCGGAGCCATGCTCGCCGGAGAAGCACGCGGGACTCGGTCCGCTACACGCTGCTCCGATGAGGGCAACTACCACGCCGCCATGGCCGGCGAGCTTGGGACGCCGCCGAAGTCGGCTCTCCCCTGTGAGACCGGATGAATTGGGGAGAGGAAGGGGAAAATGACACTAGGGTTCTTCACGGGTGCTGGTTTTGTTCTGCCTCGTCCTTATCCAGGCCGTTGATTCAATCGGACGGCCAAGATCAGCGCAGAGCTCATCTCGGGCTGCGAGTGCTTAACGGGCTAAGTATTGCAGTGGGCTACGTCCTAAGTTGTCTTAGCCCGCAGAAAAATGTGTTTTCATTTGGTGATTTTCTCTGTTGGGCTAAGTTATTAACGGATTATCGTGCGTAGTATTATGTCAAGGTCATGTTCTAGTCTTTTTTTTTCTTTTGGTCAGTGCATTTCTAGTATTGTAATTATTCTAAAAAGGGTTTTGCACTGTTAGGGAAGTTAAAATTGCCACAAAATAATGTTGTAAATTATGGTTTAGTTTTTTGAGTAGAATGGAACCAGCGATTAGTTTTGCTTAGAAAACTAATAAGCAATGAATGGTAATGGCATTTTTATCATCCCTTTTCAGTACCATTCTAATGTTGAAATGTAACAATGAGAAATGAAATTAATGTTGAGCACATTTGTTAGTCCCTCATTTAATTTTGGTAATATCTTATTTGAGTGTAAAGTTTATGTAGTTGTCATTCTTATGGCACTTTTCTTAATGAAGTGATCATTACTAATGGGCTAAGGCCACCTCAAGTAAAATATTGATGGTCGCATGGCTCGGTTTTCCGCACCGCACCATGCAGCACAATTTATTTTTGGGCTGATATGCCTATTCACCAAAAGTAAAGTTATTAGTGGGTGCATTTTGTGTCATTTTATAATGATATGCACCTCCGAAATGTGCATAAAGACTCAAAGTAACGGAATTATTGTCAATTCCCTTAACAACAAATTTTGTTTAGGGATTTGTTTTTTTTTTTGAAAAGATCATGTTGTCATTTGACAAATATGAATCTTGATGTAATTTTGATGTCCAAATTTTATAATTTGGAAAATTTTATGATGATTAATATAATGACATTTTTACTTTGAAAGTCAAGTTTAATATTTACTCAATGATAATTTTATCGATGTTATTGATTTTAATTCTAATGGCATTTTCACTATATGTCATTGAGAATTTTGCAGACAAATTTGACATATATGTTTAATGTTATTTTCAGTGTTAATGAAGTGTCAAATTTAAGTTAAAATGACTGCAACAGGTTATGAATCCTTGTGTCTCATGACACATGGGATTGCACTATATTGTTGCTTTATGTTAATGATGTTTATTAATTTAGCTAATGTTCTGGCTGATCATTACGTGATTTTATGTTTCTCTAATCAAAATGGAACCAACAAAAAGTTTTGATTAGAGAATTAATTAGCAAATATTATAGTGGCACATGGTGATATTCTGACCAACATTAATTATTTTTCATGTGTCATCTATGAATAAATAAGGTTCCATTTTATTTCTTGCCCAACGGCGATGTAGATTACAATAACAATTAAGCATGTCTTTAATTCATCTTATTGTATGATTAATTCATGCTTGATGTTTTCATTATGGTGTTTCAAAATTTGTCGTTGTTTCTTTCAGCTATGAACATTAATGATGATGCCAACTCTTTTTTGGCATGGTCCATAACTTAAAGTAAATGACTTTCCCACGTGGAGAATAGAGATTCAAGTCTCATATATGAAGCTCACAATTTCTACGAATGATGTTGAAATTTTTAATCGTGATGTTAAGGTAGAAATTGGGAGTGTTATGTGCCTTTCACCAAAAAACGAGACTAAAGGCAAAGCTATTGGATGTATATCACTAGCATTTGGAGATGGCTTCATTCTGCATCTTATATGATGTTGTTTGTTTACATTCCAAGTTATTGGAGAATCTTAATTTTTGTCTCACTAAGAGGTGACACTGATTATATATGTTTTAGATGTATTGTGAGTTAACTCCAATTATAATACTAAAAATGCACAAAGAATAATAAGGGAAAGTTTCTGCATTTACTGTGTGAACCACATGAAAAAGATTAGTCAAGTCCTAAATCCTTGCCCACGCCATCATCACTAAAATGGTAGGATTTTCCATGTGATCTCAGACGTTACCACATGAAAATATATCGGTTGGTCTTAAATTGGCCACACTTCATAGAGCTAAAGCATTTAACTGGACCGAAGAAAGCAGATTCATGTTGGACACGAAGAAAAACAAGCATAAAGACCCGGTGATACTCTAATGTTGTTGTAGCAGTAGCATGACTCACATAGTTCTTATCTTCCTGCATCTCAACTCATCAGTATTGGTAAAATGCTCTGTTTGAAACAATGTGGAGTAAGCTCTGTATGATATTGTCCCTTAATGTTTGCCATTCCTAACCACTTGCGATCATTTTGCAACGCAAGAGATGTTTATCACTAAACCTGGCCATTAGCTCAAGCTGGTTGACAATAACCAGCCCTCTGAGAAATCTCATGGTAGGAGCAACATAGGTTCCCATATTCTTTTTCCTTTTATTTTCCTTCTTGAGGGAAGCTAAATTAAGTGGTGGTGATGCCTGTATTGATGACACGTCAATCCGGTATTTCAGGTCCTATATTTCCGCCTCATAGTCCTCCATCATCCAGACATCCATATATGTCAAGCGGCTATCGTGACTACATATGGTCTGGAGTCAGTGTCTCCCACTGTGAGGACATGTAGCGTGATTTCATTCCTGAAGCACCCTGAGGACCAGAGCACCCTGTATTCCCCGGTTGCATCGTGCCGGTAAAGGCCAAGTATGGCGTTGTTTAGCCGGACTTGAGGTTGCGGCAGGGGAGCAATCTGGTGGGTAGCCGGGTTGCATATATAGAACCTTGACCTCAGCTGACAGTGGGAGACAATGAGGAAGCCATGGCTGGCAGCGTGGACATCGACCCACTAGAGCAAGGTCCAGAGCTGTTGACAGGCCATGCTGTCGCCGGAGCCACGGAGGCTGCCGAGGTGGCCTCCTTCTTCCTCGACGATAGGCAGCAACGCCTGGAGACGGTGGTGAGAGTAAATAGCATAAAACTATTACTTTAAAGGCTAGGGTTTCAAAAAACTACCAGTTTTTAATTTTTCTCAGATAACTACCAAGTGAGCGGTCGGCTATTTCAAAAAACCCAAAACACTCGTTGCTAGCGATTTAAACTGTTTTATGACAGGTCGGGCCCGCCCCTAAACAATCCGTTTGTTTGACCGTTATCTTACATGTGGGACCCATGTGTAAGTTCTCTCTTCTTTCTCTATCTTCTCTTCTCTCCTCTGGCTCTTTCTTCTTCCTCTCCCCCTGCCCGACTACCCCCATCCGCCTACGGCCACCTCCACCACCTGTCGCGCGTTAAGACAAGGTCGATGGCGGGAATGAAAGGCTGCGGGGAGGTGCAGCCGCATCGCAGGAGCGCGGGCCGTTGCCATCCGTGTGCCATGGCTAGGAGCACGCCCGCAGCACCCAGGAGCACGGGCCGCCGCCAGCCGCGCCAAGGAGCACGGGCCGCCACCAGCCGCGCCATGGCCAGGGGCTCGGGCCATCGCGCAAAGGAGCACGGGCCACCGCGCGCCATGGCTAGGAGCAACGGCAGCGGTCGGCAGAGAACTCCGCCGCCTAGTCTGTCGCCCGCCTCGTGCCGAGGAACGTAGCGGCCGAGCCGCCTCCTTTCGCCTGGTCGGCGACCTGGCTGCCGGCGCCATTTTTCTGGGCACACGTGAGTTATCCTCAAGGGCCCGATTATTTTTTCTAAAAACATTCAAGGACATGATTGCTTTTTTAAGAAAACTTACAGGAGTTGTCGGTAAATGTATAAAAGAACATATTTTTTATATTAGAATATGACAAAGGGACACTAACATGTGGATCCCACATGTAAGGTAACAGTCAAACAGACAGTCAGATCAACGGTTTTCTTACATGCGGGTTCTGACTGTCATAATTGCGATCAATTTTAAAACACTCTATGATTAGGGTTTTTTTGAAATAGCCGACCGCTCACTTGGTAGTTATCTGAGAAAAAATAAAAACCAATAATTTTTTAAACCCTATCCTGTAAAGTACTACTAGTTTTATGCTATTTACTCCGGTGGTGATCGAGCTTGAACTCGGGCATGGAGGTGGCGCTGCGCCACGACGAGCGGACGGCGCGGCAGCGGCCGACGTCTTTGGGCGGCAGCAGCATGAGTATCTTGTCAACGAGGATCTCCTCGGACAGGTCGTCCAGCTTGGTCCCGTTCTCCCCTTCCATCACCGCCGGTGCTCCGGCCGGCGGATTGGGTGAAACAAACGAACGCGTCAGTGCCCAGGACCGGCTCGGAAGATGGACACGAGAGAGCACGAACGTGTGCTCGCCTTCGTAGCGCCGGGATGATATACGGCGGTGCTCTGGCCGGTCAGGCGAGAAACTGAGATCAAGTGGACTGAGGAGAACAGAACAGAACAGCAGCTATCTCGGCTTCACTCAATGGTAACTGACGCGGCCGGCGATCGATGATGGGCGGCCGACACGCCTGCGCCTGCGCGGTGCACGCCGCCTCGTTCCCACCATCGAATCCTCGCCGCTTTTTCCTGATCGCGCGGCCGTGGCGCAGCGCACGGGTGCTGCGTGCGCCGCCGCTGTCCTTTGCTTCGCCACTAAGCACGCGTGGGTCGGCCGGCCACGTGGAAGCCCTGGAGAGCGCCAGCAGAGCATATTCCCAAGCCCACGTGGCGCATCTAGATGCTGCTACCGGGACAGCGCATCATAGGCACCGGCGACTATGTAGTGCAGCGTACACACACGCCTCTTCTCTCTTCTTCTCATAGCAACAGCGCAGGCAGAAGCTAGCTAGCGATCCTCGGGCGGTGAGATGGGGGACGGGAGGAAGGAGGGCGAGACCCCGCCGGCGGCGGTGAGAGGCGCGGCGTCGTTGGGCGTGTCGGTGCAGGAGTGGTTGCAGCACATGAAGGCCAGCGTGGTGGGCGTGTGGCGGAAGGCGACGGCGAGGAGCGAGCAGGAGGCGGCGGAGGCGAAACTGCGCGCGGCCAAGGAGCAGGTGGAGTCCACCGACGAGGCCGAGGCCAAGAAGAAGCAACTCGCCGGCTGACGAGGTGACCACGGCGGCGCGGACTGGTTTCGATCCAACGCTTTCGCCTCCTCTGCTCCGTCATTTGGGCTTTTTCGTTCTTCCAGTCTGCTGTTTGTGGTGCTTCCTTCCACTTTGTAGTAGAGTGGAAGTGTGGTTTGTTTACCTCTGATAAGACTAGTTTTATAGTACATGTGTATATCTGAAACTGCATCGTGTATGTACTGATGATCCAGACCAATCTCAGCAGCCGTTCTACTGTATGTTATGCACCTTCAAAATTCAGATGCAGAAATAGTACTTCAGGAGGCCATACTAGTTTTACTGGTGAGCAAACTCTTTTTGGGATGGCTACTGGAGTACATGCTGCAACTACTAAGAACAGCTTCTGCACAACATATGTAGAAGTGAACATGAGCCCTCACACCTAAAACATCTAAATAAATTCCAAAGCTTCCCGCAAAAAAAAAAAAAAACAGAGTCAGTTTAGAACAAGCTTATTTAGTACTCCCTCCGTAAATAAATATAAGAGCGTTTAGATCACTACTATATTTCTTTACAGAGGGAGTATCTGTCTAGCTAGGCTCATTTCACAGGGTCACAATGCGGTCGGTGTTCATGTTGCATGTAATGCACAGACCAAGAGGTGGAACAAGCTTACTTACTAGTATCTGTCTAACTAGGTACATTCTGAGCAAGCACAAGCTAGTAGGGCAGATACGAGTCTAGATTATTTCAAAAGATACCCAGGCTGTAACACTAAATCTATTTGAGGTACAGATTATGACAATTCAGAACTCAAACTGGACCAGGTAGAACAGCTGAGAAGTGACACTGGAACTCTCGCCTAACAGAATTAGACGGCTGGACCACAGATCATGGACTGCTGCTCCATGGCTGCAAGATTGCCATTGCGTTCACTGGGTTTTTTACCTACCATGATTTATAGCCAACACCCAAGCTAAGCTCCAGTGGACAAACCTGTCATGGGCATATCCAACCAAAATGATCTAGTCACAAAATTTCAAAAATAATTTATGGTACATAGGGAGGCCATAATCTACAATTTATACAATGCAAAATTTCACTACCAATATCTCACAAGTAACTTTATTTGATAAGGCTTTTGGCATGGATATGGATCACAACCTTCCCGAACACTAAATCAGCCAAGGATCATCGAAACCTACATCTCATTTTCATGAATTTTACAACTTTCAGGGGCTTCTTCACTGGTACTTCATATATGCCATTCTCTCTTCATCATAATGCTTGAATACCCTACATGCATCTGGTGTCTCAGCTGTTCTACGTTCTACCTGGCCTATTTGGGGTACACATCCAGAATTCAAGCTGGACCAGGTAGAATAGCTGAGCAATTCTGAGACACCGGAAGTCCGGAACTCTTGCCTAACAGAAGTAAACAGCAGGGCCACAGATCATGTATTGCTTCTAAGCTGCACGCTTGTGCCGTTCACTGGGTTTTCTAATCTCCCCTGATTTATTGTGTTCTTCCAGCAACACTTACGCTAAGCTGCTGTCGACGAACCTGTCGAGAGAGCATATCCAGCAAAAATGGTCTAAGTCGCAAATTCCATGATTACTCAGTGCAGAAGTTTCAAAGATCACCTCTAAAATAATTTATGGTGCCCAGGAAGGCCATATTCCACATCAATGCAAACTTCCAGTACCAAATATCTCGCAAGTAACATTTTATTTGATACTGAATTTTGGCATGGATATGGATCACAACCTTCACGAACTCAATAAATCAAGCTAAGGGTCATCAAAACCCACACCTCATGTAAATGGATTTTACAACTTTAGGAACATGTTTGCCTGGTATTTCATATCTGCCATTTTCTCTCTTCATTACGATGCTTGGATAGTCTATATGCCTCTAATCTCTATATATTGCTGGTTGTACACTCTTTTCAGAACTGCTACTGGTGAGCACATGCTACAACTACTGGAACAAACAAATTTTCACACAACCTATGCAAAATTAAACCTGAGCCCAGACACCTAAAATACCCAAGTAAAATACAAACTAGAGTCAGGTTAGCACCCAGAGAAACCCTACTTGTCACCAGCTCAAACCATCTCACCTCAGCAATTACATGTAAACAGAGGACGACAATAAAAACTGGATACAAGTACCACAGAGGCAGCTAAGGTATAGTTCAAAGTGAGGCATTCAACATAAAAAACATAATCTCCATGTCAAAGACATGTCCAAAGAGTAATAATAACACATACTTGTAGGGAGCAATGCTTCTCATGGAAAGTTGCTTAGACACTAGTAATCAAGTTAGATACCTTAGAAGCCATGTATGGCACTGGATTCATAGACTTGTAAGATTCCTACCTTGATTACCAGTATCTAAGAAACTTAACAAGAAAACATTGCCCATATGCATTATTGTTACCCAATAAACTACTAACTCCGTAAAGAAATATAAGAGCGTTTAGATCACTAAAGTAGTAATCTAAATGCTCTTATATTTCTTTACAGAGGGAGTACATGTGGATGGTAAGAGAGAACCCCACATCTGATGATGAAACTGAGCTAAGCATACGTCCCATGATAGGATCATGTCCAACGAAAGGGTAGAAGCAAGAAGCTTGGGTAAAGAGCAGGTATACTCTTACTCCTCCTTTGGCACAACTTGTCACACATCATTTGTCATGTCTGTGCTTTCCTTCTTTGTTTCAACTGGAGTTTCCACAGGGTTATTTTCATGTACTTCGGTAGCCATGGTTATACTTTCTACTTCGGTGGCGATGCTTGTGATCCCTTTCCCAGCTAAATTTTCTACAGGGCTACTTTCATCTATACCACTGGTCACATTTATGTCGCCTTCAATGACCGCTGGAATTTCTACTTCGGTGGCAATGCTTTTGAATTCTTTCCCGGCTGGATTTTCTACAGGGCTACTTTCATCTACTTCACTGGTCATTTTTATGTCGCCTTCAATTACCGCTGGAGTCTCAGTAGAGTCGTTTGTATTTACCGGACTTCCACAAGAAGGCAAACCTTCCTTAGTATCGGTATTTGTCCTCACAGCCTTTATCGATGTCCAAACCTTGTTAAATTTACTGTGCTTCTTGCTCCGCAGATGGCCAGCCATGATGACGTTGCTATCACACCTGACTCTGCAGCGATCACACCACAGATAGTTGTTCTTCTGAACAACTTCATGCATTTCACCGTCTACTAGCATACCTATTTTCTTAGGTGCATCACAAGGATCTGTGCTGCTCTTATTTCCAGTGATCGTCTGCGAGCAGTTTTTGTCATCTTTGATCGCCTTGCTGGCGCCACATAGGGCCAACTTGGCCTTATGTTTTCTTCCTCCGAGATGCTCATTTAGACCAGCTTCACATGTTGCACTAACCTGGCATAGTGCACAGCTCCAGTCCTTGGCTAGTTTCTGTACTTTCTTTGGTACAGTAGCTGCAGCATTTGCAGCTGCTTTCCTCTTCACCTTTGGAACCTTCAATTTTGGTGAAAGAGCCTGAGATGAACATTCAATGCAATAGTTAATCGGGTGTGGATATGTAACAAAATCCTGCAGCTCTAGAATAATAGCATGTTATGGGTATTCAGAGTTGAAACTATGTCTCATGACTGAAAGTATCTCTCTACAGATACACATACTAATCAAATGAATGAATGGAGACAAGTAATACCAATGGGAAATCATCAGCGTCCTTTCAAACTCTGACTCAGATCTGAGCCCTGATGTGCCCAGTAAGCAATATCACCACCAAATATAACTTCATAACTTTCACCAAACAGTGCTGACAAGAATCAGTATGTTCACCTGTTCACCTGTCACCTTTTTTACTACAAAAGGAATACTCTCTTTCCCACTCAAGTTCACACCATCTGCCTAAATCATAAATTCAGTTGATTATTACAGTTATCTGGAAGGGCAATATTCTGTCTAGATCATGGCAATTGTCCCGGTCCAGTCCAACAAGATTTGGTATTCCATTGAACTAAGCAAAGAAATAGTTGCTCTAGATATCAAGAATTGCCGACTTATGCATGACTTGATGAGATATCTTCTACTTCCTTTTAACTGAAAAAAACCGTCTTATATTTAGATACAGAGGGAGCAAGAATTTGCTGCCAAAGTTAAATCTATTAGGACAAGTGAAACAAACATAAAATGTACAGACAGTGTGCACAACTCTGAAATGACATAACAGAAATACAGAAGGAATTTTTGAGGCAGGTAACAGTCTATCTATGCCGAATCTGAAAAGCATCTTCAGAACTGATAGTGTTCTTGACTCTATAGAAGGTGCTTCTGAGGCATGTAATGGTTTTTCCATGCCGAATCTGGAAAAGAACTTCAGGCGTAGTACCACGATGATAATGACTTTGCCTGAACAATCTGAGAAAGATTTGTGCCCACATACCTCGGGTGTCCCGGAGGGCTCGATCTCAACCAGCTTGAGCTTATGCTTCGGCTTCTGCCGCGGCGGAGACCACCTCCTCTCCTCACAGGGGAACGGCATCCTCTCCCCAAACCCCGCGTGCCGGCGAGGCCCAAACCCCTGGCAGGCTCCAAACTCGCCGAAAGGCACCGGCGGCGGCGGCGCGTACGGGGGCGGGCGCACCGGCATCGGCATCGACGCGTGCGGCGGCGGCATGAAGCAGCCGGGGGCGAGGAACGGGTCGGGCCCCCAACAACCCCCGTGGAGGCCGCGGGCGAAGGCGAGGTCGCCCTTGGCCTCGAACTCGCGGCGCACCTCCTCCTCGACGAGCCGCCGCCTCACCTCCTCGCGGATAAGGTGCTCTCGCCGCGCCGCCTCCCAGTCGAGCGGCGGCCGCGGCAAAGGCGACGGCGAAGGCCCTGCTGCGCGGAGGGGCGGAGGGCATCAGCGATTCGGGCGCTCCGGTGAGTGAACTCGGAGGCTTTTTTTTCGGCGGTGCTTACCTTGCGTGCCCTGCGCAAAGGCACCGGTGTAGCCGTCGCGGGGGTGGGAGGACCGCGCCGGCGGGGAGCCTCCGGGGGCGGGCGGCCCGCGGTCCCCGGCGCGGAAGCGGAACTCCATGGAGTAGATCCAGCGACGAGCGACTGGAGCGGCAGAGCGCAGAGCAAAACTTTGGTTAAATTTTAGAGTAAAATTCATCGGTGGTCCCTGAACTTGCGTCGCCCGGTCACTTTGGTCACTGTACAACAGAACTCACGCAATACGGTCACTGATACGGTGAACAGTGAAAATACGGTCACTGTGCACCGTAGACGCAACGTACACCGCCTGTTGACCATCTGTTGACCGTCCGGCTCCCTGTCCGCGCGCCAGGTGTCGCGAGGAGGAGCGACCCGATGGCATATTTGCAGCCCACCCCTCAAGTTATCGGACAGATCCCCCAGTCCTCCCCCATCTCCACCTCCCCTGTCTCTCCACCTCCCCTGTTCGAGACGATCAAACCGGCGGAGAAGGCGACGGAGGTGCGGCGTGGTGCGGCGTGCTCGTCGCCGTGGTCGGCGCAGAGGGGTTTTTCTCGCGGTGGTGAAGAGGAGGCGCCGCCGCCATGTCTCCTGTTCGTCGCCCCGACGGTGCCCCTGCCCCTGTTTACAGTAAGTGACGATTCTTGCCGCAAATCCTCTTATTTCTCTTCGATTCTTGTGTGATAGGGCTGGCATTGTGTGCGCCTATGATATGTGCTAGTATTCGTCGCGTGGATGGCAATTTAGGTTTAGGGTTTTCGAACCCAATTTGTGTGATAGGATTTCTGATAAGGTTTTAGGTTCTTGTCGAAAGGGTCTAATTTTGATCGATTCCACATGTAATAGGCTTAGTTTTCTGGCATTTGTACCCGTATGTGCACCTTTGTTCGAATAGGCATATGTTTTGGAGCTTTGGTGTATGGAGAACATTGGGGATTTCTAGTGCTGTACTGTTTAAAAAGGTCATTACTTGTTCGATTTTGATGTGATCAATTATGCTTTGTTTTTGCAGGAGCAAGAAGTGAGAAGTTCTCAGTGCTGTTTCATCATGGTGGTTTTTTCATGGGTGAAGGAAGCAACAGGGCTTATGTTGATGGGCATACAGTTTGGTATGACAGTTTGGATAAGCTCACCTGGTCTCCAATAATGGTGGAACATATAGTAGAAGAGATTGGATGGGAGATGGCAGGCATGTTGAAGGCATATTATCAAATCCCAATACTTGACATTACTCAGAATTCTTTGAGACAGATCAGATCAGAAGCAGATACTGATCAAATGATGACCTTTTTGTCTATTGGGCACCATTTCTTCAGTATTTATCTTGATCATGATGACACCTTGAAAACTAAGAAGGTTGTTGATGATGTGCTCCAATTTCCAAGGGCTGAACTTCCACCAGTGTTTAGCCCTTCAAAATATGGTACTAATCCTCATGGTAGCAAGCCTGCAAATTCTGAAGAAGACTGCCCTATACCAATTCAGGTTGTGTATCCAAACAATGTGCCACATGAAGATGGCAATCCATTCATGTTTGTAAGAAGGCAGTGCACATTTGGTGAAGGAGCAGAGGAGAATGCAGAGCAACAAGGACAAGCAGGGCAACATGATGATGTACGGCAACATGAAGATGCAGAGCATGTAGGCCAAGAAGGAGAAGCAGAGCCAATTGAAGATGCAGAGCAAGTAGAGCAAGAAAAAGATACAGATCAACATGCAGTAGATGAAGATGTAGAAGCACATCAATTGAGGAGAACCAGAGCAAAGAAGAGATGTTTTGAAGGCAATGTAGGAACAGATAGTGACTCAAATGACAGTGATTTTGATCCTGGTGACATGGTAGATAGTGACTTTGAAATCAGTGATGATGATGATGACCTTTATGCTGACAATGTGGATGAGGATGAACCAGTTCAAAGGAAGGAGAAGGTGAAGCAGAAAACAACATCAAAGGATAAAGGAGTTGTAGCGGAAGGAAAGGAAGAAAACATGTCAGATTATGAATCTGAAGGTGAAGATCTTTGGGCACCTGATTCAGATGATGAAATGCAAACCAAATTTAGAGCATTTAGAAAGGAGGATCTGACTTGTCCAAAATTCCATGTTGGACAAGTGTTTGAAAATGTTGATTTGCTTAGGAAAGCAATTAAGGAATACAGCTGCAAGAATAGAGTTGATGTCAAGTTACCAGTGAATGACATGAAGAGGGTCAAAGTAGTCTGTGATGAAGATTGTACCTGGTACTTGTGGGCTTCTTATGACAGCAGAACCAAATGTTTCATGGTAAAGAAGTATGTTGAAGAACATAGTTGCTGCAAAAAATGGAAGATCAAGGCTTTCACAGCACCTTTTCTAGCTAGGAAATACCTTGAGAGTTTCAGGGCTGATCAGGATATGAATCTTAGAAACTTCTCAAGGGTTGTTCAAAAGGAATGGCACATGACAGCAACTAGGTCCAAGCTTCAGAGGGCAAGAAGGCTGTCTATGAAAATAATTCATGGAGATGAAGAAGGGCAGTACAAGCTGTTGTGGGATTATGGAAATGAGATAAGGAGAAGTAATACTGGTAGCTCATTTTTCCTTGCACTGGATAATGAAGCTAGATTCAACAAGGCCTACATGTGCCTTGATGCATGCAAGAGAGGCTATCTTCAAGGTTGCGGGCCTATGATCTTCATAGATGGCTGCCATATTAAAACAAGATACAGAGGGCAGTTGCTGGTTGCAGTAGCAATGTAAAATATGACTGTGTTTCCCTTTCTTGTTATCTTTAGATGATCTATGAGACTTTTTATCTTTAGATGATCTTATGGTACTCTATTTTGAGTAGTGGTAATGAAGATGCAGTACAGAATCTATATTTTGGTATCAAAACAGTCTTGTCTGTCTACTCATTTGTTGTCATTGTATTGTTGCTGTCAATACTGAAGGAAATATGCCCTAGAGGCAATAATAAAGTTATTATTTATTTTCTTATATCATGATGAATGTTTATTATTCATGCTAGAATTGTATTAACCGGAAACATAATACATGTGTGAATACATAGACAAAACTATAGTCACTAGTATGCCTCTACTTGACTAGCTCATTAATCAAAGATGGTTATGTTTCCTAACCATAGACATGTGTTGTCATTTGATTAGTGGGATCACATCATTAGAAGAATGATGTGATTGACATGACCCATTCTATTAGCCTAGCACTTGATCGTTTAGTATACTGCTATTGCTTTCTTCATGACTTATACAAAGTTCCTGCAACTATGAGATTGTGCAACTCCCGTTTACCGGAAGAACACTTTGTGTGCTACCAAACGTCACAACGTAACTGGGTGATTATAAAGGTGCTCTACAGGTGTTTCCGAAGGTACATGTTGAGTTGGCATAATTCGAGATTAGGATTTGTCACTCCGATTGTCGGAGAGGTATCTCTGGGCCCTCTCGGTAATACTCATCACCTAAGCCTTGCAAGCATGTAACTAATGAGTTAGTTATGAGATGATGTATTACGGAACGAGTAAAGAGACTTGCCGGTAACGAGATTGAACTAGGTATTGGATACCGACGATCGAATCTCGGACAAGTAACATACCGATGACAAAGGGAACAACGTATGTTGTTGTGCGGTTTGACCGACAAAGATCTTCGTAGAATATGTAGGAACCAATATGGGCATCCAGGTCCCGCTATTGGTTATTGACCGGAGACATGTCTCGGTCATGTCTACATTGTTCTCGAACCGTAGGGTCCGCACGCTTAAGGTTTCGATGACAATTATATTATGAGTTTATGAGTTTTGATGTACCGAAGGAGTTCGGAGTCCCGGATGAGATCGGGGACATGACGAGGAGTCTCGAAATGGTCGAGACGTAAAGATCGATATATTGGACGACTATATTCGGAGTTCGGAAAGGTTCCGAGTCATTCGGGTATTTATCGGAGTACCGAAGAGTTACGGGAATTCGCCGGGGAGAAGTATTGGGCCTTATTGGGCCCTACGGGAAAGAGAGAGAGGCTGCCTAGGGCAGGCCGCGCGCCCCCCCAAGGCCTAGTCCGAATTGGACTAGGGGGAGGGGCCGCACCCCCTCCTTCCTTCCCTTCTCTCTTCCCCTTCCTAGTCTCCTACTCCTACTACATGGAAGGACCCCTAGTTGGAATAGGAAAGGGGAAATCCTACTCCCGGTGGGAGTAGGACTCCCCATGGCGCGCCCCTCCTATAGGGCCGGCCTCCTCCTCCCTCCCTCCTTTATATACGGGGGCAGGGGACACCCCATGGACACACAAGTTGATCTACGGATCGTTCCTTAGCCGTGTGCGGTGCCCCCTTCCACCATATTCCACCTCGGTCATACCGTCGCGAAGCTTAGGCGAAGCCCTGCGCCGGTAGAACATCAAGATCGTCACCACGCCATCGTGCTGACGGAACTCTCCCTCGACACTCGGCTGGATCGGAGTTCGAGGGACGTCATCGAGCTGAACGTGTGCTGAACTCGGAGGCTCCGTACGTTCGGTGCTTGGATCGGTCGATCGTGAAGACGTACGACTACATCAACCGCGTTGTGCTAACGCTTTCGCTTCGGTCTACGAGGGTACGTAGACAACACTCTCCCCTCTCGTTGCTATGCATCACCATGATCTTGCGTGTGCGTAGGAAAATTTTTGAAATTACTACGTTCCCCAACAAATACTGCTTCCACATTACATCTTGGCTGCCATTATTTTCATTTCATAAAAATGATCTGATAACAATACACAACAACTCATTTCACAATTATCATGTCAGAAAGATAACAGAATACAGAGACAATGTTTCCGTTAAAGATAGATAGATAGATCACTTCATACATTTCTGGCCTTCACAACCATTTCACTTGATACAACCAAGCTAACTTCATAGCCATTTCCTAACATTGAACTAGTGAAAGTACTTAACATGCTAACTACTGAAGCTGTTCTTCACTTCTCCACTACCAAAATGAGCACTTGTCTTCATCACTTCTTCTTCTTCTACAGTACTCCTTCATCACTTCTTCTAATGCAGAGAGCACTTGTCCTCACTTCTTCATCAACAGAAGAACACAGAGGGCACACAACAACATCACACTACCTAGCAGAAGCTTCAGCAGCACCAAGATCTCTGCACCTAATCCAATCAATGCACTTTCTTGGTGCCTGCTCATATTCTGCTGCAGAGAGCCAGGCCTTGCCAAAGCAGCTCTACTAGTTGCCACTTGAGCTGCAACCCTTCTCCTCTCATTCCTAGCCATAATGAGTTCTTCCCTCCTCTCCTCTGTTGCTCCAACAGCATCCAGAGCTTGGTTCCCAACCAAGAAATGAGCATCTACTAGGTACGCAACATATTCCATCTCCCAAAACCAGAAATCACAACCACTAGCCTGCAAACCAACATCAAAAAATCAAACTTTGACCAAAAAAAGGGCAAAACTGCTGCCAAGAACAAAATCAACTGATCCTCTGTGTTACTTACAGAGTGATTGGGACATCTGTAGAACACCCAGCCCTCGTGATCCTCTGTGTTCGAAACGTAGTACCTCACTGTCGCCTGGCAGCGAGGACATGGGATGAGTGGCACCACCACTGTCCGGCCGCGGAGACCAGACCGGGCAGAACTAGCAGAAGACATGGCGCAGTGCTCGTCGGGGGCGAGGGCAGGATGGGCGCGCGGCGGCGAGAGGGCAGGATGGGCGCGCGACGGCGAGAGGGCAGGATGGGCGCGGCGGCAGCGAGAACTAGGGATTCGGAGGGGAGAATTGGGGATTTCTATCTAAACGGCTTTTTTACAGAAATGCCCTCCCGCAAATGGGCACTTAAACGTAAATCCTCTGCCCGCCTACGTGGAGCCCGTGGACTGGTCAAAATTGCGGCGTACGTTGCGTCTACGGCGCACAGTGACCGTATTTTCACTGTTCACCGTACACAGTGACCGTATTGCGTGAGTTCTGTTGTATGGTGACCAAAGTGACCAGGCGACGCAAGTTGACAGACCACCGATGAATTTTACTCTAAACTTTACTTCTAATTGAAATTTCTGCGTCTCACATGATTTGGAAGGCGAGAAAAGGAAAGTCGGGTGACGCTACGCGCCGGCCGACCTGCCCACTTTTTCGGTCGGTCGCCTACCAGCCGCCCGATTCACTGCGTCACATCCGTTGGATCGTTGCACGCTCTCCTCCGAGCGCAGCGCCGGCCAGCCAGCCCCATCGCAGCACTGCATTCGCGCACTCGTGGACCATAGCCCCATGCAGCATTGCATTCGCGCCACCGCTCGTTCGCCAGCTCGGCGTTGCCTCTCGACGACTCGTCGCACTGATGAAGCCCCGGCGCCGTGAAAAAAAAGTCGCTCTCGCATCGCAGGTCGTCAGTGCTCGCCGGTGTACCTCGGGTCATCGTCGTCTCAAAAAATCATCGGCAATGCGTCCTCGTAGCACCGGCAACCGTGCAAAAAAGTCACCATGGCCGCGGCCGGTTTCAGCAAATCGCGTTGACGGTCACAACAACACATAGGCCAATGTGTCGTCGGGCTCCAGCTTCTTCAGCCCAAGGTTGCAGCTCTGCCGCACGCCGGTTGCAGCTCCGGGAGCCGATGGTTGCAACCAAAGAATGTTCGGTGCGTCGCCGGGCTCCCACCTTCTTCGGCACACGGTTGCAACTCTGCAGGGTGCGATTCCAGCTCTGTGGCACGCTAGTTGCAGCATCCCGCCAAGGGATCGCTCGCGCGGCGACCCCGGAAGCCCGAAACCCTAGCAAAAAAACCGCTGCCTTGTGCTTCTGTTGGCCGCCGCCGGCGTCGACAGTGGTGGCGGCGCCCGACCATCAAAGGTGGCAGTCACGCCCGACAGGCCTCCTTCGCGCATAGCAGCGACATCAAGTACGCACAGTGGCGGTGTTGTTTCGCGCGGTGCACGATGGAAGGCACATCAGAGTGGCGGAGCAAGGCCGATGGGAGAGTCCTTGGTGGTGGCAGCGCGGGATCCAGGAGCATCGACAGTGCAACGGAGGGAGGTGTGACGAAGGTGCTGGCGGCTCGATGGACTCTCTTGGAGGTTGTGGTCAGTGGCTGAGACAGAGGGACCAACAGGGGCCCTGGCCGCCCCTAACACTACTGATTTGAGCCTAGTATTAGCGTAAACTATGATGTTTTGCCGCTAAAATGATGTATTTTGATGAACTGACCCTCCCTAACAAGACTTAACAATAGTTGGCCTCCCTCATTCAATTTTCCTAGCTCCGCCACTGGCTGTGGTGTGGGTGTTCCTGGAGGTCGTGGCAAGGGCCAGATCTGGGCTCAATCCAAGCCTGATCTGGGTCATGGGGCCGCAGTCGTTGTGTGGATGTCCGCCTAGAGTTGGTGCGATAGTTGCGGTGTGGTGGGTCCTTGATTGTGTAACGGGAGGAAGATGGTTCGTGGTTGCGGGTTCTCGATTGCGTGGGAGGTGGAAGACGTGTTGTCTACTATTTGTTCGCACAGGTGTGGTGGACCATGGCGCTTCAGCAATGATGACGAGGTGCGGATGCGGAGGCAAAGTGTCCAACATGGACGGTGTTGCCGAAATCCCATGGGTGGGGATGGAGGTGTGCAATGTTACAAATGAAGTCATGCCTATCTTTGGTCAGCATCGGCGTCGCCACCACATGCGAGTATCCTTCCCCTCTTTGATGACATGGGTGGGGATGGCGTCGCCCGACCATCAAAGGTGGCAGTCGCGCCCGACAGGCCTCCTTCGCGCATAGCAGCGACATCAAGTACGCACAGTGGCGGTGTTGTTTCGCGCGGTGCACGATGGAAGGCACATCAGAGTGGCGGAGCAAGGCCGATGGGAGAGTCCTTGGTGGTGGCAGCGCGGGATCCAGGAGCATCGACAGTGCGACGGAGGGAGGTGTGACGAAGGTGCTGGCGGCTCGATGGACTCTCTTGGAGGTTGTGGTCAGTGGCTGAGACAGAGGGACCAACAGGGGCCCTGGCCGCCCCTAACACTACTGATTTGAGCCTAGTATTAGCGTAAACTATGATGTTTTGCCGCTAAAATGATGTATTTTGATGAACTGACCCTCCCTAACAAGACTTAACAATAGTTGGCCTCCCTCATTCAATTTTCCTAGCTCCGCCACTGGCTGTGGTGTGGGTGTTCCTGGAGGTCGTGGCAAGGGCCAGATCTGGGCTCAATCCAAGCCTGATCTGGGTCATGGGGCCGCAGTCGTTGTGTGGATGTCCGCCTAGAGTTGGTGCGATAGTTGCGGTGTGGTGGGTCCTTGATTGTGTAACGGGAGGAAGATGGTTCGTGGTTGCGGGTTCTCGATTGCGTGGGAGGTGGAAGACGTGTTGTCTACTATTTGTTCGCACAGGTGTGGTGGACCATGGCGCTTCAGCAATGATGACGAGGTGCGGATGCGGCGGCAAAGTGTCCAACATGGACGGTGTTGCCGAAATCCCGTGGGTGGGGATGGAGGTGTGCAATGTTACAAATGAAGTCATGCCTATCTTTGGTCAGCATCGGCGTCGCCACCACATGCGAGTATCCTTCCCCTCTTTGGAGGCGTCGTCGAGGTGTGCCCCTCCCCTCCCCCCCCCCCCCCCCCCCCCCCTACACACATTAGAGTTTGGTTGTTGTCTCCAAGCAAAAGCCTAGGTTCGGTTCTGAATTGATGATGGCGACATCACCGACGTCGTTCCTTAGTTCGAAGCATTATGTAAGCAGACACGGTTTGGAGACCTTGTGTTGCATTCTTTTGGTGCTCGTTGTTGTGGAGGTCTTGTGTTGCATTCCTTTGATGCTCATTGTTCTAGGTTGATCTTTAGGGGTGCTTCCAAGACGATGCCTTCGTCATGACTGATCAAGTCCTGCCACCTACTCACCAACCTCTTTTAGGAATTCATGGGTGGATGAACTTTCGGAGGGAACTAGTGTTGGTTGTGACACGCATTTTCTTTCTGACTCCAGGTAGGCCCTTTGTGTTGTGGTTGTAAATTGTAATGTATGTGATGGCGGTCGAGTTTGTACTTCGCTTGTTGCTCGGATAGTCTTCTTGGAATTTTTTCTGCCTGCTATAAAAATATGATTCACCTAGGCGCACTCTAAAAAAAATAGTCACACAATTCCATGAATACTCCGTGCAGAAGTTACAAAGACCACTTCAATTTACAATACTTAGGAATACCATATTCCACATCAATACAAAATTTCCGAACAAAATATCTCACAAATAACATTGTATTTGAATCTCAAACTTGGCATGGATATAGAACAGAACTTTCCCGAGCAGTATAAATCAATTGAGAAACGTCTGAGACCTACACATTTTTTTCATGGAATGTTACAGCTATATGAGCATTTTCACCTGATATTTCATATCTGTCATTTCTCTCTCTTCATCAGGATGCTTGTATGCTCTATATATGCCTCTCTATAGATTACTGGTGCTCACACTACTTTTGGAACAGTTATTGATGAGTACATGCTGGAACTACTACTAAGAAAGAACAACTTCGGCACAACATATGCAGAAGCAAACCTGAGCCCTGGCACCCAAAACAACTAAATAAATTCAAAACTTGAGTCAGTTTATCACCTGCTTTGTGTAACATTCACAAGGTCACAATGCGGTCTGCGTTCATGTCGCATGTAATGCACAGACAAGAGGTGTAACGAGCTACTTACTTACTACTGCCTCTTGTTTAGATCACTACTTTAGTGATCTAAACGCTCTTATATTAGTTTACGGAGGGGTACAAATCTGGCCTAACAGAAATTATAACAATCCGGAATTCAAACTAGACAAGGTAGAAATTATAACAATCCGGAATTCAAACTAGACAAGGTAGAACAGCTGAGCAATGCAGACATTGCAACTCTGGCCTAACAGAAATAAACAGTGGGGCCACAGAACATGGATTGCTTCTTGGCTGCAAGCTTGCAATGGTGTTCACTGCGTTTTCTGATCTCCCATGATTTGTTGTGTTTCTCCCAGCAACACCTGAGATAAGCTGCTGTGGACGATACTATCGAGGGCACATCCAGCAACAAACATTCTAAAGTCACAAATTCCATGAATACTCCTGGCAGAAGTTTCAAAGACCATATTTATTCTACATTAATCCAAAATGTCAGTACCAAATATCTTGCGAGTAACATTGTATTTGACGCTCAAATTTGGCATGCATATATATCTCAGCCTTCCCGGGGACTATAAATCATTCAACAATCGTCAGAACCTACACCCCGTTTTCATGGAATTTACAGCTTTGCATTTTTGCCTGATGTTTCACATATGACATTTTCTCTCATCAGGATGCTTGATAACATATATGCCTCTAATCACTATATATTATCATTGACTACACTCTTTCTGAAACAGATACTGATGAGTACATGCTGCACCTACTGAAACGAGGAGCTTTCCACACAACATATGCAAAAGTAAACCTGAGCCACACCTAAAAGGCCTAAAGAAATTACAAACTAGAGTCGGGTTAGCACTCAGGGAAACCCTACTCATCACCAGCTCAACCCATCCCACCTACTCACATTAACATAAACAGAGGGTGACAATCAAAACTGGCTAGAAGTACCACAGAAGCAGCTAAGGCAAAGTTCAACTGGGTATTCTACATAAGCCCCATGTGAAAGACATGCCCAGGGAATAACAAGAACACATGCTTCGAGGGAGCAATGTTTCCATTGCAAAGTTAATTAGACACTAGTAAGCAAGTTATATACCTCATAAGCTATCTGTTCAACTGGATTCGTAGACTTGCAAGATTCCTACCTTGATTACCAGTATCTAAGAAACTTAGCAAGAAAACATTGCCCATATGGTGGCCATTCTTTGTATTTCTTTCTGGACTGGATTTTCTAAGGGCCCACTTTCATCTACTGCGGTGGTCATATTTTTGTCGCCTTCAATTACCGCTGGAATTTCAGTAGAGCCCTTTGTATTTACCTGAGTTCCAAAAGAAGGCAGCAGACCTTCCTTAGTATTGTTATTTGTCCTCACAGCCTTTATCAATGAACAAACCTTGGTCAATTTACTCTGCTTCTTGCACCGCAGATGGCAAGCCATGGTGGCGTAGTTATCACAACTGACTCTGCCGTGATCACACCACAGGTAGTTGTCCTTCCGAACAACTTCATGCATTGCACCGTCTACTAGCATGCATATTTTCTTAGGTGTATCACAAGGATCTGTGCTGTTCTCATTCCCAGTGGTCGTCTGCGAGCAGTTCTTGCCATCTTTCATCGTCTTGCTAACGCCACACTGTGCCAATTTTGCCTTATGCTTCGTTCCTCCAAGATGCGCATTTATAGCAGCTTCACATGGTCGACTAACCTGGCATAGTGCACAGCTCCAGTCCTTGGTTGGTTTCTGTACTTTCTTTGGCACAGTAGTTACAGCATTTGCATCTGCTTTCCTCTTCACCGTTGGAACCTTTGGATTTGATGAAAGAGCCTGAGATGAACATTCAATGCAATAGTTAATCAGGTGTGCATATGTAACAACATCCCGTAGCTCTAGAATAATAGCATGTTATATGGTTATTCGGATGATTGCAAGTTGAAACTATGTCTCATGATCGAATGTATCTCTCTACAGCTACCAGTACCAATCAAATAAATGCATGTAGACAAGTAGAATCAATGGGAAATCATCAGCATCCTTTCAAAATCTGACTCTGATATGAGCTTTGATTTGCCCAGTAAGCAATATTAGCACCAAAAATAACCTCATAACTTTCAACAAACAGTGGTGACAAGAATCAGTCTGTTCACCTGTCACCCTTTTGCTACAAAAGGAATACCCTCTTTAGATTACTGGTGCGTGCACTGTTTTTAAACAGCTATTGGTGAGTACATGCTGCAACTACTAAGAAAGAACAACTTCAGATCAACATATGCAGAAGCAAACCTGAGCACGGACACCTAAAACAACTAAATAAATTCCAAACTAGAGTCAGTTTATCACCTGTTTTGTGTAACATTCACAAGGTCACAATGTGGCCGACTGGCCGGTGTACATGTTGCATGTAATGCAAAGACAAGAGGTGTAACAAGCTACTTACTACTCCCTCCGTTCGGAATTACTTGTCACAAAAATGGATAAAAATGGATGCATCTACAACTAAAATACATCTAGATACATTCATTTCTTGGACAAATAATTCCGAACGGAGGGAGTATCTGTCTAGCTAGGTACATTCTGAGCAAACACAAGCTAGTAGGGCAGACATCAGTATAGATTATTTCAGAAGGTACGCGCACCCAGGCTATATATAACACCAGATCTATCTGGGGTACAAATTATAACAATCCGGAATTCAAACTAGAGAAGGTAGAACAGCTGAGCAATGCAGACATTGCAACTCTGGCCTAACAGAAATAAACAGCGGGGCCACAGAACATGGATTGCTTCTTGGCTGCAAGCTCGACATGGTGTTCACTGCGTTTTCTGATCTCCCATAATTTGTTGTGTTTCTCTCCCAGCAACACCGGAGATAAGCTGCTGTGGACGATACTATCGAGGGCATCTCCAGCAAAAAACTGTCTAAAGTCACAAATACCATGAATACTCGGGGCAGAAGTTTCAAAGGCCATCATTTATGATACCAAGGAAGGCCATATTCTACACTAATCCAAAATGTCATTACCAAATATCTTGCGAGTAACATTGTATTTGACGCTCAAATTTGGCATGCATACATATCTCAACCTTCCCGAGCACTATAAATCAGTCAACAATAATCGGAACCTACACCTCATTTTCATGGAATTTACAGCTTTAGAAGCATGTTTGCCTGATATTTCACATATGCAATTTTCTCTCTTCATCGGGATGCTTACATAATATATATGCCTCTAATCACTATATATTACCGTTGAATACACTCTTTCTGAAACAGATACTGATGAGTACATGCTGCAACTACTCAAATGAGGAGCTTTCCACACAACATATGCAAAAGTAAACCTGAGCCACACCTAAAAGGCCTAAATAAATTACAAACTAGAGTCCGGTTAGCACTCAGGGAAACCCTACTCATCACCAGCTCAACCCATCTCACCTACTCACACTAACATAAACAGAGGCGACAATCAAAACTGGCTAGAAGTACCACAGAAGCAGCTTAGGCAAAGTTCAATCTGGGCATTCTACATAAATAAGTCATCTCCATGTGAAAGACATGTTCAGGGAGTAACAAAACACATACTTCTAGGGAGCAATGTTTCTCTTGCAAAGTTGCTTAGACACTAGTAATCAAGTTATATACCTTATAAGCCATCTGTTGAACTGGATTCGTAGACTTGCAAGATTCCTACCATGATTACCAGTATCTAAGAAACTTAGCAAGAAAACATTGCCCATATGGTGGCCATTCTTTGTATTTCTTTCTGGACTGGATTTTCTACAGGGCCACTTTCATCTACTGCGGTGGTCATATTTATGTCACCTTCAATTACCGCTGGAATTTCAGTAGAGCCGTTTGTATTTACCTGGCTTCCACAAGAAGAGGGCAAACTTTCCTTAGTACCGGTATTTGTCCTCACAGCCTTTATGGTGGCCATTCTTGTGAATACTTTCCGGACTGGATTTTCTACAGGGCCGCTTTCATATACTGCGGTGCTCATATTTATGTCGCCTTCAATTACCGCTGGAATTTCAATACAGCCGTTTGTATTTACCCGACTTACACAAGAAGAAGGCAAACCTTCCTTAGTATCGGTATTTGTCCTCACAGCCTTTATGGTGGCCATTCTTGTCATTTCTTTCCGGACTGGATTTTCTACAGGGCCGCTTTCATCTACCGCGGTGGTCATACTTATGCCGCCTTCACTTACTGCTGGAATTTCGGTAGAGCCATTTGTATTTACCTGACTTCCACAAGAAGGCAAACCTTCCTTAGTATTGGTATTTGTCCTCACAGCCTTTATCGATGAACAAACCTTGGTTAATTTACTCTGCTTCTTGCACCGCAGATGGCAAGCCATGGTGGCGTAGTTATCACAACTGACTCTGCAGTGATCACACCACAGGTAGTTGTCCTTCCGAACAACTTCATGCATTGCACTGTGTACTAGCATGCATATTTTCATTTTCTTACGTGCATCACAAGGATCTGTGTTGTTCTCATTCCCAGTGGTCGTCTGCAAGCAGTTTTTGCCATCTTTGATCGTTTTGCTGACGCCACACTGTGCCAACTTTGCCTTATGCTTTCCTCCTCCAAGCATGCATATTTTCTTAGGTGCATCACAAGGATCTGTGCTGTTCTCATTCCCAGTGGTCGTCTGCGAGCAGTTTTTGCCATCTTTGATCGTCTTGCTGACGCCACACTGTGCCAACTTTGCCTTATGCTTTCTTCCTCCAAGATGCTCATTTAGAGCAGCTTCACATGGTGCACTAACCTGGCATAGTGCACAGCTCCAGTCCTTGGTTAGTTTCTGTACTTTCTTTGGCACAGTAGTTGCAGCATTTGCATCTGCTTTCCTCTTCACTGTTGGAACCTTTGGATTTGATGAAAGAGCCTGAGATGAACATTCAATGCAATAGTTAATCAGGTGTGCATATGTAACAACATCACGTAGCTCTAGAATGATAGCATGTTATGTGGTTATTCGGATGATTGCAAGTTGAAACTATGTCTCATGATCGAATGTATCTCTCTACAGCTACCGATACCAATCAAATAAATGCATGGAGACAAGTAGAATCAATGGGAAATCATCAGCATCCTTTCAAACTCTGACTCTGATCTGAGCCTTGATGTACCCAGTAAGCAATATTACCAACAAAAATAACCTCATAAATTTCACCAAACACTGGTGACAAGAATCAGTCTGTTCACCTGTCACCCTTTTGCTACAAAAGGAATACTCTCTTTAGATTACTGGTGCATGCACTGTTTTTAGTACAGCTATTGGTGAATACATGATGCAACTACTACTAAGAAAGAACAACTTCAGCACAACATATGCAGAAGCAAACCTGAGCCTGGACACTTAAAACAACTAAATAAATTCCAAACTTGAGTCAGTTTATCACCTGTTTTTTGTAACATTCACAAGGTCACAATGTGGTCGTTGTTCATGTCGCATGTAATGCACAGACAAGAGGTGTAACGGGCTACTTACTATTTGTCTAGCTAGGTACATTCTGAACAAACACAAGCTAGTAGGGCAGCCATCAGTATAGATTATTCAGAAGATACGGGAACCCAGGCTATATTTAACACCAGATCTATCTGGGGTACAAATTATAACAACCCGGAATTCAAACTAGACAAGGTAGAACAGCTGAGCAATGCAGACATTGCAACTCTGGCCTAACAGAAATAAACAGTGGGGCCACAGAACATGGATTGCTTCTTGGCTGCAAGCTTGCCATGCTGTTCACTGCGTTTTCTGATCTCCCATGATTCGTTGTGTTTCTCCCAGCAACACCTGAGATAAGCTGCTGTGGACGATACTATCGAGGGCATATCCAGCAAAAAAAATTCTAAAGTCACAAACTCCATGAATATACTCGGGGCAGAAGTTTCAAAGACCATCATTTATGATACCCAGGAAGGCCATATTCTACATTAATCCAAAATGTCAGTACCAAATATCTTGCCAGTAGCATTGTATTTGACGCTGAGATTTGGCATGCATACAGATCACAACCTTCCCAAGCACTACAAGTCAGTCAAGAAACGTCAGAACCTACACCTCATTTTTCATGGGATTTACAGCTCTAGAAGCATTTTTGCCTGATATTTCTTATCAGGATGCTTGGATAATATATATGCCTCTAATCACTATATCACCAGTGACTGCACTCTTTCTGAAGCAGCTACTGATGAGTACATGCTGCAACTGCTCAAACGAGCAGCTTTCCACACAACATATGCAAATGTAAAACCTGAGCCACACCTAAAAGACCTAAATAAATTACGAACTAGAGTCATGTTAGCACTCAGGGAAACCCTACTCATCACCAGCTAAACTCATCCCACCAACTTCACATTAATGTAAACAGAGGGTGACAATCAAAACTGGCTAGAAGGACCACACAAGCAGCTTAGGCAAAGTTGAAACTGGGTATTCTACATAATTAAGTCATCTCCACGTGAAAGACATGTCCAGGGAGTAACAAGAATGCATACTTCTAGGGAGCAATGTTTCTCTTGCAAAGTTGCTTAGACACTAGTAATCATGTTAGATACTCCCTCTGTAAAGAGACATAAGAGCGTTTAGATCACTACTATAAGATTCCTACCTTGATTACCAGTATCAAAGAAACTTAACAAGAAAACATTGCCCATATGGTGGCCATTCTTGTGATTTCTTTCTGGACTGCATTTTCTACAGGCTCGCTTTCGTCTACTTCGGTGGTCATATTTATGTCGCTACTTAAATTACCACTGGAATTTAAGTAGAGCCTTTTGTATTTACCTGACTTCCACAAGAAGGTAAACCATCCTTGGTATCGGTATTTGACCTCACAGCCTTTATCGATGTCGAAACCTTGTTTAATTTACTGTGCTTCTTGCTCCCCGGATGGATTTCTTTCTTAGTATTGGTATTTGTCCTCACAGCCTTTATCGATGTCCAACCATCGTTTAATTCACTGTGCTTCTTGCTCCGCGGATGGATTTCTTTCTGGACTGGATTTTCTACAGGGCCACTTTCATCTACTTTGGTGGTCATATTTATGTCGCCTTCAATTACCGCTGGAATTTCGGTACAGCCGTTTGTATTTACCTGACTTCCAAAAGAAGTCAAACCTTCCTTAGTATCGGTATTTGTCCTCACAGCCTTTATCGATGTCAAAACCTTGTTTAATTTACTGTGCTTCTTGCTCCGCAGATGGCCAGCCATGATGACGTTACTATCACACCTGACTCTGCAGCGATCACACCACAGATAGTTGTTCTTCCGAACAACTTCATGCATTTCACCATCTACTAGCATGCATATTTTCTTAGGTGCATCACAAGGATCTGTGTTGTTCTCATTCCCAGTGGTCGTCTGCAAGCAGTTTTTGTCATCTTTGATCGCCTTGCTGACACCACATTGTGCCAACTTCGCCTTATGTTTTCTTCCTCCAAGATCCTCATTTAGACCAGCTTCACATGTTGCACTGTCTACTAGCATGCATATTTTCTTAGGTGCATCACAAGGATCTGTGTTGCTCTCATTCCCAGTGGTCGTCTGCAAGCAGTTTTTGTCATCTTTGATCGCCTTGCTGACGCCACATTGTGCCAACTTCGCCTTATGTTTTCTTCCTCCAAGATCCTCATTTAGACCAGCTTCACATGTTGCACTGTCTACTAGCATGCATATTTTCTTAGGTGCATCACAAGGCTCTGTGTTGCTCTCATTCCCAGTGGTCGTCTGCAAGCAGTTTTTGTCATCTTCGGTCGCCTTGCTGACGCCACATTGTGCCAACTTCGCCTTATGTTCTGTTCCTCCAAGATGCTCATTTAGACCAGCTTCAGACGGT
Source organism: Triticum timopheevii (assembly GCA_963921465.1). NCBI lineage: Eukaryota > Viridiplantae > Streptophyta > Magnoliopsida > Poales > Poaceae > Triticum > Triticum timopheevii. Next base: position 627,929,923 of record OY997274.1, on the reverse strand, counting down.
GCACTAACCTGGCATAGTGCACAGCTCCAGTCCTTGGCTAGTTTCTGTACTTTCTTTGGTACAGTAGTTGCAGCATTTGCATCTGCTTTGCTCTTCATCATTGGAACCTTCGGTGAAAGAGCCTGAGATGAAGATTCAATGCAATAGTTAATCAGGTGTGCATATGCAACAACATCCTGTAGCTCTAGAATAATAGCATGTTACTCCCTCCGTTCCAAAATATAGTGCGCCCGCGCTTTTCGAGGTTCAATTTTGACCATAAATCTAACCAACGAGACCGACTACGACGGGAGCGAAAATTATACCAGTGAATTCGTATTCAAAAGAAGTTTTTCAATTATAAAATTTTCGCTCCCGCCGCAATCAGTCTCGTTGGTTAAATTTATGGTCAAAGTTGAAGCACGGAAACCGAGGACGCACTATATTTTGGAATGGAGGGAGTATGATTATCTCTCTGCAGCTACATATACCAAACAAATAAATACATGGAGACAAGTAGAGTCAATGGGAAATTGTCAGCGTCCTTGCAAACTTTGACTCTGATCTGAGCCTTGATGTACCCAGTAAGCAATATTACCACCAAAAATAGCCTCATAACTTTCACCCAACAGTGGTGACAGTATCAGTCTGTTCGCCTGTCACCCTTTTTTCTACAAAAGAAATACTCTCTTTTCCACTCAAGTTCACACCATCTACCTAAATCATGTCTTAGCTGATTATTTTGATTATCTGGAAGGGCAATATTCAGTATGCTAGCAATTGTCCTGATCTATTCCTACCAGATTTGGTGTTCCATTGAACCAAGCAAAGAAAAATTTCCTCTCGATATCAACGATTGCCCACTTATGCTTATGCATGACTTGATGAGAGATCAAGATCTTCTACAAAACTAAAAGTTGCTGCTAAAGTCAAATCTAATAGCACAAGTGAAATAAGCATAAAATGTACAGCAACACTGAGCTAAAAAGGAACAGGCAGTGTGCAGAACCCTGAAATGACAGTAGAGGAATACAGGAGGAATTTCTGAGCCAGGTGACAGTTTTAATGCCGAATCTGGAAATCATCTACAGAACAGATAGTGTGCGTGAATCTGAAATGACACAACAGAGGTACAGAAGGTACTTCTGAGGAAAGTAAAGGTTTTTCATGCCGAATCTGGAAAAGAACTTCAGGCCTGAACAATCCGAAGAAGATACGTTTGTGCCCACATACCTCGGGTCTCCCGGAGGGCTCGACCTCAAGCAGCTTGAGCTTGTGCTTCGGATCTGGCCGCGGCGTAGACCCCCACTTCACCCCGAAGAGAAACCGCGTCCTTTCCCCAAACCCCGCGTGCAGGGGACGCCCGAACCCCTCGAAAGGCACCGGCGGCGGCGCGTGCGCGAGCGGGTGCATCGGCATCGGCGGTGACGGCGGCATGAAGCGATCGGGGGCGAAGAACCCCTCGTTGAGGCCGCGGGCGAAGGCGGGGTCGTCCTTGGCCCACTCCTCGGTGAGCCGCCGGGTCACCTGCTCGCGAATGATGAGCTCTCGCGGCACCGCCTGCCACTCCAACGGCGGCGGCAAAGGCCCTGGGACGGACGAAGTATAGCCGGGCGGCCCGCGGTCGCCGGCGCGGAAGGGGAAATCCATGGACTGCTGCCGCGGCGCGAACGGCGGGCTGGGGCTGACGGAGAGGCGGGCGATCGGAGCGGCGGCGCCGCCGGAGGGAACTCGCGGATCGATCGCTAGGGTTTGAGGGGGAATTTGGGGAAGAGAAGGGAGAAGCAGAGGAGGAGAAGAAAGAGGAAGACGGGGACGAGAGTCTGAGATTGTATTCAGACCCACAAGAGTCGGGGCCCACAGTCAGTCACACGTTGACTTGTTGGCTCTGCACAGACTCTCCCCCTTGGGACGAAAACGAGCACCAAGAGCGTGCTACATCAAGAGATATGAACCGGAGGGATGCAGGAGCCTCCTCAGAGCTCAGAGCTTCTCGGCCGTTGGATCTGTTTTCCCAGTCGCTGCTAACCGTTCGATCGCAGCCCCGAGTGACATCGTCCGTTGGATATTTCATCAATCGACATAAGCCGTCGGATATTTTTACAGATGGCAAAGGTGGGCAATTCGATGGTTTGGGCGGGGGTAAAATCGTCGTTTCGCGTATTGGGGGTATAAAAGGGAGGCGCTCCTGTCCAGAGACCTAGCCGCCTCCTCCTCTCTCCCTCCCTCCCGCGCGCCTCCTCTCCTCGCCCCGCCTCCCGCAGCCACATCGCCGCCGCCGCCACCCTGCTCCCCACTCGGGCGACCCCCTCTCCTCTTCCCCCGCCTCGCCTCTCTCCCTTCCCCCGTCCAAACCCTAGGCCCGCGCCCGCCGGACGCCGCCGCCGCCGCTCGCCCAGGCCATCCTCCCGCTGTGAAGGAAGCGGCTAGAGAGGAAGGGCGTCGCCGGGTGTGCGCGTGCCTCCGCGGATTCGTGCCACGGTTGCCGGAGGCGTGGGCGCCTCGGGTCAACCGCACCGGGGAGGATGGGGGCGCCACAAGCCTCGTCGGAGGGCGCCTCTCCAGATCGGTGGAGGCCAAGGGCAAGGGCAAGGAGGAGGGGAGAAGAAGACCTTCGGCCAGATGCGGGAAGCCGCCGCTGGCGTCCTCCGCGACATCCACCGGCGCCGGTGGCGGGCAGAAGCGCAAGTTCCACGACCACGCGCACTCCGAGAACATCGCCGGCGGAAAGTACCGTCGGGAAGCACCGCGAGCGTGGGCAGCTCGTGCCGTAACCGTCGTCATCCACAGGGAACCACAAGGCGCTGGTGGATCGGGGTTTCTCGCCACTGGATCGAGGTCTTAGTGTCGTCGCCGTCACCGTCGCCGTCTTTGCCTCACCGCAGGTGCCTCTTGCTCTCTCCCTCCTCCCTCTGTTCTTTGCCTCTGAGCGTGTTGGGTCTGTTGTCTGACACGTGCTCGCCTGGGACATCAAGCGGCTGCACAGCAGAGGGGGAGGTGCGGCAGCGGCGGCGGCACGGATGGACCCGGAGGTGGCCATGGAGCTGCGCGGAAGGGGTCATGCTGCTGCTCCTCGAGGTACCCCAGCACACCGTCCTCGGCGTCGACAGTCAGGTATGCCACGCCTCTCTGTCTCTCCATGCTTTACTTCGATTTGATTCGAGATATTGACATCCTCAAATAGAGTAATCTGATTCAGGTATTCTGAGGGATCAAGATGGCGCCTCTAGGCCTGCACTTCGTCCACTACTGCTCCCCTAGAAGGTAGCAACATGCTTGAGCAATAATATTGAAACTGAAAACTTTCAGATTTGTCACAGCGTCCACTACTATGGTTTGATGCATAAGTGTCTGTCACTGCGTCTTTGTTGAAAACTGAAAACTTTCAGATGTGTCACTATTAAAACTGAAAGAATTTGACTGAATTTGCTTGTGCCGGCTTCATCTGCTGCACCGTGAGGTTGCTTGACTGAATATTTTGACTGAAGTTGCTTGTGCTTGTGATTCTGAATATAAGCTGACTGAAGAGTGCACAATGGATCTGAATTATGGAATTCCTCCTCTACACAGGCGCTCGATCTGCAGTGCCCTACATCGACTGCTTGATCTACACCTCCATAAATTTGGTCGCTCGATGTGCACCACCACAAAAATCAACTGGCACATCAAGCCGAGGTGAGCACCCCCTTACCCGATCATCCTCTTGCACATGCCTGCTCATGGGGACTCCCCTGTTTGCGTGTGTGTGTTCTAATCCCTTTTTCTGCATCTTGACATATAGGTCATCAACTGGCACATCAAGCCGAGGTGAGCACCCCCTTACCCGATCATCCTCTTGCACATGCCTGCTCATGGGGACTCCCCTGTTTGCGTGTGTGTTCTAATCCCTTTTTCTGCATCTTGACATATAGGTCAGTGTATGTGTGCAGCAACTCGAGAGGGACGAAAGGGAAGGTTGCCGCTGCTCCTGTCGGGCAGGGCAATGGCTTTGCATGCTCTCCTGCCATAGGTATGAATCAGGTCCCTAACACCCTTATCTGGCATACTTTTAATGGAGCACCATGCAGGTTGCTGCTTTTCCTTTTGGTAAAAAGGATTCCCTGTTGTTATTTTGGTAGCCTCTCTACAAGTTTATTCTGCCCCTTTTGACATTCTTTTGTTCTATCTTGCTATGCATTGTGTACAATTCTCTTTAATCAATACATAAATAGCATCCATATGATCAAATCAACTGAGCTTAATTCACATATATAGATGCCATCTTTCTTTTCGTCTATCAATCCGCGGTGATATTTGGTTAGTACTCAGAAAAGTGTCCAATTTGGTCCATTATATCACAAATTTGATTTGTTTGATCCATGTGTGGAGGTAACTGTCCATTACCACTGGTTCTGTAAACCATATTCTTTTTTCATCTAGACTGATCCGTACATATTTAAAATGGTGAACTCTTGTCCCTGAAAAAGATGAAAAGATATTCATTTTTGCCTTGCAGCCTTGCTAATTTATTGTGTGTTGCATCTGGAGTATACATTCTAAATGAGTGATGGGCATAATTCATGTTTTTTTATATTTTCTTAAATTTCATTAGCAGGTGTGTATGTTAATATGAGGTTTTGTTGCTTTTGGTTTACCCTGTTTTTGGGAGAGATTATGGCTGCATAGGGCAATAAATTTCCTTCTCTTCACAAGACGATAACTAAAGGTCTTGGTTAAATATGGTTGAATTTAATCCCCATAGGAAGAAAGCCTCCATCTTATATATCTGATTACGCTGAAATATTTCAAATTTCATGTACCATTAATCTGATTCTTACATAGGCCATTTTCCCCTTGTGATAAGCAAGGTTGCTGTTAGGATTTGGTGTCGTTCATTCTGTCATTTGGCATTGGTCGCTCTGTGTTGCTGTTCTTCTTGTTATTTATTTTTATGTAGAAGCGGCTGAGTTTGTATTTGCAGATGGATGTTACATTTAATTTCTTGAGTTGGTCGACCTTCATCCCTTGTTTCAACTATGATCATTCTTTCAGGCACTTGGATCTGAGCTCTTAGAGACCAAAGTTCTTGCACAGCAGAAATCATTTGAACTTTTACTCTTATAGACAAGTTTCAAGATGCGTAGGCAACTACATGTGATGCAGAATCTATAGTCAAGGCACTGGTGGAAGGGAGTCAAAATGCAAAACTCCAAGTAGAGAAGTACAAACAAAAGGAAACTTCAAGTGGATTACAGGAGTGTGCTTTGGCTGGATCCTACTAGGGATGAAATGTTTTTCTCATTTGCACTGCTCATATATCAAATTGTTTACACTGCAAGTATTTCTGTTTATTGTTCTCATGTTGCCAACTCCATGTATTTCTAGGTTATTACCTGTCTTTTTGGTAATATATACTGCAAGTTCATACATACTGCAAGGTCATATGCATTCCAAATCCATATATACTGCAAGGTCATGTGTATTTCAACTCCATATATATTGCAAGTCTGCAACCTGCATTTTAGAAAACTCAAATTTAGATTGCTTTGTTCCAGGATTTAAATCTTCTTGAGTTTTGCAATCACAAATATCTTGCATGCATGGAAAGAAAATTGGATGTTCTTAATCACAGAAAGGTGTTTTTTTACACGGAGGTGCCTTCTTTAAATCTATGCATTTTGTTGACCATTCTATGATTTTATAATTAGAATATGGATGTTAGCTACACTATTAGAAGGTGATCCCACTCAGCCAATAGCAGATCTGCTTAAATTAATTTCTTTATGCAACAAATTACTTTTATGCAGAGATGTATTTTAGCTTACACTAACCTGACCTTATATGCTGATGCTTCTGTTATTTATGAATACCTCCTTTACTCTTGGCCATGATGGGAAGAGTTTTAAGACATCTAAAAGGGTCAGATTGCTGATTGTTCTTTTCCTTTGACCCTCCTACAAGAACTTATGTGCTGGAATGTTGGGAGTGTTAACTCCACGGGTCTCAAATCTGAAAATATTTACGGGGGCCTTCGTTGCCACGATCATTACTGTGTAGAACTTTCTTATTCTAGAGTGGCATCCAAATTATGAATAAGAAATGGACAAACGGGTTGTATACTATTTGTTTCATGAGCAGTCAGAAAGCTCATGCCGGATGCTGGTGTGCCTGAACATTTTTGTGTCCTCGATCGAAAGTGTCTTGCAGTTAGTTTACTTCTATTGTTTGTTGGCGGTTGTTTTACTTGAAGTGCCTCTATTAAGTAGAGGCTCAGTGAATGTACGATCTGGAAAGCTTGTGCTATGTCACTGATTTCTTGGTGCGATCCATGGTGGTGCAGGTGCAGAGAAGCGCGGAGGACAGCTCGGTGGTAGAGGCGACATACGAGGGTGAGCACAACCACCTGCGCCCCATGGGGGCGGTGAGCCGAGCTGCGCAACGCGTGCGGAGGCTTGGTGTTGTGCTCCATCTCCATCAACTCCTCCGGCCCAACCACTATGCTGGACCTCACCAAGAACCTGGGAGGCGTGCAGGTTGTCGAGGCAGGGGAGGCGCAACCGGGCCTGAATAAGGTGTGCCAGGAGATCGCGTCGCCAGAGTTCCGGGCGGCTTTGGTGCTCTGAGTCAAACCTCATTCGCACCGCCTGCTTCTGCTTCGGGCGCGAGCGCCCAGAGATCGTCAGGTGAGCTGGCAGAGCTTGGAAGAATCCCGCTTGTGTGATTTATGCAGAAATGTATAAGTGCCATGTAGTGGTTAATTAGAGGTATACATTAGTGCATACAAGTCTTTTATTCTTTGCTTCATGACCTGGACAAAGAGATACATTATTAGCTTAATTGGAGTATTGTTGGTTAGTGCAGTATCTATAGACTGTTAATATTGTTATTTTTTTTATTCTATGCATGTGAACACTGCCGAAAAGGGTGTCTACGGAGATTTGTTTCTTTTAATATTTCCAATTAAAAGGCTAAAATTAACAATTCATTTGTAATTTCAATATTCTGTGAGCCCTGCTGTACATACTGTCAGGCTACACATGTATCTCTTACTATGTCAAGCATTATCAGTTTATGCACATATTTATCTAGCTTTGCTGTCATTTTTGTAGTGGATGTGTAGGTTTTACCACAGTACCCATTTTACCATTTATAGTGTTTGACTATATCCCGTTTGCCACCGGACTTATCTAGAAGCATACACTTCTTGCTAGCTCCCCACTATGTTCTAGGGTAAAATCCATGGATGAAAATAGACGGTCACGATAGAGGGCAGGGCACATATGACAGCCCAAACTCCCCACAGTAGTCCTGCTGCTTGCATTGTGCTTGGGTTCAAAATTTTCTCCTGGAAGTTTTCGTGCAGCTATAGAATTATGTAGAGTATAGTTCCCGGACCTTACTCATGTGTTCTTTTTGTACGTGTATGGAAGTACAAGTACACTATGGCTAATTTGTTCCCTCTTTTATTGTTATTACCGTGTCCCATATCAGGTGTTCTTCGACTAAAATCAGGCTGCTCCTGCCGTGTCTACCAGTGAAATGCCTCCTTCCATGATAAAGCAGCCTACTCTTAGGTACTTGCACATGGTTGAACCATCGGTTATTCAAGCTTTTTTAGTAGTGATTTGGTGCACCAATAAATAGATGTTCCTACCCTTTTAGAAAGTTTTAGCACGTGACAGGGGATCAAAAATTGATTTATTGTTTGTGTGCTGCCTAATTTGTTTTGCAGGTACAGATCTTGGTGTTGATTCTGCCTCACCTTTACAGCCGGCAGTGGTTCGGTTTGCTGCAGGTTTCCTCGGTGTTCAGGTAGCACCCCTCCCCCATTTATTTTACTTAGGTTTGATGCATTTTAGGTATTGTTTGTTGTCGAATGGATTCAGAACCGTTGTACTGGCATAAAAAAAATATGGTGATCTATCGACACATTCCAAGTGTAGAATTACTTTATTATGCAAAACAAAGATAATCCTTGGTAGAAATATATTGTCAAATGTGTGCTGCAATTGTAATTAGAGATCGAGATCGGATCAGTATTTTGGTTTTTGTATTAGCAATTTCTTAATGCCTTTCTTAGTGTGTGTACAGTTCTTCATAGATGTTTACTTTGGTGCCTGCTATTGGTCATAGTCGTAGGGATATTTACCTTACTAAAAGGGCAATGGCTCATTACATTGTTAATTTCAGTTGCTTGGTTCAGTGCCGTACAATATGATGCAGAAAACATAATAGTGGTTTTTATTCAGAAAAAGCACTTGATAGGAGGGGATTCAGAAGAAGCAACTAATAGATAGGGCGAGCCTTGCATATATAAATGAAAAGATAATTTTGTTACCATGATTCAATTGCACATATGTCTTGAGTTGGATCAACACGTCACATTTGATTTAGTGATTTGTCGTGAGTGCTCTTGTGTGAGATTTAGTGATTTTGGAAGAGCATTGATTCAGAATTAACAAACTTAGTTCTTCGATATGGAAGAATATGTTATGTTGTTGTTGTTGTTGAGATCTAGCTTTCTAATTGTTGATCCTCTTCTAGGAATGAGGTTTCATGGTTATTGGTGCCGTCAATTCGCAGGACAAAAGAATTTTGGGTTTCATGGCCTCATAACCTTGTTGATGGTTTTGTAGGAACTGTGCAGAGCATGAGGATGATGTAGGCCGCTGCGCCACCTCTCTTGTCATCCTGGTCACTGCCTAGCCAATTTCTTTGATTCAGAGGCTTGTGCCACTACAGGTCAGTGATTCTTATCCACTCGCCCATCGCAGTGTACCTTCACATTCTTAGTTATTCATTCTGGTTTGTCCATTGCTTCTGCAGGCGTTGCATGGCAATCCGCGCTTCTGCGAGCAACAACAAAAACAGGGCGAAACAAAGCAAGCACAAAAGAAGAATTGAGATGCTACATACAACCAATGGTATCCTTTTAACGCCGCCGCCGGGGGTCCTTCCGCCTGAGCCAGGATCTCTTCTACCCTGCACCGCTGCTGTGAACTCATCCATGCTGACAGTCGGCTCCATGCTACAACTGCTGTAGCCTGCAGGTAGCATATCTATTGTTCTTTTTTCTCTACCTTAGTTTGTGCTTGCTCTGTTCCAGTTTTTGCAACAAGATAACCAATGTCTTGGGAAACCTTCAAACTGTATTTTATATATTGGTGAATTCTGCTTGAAGAATTCATGGCCCACTCCCTCTCTAAAACTTAATCAAATAAATATAATATTTCTCCTCTACCCTAGCTACGAGAAAAATCGTCTATGTTAAATATATAATCTTTGCCTTTGTTGTGTACCACTTCTTTCAGAATATGACCCTTGTTTCCCTTTAGTTTGCATCACTTAATTCTTTGCTTGAGCGACGATTGTAGATACTTCCCTTGAAAAAATAAAGTTTTAGATACTTGATCCATGTTTACGTAAACAATTTATGATGGTGGTTTGGTTACATGTTTGTGGCTGGAACATGTGTACATCAGAAACTTGAACTACAATATGATAGACATGTACAGGACCAAGCAAGAAATCAGAAATGGTTAGGGCGCTATGCCTTGAAGAGAGCCAAAAGGAAGAGAGAGGCGAGTGTACATGACGTGAAGACGGCAAGGTACCACTTCCATGACGATGTCAACATCGTCGTGGTCTATCTTCACCGGCACCGGCACCGGGGGCGCCGTCACATCAGGGTTACGGAGCAGTAATTGCAAACATGGAGCCCCAAATTATGATGGGTTACAGACTTTGCTTATAAGACAACATGAACTGACAACTTCAATTATAGCATATCTGGTATTTTCATATTATGTTTTGTCATGTGTAGAATACATGGTCTGATAGGGTCAGCGTTTGTATGAACTTTTGGTGGGTAAAGTGTTCTGTTTCTCAAGCAAGTTCATCATTGAACACAAAATTTTGATTGTGTTTTCCTGAGTTGTGAGACATGAATCTATTTTAAGGATGTTGTTGTATGAATACATATACTGAACCTGGATTACTACTGACTTAACATTACTTGCTTGACCAAAACGTATGAACCGGCACCCTCGCGCCAAGGTGATTTCCCGTTTTGTGCACGTGAACAATCTTTGTTTCCAACTGGTTCTTCGGTGATTCTTCCTGTTATATATGAATCTCCTTTAGTTTTTTTTATATGGCTTCATTTCATTCTGTTTTAGCTTTACCTTACTTAGAGTTATTGATTTTACAGTCAGCTCCTGGCATCGATAAATCATGCTTTGTTTAGCTTACAACAACTTGACATTAACCCTCTTGGCTCACATACACAAAGTGTAACATTTGTCTATACTTTGTGATGCAATAGCTTCATGGGTGGGTGTTTCGAGGTTTCTTAGGTTGCAACGTTAAGCGAGTACCAATATTTTTAGTTACATTCTGTCTGACATCTATTTATGGCTCCAGTTCATTCAGATGTTGTTAGTCCCATTTAGATACATGGTGGTAATATCATGCTTTCATTGCCCTTTTTATCGTCTGAATAGCAATTGAGTTACTAATAACTTAACATTACACGTTTGACTAAAACGTTCGGATAGGCACCCTCGCGCCAAGGCGCGCTGCCGATCTAGTGTAGTTTAGAGCATCTACCAAATCTGGCCCCCCATAGGCCCGCGGGCGTGTTCGTGCACAGCGCCCACCGGCCCCTCATATCTTGTGACCGACTTCAACATATCTCAAATCCGGACTCTTAAGTCCATGCAAATTCATGCATGACTATCGTACACGCCAATGTCGCCGTGATTAACAAATGTTGCTACTGAGCCGTCCGGCATCTGTGGCAGTACCAAGTGCAAGAATCTTCATAGCAGTCGTGCACTTCTGCTTAGCAGAGAAAGAAAGTGGTCGCAGCAATTCCTTTTTGAGCTTGACGTGTGCCTCCATTATGGTTTTTGCATGCGAAAACGGCGGCGCAACCATGGGTCATCCAGAAAAGTTGGGTTCGGAGCAAAGTATTCCTTCTGTAATAGCCGTGCTCCGGACACCCTATCCCGATCGATCGCTCTTCTCCCTTTGATTGAACCCTTGAAGTTGAGAATGTTAAAATACATTACCTAGTCCTTTCCATCAGTTCAAACTTTTGAGAAACTTGGCTAGCGCATCAGTTCAATATGGTATCATAGCCACAAGGTCTCGAAATCAAAGACTGACCAACGCACTATTTAATATAAAAAGAATACCTGCGATCTAATCTTCATCCCATGTCTAAGGTCTTCCTGTAGGTCTAGCGCATCGTGCAATAGAGAATATGCTCCACCTGCTGGTACATTTCTTCTTGCATACTCATGAGCATGATCGTGTCCACTTCTTTGTCCGAATCCAAGGAATTGAAGAATTCATCTTGAATCATTTGATCAAGCTTCGTCCGTCCATACTCCTCGTCCGACAAAGTATCAGAATTCATCGTTTTCCATAATAGAATCACAAAAAACGGTCAGACAATGTGTCGAACACGTAGAGCGCAAGGCGGAGCCATAGAGTTGCCAGACGACTTTGGTGGTGTCCGGGCCAGGGACGACATCCTCGGCGGCGAGGATGGGAGAGAGAACTTCTCTACCGGAGCTGGCGGCGTAGAGGCTAGGAACGGATGCGGAGCACGCGTGGCAGCGGAGCGGCGAGACGGACGTCGAGGAGGAGGAAGAAGAGGGAAGAGAGCAAATGGATCCGGTAGATCGATTTGGTGGATTTGGTGCATTTTCAGGCGGGGGCGGCTGTTGGGTCTGACGTGGCTGACACGCCTGGGGGCACCCGTGCGCCCCTATATCCGCCCCCATATTTGGGCTGAATATGAGGGGTATCGGTTGGCTCAAGCATTTGAGGTTTGTTTAAGGCGTCCGTCTGGGTCAAAATTTTGTGACCGGTCAGTGAGCAGGTCGACCGCTCGGGCGTATAAGGCGAGTTTAGGACGTCCGTTTGTAGATGCTCTTACGGCCTACAAATCCGGTGGATATGGTAGATCCTGGAACCATTAATACAGAAGCGGATTTTGCGGGCGGTTTTCGTGTATGGGCCGGCCAACGAACTTAAGATGTCCTCGGATTTCATATGCAATCCTACCATGGGTTACTCTAAGCAGGTAGATCTAGACCCCGATGGAGATGCCTCTTTTCTCGACGGCCGGATCGGGGTAGGGTATGATTGAAGGGTGAACAAGCATGTACACTGGTGCGTCTTGTGTACCGTGAGGCCTCGTTTGGCACAAAGGGATTTGGGAGGATTTCAGAGGAGGGGATTTGGGAGGATTTGGTGAATCCCTCCCTTCCACCCAATCCCCTCAAAACCCCTTGAATCCCCAAAACCCCTCCATCCCCAATCCTCTTCGTTTAAAATTTCTGTTTGTTAGGCAGGGTTTCCCAAATTGACATAATATGGTATAGAACATCTAAAAATTCAATCTTTACAATGTAACTAACTCCCTTATATCCTTGCTACAGAATTGTAAAGGCCACCTAATAAAAATGAGAAAAGTTGCTACAGGGGAATAATTTAGATGTAGTTTTTCCCAGCAGCAACATAATTTTGCATGACTCGAAATCAATATATCATCACAACATCATAATTTATCATAACAACATGACTTCGAATCCCAAATCCCAGGAATCATAATTTATCATGACAACATGATCTTTCGCAGCAACAACAGTTCATCACAGCCCCAACATAATTTTGCAGCAAAGATAACGCAACACAAGTACTTTTGGAATAGCTCAAGATCAGTTATAATTTCGCATACAGATATATCCATCTTTTGGTGTCATGATCATCTATCTTTGAGAATCTTAGAGAAAGTTATCCCTCCAGCTTGTTTATTGTTGCTTCTTTTGGTGCTTGAGAATCTGATGAAACAAAAAGAGATGAATATTAGAGTGCCTTCAGAGTAACTTATAACTATAAGTTTTGCTAGATGAACATTAGAGTGCCTTCTGGAACATAAGTAGACCTCTAGTACATCAAGTTTCAGGAATAGAACAAGCAAGGAGTATTGTACTTGTAGTAGGAGCATTGTACTACTAGCAAGAAACAAGAAATAAGTTTGTTGGCAAAATTATGTATTCTAAGCTACAGAATGGCCATCATCCATAACTTATGAAGAGTTGAGGTTTCAACGCTCAAGAACAAGTCCATTATATGACAAAATAATAAGCCACCACGCCTAACGACATCCATGCTCCGAGCACCGCCACCCAGATGCAGCAAGGATGGACAAGCATCGTCATGCCACTAATCTCATCATTGCAGTTCACATACCCAAGCACTCTCTTAAAAAAGGCATACTCAAGTCAAGCATTCAAACTTCCGAAGTTAGCTGTCGTTCAGTTAAACATAAAACCCAAACATTCCAACTTCCCAGTTTAGCTACCGTTCAGCTTCAGGAAAAAAAGGAGTTACTTCCCCACAAAAAGGAAACGGAGAAAGGAGTCAGCCAGCTTTCTTGCAGACTATACGTACGTGTGAAACATAGAATCAAATCACGCAAGTTATACAGCAGGTCATACATATGTTTAGAAAACAAAATAAAGCAACAGCCAGCAGATAATCTTGAGCAGATGCGGCAGAGTGAGCTACAATATGAAAAAACCACTGCAACTATGTAAGCCACAACACCCATACAAATACATGAAAACATCGCCACACTTCGCCAACAGCAAACCGCATGATGCCTATGTATTATATATAGGAGTGGAACGAAGTAGTCCCAGATTTAAAATAAATATAGGAGTTGAGAGACAAAGTTGAGTTGTTATAAATACTGCAAATGGGGTTGTGTGTATGTGCAGGTTCGCCTCAAGGCACATAACCATGAGATGAACTATAGTGTGAGTTTTTGCCAGGAGCTTCAGAGCACAAATAAGTTTAGACAGAATTGCCAGAGTTTTCTAGACAGATTCAAACATGTAGACTAGACAGATTCTGTCATATGTAATAACTCGGCACCACCAAAAACCTTGGCAGATTTGATTTGATTTGTTAGCCGTACTACAACAAAATGAGGGAGTGCTAAATGATAGTGACACTAGGTTCATGAGATATTATATTATCAACTAGATAGATGTTCACAGGAGCAAGAACAACAATCTTAGTTTTCATGAAGTGGGGCAAAATGTCACAAGAGAAATGGAGTAAGGTAGCTTACCTTAAGTACGTTGAGTCAACTCTGCCATTTCGCTCCGAAGAAACACTGCAACACTCTCTTCATCTTCGGCGGCTGAATTAAGAAAGATCTCACGGTTCTCAACACTTTTGAACACTTTGTAGGCAGTGGCTCGTTCATCGCGGCGGATGCTTTCCATCTTGTGCAAAACAGCAATGCACTTGCTGATGGAGAATTCTTGGGCATTTTTTGCCCCGACCAATAGAGCAGACTCCTCCTCCGCTTGCTTTCGTTTGATCTCCACATATTGTGCCATCACTTCCACCATAGGATCATCACGCTTCTTACCCTTCTTTGATTCCTTCACATGCTTGTTGCTTGAAGTAGCAGCACCACCTCTTTGTGTAGCATCTCTTGAACCATCACTTGGGGCAGCATCACTTGGACCATCACTTGGGGCAGCATCACTTGGACCATCACTTGGGGCGGCATCTCTTGGATCATCATACATGTGTAAATCATCACCGTATTGATTCAAGTCAAAAGAGAAGGCAATCTTCTCTCTTTCAACTTTGAGATCACCATCACTCACTTCTGTAACCTCAGTTGATGTGAAATTGAAGTTACCTTCTGCTATATGCCCTGCACAAACACCCAAGTTATCATTAAAGGCCACACAACAATGAAATGAAAATTCATTATAAAGGACAACAAAAAGAGAGGAAATGAGAATCCATTCAACTCAGTAACTCACCATCATACAGATCACCAAGCTTATCGTAGAGGGGAAAGGGATTATTCTGGAACTTAGCTATTTCTGGCCACGACTGTATATATAAAAGAAATGATTTATCAAACTTAGACTGCTCAAAAATAAGATTGATTACAAAAGAATGGAATACAAGTCATCAAGTTTTGCAAAGACAAAATGCACTACACTAGAACTTACAGTCATCAAGTTTTGCCAAAGATTAGCGTCCGCATCTATCATGTGTGTATGATAGTTCCAGCTGACACCACTCTGTTTGCGGGCATCCTTAAGAAGTCTGTATTGACCTTTCAAGTCTTTCTGTTTTTCTTGAATCTGTAACTTTGTAAAATTTGTGTGGCCATATCTTTCATGAAACAAATCCGCCATCCTATTCCATGCTTCAGTTGACCAACCATTTTGTCCTCGATGATACGGAGTGTTGTGCTCCTGAAGTATCTCCACTAAACCCTTCTCCAAAGCTGGGTTCCATTGAGCTCTTGGCTTTTTAACTACACCAACACAAATTTACATTGTTCAAACTTAATGCTCAACATGATAAGAGGAGTTACTATCATTCAATTTGAAAACAAATAGTGATGAACTATCATGAGCTAGCTAATATTCAAAATGAGAAATATTAAGTAGAACAATCACAAACATCAAAACTCCAGCACAAGATCTGAGAAATGGAGATTAAGTAGACCAAATACCTCTTGGAGGTGTCTTTTTAATTTTGGGTGATGGCTTCTTGGCACCGTGTGAAGCTTTTCTCCCACTTGCTTTCATCACATTATACTTTGGAGACCCCTTTGGATACATATTTGCATTTCAACACACACTACATTATTAGATGATGAAGTTAATTAATATATATATATATATATATATATATATATATATATATATATATATATATATATATATATATATATGATTAAAACACACACCATCATGTTGGCTATTCAGGATGGTATGCTTCCCACATTTGCATTGCTATTTCATCCCTTAGAGTGTTCCCTAAGTCGTTGTTCCCATAGTTATTCTCGTCGCCATTCGGGAGATCAACAAAAACATTTGGCGCTATGTTATCGGGCTGGTTGTCAAGCCAAGTCTCATCACCATTCTCCATTTTGATGATATTGTGAAGAACTACGGCAGCTGCGGGAAGTTTCACTTGGTTCTCGATTGAATGCAGTGTGCCAACATGAAGAATTGGGAAGCGCTTCTTAAGAATTCCTAGAGACCTTTCCACATGGTTCCGTAGAACAGCATGCCGATGATTGAACAATTCCCTGTGGTTTTGTGGTCGAGGGTGTCCATGACCAAATTCCTTCAAATGATACCGGACACCCCGATAAGGTGCGAGAAATGACTGAGTGTTTGCATAACCCCCATCAACTAGGTAAAACTTTCCCTCGGGTACTCTAAATCCTTTGCTAATTGCAGAATGAAGAACCCTCGCATCCGTAGTTGAACCCTCCCAACCACATGATATGAAAGTGAATCTCAGATCGAAGTCACAGGCAACCATAATATTATGACTCAAGGTACCCTTCCTATTCCGAAATGGAGCAGCAATTCCAGGTGTTGCCGTTATAGGAACATGTGACCCATCAATGGCTCCTAAACAGTTCTAGAAGCAAAGATTGCAGGTAATAAAGAACTATAAGTTAGATAAGAAAAGAAATTGTGGAAGCGTTAAAAATGGAAACCTGGAAGTAAGGATGAAATCTTGTGTCGGTGGAGATTACTGGATGTGGCTCGGGGGCTTCAAAAATCGACTAGCTAAAATGGGGACGATGTTGAAGAACTCATTAATGTACTCATGAAATGTTTGTCCAGTATGCTGAAATTCTAGCTGAAGATCTTCATAAGATGCGTTGTGAGACACCATGTACAAGAAAAAGGCTAACTTCTCCTCCACCTTAATTCTTTTATCTGATATCAGATTTTCTCTTCTAAGGTAAGATGCCAAAGCCCGGAAGATACGTGGCTCCATCCTATAAGCTACTAGGCAATTCTTCACATGGCCTGTAAGGATATCATCAACCCGCTTCTTGCCATATAAGATGGAGCTATGTCGCTGAGTTCTCTCGATTGGCCCTCTACTACGCATTCGATGCAATACGGGCAGAATAAAGGACATCATATCTTCATCATCCTCGCTTCTCCTCTTCCTAATTCGATCGATAATCTTGGAGTTCATCTCAGCACTAAAACTAGAATCAGGAAGCAACAAATAAGAACTACATTTTAATGGTTTACTTGACTTGAAGCAAATTATTAATAAGACATACACACATAGTAAGACTACAAGAGCCATCAAGTAGGATATAGTACTTTGGTTAAGACATGATAGAAATAAGGTCAAGAGGCCAAAAAGTTGGTGTATATTACCGAATTTAGGCGTGACAACTGGATCCCAAGATGGAGGCAACTCGTCCACCCCAACAAGAATCCAAGCAGCAGGCCCCTGTCAAAATAAGAACATACCAGCAGCATGTAAGATGACACACAATCATTCATATATACTATAGAAACAAACATCCCTACTGCATTGTTCCACCAACACTCACGGAGTAACCAAAAGTTACATCTTACTGGGGAAAAGGCCAGCTCTTCGGTCGGGGTTAAGGAGGTTGATAGTGGTGGAGCGTGGAAGAGGCTGCAAGGTTCATGGAGGGAGAACAAGTTAGCAAGATTCATTACATATATTCAGTTCAATGGTAATGGTCCAAGTTAGCTAGCTAGCTAGATAATAAATCGATGACAGAAATAAGAACCAATATGCGTGATACCGTCAATACAAGGCCAAGTTAGCTAGTTAGCTAGCTAGCTAGAGAAAAACATAAGTTGTTGTTCGAAAGCTATTAAGTACTCGTACTAATCGACGACGCAGAGATTGACAGCAACAGAAAAGGAAAATCAAGACTCACATGAACTAGTAAACTCATTCTGAAATCAAAAGCAGGGCTAGGAAATTATATAGTACAGATCAAATAAGGTTGTATTATTTCCAAGTTAATTGAGCTCTTCGACAAGCAAAATGCTAACAAAACCTATCGGCAAATCGAAGGAAGACAGCTGAGATGCTATCGCAGAGAACATGACCATGTCACCATCTGATTTGCATTGCCTCTTTCAGGATGCCAGACTAATCGTAAAACACTGGATGCACAATATGTATGTATGCACGGTACACGATTGTCCATGACAATCACACTATTCCGAATTCCCATAAGCAGAATGGCGGAGTGTGAAGCAAACTTATCAGCATGCCCATTGAAATGCTCTGTGGCGAATGCCCAGGAAACTATGTATGCAAGCATCAAACTAGGGAGCAAAAAATGAAAGAAGACTCATGCTCATTGCTGTATCCAAGAAGACAGCTGAGTTGATACCACAGGGAAGATGGCCATGTTAACATCTAATTTCATTTTCTCTCTAGTTTGGTGAATAATTACTATATATACCAAATTTTACACTTGATTGACTACAATGCGAGAGTTGACACCAAATTAAAAAGACAATCATAGCACTGTTCCACACAAGTGCAAAAAGAAAATTACGCAAACAGGCCCCCGCCCCAATTCAGAGAACAATTCTTTCTTTCATAACTTAGAGAACAACTTTTGTTTTCATAATTCATTGAACAATTACAGTATACACCTAATTTTAGACTTAATTGGATAGAATACAACATAATAAGTTAATAACAAGACAACCCACCATCATAGTGCAGGAGGAAAATTAAATTACGCTAGCTAACAAGGGGTCATTCCTGGTGCCCTGCAAATTGGTGCGGCTAAGGAACAATGGTGGCATTCGCATCATGCTAAAATTCTGTGCTCATGCTTGCTGGTTATGTGTCAACAGGAACCCTGAACCTGAAATCATCCCAATTTTGCATCTGTTCCAAAATTGGCAACGAGGGATCGATCTGCTTTCAGAGCTAAAGAAGAAATGGCAGCCGGGCCGTGGATTGAGAAGAGGCGGGCGTTCTTGGCAAGCTAGCTGGATAGGCCTAGGGTTAGGGTCCATGTGGAGCTGGGGGTAGGAGACGTTGTTCTTGCCGTGCTTGCCGGCGAGGACGAGGCGAACAGAGGGCGTGCGGGAGGGGGCAGCCATGGAGAGGAGGGGGGGAGGGGAGGGGATGACTAACCATCGGGGAGAAGTCTAGTATGCCGGAGGAGATCGCCGGCGTTGAGGCGTTGGGCGGCGCGGCGTCTTGGAGAGGAGTCGGCGGCGGCGGCGGCGTCTTGTGGAGGAGTCGCAGCGACGGGACGAGTCGGGCGGCCAGATCCTCGAGGCCCCCCTCGAGGGTTCTGAAGCGCGTGGGAGGAAGTGGATCGAGGGGGAATCGAGAGGGTTTGGCCCCTGTAACCTCGCGTAACAAACAGGCCGACGGGGTTTTGCGAGGATATTGGGCCTCGCAGGGTTATTCCCCTGAAAACCCTTCCGATCCACGTGAAACAAACGAGGCCTGAGGGGACTTGAATAGCCGGGATTACCATTTGGGGTGCTATGTACGTCATATGGACACAGAAATGTGGAGAACAATCAAGCCTCCGCCAAGGCCGGTGGCTGAGATGCAGTCTATCCATGTCGATGGCAAACTCGACTGGATGGTAGATCCTGATATTTGGACAGTCTTCTTCGGGGTGGGAAATGTTGGTGTTGGACATTAGCTCGGAAGAGTTCACTGTGTTGGAAGGGCCCGAATGTTACTACGATCAGGTCAAGTTCATTGTCGAGCTCCAAGGAAATATTTGTGTTGTGTGCTCGGATGACATCAGGAACGCCATGGATATATGGATGCTGGAAGGCGGTGTATGGTCTATTTGGTGCTGAATAGAGCTTGAAGAGTTATCGGCGGAGTAATCGGAGGAGACCGCGGTGTTGGAAGTCGATCCTACGGATGGGAGGCTGCTTCTCAGCACGGGCAAGGTGATAGGGTATTATGACCCCGTAACGAGGACAATAGAGACCATTCACCGCCTCGTAGGCCGCCTGCACGCCTTGAAGTTTGCTCCAGTGGCTCTGCCAGGAAAGCTTGATCTCCCCATACATTCGTGTAGAGACGGCCATGTTACTTTAGTTTTCCTTCAGGAAATTTGATTACCTGGAACAACTCTCAAGTCATGATCGTATATTTTTCAGGGAAAATTGGAGTTTTATTCCTTAAATAATATGTAATGTGCAGCCTGTTCTTGTGCTCATCACAAGTTCAACAAAAAAAATACTGCTTAACTTGTGTGTACAAAAACAATTGGTCTCATGCGTGTGGGTCACTGTACGTAGAATGACCCCATTTTTCCTAATTTTGGAATTGCCATGTGATATTTTAAAACTTCAAAACCCCGTTGTAACACCCACCATCAATTGTAAGACGCCTTATTTTTTTTCTCTTCCCAAGTTTTACGCTGAGTTGGCAGCGACAGGCTTCATCCAGACCTGAAAGCCTTTTGAGGAAACTTGTGCGGCAAATTTGTACTAGTACAGAAACATTCTCATGTACAGAACTTCCAACCACATATCTATCAAGAGGAAAAGTATGAGCAACCAGTTGTAAAGGAATATCCACAAAGTGACTTTGCACCTCTTTTGCTCAATGTTTTCCCATCAGTTGTTTTGCTGATATACTGTTTTATAGTACCTTAGAAAAGTCTGAAAGGATAATGTTTTGCTTCTCACAGTCACAGATCAGTCAGCACGTAGACAAGCCTGAAAGCGAAAGGAATGTGTAGCTAGCTCCAACATACCTTGCCTAACCTCTGTACAGTTGCTACCCAAACCTGCAGATCACCACATGTGAGGCCTCAAGAATCGTTTCATACACACACAAAAAGATGGAGATATTGCATCGTGTTGGCAAATCATCATCACATCATTCAGTTCAGCGATTCTGACAAGACGGACTGCGGATTAGAAACATTTTCCACCAAATAACTATTTACATTCCCATTGTTTTGTAATCTAAAGTCACGTTTCTACTTCTCAATGCTAGGCCTCTTGTACCCCAAAGGCCTTACGAATTTCAGCGATGACGCGGCCAGACACGTCGGGGCCAAACATCCTCGGCAAATTCACGGTCAGGTCGACCTCGATCGACTTCGATCTTACAGTCCGGTCCCTCTTAACCATGATCTCCCTCTCGCCCTCGTCCATTTCCGAGGTGCCACCGGCGCAAGTATCAAGCCAGATCTGAAGAACACCCTTCACAACCGACGCGAGATGACCACGCACTATCTCCTCCAAGACACTCTCCCCTCCTTGCCCACACTCAATGGTGAAGAACACCGCCGTCGGAGAGAACGCGCTGCGCACGAAGAGGGACGGCGAAAGGTACGGGCGGGCTTGCGGCAATTCTTCGATGATCTTGCGTTGCTTGTCCACCTCGGTATTTTCATAGTACTTCTCGATGTACTCCGGGTGGAACGCGAGGTCTTTCCGTGGCAGCAGGTCCAGAAGCACCACCATTGAAGTTGGGCTGCCCTGAATGAACTCCATGATGAAATGTGGCGCGTCCGTCGAGGCGTTTAGGTTGATGAAGAGAGACGTGATGTCGATCGCACCATTTGGGACTTTGCAGTGAAGCGACGACTGCAGCATGAAATCGATCTATGGACAAGAAAGAACGCTTGAGCTGTAACTGTTGTTCCTTGCTGCTGTTATATGATCACAAGGAGCAAGTGAAATAAGCAAAATAACTTCAATTCTACTCTCTGTTCGGTTGGTGTGTTGTCATCAGAGAGCAAATTCCTAGGAATTCTAGTTGAGCCGTGGTGAATTTCTATTCTGTGAGTGATATCTCTAGCCAAGAACAGCTGCTACTAGTTGCTCGCGAGAGAAAAATGGGTACCAAGTAAGTAAATCACGCGATCGCGGGGACGAGAGGAAGTACCGAGGAGCCGGGCGCGCCGCGGCGCACGTCCAGGGAGCCGAGGGCGGTACCGTCGCCGTTGCGGAACTCGGCGACGTCGGCGGGCACGGCCGAGGGCAGCAGCCGTGCGCCCAGCCGCGCCTCCGCCTCTCCCGCCACGGCCCGCGCCACCTCGCGATGCGCCAGCGACGGCATGCGCGCAGGCTCCGCCGGGCCGGCCGACGCGCGCACGGCGCTCGACGCTTTGCCCCTGAGCGGAGAAGCCGCGCGGGGGAGCCGGAGCGCGCCGCGAGGGAGGCGGGAGACGGCGAGGAGCGCCGCCGCTGAGACGGAAACGGAGGCACGGGCAGGGGCGGGGACGGGGAAGCTCGCTGGCGGCGGGCGGAGGCCGTGCTCTGGCCGGAGCAGCATGGCAATGGCAAGCGACCGCGCGGACAGCGACGAGGCGTGGAATAGGAGTAGTAAGCAGAGCTGTGCGGTCTCCAGCAACCGGATGAGCAGAGAAAGAAGGTGGGGCAGGGTGAATGCCAACGAGTCACCGCGTGTCCGTGGCGTGGAGTAGGCGGGCGGGTAACCGTGCCGTGCTATCAGGATAACGTTTCCTCGTTGCCGGGGGGAAGCTCTCTCGTGTCCTCCTCTGCTCTTCCTCGACGAGAGTGAGGCCGGCCACCGGCGACAGGGCGGCCATGGCGGCGGCGCTTCTCTCCCCGGCCTCCCCCCTCCCTCGCTCCTCCTCCTCCTCGCTCCAGCCCAGGTACGTACGCGTCATTCCATCCACACACATGGCCAGCCCCTTGTTCCATGGCCAGTTTAGTCTGTGCTGATTCTTGGGAGCTCTGTAGGAGCAAGGGTGCGGCTGGTGGTGCAGCAGGGTGCGCTCCGCCGTCCAGGAGGAGGGCCGTTTCGTGCTCGTGCGCGCCCGATTCGTGGAGCCGCGGGCTGGAGAGGAGGCAGCTCGTGCTGTCCGGCCTCGCCTCCTCCTTTGCAATCGTCCTCCCGATTTCAGGTAGGGATACTCAGTTACTCACTCACGATCTCTCCTGAGTTGTAGTAGATTTCATTGTTCTCGGGTTTACCGGTGGACTGCGGACGGCATTGTGAGCATCTTCACTTTTTTTTTTTGAAAAGGGGGAAAACCCCGGCCTCTGCATCAGTACGATGCATACGGCCTCTTATTAACAAAATAAAGTAGTGCCAACATGATTCCAAAGGTCCTCATAAGTCATAAAAAGGCAGAAAAAGCTCACACAGAGCCAAAAGAGGCTAGAAACATCAGCTAGCCACATCAAGATGCCACAACCGGCTGGGTAAACTAGATAGGAATACTAAATGCCTATCCTATTACATGACCGCCATCCAAACCGGTTGAAGATATCCCGAGCTACCATCTCCCAGCGGACAGACCCAGTAACCAAATGCTCCCTGGCCTCCGTCTGGGTGAGTAGCGACCACGAACGGATCAGTGCCGTAGTCCGGAATAAAACCTGCAAAAAATGTATACATGATATTCTGTTAAAGACCAAATCGTTTCTGCAATTCCAGATAGTCCACAGCAAAGCACAAACCCCAACCCGAATATGTCTCGCTAAGTTAGGCTCAATCCCATTAAGCCATGTCCCAAATAACGCATTAACAGAATTCGGGGGTTTGATATTGAAAGCAATGTGGACCGTCTGCCAAAGTACCTTGGCCAGCGGGCAATCAAAAAAGAGGTGTTTAATGGTCTCATCCCGATCGCAGAAACTACACCTAGTAGGTCCTGTCCAATTACGCTTCATCAAGTTATCCTTAGTTAAAATTACTTGTTTATGGACAAACCACATAAACACTTTTATTTTCAAAGGAACTTTGACATCCCAAACATGTTTGGACGTAGGAATGGAGTTCGAATTAATAACATCAATATACATTGATTTAACCGTGAATGCTCCAGACTTAGTCAACTTCCAGCGTAATTCATCGGGTTGAAAAAATGGGGAGATTTTCACTTCCCGGCCTCTGCACCAACTAAAGATGCATACGGCCATTTTAGTATGAGTACCGTGAGCATCTTCACTCTGTGACGATGGTTTGTGATACTGTTTTTCCTTTCTGATGTGAAAGTACTTTGGTCATGCTGATCCAGTAGTAGAATCGTGCGCTGCTGCCACTGAGGTTGAGCTTGACGACGGCGTGAAGATGGCCATGCTGGTAGATGAGACCAACGCCTACTCTTTTCTTTACCCGGTTCAGCTGCCAGGGAAGAAAACCTCCTTCAGATGGTATTTTTTTCAGTTCCCCTGTCTGAAACTTCCTATGAAACATGTTTTGTTTACATGCTCTGCTACCTTCTTCACGAGCATAGGGCAAAACTTACTACTAATGCTCTGTTTTCCAGGGTAGAGTCGAGGAAATCGGAGCGATATTCCTCTGCGGCGCCACTATCTCGTGAGTAGCCCCCGCCCCCCGGTATAGCAATGGCACATTTTCAGAGTTCTCCTCTGTGGTTTGAAAGGGAGGTGAAGCTGACAAACTCTTTGCAGCTGATGCGCGGCAACGCATCGTATCGGAGCGCCTCGACATGATCAACAATGCCGTCATCTCAGTCTCGGTAATTACTAAAATACTATCTGGTACAGTGGTACTAATAGATGCCCAAATTTTCTATGTGCAACAGATTCTGTTACCAATTCGGTCGATGGTTTAGTGCTAGTTCATGGTGTTCAAATAGACTGTCTAGATGGTCTCGTGTCAGTTGAGCTCCCAAAAGTAAAATAAATCGATCAATAATACAACACACTGATGCTCATCAATTTTTGGGTGCAGATTGGGCCACCAAGTTCACGCTTTCTACCTTCGAAAGACAAGAAAACTTGGGCTGCAAAAGATGTTGCTGATTGCGTTCTGTCTGACAAATCTTCATTGGTAACTATTTCTTCTGTCTATGTAAATGAAAATGGCATCATTCTTATCGTTCTTTGTGTCAAGAGCAACCACATACATTATTAATTTCAGAAGAAATTTCTAGTTTAATGTTTATCATGCTGTTCACCTATTGGCATATCTATCTAAAAAGCAAAGTTCAGCCAAAAACAGAGTCACAGGTCAGATACTCATGACAAACTGCATGCCTTTGCAGAAGGTAACGACAAGCCAGCGAATGGCGGAGAGTTCTGTCCTTGATGCACACACAACAGATGTAAGCTCTGGCGACTTTTGCCGGTGACCTCATGATGATCGTAGTCATGTTTTTCTTCTGGAGCTGATATGCATCTTGCACATATATAAAATTTGTTTGTAGGTTGATGGAGAGCCATACTGGTATTACGAATATATTGTTTGGAAATCACCAACAAAATCTGTAAGTTTTTCTGCCATCTATATAGTATTTGATAACAAAACATACATGTGAAAGATCAAGGGACCAAATTTTGCATTATAATGCTTTCTGAAGCACTGCATTGACCGGTTGATGTGAGGTTGTGGCTTGTGCAGGAATATAAGATAACATGTTACCTTTGTTGTCTCAGGCACCAGAACCTAATCTGTTTCGGCACAATGTAGCATGTACTGCTGAGCGAGATGGTATTGTTTCATCTTTGCATTCTTTTTCAAGACATTTTAGTCCCTTATATTTACAGGATGGCTTTGTTCACTCTCCTTTCTTTTCACTAGGTTTTCTCTACTCGTTAAATGCCTCCACTCTCAGCAAGCAGTGGGAATCTGTAAGTTCTATACTGTTTTGATAGTTTCTTCTTATGTTATTACAAAAAAAATACTACTCCCTCCGTCCCATAATGTAAGACGTTTTTTGGCACTAGTGTATGTCACTAGTGCCAAAAAACGTCTTACATTATGGGACGGAGGGAGTAGTGCCAAAAAACGTCTTACATTATGGGACGGAGGGAGTAGTATTTGTGGGTTCCTTTTATTATTTTCATTTAACAGAAACATGTCTTTTTCTTTGAACCTATCTTATGTAATTTCATCTTCTTACTAGCGATTAAACCTCTCTTGGAACGCAGATGGGACCTTTGCTACAAAAGGCTGTGGCATCCTTTCACCTCCTCCCCCCGACGGACAAATATGTTCCTCCTTATCAGGATCCATGGAGGTTTTGGTGATGTGACGGTTCTTCGTGCAGTTTTGGCGATCCGACGACTTCAAGTTTTGGTCCGTGTTTCTTGTAATAGATGCTTCAGTAGCACTTTCAGCTCTACGGAACGAATTCTAGATACTTTAGTTTTTGGTCAACCTACTACGAATTGGATGTTTTAGTAAATTATGAATGTCAAACGTACCCAACAGCAATAAACAATGCAACCACCATTATTATTTTTGTATTTTGAGAATGCCCACAACCATCATTTTTGTCGAAATACCTTTCTACTTTACTCAACAGAGAAAAAAGGCATCGCGTAACAGCCAACAGTTAGTGCAGTTTGACGTAGACGTGGCAAAAATAGTTAGTGCAATTTAATCGCACAATTAATCGTGCAATTTAAAACATAGCTTACCACTTGGCATGAGAGGTAAGCTATATCAAAAACAATGAACAATAAAACATAGCTTGAAAAATGATCTTATATTATGGACGGAGGGAGTACATGTCATCCTATGACCACACATGTTTTTTTGTTAGGTGCTTACTATTCAGCATTAAGTTTCTTGTCAGTGTAACAATTTACATTTTCACTGGTTCAATTCTGTTAGCTGCTTTTGCATGTCCCGTATCATTTATAAAACTGTATGTGACTAATTTCATGATTAACCTGATCGGGTCTCTATCCTTTTTTTTTCTTTTTGAGCGGGATCGGGTCTCTATCCTTTTTTTTTCTTTTTGAGCGGGATCGGGTCTCTATCCTATCCGCCCAAATTGGGCAACGTGATCGATCTGGGCCTGTCGGGCTTTATTTCCTACTCGGCTTTAAATACATTTTGTCCCAAAAGCGCGGTGTACATGTTCAAAACATTGTTTCCGGCCTGTGGGTCCATGTGCTTCATTGCTGAATTGAAGAGCATCAAGAATGCCCCTCGACCGATGAGACCTACTCCCGTTGCAAATGTACGGCTGCACCAGGTTTGGACGCCTCCTCCAGCAGGGATGTTTAAGATCAATGTGGACGAAGTGCTCTCCCGAGATGGCTTCATGGGCGCATCCTCTGCTGTATGCCATTATGACAAGGGCCTTCACTTAGGGTCCTCGGCGATGGGTTTTCCAGGCATTAATGACCCGACCTGTCTTGAAACACTAGCATGTCGAGAAGCGCAAGCACTTGCCCAAGATCTGAATCTAGGAAGAATCATCATCTCATGTGATAGTAAGAGTGCTGTCAATGATATAAAGCATGGCTCACGAGGGAAGAACGGCGCAATAGTTCAAGAGATCAATGCAAATTAGCATCTTTTTGAAGCATGTGATATCATCTTCGAAGGTAGGACACAAACAAAGAAGCTCATAGTTTGGTTAAATTTTTGGTTTCTCTTAACCAGGGTCACCACTTGTGACTGGGCTATCCACATGACCCTTTTTGTATTCCTTTGAACTTCCCAACTAATCAATAAAGTGTCCTTCACCCCTAAAAAAGTGCTTTTTAGAGAAAAGGCATAAAGCCCCTCTTTAAATTAATGAAGCCATCAATCGGCTAGGATACATGTTTCTGATTACAAAGGCAAAAGCTTGAATAAAAAACTGAAAGATAACAGACAGCGCTCGCTCACGATCAAGAACTACATTGTAGAGCAATGACAAGTAGGGTACCACCACATCGATGTTGGGGAACGTAGTAATTTCAAAAAAATTCCTACGCACACGCAAGATCATGGTGATGATATAGCAACGAGAGGGGAGAGTGTATGTCCACGTACCCTCGTAGACCGTAAGCGGAAGCGTTAGCACAACGCGGTTGATGTAGTCGTACGTCTTCACGATCGACCGATCCAAGCACCGAACGTACGGAGCCTCCGAGTTCAGCACACGTTCAGCTCGATGACGTCCCTCGAACTCCGATCCAGCCGAGTGTCGAGGGAGAGTTCCGTCAGCATGACGGCGTGGTGACGATCTTGATGTTCTACCGGCGCAGGGCTTCGCCTAAGCTTCGCCACGATATGACCGAGGTGGAATATGGTGGAAGGGGGCACCGCACACGGCTAAGGAACGATCCGCAGATCAACTTGTGTCTATGGGGTGCCCCCTGCCCCCGTATATAAAGGAGGGAGGGGGGAGGCCGGCCGGCCCCCTTGGGGCGCGCCAAGGGAGGAGGAATCCTCCTCCTAGTAGGAGTAGGATTCCCCCTTTCCTACTCCTACTAGGAGGGGGAAGGAAGGAGGAGAGGGGGGGAAGGAAAGGGCCCCCCCCCTCCTAGTCCAATTCGGACTGGAGGGAGAGGGGGCGCGCGGCCCACCCTGGCCGCCCCTCTCTCTTCTCACCTAGGCCCATGTGACCCATTAACTCTCCCGGGGGGTTCCGGTAACCCCCCCGGCACTCCGGTTTTCTCCGAAAACTTCCGGAACCTTTCCGGTGTCCGAATATAGTCATCCAATATATCAATCTTTATGTCTCGACCATTCGGAGACTCCTCGTCATGTCCGTGATCACATCCGGGACTCCGAACAAACTTCGGTACATCAAAACTTATAAACTCATAATAAAACTGTCATCGAAACGTTAAGCGTGCGAACCCTACGGGTTCGAGAACTATGTAGTCATGACCTAAAACCATTCTAGGTCATTAGCCAATAGCGGGACCTGGATGCCCATATTGGTTCCTACATATTCTACGAAGATCTTTATCGGTCAAACCGCATAACAACATACTTTGTTCCCTTTGTCATCGGTATGTTACTTGCCCGAGATTTGATCGTCGGTATTCAATACCTAGTTCAATCTCGTTACCGGCAAGTCTCTTTACTCGTTCTGTAATACGTCATCTCATAACTAACTCATTAGTTACATGCTTACAAGGCTTAGGTGATGAGTATTACCGAGAGGGCCCAGAGATACCTCTCCGACAATCGGAGTGACAAATCCTAATCTCGAATTATGCCAACTCAACATGAACCTTCGGAAACACCTGTAGAGCACCTTTATAATCACCCAGTTACGTTGTGACATTTGGTAGCACACAAAGTGTTCTTCCGGTACACGGGAGTTGCACAATCTCATAGTTGCAGGAACTTTGTATAAGTCATGAAGAAAGCAATAGCAGTATACTAAACGATCAAGTGCTAGGCTAGCAGAATGGGTCATGTCAATCACATCATTCTTCTAATGATGTGATCCCACTAATCAAATGACAACACATGTCTATGGTCAGGAAACATAACCATCTTTGATTAATGAGCTAGTCAAGTAGAGGCATACTAGTGACTATAGTTTTGTCTATGTATTCACACATGTATCATGTTTCCGGTTAATACAATTCTAGCATGAATAATAAACATTTATCATGATATGAGGAAATAAATAATAACTTTATTATTGCCTCTAGGGCATATTTCCTTCAGTCTCCCACTTGCACTAGAGTCAATAATCTAGATTACATAGTAATGATTCTAACACCCATGGAGTCTTGGTGCTGATCATGTTTTGCTCGTGAGAGAGGCTTAGTCAACGGGTTTGCAACATTCAGATCCGTATGTATCTTGCAAATCTCTATGTCTCCCACTTGGACTTGGTCCCGAATGGAATTGAAGCGTCTCTTGATGTGCTTGGTCCTCTTGTGAAATCTGGATTCCTTTGCTAAAGCAATTGCACCAGTATTGTCACAGAAGATCTTCATTTGTCCCGATGCACTAGGTATTACACCTAGATCGGAAATGAACTCCTTCATCCAGACTCCTTCATTTGCTGCTTCAGAAGAAGCTATGTATTCCGCTTCACATGTAGATCCCGCCATGACGCTTTGTTTAGAACTGCACCAACTTACAGCTCCATCGTTTAATATAAACACGTATCCGGTTTGCGATTTAGAATCGTCCGGATCAGTGTCAAAGCTTGCATCAACGTAACCATTTACGACTAGCTCTTTGTCACCTCCATATACGAGAAACATATCCTTAGTCCTTTTCAGGTATTTCAGGATGTTCTTGACCGCTGTCCAGTGATCCACTCCTGGATTGCTTTGGTACCTTCCTGCCAAGCTTATTGCTAAGCATACGTCAGGTCTGGTACACAGCATTGCATACATGATAGAGCCTATGGCTGAAGCATAGGGAACATTTTTCATTTTCTTTCTATGTTCTGCTGTGGTCGGGCATTGAGTTCGACTCAACTTCACACCTTGTAGCACAGGCAAGAATCCTTTCTTTGCCTGATCCATTTTGAACTTTTTCAAAATTTTGTCAAGGTATGTGCTTTGTGAAAGTCCTATTAAGCGTCTTGATCTATCTCTATAGATCTTGATGCCCAATATGTAAGCAGCTTCCCCGAGGTCTTTCATCGAAAAACTTTTATTCAAGTATCCCTTTATGCTATCCAGAAATTCTATATCATTTCCAATTAATAATATGTCATCAACATATAGAACTAGAAATGCTACAGAGCTCCCACTCACTTTCTTGTAAATACAGGCTTCTCTAAAAATCTGTATAAAACCATATGCTTTGATCACACTATCAAAGCGTTTATTCCAACTCCGAGATGCTTGCACCAGTCCATAAATGGAACGCTGGAGCTTGCACACTTTGTCAGCACCTTTTGGATCAACAAAACCTTCCGGCTGCATCATATACAACTCTTCTTCTAGAAATCCATTCAAGAATGCAGTCTTGACATCCATTTGCCAAATTTCATAATCATGAAATGCAGCAATAGCCAACATGATTCGGACAGACTTAAGCATCGCTACGGGTGAGAAAGTCTCATCATAGTCAACCCCTTGAACTTGTCGAAAACCTTTCGCAACAAGTTGAGCTTTATAGACAGTAACATTACCATCAGCGTCAGTCTTCTTCTTAAAGATCCATTTATTCTCAATGGCTTGCCGATCATCGGGCAAGTCAACCAAAGTCCATACTTTGTTTTCATACATGGATCCCATCTCAGATTTCATGGCCTCCAGCCATTTTGTGGAATCTGGGCTCATCATCGCTTCCTCGTAGTTCATAGGTTCATCATGGTCAAGTAACATGACTTCCAGAATAGGATTACCGTACCACTCTGGTGCGGATCTTACTCTGGTAGACCTACGAGGTTCAGTAGAAACTTGATCTGAAGTTTCATGATCAATATCATTAGCTTCCTCACCAATTGGTGTAGTCGTCACAGGAACCGGTTCTCGTGATGAACTACTTTCCAATAAGGGAGTAGATACAGTTATCTCATCAAGTTCTACTTTCCTCCCACTCACTTCTTTCGAGAGAAACTCCTTCTCTAGAAAGGATCCATTCTTAGCAACGAATGTCTTGCCTTTGGATCTGTGATAGAAGGTGTACCCAACAGTCTCTTTTGGGTATCCTATGAAGACACATTTCTCCGATTTGGGTTCGAGCTTATCTGGTTGAAGTTTCTTCACATAAGCATCGCAGCCCCAAACTTTAAGAAACGACAACTTTGGTTTCTTGCCAAACCATAGTTCATAAGGCGTCGTCTCAACGGATTTTGATGGTGCCCTATTTAACGTGAATGCGACCGTCTCTAAAGCATAACCCCAAAACGATAGCGGTAAATCGGTAAGAGACATCATAGATCGCACCATATCAAGTAAAGTACGATTACGACGTTCGGACACACCATTTCGTTGTGGTGTTCCAGGTGGCGTGAGTTGCGAAACTATTCCGCATTGTTTCAAATGTAAACCAAACTCGTAACTCAAATATTCTCCTCCATGATCAGATCGTAGAAACTTTATTTTCTTGTTACGATGATTTTCTACTTCACTCTGAAATTCTTTGAACTTTTCAAATGTTTCAGACTTGTGCTTCATTAAGTAGATATACCCATATCTGCTCAAATCATCTGTGAAGGTGAGAAAATAACGATATCCGCCACGAGCTTCAACATTCATTGGACCACATACATCTGTATGTATGATTTCCAACAAATCTGTTGCTCTTTCCATAGTACCGGAGAACGGTGTTTTAGTCATCTTGCCCATGAGGCACGATTCGCAAGTACCAAGTGATTCATAATCAAGTGATTCCAGAAGTCTATCAGTATGGAGTTTCTTCATGCGTTTTACACCGATATGACCTAAACGGCAGTGCCACAAATAAGTTGCACTATCATTATCAACTCTGCATCTTTTGGTTTCGACATTATGAATATGTGTATCACTACTGTTGAGATTCAATAAAAATAGACCACTCTTCAAGGGTGCCTGACCATAAAAGATATTACTCATATAAATAGAACAACCATTATTCTCTGATTTAAATGAATAACCGTCTCGCATCAAACAAGATCCAGATATAATGTTCATGCTCAACGCAGGCACCAAATAACAATTATTCAGGTCTAAAACTAATCCCGATGGTAGATGTAGAGGTAGCATGCCGACGGCGATCACATCGACTTTGGAACCGTTTCCCACGCGCATCGTCACCTCGTCCTTGGCCAGTGCTCGCTTATTCTGTAGTCCCTGTTTCGAGTTGCAAATATTAGCAATAGAACCAGTATCAAATACCCAGGTGCTACTACGAGCTCTAGTTAGGTACACATCAATAACATGTATATCACATATACCTTTGTTTACTTTGCCATCCTTCTTATCCGCCAAATACTTGGGGCAGTTCCGCTTCCAGTGTCCAGTCTGCTTGCAGTAGAAGCACTCAGTTTCAGGCTTAGGTCCAGACTTGGGTTTCTTCTCTTGAGCAGCAACTTGCTTGCCGTTCTTTTTGAAGTTCCCCTTCTTCTTCCCTTTGCCCTTCTTCTTGAAACTAGTGGTCTTGTTGACCATCAACACTTGATGCTCCTTCTTGATTTCTACCTCCGCGGCTTTCAACATCGCGAAGAGCTCGGGAATAGTCTTGTTCATCCCTTGCATATTATAGTTCATCACGAAGCTCTTGTAGCTTGGTGGCAGTGATTGAAGAATTCTGTCAATGACACTATCATCAGGAAGATTAACTCCCAGTTGAATCAAGTGATTGTTATACCCAGACATTCTGAGTATATGTTCACTGAAAGAACTATTCTCCTCCATCTTGCAGCTATAGAACTTATTGGAGACTTCATATCTCTCAATCCGGGCATTTGCTTGAAATATTAACTTCAACTCCTGAAACATCTCATATGCTTCATGACGTTCAAAACGTCGTTGAAGACCCGGTTCTAAGCCGTAAAGCATGGCACACTGAACTATAGAGTAGTCATCAGCTTTGCTCTGCCAGACGTTCTTAACGTCGTCAGTTGCATCAGCAGCAGGCCTGGCACCCAGCGGTGCTTCCAGGACGTAACTCTTCTGTGCAGCAATGAGGATAATCCTCAGGTTACGGACCCAGTCCGTGTAATTGCTACCATCATCTTTCAACTTTGCTTTCTTAAGGAACGCATTAAAATTCAACGGAACAACAGCACGAGCCATCTATCTACAAACAAACATAAACAAGCAAGATACTATCATGTACTAAGTTCATGATAAATTTAAGTTCAGTTAATAATATTACTTAAGAACTCCCACTTAGACAGACATCTCTCTAGTCATCTAAGTGATCACGTGATCCAAATCAACTTAACCATAACCGATCATCACGTGAGATGGAGTAGTTTTTAATGGTGAACATCACTATGTTGATCATATCTACTATATGATTCACGCTCGACCTTTCGGTCTCTGTGTTCTGAGGCCATATCTGCATAATCTAGGCTCGTCAAGTTTAACCTGAGTATTCTGCGTGTGCAAAACTGGCTTGCACCCGTTGTAGATGGACGTAGAGCTTATCACACCCGATCATCACGTGGTGTCTCGGCACGACGAACTTTGGCAACGGTGCATACTCAGGGAGAACACTTCTTGATAATTTAGTGAGAGATCATCTTAAAATGCTACCGTCAATCAAAGCAAGATAAGATGCATAAAGGATAAACATCACATGCAATCAATATAAGTGATATGATATGGCCATCATCATCTTGTGCTTGTGATCTCCATCTTCGAAGCACCGTCGTGATCACCATCGTCACCGGCGCGACACCTTGATCTCCATCGTAGCATCGTTGTCGTTACGCCATCTATTGCTTCTACGACTATCGCTACCGCTTAGTGATAAAGTAAAGCAATTACAGGGCGTTTGCATTTCATACAATAAAGCGACAACCATATGGCTCCTGCCAGTTGCCGATAACTTCGGTTACAAAACATGATCATCTCATACAGTAAAATATAGCATCACGTCTTGACCATATCACATCACAACATGCCCTGCAAAAACAAGTTAGACGTCCTCTACTTTGTTGTTGCAAATTTTACGTGGCTGCTACGGGCTTAGCAAGAACCGTTCTTACCTACGCATCAAAACCACAACGATAGTTTGTCAAATAGACTCCGTTTTAACCTTCACAAGGACCGGGCGTAGCCACACTCGATTCAGCTAAAGTGAGAGAGATAGACACCCGCCAGTCACCTTTAAGCACGAGTGCTCGTAACGGTGAAACCAGTCTCGCGTAAGCGTACGCGTAATGTCGGTCCGGGCCGCTTCATCTCACAATACCGCTGAACCAAAGTATGACATGCTGGTAGGCAGTATGACTTATGTCGTCCACAACTCACTTGTGTTCTACTCGTGCATATAACATCAACGCATAAAACCTAGGCTCGGATGCCACTGTTGGGGAACGTAGTAATTTCAAAAAATTCCTACGCACACGCAAGATCATGGTGATGATATAGCAACGAGAGGGGAGAGTGTATGTCCACGTACCCTCGTAGACCGTAAGCGGAAGCGTTAGCACAACGCGGTTGATGTAGTCGTACGTCTTCACGATCGACCGATCCAAGCACCGAACGTACGGAGCCTCCGAGTTCAGCACACGTTCAGCTCGATGACGTCCCTCGAACTCCAATCCAGCCGAGTGTCGAGGGAGAGTTCCGTCAGCACGACGGCGTGGTGACGATCTTGATGTTCTACCGGCGCAGGGCTTCGCCTAAGCTTCGCGACGATATGACCGAGGTGGAATATGGTGGAAGGGGGCACCGCACACGGCTAAGGAACGATCCGCAGATCAACTTGTGTCTATGGGGTGCCCCCTACCCCCATATATAAAGGAGGGAGGGGGGAGGCCGGCCGGCCCCCTTGGGGCGCGCCAAGGGAGGAGGAATCCTCCTCCTAGTAGGAGTAGGATTCCCCCTTTCCTACTCCTACTAGGAGGGGGAAGGAAGGAGGAGAGGGGGGGAAGGAAAGGGGGGCGCCGCCCCCCCTCCTAGTCCAATTCGGACTGGAGGGAGAGGGGGCGCGCGGCCCACCCTGGCCGCCCCTCTCTCTTTCCACCTAGGCCCATGTGGCCCATTAACTCTCCCGGGGGGTTCCGGTAACCCCCCCGGCACTCCGGTTTTCTTCGAAAACTTCCGGAACCTTTCCGGTGTCCAAATATAGTCGTCCAATATATCAATCTTTATGTCTCGACCATTCCGAGACTCCTCGTCATGTCCGTGATCACATCTAGGACTCCGAACAAACTTCGGTACACCAAACTTATAAACTCATAATAAAACTGTCATCGAAACGTTAAGCGTGCGGACCCTACGGGTTCGAGAACTATGTAGTCATGACCTAAAACCATTCTAGGTCATTAGCCAATAGCGGGACCTGGATGCCCATATTGGTTCCTACATATTCTACGAAGATCTTTATCGGTCAAACCGCATAACAACATACTTTGTTCCCTTTGTCATTGGTATGTTACTTGCCCGAGATTTGATCGTCGGTATTCAATACCTAGTTCAATCTCGTTACCGGCAAGTCTCTTTACTCGTTCTGTAATACGTCATCTCATAACTAACTCATTAGTTACATGCTTGCAAGGCTTAGGTGATGAGTATTACCGAGAGGGCCCAGAGATACCTCTCCGACAATCGGAGTGACAAATCCTAATCTCGAATTATGCCAACTCAACATGAACCTTCGGAAACACCTGTAGAGCACATTTATAATCACCCAGTTACGTTGTGACGTTTGGTAGCATACAAAGTGTTCTTCCGGTACACGGGAGTTGCACAATCTCATAGTTGCAGGAACTTTGTATAAGTCATGAAGAAAGCAATAGCAGTATACTAAACGATTAAGTGCTAGGCTAGCAGAATGGGTCATGTCAATCACATCATTCTTCTAATGATGTGATCCCACTAATCAAATGACAACACATGTCTATGGTCAGGAAACATAACCATCTTTGATTAATGAGCTAGTCAAGTAGAGGCATACTAGTGACTATAGTTTTGTCTATGTATTCACACATGTATCATGTTTCCGGTTAATACAATTCTAGCATGAATAATAAACATTTATCATGATACGAGGAAATAAATAATAATTTTATTATTGCCTCTAGGGCATATTTCCTTCAATCGAAACTAGGATCAAGCAGCCGGAGAGCTCAACACAAACTAGAGCAGCGGTGCACCTACAACCAGTAGACTGCAAATGTGATGGCTAAGAGGAACCGAGCTGCGTGAAGAAAAACGTCGGCTGAGATGCCCGCCTCCCCGAGCCAATGCCGAAGGGGAGATCCAATCTCCCCCACGCCCGAGTCACGCCACAACACGCGGACGCCGTTAAAGACGCAAAATGCAAAATATGGATTTCGTTAAGGACATTGTGTTTTTATCAACTAAAGATGTGAAATGCGAAAAATAAAAGGGACATCTTGCAAAGAGTTCTGGAATGGGCCTGTTAGAAAGTGGCGAAAATGGATTTTGCTCAGTCAGCTGCAACTACAATACGAAAAACCTGTCGCCGTCAGAATCAAATGGCCAATTAATATACTTCTAGTATGTCAGAATCTCTTGAGTCTCGAGTCTCTTGTTTGCTCTTTTTAAAAAACCTTCGTGTTTTGATAGCCCGAGCAACCTTGTATCTCAAGATATTTGAAGATATTTGTTAGATTATTACCCTAGAGAAGCCTCTAAAATGATATTTGAAGAACTAAAGTGAATTTGAATTCGCATGCGCGCGCACACACACACAATACTAAAGAAGTAAGATAACCAGGGAAATGTTATTTTGTTTCACTTTTAGTATCTCTCAAAATTCGGTTTAGCAAAAAATTTGTAACTGCAGAACTAACTTTGAAAAATCAACATAAATTTTTGCAAAATGTGGTTTCAAGTTTTGGAAAAAATGTGTTTGCCAATATTTGAGTTAAAATAATTTTTCTATTAACTAAAAATAGTTAGTCATCAAAAAGTAGAAGAATTTAGCATAAATATGTCAGTTTCATATGTTTTGATTATTGAGACAAATTTAGGTAGTTCTCGGTTATTAAACAAATAAAAAATTATTTCTCAGTTCAGTTTTCTCTAATGCCATCGACGCCAAGATGAGAGCTAACATAATTCAAATGAGCCGAAGTTCCATGGTGTGTGGAGGTGATCGTGGGTTAAGTACACCCTGAATATTATGCAACTGCCACCATCGAGCACGTGATTTATTTTACTTCGGAGAGAGCTTACAAATGTGGCAAAAGTGGATATTATTTTAAAGATGTTTTCTGCCTCACTGCTTACCGAGTTATGATTGTTCAAGAGTTAATCATTTGTATAAATATTTTTTTTTTATTTTTTCAAGTTACAACTATTTGGTTGTACTGTCATTACTCGGTATATGCATAAGTCTAATTATTCATGATCTCCGGTAGAAAAAAACTTGTCAAGATTTGGGTGATTTTGTCGAAATCAAAATAATTATACTCTTTTCATTTAAAAAATTAATGAAGTTTACATCTTTGCATATTATTTTATCATTATTTTTTGATAAGTTTGTAATGATAGATATCAGTACTATGCTTTTTTTTATCACAAATCTTTGTACATCATTTTTTATCACACAAATTTAATGATATTATTTGCATATGAGTAACCTAAACCCCTGAAGACCACAAACTATAAATTTTTCGCATTTTGTGTTGCTCTGTGGTGGTTTGCCCAGTCCAATATTGTGGGAAACATTCAACGTGAATGGCAGAGTGCACACTCCCGGCACAGCAGTTGGGTGCTGGGATGGATGTAGCCAACGGTGTAGGATGGGTCGGGTAAGTCTTCTTCCACATTAAGATCAACAAGTTCATTGTCGCACAGGTAAGTTTTTCCAGTTTCTCTAAAAAAAGGCAAGTTTTTCCATCAGATCATCAAGCAGACGCTCCTTCCGGCCAGCACCAGATGACTCCTTTCGTCCCATTTGTCTCAGATTACATGTCTGAAATTGTAATCTAAGTTTTGTTAACAGTCGCTGGGGCCAGCTCAAGTAGACCACAACACATACAAAGGCCCAGAACCAGTACAGACACTGCCCTTTAATCTGTCCTAGTAAAACCCTGGCTGCACCGAAAGAAAACTTAATTCCGGCAGAAAGAAACCCTAGCTGCAGATACTTCAAGTCAATAAGTAAAATCAAGACATGCTGCCGCTAAATACTTCCACTCAAAGGTACAGTCGGGCTACATCAACCCTCAAACCTCACTGGGGCACACGACTCCACAACGTATTTGGTAGCGGTATCACAACCGAAAGAAGAGACAAGACAGATCGATTGGTTACCGAGAGAAACAGCATAAAAAACCAGCGTGCCCCCCTCAATGATGTGGGGTATCTACTGGTTGTATCAATAATTCAACACACAAGCTGATATATACTCCCTCCGTTTCAAAATAGATGACTCAATTTTATACTAACTTTAGTACAAAGTTGAGTCATCTATTTTGGAACGGAGAGAGTACACATGAATTTCTTCCACCATGCATGTTTAACCCACCACAACATCAGCACATGGCAACATGATTCAGAGCCTATGACATGACATCACGAGATCTTCTCCTCTTTCTCGCTGATGACAGAAGTACATGTTAGTGTGCCTAGTAGAAAAACCAATGACAAAGAAAAGAATGACAACAAGAGAGTTGAGTGGATAGAAAGGTTGATGACAAAGAAAAAGAATGACAACATAACAGTGGAGTGATCACAGATCAGTCGACTCACGTCTGTTCTATATCACCAGATGATTGTCGTCCCGCACTAGCATTCTTGTCCTCAAGAACCACGGCGGTGGGGTTCCCCCCGTTCTGCGGGGCGTTCTCTGGTGGAGGGAGGCTCGCTCCCGTTCGTCATGGCAGCCATGGTGCCTGGTGGATTTAGGTCGCGTCTCCGGCGGGTGGCAGTCGTCGTGTCGTTGTCGTCGGGATCCTCGGCTGCAGCCTGAATCTCTCGCCGGCGAGTCGGGTGGGGATGGCGTCCCCCCCTCCCCTTCCCGCCCCTGAAGTTTTTCCACGCGCGGCTGGCAGCCTACGAGCTCCGGGGCTCTGCCCTGAGCTCCCTCCCAATGTGGCGGGACGGTGTGGCAGCCCCCCTTCCTGCGGGTGCAGGCCAGCAGCTGTGCTTGCTGCTGCTGCAGTGTTGTGGCGGCGGGATGTCGAATCTGAATGGTCTCGGCCGTCTTCGGCTCTCCGGCGTCTGCTGGTGGTGAGGAGGTGGCTCCTGCGTGGCGTTGGCATCATCGCCACACTGGAGGTGCATGGGTCAGCGGGTGCGGCCGGCTTCGATCGTCCGCGCGAGGGTGTTTGTCAATTCTGCTCCGAGCGAAAGCTTGACTGTCAATAGCCGGCCGGCGATGGCGGCCCCTACGGGCGTCGTTCTTCTTCTTGAGGGCATTGCTGTGGAGTTTCTTCGACCCGCTCCATCCTCGGATCCGGTTCTTCGGGCGAAAGCCTAGACCCGTTCGGGTCGGGCAACAACGTCGTCCCTATGTCGTTTCTCCCTTTGGGCCGTTGCTGTGAGGACCGGCGATCCTTCTCCATGCTCCTATTGGGCTGGACGTGCACGGCGTCATGACTGGTAGGTGCCCAACCGGGGATGCGAGTGGTTGGTGTTACAACTCGTGCAGCAACACGATGGTGATGTGTGGAGCTGGGCCGCGGGTTGTCTTTCTGATGTCGACGGTTTGGTTCGCCGATGAGTGCGCCTATGCTTGTTTCTCCCCGTAACAGAGAAGTCGGAGATGCGTGCGGTGGGGCCCGTGCGGCAACGATGACTCCATGAGGGTTGTTTCGGCGGACGGTGCTCTTTGGAGGTTGCGCTGGGCTAGGTCGAAGCGAGGCTTGCAACTTTCTCCAGTGAAGCCCGTTAACAAAATCGGAGCTGCCAGTCCTTGACCTCTGCGGTCGATTGTTTGGCTATGGCCGATGAGGTCCTCCTGTGTCGTTCGTTCAATGGGGTCTTGATAGGTCGTCAGCGGCGGAGTCGGAGTTGTCTGCTCGTGGAGAGGTGACGACAATGACATTGTAGGCAACCTCGACGGTGTCCTCTTCTCGGCGGTGTGTGGTCTTGTAGGTGCCAGATCGGCTGAGGTACCCTTTCTTGTGGGCATATTGTAACGGTTTTTCGCCCGGGTTTCCATTAATTAACCGGTCAACTCTATTCTATCTTTTTAAATTAATCGGGCCCTAAGGGACTGCGTTTCAGAAAAAAAAGAGCCGTAGCACTGGCATTATTGGCCTCAACAGCTGATTGCTCACCAGCACTGACATCTTGTCCTCGGCAGCCGATTTTTCACCAACACCGGTATTCTTGCCATGGTGAGTTGGCTTCTTGAAGTGCACTAGGATCATCGTCATGTTGTTGCATCCCTCTCCACCTAATGCTGAGGGAGAGCATCTATTGAGCACCTTTTCACACACTGCACAAAGGCTGCTCTCTTTATTCGTTTCATCCCTTAAGTACTACTGAAGACTATGATATCCATACAGAGTAAAGATTCACAAAACTAAGTCGGCGCTCACTGTCTTTAAGCGCTCAGGATATCCATATACAAGAATAGATTTACAAAAGCTTCATAATGCTAAAATCATGGAGCTCTAGCTTTTGATTGGCTTCATGTCTTGTTGCTATATATTGAGATAACTAGATGATACCCCGCGCGTTGCTGCGGGAATTTATAGTATTGCAAGAAGGATTTATGGAGTGAGAAGGAATGAACGAAACAATATGGAGACATTCTACAATATACTTATTTTCCTGACTTTATGGTATGATGAAAAGCCAACAAAATTAGTATAATGTAGAGTATCTCCATATTTGCTTAATTAGAGCGCATCACTAACATGAACAGAACAAAGATATAATTTGGTAAGATTATTGTCAGAATAATGTAATATAATATAATTTGGTTGTATATTCAAAGTGAGTCAGGGTAAAAAAAGAAATTCCATGTTAAACCGCAAGCCTTTCGATGTTAATGCGCCCAAACAGGTATTAGCTTGGAGTGTCAACCATGATCAGAATAACCAAAGGTCTGCAAAATGGCATGGTTCATGAGTAGGAAAAAGTATAGTCCATTTTACTAAATATTATTAATAGGCTGCCAACCAGCATAGACCAATTAAACCAGCAGATGATCAGAACTGGCTATACTTGATCCTCTCAGCAAGGGCAAACCTTTTAGGCTATGATTGTTATCAACACTTGAACAATCATGTAGTATAATTCTGAACATAGAAAAGTTATTCTTACATCAGTAAAGTGAAGATATGTGTTTAAATAAATAATATCCAAGTGCTCAGCCTTATAGAAGATTGTTTGATTGTAATTACACGTGCATGCTTGGAAACTGAACATCTGTTACTATTCTTGCTGCTATTTAAACCAGAAACAGATTTAAAAAAATGATAGCATCTATACCCAAACCAGAAACAGATCAGCACTTCACATCCCATGCCCCAAGGAGGAGTGTGCATGAGACACGACTGTAAACTGAAGGTGTAGTCAAGTTAAGCATTCAACTGAACAAACACCAACACCAAGGAACCTGTAAACTTTAATGTATCCGCCATTTGGGGGAACAACAGACATACATTTTAAAAATCTGGAAATATATCATTTGATTATGAGTATACTATACTGTTACATATCTTAAGGGAATATGCACGAAAGAGTAAATAGATACGTTAAGGAGATGAATTGGAGTATGAAACCATTTCGCATTTATAAATTCATATTTATTCAGCATGGACAAATTTCATTAAAAAAATGAAACAGCAATAGCAGCAACAACAATATGAAAACAAAACATATACTGCTCTGTTATGCAGAAATGTGAATGATAACGCAATTGCATGGACTGAACATTTTGGTGGTTGTATCACCTTTATATGGTGCAAATAATTAATAAAAGACCCAATTTCCCAATGGAAAAGTCCACAGAACATGTAAATCAAATGCAAATATACAATTTTCATCGATCATGTTAATATATGGATTTCTCTGAAAGCCACAATTGAAGCCACCAATCGATTAACATGTAACTCATATTCTAAAAGAATTATTCACAATGGTACTTTGAATGGAGCACCATCGATGAAGTAAATAAAAATAAATCAAAAGAGTTAGAAGCATTGTAATAATTGGAAGAGTGGAAATAGATATTCAATAACCAAAAGGGTGGAAGCATACCGAGCTAGACATGGCGGATATGATATTCAGTAGAACTTTGCTCTCATTGATCTGTAGTAAAAATCATGTAATCAAAATAAAGGCATGTAGAATATACCAGTAATATACTATGCCTTCTCATGAACAATTATATTCTAGAACTGTGAATTACATACTAACATTATTCTTGACAAAATATGTGTTCATGCCTGACCTCGCTTTGATGCGCACTGAACTTATTTCCACAGAAGAAGCAAATCATCAAGTACCTACAGTGAGTTAAAAGGAATTAAGAAACCTCGAAATTCTTGCATCGAACTAATTAAACTCCATAATTCTAGCAATTAAATTAGTATACAAAATTATCCTACTTAATAAGTGTATCCGTTGCTAAATACAAAATTCAGTTTGTACTTGTGATGTCCAAGCGGATGAAACAATGATGGGGCAGAAAATTCCCTAGAGTAGTGATCATGTATGCTCAGTTTTAAAGGAGAAAGAAAACACTAAACTAATCATAATAATTAGAGCTCATTGCCTCCTTTCGCATGCAGTGCATGTGATTGTCAACAGGGAGACTCCAAACTGCCTAGCAGCAAAAAACAAATCCTTCGGTTGTGTACCCTGCAGCATAAGAATGAAAATATCAGTTACACATAACACATTGGTATCAGTCGGTTATTAGATCAGTCTCATGTCATCACAGTGGAATACTGGTAGGCAACAACACACTTGAAAGTAAATAGCACGGTCACATATGCTCTGATTCTGCAAAACAATTAACGGAAAGCAATAGAAATACCAGAAAAAATCAAAGTAAACTAATAAGTTAGAGAGATGCATGCAGCATTGTAGTAGCACGTTGTAAATGATAAGTTTCATTTTCTTTTATTTCTTCAAGAACAATAAAGGAAACAGATAAAGAGAAATTTTCACCATCAAGTGCTTCCAATCAAAACCAACCGGATTGTAGACGTGAGCATGAATCCATCGTGTTTTGACAAATGGTTGCCGGCAGTGTTGGAGACTGGAGTTGCGGCCGCCCAGGAAGTGGCTGGAGACAGAATAGAGCTTTCTTCTAAATACATCATCATACCACACACGAATCAGAGCGGGCAACCCAGGCTAATTAAAAAAAACTCACGTAGATATGGGGAGATAGAAAGGATGGAGAGAAGAACACCTTTGGTGGCGGTGCTGTCGAGCGAGGACACCGATGGTGGCGTGTGTGGCTCACCAGGAGCCCTTGTCGACGCCGGGGCGCGGGGCATGGGCCGACGGACCCCGCGGGGCTCTCCATTGTTGGGCTAAGTTGACCCGCAGTGATCACATGCCACCCATGGGAGTGGCCTCTCCGTGAAAAACAGCTAGGTGGAAGAACGGAACACAGTTAGCCAGGGTTGCCGGAGCGGCATCGCGCTCAGGGGGTCGCGGGGTGGCACGCCGAGGTCACACGTGGCGGCGCCGATGGGTTCGCGGGGTAGAGGGATCAGGGCGACGTCGCCGAGATCGTGGGGCGGCTCACCAGGGTCACACCAGATGGCGTTCTTGGATAACTGGGGGTCGCTCGAACTTCGGAAGTGTCTCTGCGCCTCGCCGGGTCAAGGATCATTTGTTGCCATCGGAGCGTTTTTTTTTTCTCTCGACGTTTTGTTGACATGGCGGGGGTGGGAACTGTTTGTGTTGAGATTTTTTTTTTTAGAATCCGTTTGTGTTGAGATGGCATGGTTGATGATGTGGATGGGCTGCATGTCTAGATAAATTAGATGATACCCCGCACGTTGTTGTGGGAACTATAGCAAGAAAAATGGGTACATTAGGCAAATGAAAGACAAATGATTTGGATATTCATGTTAACCATGTTGTCTCTCAGCTAAAATAAAACTATTTCATGAGATTATGCACAATTGGACAAAAAAACACATATCATTTCCTTCCAAAAGCATTTGAACATTAGTGGTTTCGGTTCCCATTGACAAAATATAGTGACCCCGCCAAGCATTTGTCCATCGGAAACATATCACCCACAAAGAACAAATAAATAGACCGAAAATAGGCATTACTGATTTGCTTGGGGGTGGTAATGATTCTTAGTTGCTCACATCATAGAGCACTGATTATCTTCACTTGGCAAAGACAATAAACAACCTCCATTAACAGGAACTGAACGGGGAAAGTGGAATAGGAATAGTGTGTAAGAAGAGTTGATGATGGTGAGAACAGAAATTGCCAATTCAATTTGTACCATAAATTCCGCACACACAAAATCAACCTTTACTACATTTAGTTAAGGTAATATTATAAAACAATTAGTGTGAAATATAAGTATCATAATGAAATAAAATGGTGATACAATTTTGACTTAATAATGCAAGACCATTCATGGGAGAAAGCTGTTAAATTTAGCATGGCGATGAACT
The DNA here is from genome assembly GCA_963921465.1 of Triticum timopheevii. Lineage (NCBI taxonomy): Eukaryota > Viridiplantae > Streptophyta > Magnoliopsida > Poales > Poaceae > Triticum > Triticum timopheevii. The sequence continues at coordinate 627,885,249 of OY997274.1, read as the reverse complement.
TTGAGTCAATAAATAAACATGACAATCCATCTGCATATTATGCATTTTATCTATTTTCTAAAATTGTAAGTCTGTAATAGTCCTGGTTTGGGAAGACATGATAACATGTTCCAAAACAACGACATGTACGTAAACCTAACAGCTATGACAATGAAGAGAGAACAGCGAAGTAAATCTTACCGATTTCACAAAGCCAGATATAAGTAGATTAAAGGTGTAGAACTGAATCTTATGCTTATCCACTGGAATTTTGGCAACATTCTTCAAACAATATATGCATGTTGTTTCATAGTACTATTTTTTGATCAATGCAAGACTAATGGATGGATCGAGAAATGACCCTGCTATACGTACGACAGAATGCCTGTCCAACACTGTACGATTAGAGACAATTGTAGATAATTAAATTTGTGGGCCATAGCATTTAGAGATGATATGCTCTCTGGTCGTACTGGTCGGATGAGAAAACCATCGTACGCAGAGCAATTTCGATCGAGAAATGCATTGTTCTTCCTTCAAATATTTTTTGTATCATCTTACATCAACTGTTCAGGCGCATACTTGTCAACAATCTCAGGTGCGCACATATGCTGAAGTGACTCCCAATGTTAAAATATGAGAATGATTGGAAGAGAACTAATCCAAACAAAAGCTTTTTTACCCTCTCATCCAGATAAAAGTAACCTGCAAACATCAAGATATTTTGATTATTTAGAAACACATTCAGAACGCATCAGTAATTACAAATAGAAGATGTGTTGAACAACAAAGGAGATTATGGACGTCATATGTTCAAAAGAGATTTGCTCATTTTTGTAAGGTAATTTCTACAGAGGTCTTATTTAGCAATGGACAATACAGTCTGCAAATTAATACAATCATACCAACAAAATGGTGCAGCAAGAGTTACCTCTAGACTCTAGTGGATGATGGCATCGTATATCACAAATAAATTTAGTATAGTAACATGAGTGATGCATCCTGTTAGAGCAAATATCAGGTCAATAACAAATCTGAAACTTGAAAGTATTATCTGGTATCTCGGTACATATGCTCTTGAGTCTTGACTGCTACTGTCTCTTCTCATCGCAACAGATCACGATGCTGTTGTCACAAAAATAAAAACTGAGGCAGCAGCTCTCCTTTTGACCAAGCCACCAATTCCATCGGCTGATGCTAATGCTTCCTGCAGTGCACTCTAGTTGATTAGGTGTGGATGGTGACGGTAGTGCGTAGGACAGCACGCCGCGGAGCCCTGCATCGAAGGAGAATAAGAGGACGGATGCATGGGTGAGTTAAGCAGGGAATGTGCAGGAAATTGGTAAGCACGCATCAGAAGTAGACAGCGGCAGGGCGTGAGCTGACGCCGTTGACCGCGAGGTGGGATTAGGAGGCCATGGCTGCGAGCAGCAACACCAACGGCTGGAGCACGACCACCAAGGAGGCTGCCGCGCCGGTGAGCCGTCGCTCCGTCTCTTTCGCCGGTCTGAACCTTTACCTGAACCACCACAATCGAGGAGGCCGTCGCTCTGTCTCTTCCGCCGATCCGAACCTTTACCTGAACCACGACCACCGAGGAGGCCGCCGCGCCGGCGAGCCGTCGCTCCGCCTCCGCCGCCGGTCTGAACCTTGACTTGAATCTCAACCTCCACGTCTTGTCTTATTGACACTAATGTGATCGATCGATGCCCCGTGTAAATATAGAGCTGCATCCTTTCCACTTCCACGATTTAATGGACTTTGGGGAAGATGAAGTGGGGGAAGTTGCTGTGGAGAAAGTAGAGAGTTGCGATCGGGAAGCAGAGGCGGCGCTGCCATGAAAATAAAACAAAGAGCGATGGAAAACTGTGCGGGTAGAGGATTACTGATGACGTGGCCGCACAGGAATGGATGATGACGTGGACAGGCTGCATGTCAAGAGAAATAATATAATGGGGATGAACTATTTAGGTATTATAGATTCGCATAAATGTGACTCTATCACTAATTTGGAGATTGAGTGGCAAATGATCGACCTTCTCCAAAGAGGTGTGTATACACTATAATACAGCACTTCCATAATAATATGTGTTTATCACAACAGATCACGTTTTCCGTCACGCATGTACATTCCTGACGATTTTATGACCGAATCAAGATAGTTATATTTATGTTGTCGTAGAAGGTTCCGTAACAATGCTCAAATTACCATCATGAAAGTTTACACTTCCATGACGATAAATTGCGCGTCATGAAAGTGATTACATCAAGGGTAACTGAGACGTGGCAGCCACCATAACATGTCGCCGTTAAACTATCGGGTGCCGGTTTTGGATCCGGTACCTGTTAACAACACCCCAAATGAGGATTTTCTAGGTGTAAATTTCTCATTCGTCAGCGGAACCATGTGTCAACTCTGTATTGCGACAGATGCCATCCATCCAGTGGACGAGAAGTGCCTATGAAACAAGCACCTATTTTATTGTTGGATAGTACTTGTCGTCATCTATCCAACAAGCTTGAGTTTGTTGTATTCAGAGCTCATTTGCAGAAGTTATGGCACTTCTGGTTTTCTTGCATTCATTTGTTGTCCAGGTCCTCTGCTTCATTTTGAGCTTCTGTCTCCCTTCTCGCTTTCGCGGTGGTAGGGCGGGGTTGAGTGCGGCTGTACCGCCTTAAGCGGTAGTACCGCTGATGTAGGACGGTAGTACCAGTTAGTGCGGTACTGCACTCCTACTGTCGCTGGGACATCCACGATCTTTCAATAATCATGCTCCTAAAATATAAACATATCTCAAGATATTTGTTAGATTATTACCCTGGAGAGGGCTCTAAAATTATATTTAGAAACAAACTAATGTCAATTTGAACACATACAAACATACAGTATACAAAGAAATAAGATAACTGCAAAAATGTTGTTTCACCTTTTGTATCTCTCAAAATTTGGTTTAGCAAAATATTTCTAATTGCAGAACTAATTTTGAAAATCAACATAATTTTTGCCAAAATGTGATTTGAGTTTTGGAAAAATTGTGTTTGTCAATGTTCGAGTTTAAATAAAATTTACTTTTACTAAAACATAGTTAATATCAAAAATTGAAGAGTTTAGTACAAACATTTGATTTTTATATATTTTATTTGTTGAAAAAGATTTAGAATATTCTCGAAAAAATAAAATTATATTTATCTATTTAGTTTTTTGGTATCGTTGGTGCCAAGGAGAGCCGATACAAACGCAGATGAGCTGAATATCCATGTTGTCTGGAGGCGGCCGTGGGGTAAGTGCGCGGCCGAGATCCGTGACCCGAACAAGGGTGTGTGAGTGTAGCTCGGCAACTTTAACACCGCCGAGGAGATCGCCATGGTGTATGACACCAAAACGCTTTCGTTTCGCGGGTTGTCCCGCGACCACCAATGTCGATGTTAATGGTGATGTCATTTCTCTCTTAATATATAAGTCTTAAGTACTTTTTGTGTCATGATTGATAATGATTATTTAATGAACTCGGTTGAGTAAATTTGTCGAGATTTTGATGCTATATGAGAGCATGCGCTAGGTAGTTTGGTTAAAGTCAAAATAATTTGTACTCTTTTCATTTAAAATTTTAATGAAATTTATTTCTTTCATTTTATTATCATTATTTTTGATAAGTTTGTAAGTAAGAGATAATAGATAAAAAATATTGCAAATTATTTTTAAGACAATATAATGATACTATTTTGCATATAAATAACTTAAATTCCTGAAGAGCACAAACTATAATGTTTCGCATTCTCTTTTGTTCTCTGGTGGTTTGCTCGATCCATATTGTGGGAAAGATTGCAAAGAGCAAATTCGCGACATGGCAGTTGGGATGTTGAGCTGGATGTACCCGGCGGCGTAGGATGGTTTGTGCATCCGACACATCGCACGGATTAGAGCATCCACAGCCGAGTGTATTAAGCCCATCTCAAACGCCCGGGCGTGCAAAACGGTCACTGATCGGTTACAAAAAATCGATCCAATCAAACTCCTCAAACTGCCCTCAGACACCCGGGCTAACCGCCACCCCTCATATTCAGTCCAAATCTAGTGCGGATACGAGGCGTCTCGGGCGCGTCTGCCACGTTTGTTTGGGCGCGTCCGCCACGTTGGCTCGGCCCACCTCTGGCCCACCCTGACCCCACAAATCGCTATCCTGAGCAAACCCTAACATCACTTCACATAGCTCCACTCCGCTCCCCTTTGCTCCAATCCGTCAATTTCCGAGCGTTGGCGACCATGTCCAGCATCGGCAGCCACTCCGATGGCTCCGGCAACGATGGCTGTGATGCCTTCCTCTGCAATGGTGCTGGAGACGAGGACGAGCTGGCCCTCCGCATCGCACTGGAGCGCTCGCGGGTGGTGCTGCCTGTCGGGCAACTACGAAGAAGAACTATGCAAGGCTGGCTCCATGGAAGATCATCGAAAATATTCATTTGTGATGTCATTTGTAAATTGTGCGGTTTCTTGTTGCAGAGAGAATTGCCTCGATGATTTTTACTGGTGACCCTGGAAGGGCCGGGAGTATTGTTACCCCTGGCTAGACCTCTTTTGCTGTATAGGTTTAGGTTGTTAAGTAGGTTTATTTATTGCAAAAAGATGCAAAATGTGGGAAACAACAAGGACATCTTGCAAAGAATACTAAGTAAAGTGGCGAATACGGATTTTTGCTCACAGTCAGCTGCAGCTACAGTACGAAGAACCTGTCGCCGTCAGAATCAAATGGCGAACAGTAGCCAATTAACATACATCTACTTTGCAAAATAGAACAATCATACACTCTTGACTCTTGAGCCGTCGAGCCGTCCAGCCGTCACAGTCGCCCGTTGGGGGCAGCCCGTTCCGTGTCCGGGCCGTAAAAGCGACAGAAGAGGTATGGCGCCATCGTTTCACGCAACACGAAACAGCCACTGAAACCCGGAAAAGCATGTGCCAAAGCTGCACGCCAGTCCGTCACCTCACCTGTGCTCTCTAAATCTAATACGTACTTCCCTTTCTGTGAGCGCTTTCTTCAGAATTCCCCACTCTACTTTCCTCTCTCTTTGGCTCGTGGAAAGAAGACGACCCAACCCGATCATTCTCCCACTTTCTCCAAGAAAGGGAGTCTTAAGGAAGGAGGAGAAGAAGGTGCCAATCGGGCTGGCTAATAATTGCGCAGGTGGGAGCTAGGGAGAAACCTCTGCTCTGTTCTGCTTCGCCTCCTCCGAATGGTACGAATTGATGTATTCTGTACGCAGATAAGCTGAGCAAAGTTACTTGCGATCGCGGGATTGGTTCTAGCTGTTCTAGCTAATTTCTTGCTGCTCTTCTTCGCTCTTGCCAATGATAATATGTAGGAGTAGACTTTAGTGGAAGCAGAGTTTTCCCTGTTCCCCCTTAGTTATGTAGTCAGGGTAGGAAAGAGCTCAATTACTCCATTGGAGAGTAACAGTGCGGTGAGCTCAGCTCTGCTTTTCGTTTGGCATGTAGACGAGCTACTTCAGAGGGCAGCGGCAGGAGCCTTCTTCGGATGATCCCCGGCCCGGTTACCGGAGGGACAGGGGCGGGCGCAAGCGGCTGACGGCGCAGAAGAGGAAGGAGATCAAGGAGGCCTTCGATCTCTTCGACACCGACGGCTCCGGCACCATCGATGCGAGGGAGCTCAACGTCGCAATGAGGTACTGACGTCGTCAGAAACGTGTAGCTTTGAATTTTGATTCTGATTCAGTGAGCCAATTTATCTAATTTGTATGTCTTTATGTGTTGATGTGTTTCTTGATTTGCAGAGCGTTGGGGTTTGAGATGACGCCGGAGCAGATCCAGCAGATGATCGCGGAGGTAGACAAGGACGGCAGCGGGACGATCGACCTGGACGAGTTCATACACATGATGACCGACAAGATCGGGGAGAGGGACGCCAGGGACGAGCTCCACAAGGCCTTCCGGATCATCGACCAGGACGGAAACGTATGTACACTACTCATCAACCAAACAACCAAGAGACTGGATTTGCAATATGTCGTGGTTAACGGACATCCATATCCGCAGGGGAAGATATCGGACATGGACATCCAGCGGCTGGCCATCGAGGCCGGCGAGCACTTCACGCTCGACGAGGTCAGAGAGATGATCCAGGCCGCCGACGAAAACGGTGCGTGTACTGCACTGCACATCTCTCTGAACTTCAGTTTTCCACGTTTCCTACCGTCTACGTTGCTTATGCTGGCTCGATCGGATCATGCTTGTGCAGGTGACGGTGAGGTCGACATGGAGGAGTTCATGAAGATGATGAAGCGGACGGGCTTCGGCACTGGATTTTAGAACAGCTACAATTACTGATGAGCAGAAGACAAACTGAATGAGCCGACAGAGTTTGCGGGCTGTACTTGTACATGCACCTCGATCGTCCTTCATACGTACATGTAGTCACGCATGTTTGCACCTCGGGTTTCTTTTGAAAGGAGTTTGCCTACATGTACCAAAATCATCCTGGCGCCGACAAGTAGTGCTGCTCTTTTACAACCCCCCCCCCCCCCCCCCCCCCCGCCCCCACAAAAAAAACTGTGTTTGTTAGGATGTACCTGTATAAGATATCACTATTAGTCTATTGCCTTTATTTTCACATCATATCACGATCGCCTGATGAATAAAGTATTTTCCCTATCAACACTACCATTTTCTGACAAAAAAACGACCACTACCATTTTTTATAAAGCATTTTGCTATAAAAAAATAAAACTATGCTCTCAGCGCGGCCAGCAAGCAGGAGCTCTGCATGGGTCAGTTGACTTGGTTCCCCTCGTGACCCCAGTGCTAGCAGCGGTGTTGCCGTACTGTAAGGACGCGGTTGGTAGGCTGCATTTAGACCAGTCAGGTCCATGCAGTGTAAAAATCAAGCGTTTGGTAGGTTGTGCTCCATGTGGTTCTCGGCCCGCATGGAACTTAAAGCAATCCGGACCATACTGAGGGAAACAGACACTTGGGCCATTTTTTGTAATCGTTGGGAAGCACCGGAGACGACGGGACGTCTCTGTGGCACCCCGGCTCAGAGCTACCGGTTTACCTTGCATTGCCAACCCAGACAGTGGCGGAGCCAGAAAATTTGAATCAGGGGGGCCGATTGCAGTCAAAATAGGTTGGGGAGGGCCAAAGCATAGAAAAAAAAATGGACTTTAAGCATCTATTCATCAGTGAATTAGCAGCAAACTTCTAATGTCAGGGGGGCCTGCTGGTCCCCCTGTCTCCGCCACTGAACCCAGAGATCATGTCTTCTGGCAACACACAACATCTTGGTACAGAAATCACCGCTTTATTGAAACTAGCGAAAGCATAGAGTGACATCACATCAAGTTACGAGGCCAAGCGGCACACTCGGTGCGGCTGAACAATATGTACATTATTTAGTGAACATAAAGGGGCCTCGAGCACGACATCTACTCGGCAGCGGAACAACAACGTAGCGGGACTCCATAGCACAGGGACACTGATGTGGACATGGTCTAGACACGGCAGCACTCTGATCCTGTTAGACTTTCCTGAAATCTGGCAATAACACGCCAGGTCACTACATTGAATGTACTTACTAGCTCACAACAAACATAACCATAATGACAAACAATATCATGACATTTAATCAAGTTAAATGCAAACAACATCATGCTACTTATGCAGTGAAACCAAACTTGTGCCTCGAGTCACTCGGACTCTCTTACCAACTGGTTGCCTCACAACCGAACAGTGCTCACCACAAAGCACGAACGGAACCATACTTGGTTCCACGGGTTACCTCATAACCAAACCGTGATCACTCCCGAATCACAAGTGATGCCACAACAGTTAGTCTCACTGACATCATCATGATCCAACCAATGCAATGCAATTAAATTAGTGTGCAAGAGTTATTATTAACAGTTGATCCATGGTGTGACTTACTTATGAACTGGGCCATTATCTGCGAGCGCGGCTATCGATAGATTAATACACTCTATAGAGGTAGCACATTTTACCCACACCACGGAATCCATGGCCTCGCACTCCCATTCGGGTGGACCAACGACATTCCGACAGAACCCTCCCATTGCCATGACACTCTTACGGCCACTCCGACCATGTATCGACCAGACCTCAAACAGTCTAGTCTCTGTGCATCAGTGTCATCCCTGGATCGGTAATGCTGACACGCACAGTACTTGAGGATTTATAATAGAGTCTCAATCACACACTTATTACATCGAATGTCTCAAAAGAGAACTTATCACAATAGTATGGCTTAAGGCCATCTAAATAAGATAACATCGGAAGGCTTGGAAGATAAAGTGAGTCCATCAACTCCAATGGCATAGCTGAGTGAACGACAACGACCTATGGCACCTTACTCGTCGTCTGAAAAGTCTGCAACATGATATGTTGCAGCCCGAAACGGGTCAGCACATGGAATATGCTAGCAATGTAACACAAGAGTAATGAACAGAATAAATGCTATCACTACATGCATATATGGCTGGTGGAAAGCTCTATGGTTACTGTTTTGCATAAAGCCAATTTTCCCCTACAACAAAGGAATAAATTTTATTTAACTATCATGGTGGTTGTTAAACATTGAGAAGGTTCCTCCAACTCATTCTCAATTAAACATCATCAATTAAACCCAACAAATTAATTTAAAGTGATGAGATCAACATGATAATCCAAGAACCAGATACTCAAGATGTCCATAACCGGGGACACGACTAACCATGATTAGTTTGTACACTCTGTAGAGGTTTGCGCACTTTTCCCCACAAGACTCGATCTCCTCCGTTAGATTTCTCACACTACATGGTATTTGAGAAACGGATGACCGAGACACAGTCTTTCGGAAATATTAACTCTTTACTTTGGATGGACAGTTACACCTACTTTCCCCTACATCCGCTAGCCCACCACTGAAAGAGGTCATGCAACCTACTCAACTATGCTAGAGCCCATAATAGCTTGTGGCTGCACATGGAAGTTTCTAGCATGAATAATCTTATGATCCCTTTAAGCCTGGGTGGCAAACCGTAGGATGATCACACGGGTACTCTGGGATATCCTAGGACAACATTGGATTCTCCAGGTGCCCTGACAACCACTGGGTACTCCAGGGTGCCTCATCCAATCCACCCAGATATGTATTTAAGTAGCCACCTTAAGTTAACCATTAATTAACAATACTCACATCTGTCATGGATACACTCAACCAATCCACGACCACGAGCATAGCATAGAAATCCTGAGCATAACGTAGAAGTAACTCCCAAAAGTTTGATAATAAAAGGACGATAGGTTCTACCTCATCATCTACTTCCCAAACCCACATGTTATTCAGATCCTAACCATGCAATGTTTGAGGATTGAACTAATGCATAAAACTGGGTAATAAAGGGATATGATCAAAGTGTTACTTGCCTTGCTGATGACCCGCAAAACCTAGAGACTCGTAGTAGCACGTTTCGCACTCTAGGAATTCTATCGCAAACAAACAATAACATACATAAGCACTCAACTAGAAGCATGGGTAAAACTCAAATAAGAAGATCTAACCAGAAAGTTCAACTGAAGAACTCCAGTTTGCAAAAAGAATCAAATCAAACGGAGCAATGAAACTCAAACTACGAAAGAAACAAGAATCATTTACTAATCTAGACTAAAGTCAAATTTTACAGTACCATAATCATGTTCAAGTTAGTTAAACAGAAAGAGGGCTTTGAGACGAAGATCTAGGCGTTTGTTTCATCTAAGTCGGATAAACGAGCGAAAAGATAAACTAGATCGAAGATCAGGGCAGAAATCGCGATCGAAAATAATCGTAGATAAACCCTGGAAAATAAAACGAGACAAACAGGCTAACGAACGAACATTCGCTGTCTGCGACTAACTGACGAACAACGTTCCTTAAAACGAACATACGGACAAACCTCCGCTAATTAACTAAACAAAAAAAAACGAACCATTCTAAAAAAACTAGATCTAGGGTTTTAAAAAACCGAACGATTTTTGAAAAAAAAAACAAAACGGTGGCGGCGGCGGTTTCTACCTCCGGCAAGGCTCCGGCGGGGCTCGACTGCGGTGGCGGGCAGCGAGGGGCGACGGTTGCGGCGCTGGGCGACGTCGGCGAGGCGGCGGTGAAGCTGCGTGGCGGCGGCATGCTGGATGCGGTGGCGGCGGCGGCTTGGGTGGCGGGGGTGGCGGAGAAGGCGGCGGGGCGGGCGGCTTTAAAGGTGTGTGTGTGTGTGGGGGGGGGGGGGGGTTGGGGTGGTCCGACTTGGGGGAGGGGGCGGCCGGCGGCGTGGCGGGCGGACTCCGGCGAGTCCGTCTTGCGCACGGGAGGGCGAGGCGGTGCGGCGCTAGGCGGGCCGGCTTGCTCGGCTGGGCTTCGGCCAGTCGGGCATGATTTTTTTAAAATTAATTCCGCTGAACAGAAAAAATCCTAATAAATAAAAAAATTCTAAAAATACAAAAGACAATTGTCACCGTCTAAATAGATTATTTAGAACAAAGCGAACATTTTTCTGGCCTAAGAATGCAATTTTGAAAACATGCATATTTTTCTAATTCAAGTAAAATAGCGATTAACTCCAAAATAAAATACTTAATTGATTTTAACATTTTTCCTCCATTATTTCTTTTATTTTGGAGAAGTCATTTTATCCCCTCTCTTTTATTTGATATTGGAAATATTTGGAGAGAAAATGATTAAAACCAAAATGATCCTCTTTTCAATATTTGAGAAAATTCAAATATGAAAATAAACGGAATCCCCAACTCTCTCTGTGGGTCCTTGAGTTGCTCAGAATTTCTAGGATCAACCAAAATGCAATAAAACATGATATGCAATGATAATCTATGTATAACATTCCAAATTGGAAATTTGGGATGTTACAAACCAACTCCCCGCTGGGCTTTGTCCTGGGTGACCCATCCTACCAAAGGCAAAACAACCACCGTCGTGGCAAATAAACAATCCCAAACGGGGACACGGTACCATAACAACAACGGGTACACAAGGTTATATCTGCTTTACCGGGCCAGTGTAACGCATGCCATAACCTTCCCTCGTTGGAGGAACCAACAAAATGCATGACAACAGGACGACTAACGGCCTCCCCATAAAGGCAAATGTGGTTGCACTTGTCAGCCCGATTCAGCGGCACCATAACCCGACCAACTTTATGTTCAAGTTCAATTATCATCAGGTTTAACTTGAAATAAAAGGCTCGAGTCAATATATATGCCATGCTTAGGCAACCATATATCATGCATCACATATCACAACAGATCAACTTCATTCAAAGTTCTACTTGCACAAACTTAACTTCCAACATTTTCGGTCCTTTCTAACTTGTTATGTATACTCCTCACTTTAGGTGGCATTAAACAAATAAACTTATCTTAGCATGTATATAGGAAAAATAAGACCGATAATCATATCACCATAGTCATGACAAATTTACTTAGATCAACTACTCATGTTATGACTCACTAGTTCAAGCATTCACTTCTGTTAACTACGCATTTTGATCATGACAAACTAAATAACACAAGCATTATTTATTTTAATACTATATGCAATGAAATCCTATAAATTTAAGTAGAAAATCATGAATATTGCAAAGACACCATGATAATGTTGTTGTGGCTTGCCTTAGTGCAGAGGAGCTTCACACTCATCCTGGATGCCTTCAAGACAAGCTTCACCTTCTGAAAATAATTAAAATGACAAATTTGTTTATCAAGAACACTTCTGAAAATTACCAGAAATTCTAGGCAGCAAATAAAATCCCATCTTGGGTGTGCTGCTAGGATTTTTCAGTAAGAACAGAATGCAAAAAGAATCAACTCATTTGGACTTGTAGAATAAGAGTTATAGCTGGTGAAAGTTCTGGTCAAAATTTGGACTAAATTTGAAAAAAAAAAGAAAAACTGGGGGGGGGGGGGGGGGGTGACGTCGGAGGCGTAAACTGCCTGGGCGCCACCACTCATACTGCTTCGGGCGCGGCCTGAGTGGCTGACAGCAGGCCCGGCTGGTCAGGTCAGAGGTGTTGGGGAACATAGTAATCTCTACTCTCTACTCCTATAAAAATCACAGTTGGTGGTGATGGTGTGTCTGCCATCTATCATCTTTGACCGTCTGATTTGCATCCGACGCATAGTAGCAACCCCACATCCCATTTGCAAAGAAACCCCTCATTCTCTTGGTCCATCTCCATCCAGTCCCACCTTATCCACTCAACGAAGCAATCGACCCTTCTGGAAAAAGGTGGAATCGAAGTGGCAGCGGCAGCGGCTGCCGCTCTGCACGCCACCGGCGCCCTCCGCTCCCGACTCCTCTCTACCACGGCAGCCTCGCCGCACACCGCCACACCCACACCCACCTCCACCTTCCTTCCTCCCCCTACCCCGTCTTCTACGACGCCGACATCGTCAAGTACACCGCCGGCGCCATCCGTCCGCCAAGTCTGCAACGCATCTCCTGCCTACTCCTCCGATGCAGCAGCCTCGACGCCCAGCACATCTCCCTTCTCACCGCCGTCTCCTGCTCCCCCTCCCCCTTCTCCTTCGGCAGCGACGTCGGCAAGTACGCCGCCGGCGCCGTCCGTCCCCGGAGTCCGCGAGGACTCTCCTGCTTCCCCATCCGAGGCTCTGATGCAGCAGTCCCGCCGCCCACCACCTCCCCTGTCCTCGCCGACCTCCACGTACGCTGCTACGCACTATGCATCCTCGGCGACAGCGCCGCCACCTACTACGGCCATCCCCTTCGAGTATGCGCTGCTCCCCTAGGACCTCTATGCCGTCTGCAATTGGTCTCTCCTCCCACATGAGTCATCTGTTTCATTACTTGCGCACCTGCTGTTATCACCATCCCGATTGGAAGCCCTCAGCCTGGGATTTTTGTGAATTGAAGTACTCGACCATGTTTGGGGTCAAATAGCAGTATCCAATCTACTACATGGTGTATCAATATCAGGTTCGTAATTTCTGCATCTTTCCTGTCTAGGCCTTTGAATTGTAACTAAGATCTCCATTGATGAGTCATAGGACAAGGTAAGATTCAGAACCAGCAGAGCACCAGCCGGCACACAAAGGCCGGCTTGATCTATTTCACTTTTGTAGTGTACATCCGTTACAGCTTACAAGTGCACCTAAGACAAAACAAAATAAGCACCAAGTGCTTTTGACATTAACTCCGGGTCAAAATCTGGGCTTGCAATGCTTCAGTTCTTGGGGTTCTCACAGTTCTAGATTATTTTTCTTGAGCACTTGGCGGAACTGAACCTTCTAGATCACCATCCGTGCTTCCACGAACTTCTCCTTCAGGATGTGCTTCAAGGAGGCCCGGGGTACTCCATGCCCAATTGAATTGGATGTTCATGGAGTTGGTATGGTCTAATCGGCAAAACATTGCTGCCAGGTATTTCATCTGGTGTGCTTTTGGTGATTTTTGGAGCAGAAAACGAGATGCAAGTTTGATTCAGAATCACATGCTCTGTTTCTTTCACATTTCCCTACATGTGTAGTACTGCACTACCATGTTTCTCCATTGCATAGAGTGCAGTTAGCCAGGTACTGATTATAAAAAAAATCATTGGTACGTATCCATTACTCATGTTGATATATTTGTGCTTTCCAAGATTTCAGTTCACATATCAATTTTAATGTTTGCATGTAAAATTTTGATAATGTGTAAGGTTTATATGCTTTTATCCCATTGAAAACTTGCTTTAATTCCTCGGATGATAATCCTGCTGTTAAACCCATGTCGTGTTTACTAAATAATTTGCCTCCTACAGTGTGCTTCTGTCGTAATGCCTGATTTGCTCATATGGACAATAATGACTAGATCTATGGACCCATATATCAGTCGCTTAGATAGCTTGACTTTTTCTCCTAATCTAGATTTGGAAAGAATTAGTAATGGGCAATATCATTGCTGAACTACAGTATGGATGTACTGTTGATATTGCACATTGCAACCACATGGTTGTCTTCTCGGGCTTTTGAGGCACGCACACCTATTTATGGTTCTGGTTCAAGTTTAGTTTAATCTACAGTTACAATTAATATTGTCTTTCAAGTAAATTCAACATCGTGTTATCTCATGTGAACATGATACAACCATATTGCATATGAAGCTTTCAACAATTCACGGCAATTCCTCATGGTTCTTTTTTCGTGTGCAGGCCCTAAGATACATGTGTTGTCGAACATGAGACTCCCTATGGTGTGGAGCTAGAAGAGGTGGCGTTTCCAAAGGCAGTGCCAGCTAATGCATGGATGGCCATCGAAGCTAATGCATGGAATTTTTTTCCTCACAAAAATAAAGATGTCAAGGCACAACTTGCTGGCGGAACCAAGCATTTTGACCATTGCAATTTGAACGCATATATTATCGAACATGGGATGATTTGTGTAGTTTTATAGCAATACAAATGCGCTTTTCAATGTAAATTTTGCGGCAATACGCTTTGGGATTAAATGGATGGGTGAATGAAGAGAGGAAAAAAATGTATGTCCTAAGTAGAATGATTATCTAGAGAAATGTCTTCATACATTCCATTGTTGCACGGGCATCTTACTAGTTTCAAAAAAATTCCTACGCACATGCAAGATCATGGTGATGCATAGCAACGAGAGGGGAGAGTGTTGTCCACGTACCCTTGTAGACCGTAAGCGGAAGCGTTATGACAACGCAGTTGATGTAGTCGTACGTGTTCATGATTGTCCGATCCTAGTACCGAACATACGACACCTCCGCGATCTGCACACGTTCAGCTCGGTGACGTCCCACGAACTCACGATCCAGTAGATCTTCGAGGGAGAGTTCCCTCAGCACGATAGCGTGATGACGGTGTTGATGAAGCTACGGACGCAAGGCTTCTCCTAAGAACCGCTACGATATGACCAAGGTGGATTATGGTGGAGGGGGGCACTGCACACGGCTAAAGATCAATGATCAACTTGTGTGTCTTGGGGTTCCCCCGCACCCCCGTGTATAAAGGAGCTAGGGGGGAGGCGGCCGGCCAGGAGGAGGGCGCGCCAATGGGGGAGTCCTACTCCCATTGGGAGTAGGACTCCTCCTATTTACTAGTAGGAGTAGGAGAAGGGGGAAGCAGGAGAGAGGGGGAAGGAAAGGGGGGGGGGTGCTGCCCCCTCCTTGTCCAATTCGAACTAGAGGGGCAGGGGGCCTGCGGCCCTGCCTTGGCCGCCCCTCCTCTTCTCCACTAAGGCCCACAAGGCCCATTATACTCCCCACGGTGTTCCGGTAACCCCCCGGTACTCCGGTACATGCCCGAACTTGCCCGGAACACTTCCGAAGTCCAGACATAGTCATCCAATATATCGATCTTTATTTCTCGACCATTTCGAGACTCCTCGTCATGTCCGTGATTATATCCTGGACTCTGTACTACATTCGGTACATCAAAACACATAAACTCATAATACTGATCGTCACCGAACGTTAAGCATGCGGACCCTACGGGTTCGAGAACTATGTAGACATGACCGAGATACGTCTCCGGTCAATAACCAATAGCGGAACCTGGATGCTCATATTGGCTCCTACATATCCTACGAAGATCTTTATCGGTCAAATCACATAACAACATACGTTGTTCCCTTTGTCATCGGTATGTTACTTGCCCGAGATTCGATCGTTGGCATCTCAATACCTAGCTCAATCTCATTACTAGAAAGTCTCTTTACTCGTTCCGTAATGCAACATCCCGTAACTAACTCATTAGTCACATTGCTTTCAAGGCTTATAGTATGTGCATTACAGAGAGGGCCCAGAGACACCTCTCCGACAATCGGAGTGACAAATCCTAATCTCGATCTATGCCAACTCAACAAGTACCATCGGAGACACCTGTAGAGCACCTTTATAATCACTCAGTTACGTTGTGACCTTTGGTAGCACACAAAGTGTTCCTCCGGTAATCGGGAGTTGTATAATCTCATAGTCATAGGAACATGTATAAGTCATGAAGAAAGCAATAGCAGTAAACTAAAACGATCAAGTGCTAAGCTAACGGAATGGATCAAGTCAATCACATCATTCTCCTAATTATGTGATCCTGTTTATCAAATGACAACTCATGTCTATGGTTAGGAAACCTTAACCATCTTTGATCAACGAGCTAGTCAAGTAGAGGCATACTAGTGACACTATATTGTCTATGTATTCACACATGTATTATGTTTCCGGTTAATAAAATTCTAGCATGAATAATAAACATTTATCATGAAATAAGGAAATAAATAATAAGTTTATTATTGCCTCTAGGCCATATTTCCTTCAAGAGAGGGAGGGTAAGAGAAGCAGAGCACGGCGAGGCTCCACCGGAGCTCACGCCAGCGAGGAGGGCTCTTTGGCTAGATCCACAGGGATAGGATTGAAGAGGAGGTCGAGACGCACCTGCCCGTACCCGTAGCGTGGCTAGGGGTGGCCGGACGGGGTCGGGATGGAGCTCTCCAGCGGCGGCAGCGAGCGGGGCTCGTCAGAGTTGGCGATTTCGTCGATGCAAGGCCGGTCCAGCAGCTCCAACAGCACCAACACCCACCAGTGAACCACCACGAACACACCGGAGTGCTTGGTGGAGCTCGAGCGGCTCTGGAGAGGGGGGGCAGAGGACCGGGATCGCCGGCAAGCTCGGGACGGGGACAGCGGCGCGACGCCTGCCAGGCCGGGCTGCGACTTTCTACGAGGTCGTGGAGATGTCCTGAGTGTGTGGGTGGGGAGAAATGAGCTCGGGGAAGCTCAATTTATAGGCGAGGCCTAGGCGGGGATCAAGAGATCGCCGGAGCTCTCTGGAGCATCGCTCGACGACGAATGGCGTCAGTGAGAGAGGGGGAAGACGCAGGGGATCACGCGGAGGCTGTATACGAGCGACGACGAGCACAGGAGCGCGGTACGCGACGAGCACAGGGGCACGGGCGCACTGTTTCCTTGTCCGCGCCATGCCCGTGCTCGCTGCGGCGAGCTCCGGCATCGGCGAGCACCAGGGTGGAGTTATGGAGGTTCAAACGAAGATGGTGGCGCGGTTTGGCAAGGTGCGGCAATTGGGGAAGCGAGCACGCGAGGAACAGAGCGCTCGGCGGCATCCAGAGAGCGTCAACTGCATGCCAACCCCCTTGGATTCTCGTGGTCATCGTGTGAACTATGCCATCAGGCTAAGCTAAGCGCAAACACCATGTCTGGCAGCTAGTCCTTAGTGATTTTGGTCGTTTTGCACTACTGGCTGGGTCACAGGTGAACTGTGGGAGTGGCTATCTTCATGGCAAGTTTCTGGACAGAAACTTGTGAGCTTCAGTGAGAAAAATTTAGTGAGATCTAGAGGCTGTGCTTTGGGGTTTAGTAATCTCTTAGGAGGTTAATCAAACTCAAAAATGATCAGCCCCAAAAGATCAAGCAAAAATATACTTGCTGTACAAAGTGATCATTCTGTCCAGAACAGAAATGATTTTTTGTAGCAAAAATATTAGAAAAAGTTATGCAATATTTTTGCTCAGGAAGGTGCCCTAGGGTTCAAAGAATATTCGTGAATTTATTCCGAATTTTTGGAGCAAGAAATCTAGGGGTTGCTTTGGAGCATACTTCTCTGAAGTGATTTTCAGGGAAGAAAATGAATATTTTTCTTTTATGAAAAATATTCCTTGGGCTTTTGTTGGAGTTTTTCAGAGAAGGAAAGGTGAGTTAGAGGTGGATGGGTCACTTGGGTGAAAATCAAGGGTAGGCCCAAGTGTTCAACTCCATTTGAATTGACTCAAAACTCAAAATCCAAAGCAGATGCAAAAGAAAGTCCGGGAAAAAGAGAGAAGGCAAAAAAACCAGGCTATCAAAGTCTCATGACTCCTCCTCTCTCTTCCGTCATCGTTTGAGGTGTCCCAGATTGGGGGTTACTCACCATGTCGTCTTTCGGACAGATGAGGCCATCGAGGCCGGACATGGACATCCAGCGACTGGCCATCGAGGCCGGCGAGCACTTTACGCTCGACGAGGTCAAGAAGATGATCCAGGACGCCGACGATAACGGTCTGTGCACTGCACTGCACTGCGTCTCTCTCTCTCTCTCTCCCCCCCCCTCTCTCTCTCTCTCTCTCTCTCTCTCTCTTTCTCTCTCTCTCTCTCTCTCTCTCTCTCTCTCTCTCTCTTTCTCTCTCTCTTTGGTATGGTCTAGGTTGCTTTGTGGTTCAAGTCTTGATCTAGGCTGGCTCGATCGGATCATGTGTGCAGGTGACGGCCATGGAGGAGTTTATGAACATGATGAAGCGGACGGGCTTCGGCACCGGATTATATAACAACTATAAGCAGAGGACAGGCGCGGTCGTGCGGCAAAAGGCCCCAAGATGGGATCTCACGGGAACAGAGGCTTGCGCCGGCGGAAAAGTATTTTGGTGAATGCTTCGATGCTGGGGGAATATTTGGGAATTTATAGTGCAAAGATTAGGGTTGGAAGACCTCCGAGGGGCCCACAAGCCCTCAGGGCGCCCCCCCTAGGGCGCGCCTGGCAAGCTTGTGGCCTCCTCGGGAACCTTCTGGCCCCCTCTCCAAGTCCTATGGGTGTCTTCTGGTCCAAGAAAAATCATCGCGGAGGTTTTATTCCGTTTGGTATTCTGTAAAACTCAAAAGCAAGGAAGAAACTGAAACTGGCACTAGGCTCTAGGTTAATAGGTTAGTCCCAATATATATATATATATATATATATATATATATATATATATATATATATATATATAATAGCATATTAATGCATATGAAACATTCAAAACAGATAATATAATAGCATGGAACAATAAAATATATAAATACGTTGGAGACGTATCAAGGGTTCCTTCGGATGGTTGACTTTGGCGGAACGGCAAGGAAATTCAAACTATGGACGATGGCTTGACGCGGAGGGATGGCAGTCGCACATCGCATGTAGCTATTGATCGCAGAAAAGTGGTAGCGACAAGACATAAGTAATATCAATGGAGCAATCAGATGTCTCGAGCTCTGGGGTGAAAGCCTAGGTCTGACCAAGTTGGTTATACCTGACAATGACAATTTATTTATGTCGTTACCTTATTGAAGGCATTGCTCGGATATGCTCAAGCTGGTTTTTCTAGGTGAAAACTTAGATTCTTGCAATGGATGATCGGAATCCAGTGATGGTGGCTCTTAAGCGTTGCTCCCATCCTGAAGGTATTGCTATTGAAGAAAACCTTGTCGTCTATGTGGTGCCATCGGATGGTTGGTGTAAATATGATCAATGATGTAGTTTGTCGATCGCGGATCTATTCGCTTTGAGATTTATTTTCCTCACCTACACATAGCTTTGGTCTTGTATGACTTTGATATTTTTTGGTGTGTATTTTTGTGGCATGTGTTGGTGTTGGTTGTATGCATCTTCGCTATGCAGAGCGCAAGTGTGAACCCACTGTATTTGTATCCTCTTGATACTTCACTTCGAGCAAATAAAATTATCGCACCAGGATCCAAGCGTCATTCTCTGATGCACATGTTTACCTGCTGAGGTACAATTCCCATGACTGACCAAAATTCGCAAGAAAGTGGACTACCGTGGGCACTTTGTTGTGGGCATGCCAAAATACATGGTATTAATCAAAACAAGTGCCAAATTTTGGGGCATGGTCAGTTTTGGTCATCAAACAAAAACTGGTTCAAAACTCCCATTATGTCACGAGGCGATTTTGATCGGGGTTAGCATGTGTAGCCATCGCCTTATCAATTGGTTGTTTAACCTGGCATTAGCATATTTGATCATTGATAGAACCAAGAAAAAACAACCAAACTATTTTGAGAACAAACAAGTTGTAGATGTCGCACACACTTCGTAATTCTCATCTAGTCAGTATAAACATATCTTAAAGATATTTGTTAGATTATTGCCCTACAGAAGCCTCTAAAATGATATTTAAAAGTAACTAAAGTGAATCTGAACGCATACAAA
Organism: Triticum timopheevii; assembly: GCA_963921465.1. Classification (NCBI taxonomy): domain Eukaryota; kingdom Viridiplantae; phylum Streptophyta; class Magnoliopsida; order Poales; family Poaceae; genus Triticum; species Triticum timopheevii. Next base: position 627,865,290 of record OY997274.1, on the reverse strand, counting down.
AACACACTATGCTAAAGAAGTAGGATAACTAGGGAAATGTTATTTTGTTTCACTTTCCATATCTCTTAAATTCGGTTTAGCAAAATATTTGTAACTACAGAACTAAATTTGAAAATCAACATAAATTTCAGCAAAATGTGGTTAAATTTTTTTAAAAAAATTGTGTTTGCCAATGTTTGAGTTTAAAAAAAATGTACTCTTAATAAAACATAGTTAGTGATCACAAAATAAAAGAGTTTGGTATAAATATGCGAGTTTCATATATTCTTATTTTTGAGAAAATTTAAATATTTCTCAATTATTGAATAAAGAAAAATTATTTCTCAATTTTGTTTTCTCTAGTGCCGTTAGCGATAAGAAGAGAGTTTCGGCAAAGTTGAAGAAGCCAAAATCCCTAATGTGGAGTCGACCATGGGATAAGTATGATTTTTAATGATATGGTATGATGACATCACAGATTTTTGACGATGATGATATGATGGCATCACACCTTGAGGTATATGCAATTGATACCGTCGAGTCTGTGAGTTTATTTAACTTCTGAAAACTTTTAATTTGACGAGATGTGAATATCTTATTTAATAATATTTTTAAATCATTTTTTGTATTTAAATTTATAATTATTTGTAGTGCCATAATTTAGTATATGTATAAGTCTAAGTACTTTTTGTGTCGCAATAGGTAATAGTTATTTCGTGAACTTTGGTTTAACATTTTTTGAGTTTTTGTTCTTTCTTGCTATATGAGAGAATGCGGCGGACCAGTTTTGTTGAAGTCAAAATAATTTTGTACTTTTTTCGTTTAAAAAATTAATGGAGTTTAATATTAGAATTTTTTATCAATATTTTTTGATAAGTTTGTAATTGATAGAAATCAATATTGTGAACTATTTTTTATCAGAAATCTAATGATACTATTTTGCATATAAGTAACCTAAACTCCGGAAGACCATAAACTATTTCCGCAAACGGCAGAAAGTCAACGCGAATGGCAGAGAGTCAACATGGCACCCGCCGGGTTCGGGTGCGGTTAATGATTGCCCAAACCCATACCCGTCTTATTATTTTTCGCCCATATCCGTACCCATACCCGCACTTTGGGTTTTGAACTGTTCCCATACCCTCACCCAGTTGGGTGTGGGTAATACCCGTGGGTAAAAATATCCATCTCGATAGCCTTACCCAATTCACATTTCACCATGTATTTTTTCAACATTTAAGCATATATACACAACATTTCAGCATGTATACTTCAACATTTCAGTACATATGTACCACATTTTAGCATTTGAGCACATATAGATGATGCATTTCAGCATGTATACTTCTACATTGTTGTGCGACAGAATAAAAAGAATGATATTAATTTTTAAAAATGGATAGAAATAAGCACGAAGTAGATGTCACTAAACAATGTCCGGTTACATACACGCATGAGTAGCTTGTAAGTGAACTTATAGAGAAACATTCACATCTATTCTTTTTTTTTTCAATTACAAGACAAAGAATAGGGACATAATTTTTCTCTAATTTTCTTTTATTGAAGATACTTCCGCTGCTCCTACTTCAAAATAATCAAATGAAGGAGAATAATATCAACAAAATAGTGAGTTGACAAAACAAGATTAGCGTGTTTAAATAAGATCATGCACATGTGTAAGGGGAGAGGATTTTGGTTCGAGGCTAACGGTTGCGTTAGCCTAGGGTACAATGGCTAGGTTCCTTTAGTGAACTACTAGTAAATGTGCACGTGCAACGCACGTTAATATTTAGGCAATATATTAATTGCACGTGGATATTAGGATTGCTATTATTTATGTGTTAATTATTTGATCAGTACAATATTTGGTATGATATTAATTGCACGTTAAACATGTTTAATGCTCACCATTGGAGCAGCCTAGGTCGTTGGATTGACTTAGTTCCATGGCCGAGATCAGTTGAATCTGCTTCTTTGAGTCTTTTTATATTGGTATAGATGACACATGAAGCCTACTGTCAGAAGAAATTAGTATGTGGATACGCGGATATTGCCTTCCCGTATCCGTACCCGGCTTACGCGATGGGTATATTTTTTTTTTCATTTATAAACCCATTGCTGTTTATTTTTCCCAAACCCTTATACACTAATAGAGTTTTCATCTGCCGGGTTCACGGGTTGCGGTTATCCATTGTCATGTTAAGCAGAGAGCACATTGCCGGCACAGCAATCCATTGAGCTGAGCTCTGCTTTTCGTTCGGCATGTAGACGAGCTCCTTCAGAGGGCAGCGGCAGGAGCCTTCTTCGAACGCTCCCTGGCCCGGTCACCGGAGGGACAGGGGCGGCCGCAAGCGGCTAACGGCGCAGAAGAGGAAGGAGATCAAGGAGGCCTTCGATCTCTTCTGCACGGACGGCTCCGGCACCATCGATGCGAGGGAGCTCGAAGTCGCAATGAGGTCCTGACTACTCTTCTTGACTTGATTCCGGCGTCGTCGCTCGTGGGAAACCCGTGCCTTTGAATTTTGATTGTGATTCAGCGAGTGAATTCATCATCTGATCCGATTCGTGTGCCTTGTTGTGGTGAAAAAGTTTCTTGATTTGCAGAGCGTTGGGGTTTGAGATGACGCCGGAGCAGATCCAGCAGATGATCGCGGAGGTGGACAAGGACGGCAGCGGGACGATCGACCTGGACGAGTTCATACACATGATGACGGACAAGATGGGGGAGAGGGACGCCAGGGACGAGCTCCACAAGGCCTTCCGGATCATCGACCAGGACGCCAACGTACGCACGCACTCTAGCTGCTCAAATGGCTCATGACCACAATTCTTTGATCTCTCTGACTGCTAATATATCATCGGCAGGGGAAGATATCGGACATGGACATCCAGCGGCTGGCCATCGAGGCCGGCGAGCACTTCACGCTCGACGAGGTCAGGGAGATGATCCACGCCGCCGACGAAAACGGTGCGTGCAGTCAGTTTCCCACGTTCATGTCCTGAATTTACGCTGGCTGGATCGGATCATGCGTGCAGGTGATGGTGAGGTCGATATGGAGGAGTTTATGAAGATGATGAAGCGGACGGACTTCGGCACCGGGTTCTAGAACTGATGAGCAGAGGACAAGTGCGGGGTGGAAGAACGAGTGCCAAGCACTGGGCCGACAGAGTTGGTCGATTGTACTGTACATGTGCCTACTAGATCGTGCTTCATACGTACATGTAGTTTCGAATGTTTGCACCTGTAGGCTGTAGTAACTGCGCATGTCTCAAAAAAAAAAGTGGTAACTGCGCCTGGGTCCATCAATTTGTCCTGTGGAAACATTTTCGTCCATCAATTTGAGAAATGTACTGGACTAGTCCTCAAACTGGCAATCCGGTTTCCAGAATCATCCTGGCCCAGACAAGTGGTGCTGTTCATTTGCCAATAATAATAATAATACACTTTGTGTGTTTTTTCTCACATAAATACTTACTTGTAAATGATATCACTATTATGGTCTTGATGAATAAAGTATTCTCCCCATCAAAAAATATAAGGGGTCCCTTCATCCCTCATCTAAATAAGAAATAGTTATTACACGTCTAAGTTGATGTCATATTTTTTTTATTGTCCTGTTTCCACCTTTCCACCATCCTCATTTTTTTATGATTGATTTTTAGGCAAACTCACGAGCTTTATTAAGACGGCACAATGTTTACATGGACGAATAAAAGATCACCGGGTTGGCCTAACCAAACAAGCCGGGCAACCCCTAAAAATGGTGTGTGCTTTGCAGGGAGGCCTATCTTTTAATAAAAAAGACAACAAAAGATGAGGTTTCCACTTGGGTTTTCCCTCGAGGGCACAACGGGCCACATATGTTGTTTATAAATCATAGATGGCCCGAGCTGACTTTGAAGGGTTCCTTCCGATGGTTGACTTCGGCAAGGAAATTCAAACTATGGACGACGGCTTGACATGTAGAGATGGTTGTGTGCGATGGCAGTCACACATCGCATGTAGCTATTGGGTCGCAGAAAAGTGGCAGCTACAAGACATAAGTGATGCCGATGGAGCAATCCGACGTCTCGAGCTCCGGGGTGAAAGCCTAGGTCTGACCGAGTAGGTTATACCTGACAATGACGATCTATATTTACGTTGTTACCTTATTGATGGCATTGCTTGGATATGCTCGGGCTGGTTTTTCTGGGTGAAAACTTAGATTCTAGCCTTGGATGATCGGATCCGATGACGGCGGCGCTTAAGCGTTGCTCCCTTCCTGAAGGCATTGCTGTTAAAGAAAACCTTGTCGTCTATGTGGTGCCATCAGATGGTTGGTGTATATATGATCAATGATGTAGTTTGTCAGTCGTGGATCTATTCGCTTTGTGGTTTATTTTCCTCGCCTACACATAGCTTTGGTCTTGTATGATTTTGATATTTTTTGGTGTGTATTTTGTGGCGTGTGGTGGTGTTGGGTTGTATGCATCTTCACTATGCAGAGCTCAAGTGTGAACCCACTGTGTTTGTATCCTCTTGATACTTCACTTGGAACCAATAAAATTATCGCACCAGGATCCAAGCGTCATTCTCTGATGCACATGTTTACCTGCTGAGGTACAATTCCCATGACTGACCAAAATTCACAAGAAAGTGGACTACCGTGGGCACTTTGTTGTGGGCATGCCAAAATACATGGCATTAATCAAAACAAGTGCCAAATTTTGGGGCATGGTCAGTTTTGGTCATCAAACAAAAACTGGTTCAAAACTCCCATTATGTCACGAGGCGATTTTGATCGGGGTTAGCATGTGTAGCCATCGCCTTATCAATTGGTTGTTTAACCTGGCATGAGCATATTTGATCATTGATAGAACCAAGAAAAAACAACCAAACTATTTTGAGAACAAACAAGTTGTAGATGTCGCACACACTTCGTAATTCTCATCTAGTCAGTATAAACATATCTTAAAGATATTTGTTAGATTATTGCCCTAGAGAAGCCTCTAAAATGATATTTAAAAAGAAACTAAAGTGAATCTGAACGCATAAAAAACGCACTATGCGAAAGAAGTAGGATAACTGTGGAAATGTTATTTGTTTCACTTTTCATATCTCTTAAATTCGGTTTAGCAAAATATTTGTAACTACAGAACTAACTTTGAAAAATCAACATAAATTTTGTCAAAATGTGGTTAAAGTTTTTAAAAAAATTGTGTTTGCCCATGTTTGAGTTAAACAAAATGTACTCTTAGTAAAACATAGTTAGTCATCAGAAAGTTGAAAAGTTTGGTATAAATATGCGAGTTTCATTTATTCTGATTATTAAGAAAATATAAGTATTTCTCAGTCTTTGGGTAAATAAAAAAATATTTCTTAATTTTGTTTTCTCTAGTGCCGTCGGCGACAAAGAGGGGAGTCTTTGCAGGGTTGAACGAGTTGAAATTCCCTAATGTGGAGGCGACCATGTGGTGGTGTGATGAAATCGCAGATTTTTTAACGATGATGATATGATGGCATCACACCTTAAGTGATATAAAACTGACACCATCGAGTCTGTGAATTTATTTAAATTTGGGAAGATTTCAATGTGACCAGAGATGAATATCTTATTTAACAATATTTTTATATCCATTTTTGTATTTAAATTTATAATTATTTGTAGTGTCATAATTGAATATATATACAAGTCCAAGTATTTTTTGCGTCGCGATAGGTATTGTTTATTTCGTGAACTCCGGTTTAACAATTCTTGAGTTTTTTTTTTGCTATATGAGAGAATGCGGCAGAACAGTTTTGTCGAAGTCAAAATAATTTTATACTATCTTAGTTTAAACAAAATAATGGATTTTTAATATTTGAATTTTTTAGCAATATTTTTTTGATAAGTTTGTAATTGATAGAAATCAATATTGTGAATTATTTTTATCAAAAATGTAATGATATTATTTTGCATATAGGTAACCTGAACTCCTGAAGACCACAAACTATTTCCGCAAAAAAAGACCACAGACTATATTGTTTTTCTTTTTTTCTTTTGGTTATGTGGTGGTTTGCCTGGTCCAATATTGTAAGATTCAGCGTGAACGGCAGAGAGCACATTCCCGGCTCAACAGTCAGGATGATTGGATGGATGTAGACGACGGTGTAGGATGCGCCAGGTAAGTCTTCTTCCACATCAAGACCAAAGTTCATTGTCACATAGGTCAAGTTTTTCCATCAGATCATCAAGCAGACGCTTCTTTCAGCCAGAACAGATGACCCCTCTGTCTTAGATTGGACATCTGAAATCACAATCTAGGTTCTGTTAGCCGTCACTGATGCCAGCTGAAGCAGATCACAGCACATACAAAAGTCCAGAACCGGTACAAACACCGCCCCTTAATCTGTCCAAGTAAAACCCAGGCTCCACCAAAAGAAAACTCAGTTCCAGCAGAAAGAAACCCTAGCTGGAGGAACTTCAATTCAGTATCAATAACTGAAAGAAGAAATGCTGGCAAAAAATACTACTCCCTCCGTTCGGAATTACTTGTCGCAGAAATGGATGTATTTAGACGTATTCTAGTTCTAGATACATCCATTTCCGAGACAAGTAATTCCGAACGGAGGGAGCACCACTTAAAGGTACAGTCGGGCTACATCGACCCTCAAAGAAGAAAGAGAAGAAGAAAGTGCAGTGGGGTTGGCCAATAAATGCGAAGACGGGAGCTAGGGAGAAACCTCTGCTCTGCTTGGTCCCCTGCAAATGTTATGCGGATGAACTGATGGAAAGCTTGCCTATGATTGCGGATTTTTCGAATTTTCTCTCGCTAATTAGTCCTGCTCTTCTTCGCTGTTGCTTTTGATTGATTACTAATGATATATGTGAAAGAAAGAATTCAGTTACTCCATTGGAGAGTCATACGCCGAGCTGAGCTCTGCTTTTCGTTTGGCATGTAGACGAGCTACTTCAGAGGGCAGCGGCAGGAGGCTTCTTCGGATGCTCCCCGGCCCGGTTACCGGAGGGACAGAGGCGGGCGCAAGCGGCTGACGGCGCAGAAGAGGAAGGAGATCAAGGAGGCCTTCGATCTCTTCGACACCGACGGCTCCGGCACCATCGATGCAAGGGAGCTCAACGTCGCAATGAGGTACTGACTATTCTTCTTGATTTGATTCCGGCGTCCTCAGAAACATGTAGTACCTTTGAATTTGAATTTTGATTCAGCGAGTGAGTCCATCATCTGATCTGATTCGTGTGCCTTGATGTGGTGATGTGTTTGTTGATTTGCAGAGCGCTGGGGTTTGAGATGACGCCGGAGCAGATCCAGCAGATGATCGCGGAGGTGGACAAGGACGGCAGCGGCACGATCGACCTGGACGAGTTCATACACATGATGACGGACAAGATGGGCGAGAGGGACGCCAGGGACGAGCTCCACAAGGCCTTCCGGATCATCGACCAGGACGGAAACGTATGTACACTACTCATCAACCAAACAACCAAGAGACTGGATTTGCAATATGTCGTGGTTAACGGACATCCATATCCGCAGGGGAAGATATCGGACATGGACATCTAGCGGCTGGCCATCGAGGCCGGCGAGCACTTCACGCTCGACGAGGTCAGGGAGATGATCCAGGCCGCCGACGAAAACGGTCCGTGCACTGCACTGCACTGCCCATCTCTCTCTATCTCGCTGCTACCGTCAGGTTGCTTTTGTGGTTCAAGTCCTGAATCTACGCTGGCTCGATCGGATCATGCTTGTGCAGGTGACGGTGAGGTCGACATGGAGGAGTTCATGAAGATGATGAAGCGGACGGGCTTCGGCACCGGATTTTAGAACAGCTACAATTACTGATGAGCAGAACACAAACTGAATGAACCGACAGAGTTTGCGGGCTGTACTTGTAGATGCACCTCGATCGTACATGTAGTCACGCATGTTTGCACCTCGGGTTTCTTTTGAGAGGAGTTTGCCTACATATGTACCAAAATCATCCTGGCCCCGACAAGTAGTGCTGCTCTAAAAAACTGTGTTTGTTAGGATCAGTACCTGTATAAGATATCACTATTAGTCTATTGCCTTTATTTTCACATCATATCACGATCACCTGATGAATAAAGTATTTTCCCTATCAACACTACCATTTTCTGACAAAAAAAATGACCACTACCATTTTTTTATAAAGCATTTTGCTATAAAAAAATAAAACTATGCTCTCAGCGCGGCCAGCAAGCAGGAGCTCTGCATGGGTCATTTGACTTGGTTCCCCTCGTGACCCCAGTGCTAGCAGCGGTGTTGCACTACTATAAGGACGCGGTTGGTGGGTTGCATTTAGACCAGTCAGGTCCGTGTAGTGTAAAAATCAAGCGTTTGGTAGGTTGTGCCCCATGTGGTTCTCTCTTATTTTACAAGGTTTAACATGAAGAGAGGAAATGCCGGCAGCTGGAATTCTGGGTGGAAAAGGAGCAAACATCGAAAACCTATTCTGCACAGTTCCAAAAATCCTGAAACTCCACGGAACTTATTTTTGGAATTAATAAGAATTATTGAACGAAAGAAACACCAGAGGGGGCCCACACCCTGTCTAGGAGGGTGGGTGGGGGGGGGGGGCGCCCACCCCTACTGGGCGCGGGCCCTTGTCTCCTAGGTCTCCTGGTGGCCCTCCGGTGTCCATCTTCTGCTATATGAAGGCTTTTACCCTGGAAAAAATAGGGGGCAAGCTTACGGGACGAAACTCCGCCGCCATGAGGCGGAACCTTGGCGGAACCAATCTAGAGCTTCGGCAGAGCTGTTCTGCCGGAGAAACTTCCCTCCGGGAGGGGGAAATCATCACCATCGTCATCACCAACTATCCTCTCATCGGGAGGGGGTCAATCTCCATCAACATCTTCACCAGCACCATCTCCTCTCAAAACCCTAGTTCATCTCTTGTATCCAATCTTGTATCAAAACCACAAATTGGTACATGAGGGTTGCTAGTATTGTTGATTACTCCTTGTAGTTGATGCTAATTGGTTTACTTGGTGGAAGATCATATGTTCAGATCCTTAATGCATATTATTACTCCTCTAATTATGAACATGAATATGTTTTGTGAGTAGTTATGTTTGTTCCTGAGGACATGGGTGAAGTCTTGCTATTAGTAGTCCTGTGAATTTGGTATTCGTTCGATATTTTGATGAGATGTATGTTGTCTTTTTCTCTAGAGGTATTATGTGAACGTCGATTACATGACACTTCACCATTATTTGGCCTAGAGGAAGGCATTGGGAAGTAATAAGTAGATGATGGGTTGCTAGAGTGACAGAAGCTTAAACCCTAGTTTATGCATTGCTTCGTAAGGGGCTGATTTGGATCCATATGTCTAATGCTGTGGTTAGGTTTACCTTAATACTTATTTTGTAGTTGTGTATGCTTGCAATAGGGGTTAATCATAAGTGGAATGCTTGTCCAAGTAAGGGCAGTACCCAAGCACCGGTCCACCCACATATCAAATTATCAAAGTACCGAACGCGAATCATATGAGCGTGATGAAAACTAGCTTGACGATAATTCCCATGTGTCCTCGGGAACTCCTTTCTCATTATAAGAAATTGTCCAGGCTTGTCCTTTGCTAGAAAAAGGATTGGGCCATCTTGCTGCACTTTATTTACTTTCATTGCTTGTTACCCGTTATAATTTATCTTATCACAAAACTATCTGTTACCTACAATTTTAGTGCTTGCAGAGAAAACCTTACTGAAAACCGCTTATTATTTCCTTCTGCTCCTCGTTGGGTTCGACACTCTTACTTATCGAAAGGACTACGATAAATCCCCTACACTTGTGGGTCATCACTTGTCTTTGCAGTATTTGCAAATACCGAAAACCTTTTCGTCGTCAGACATTTCCTATGTTCATAGTTGAAACATTAATTGAAAATCGATCGAAGACAACTACCAGGATACTCAACACACAAATCCTGGGCACTTGATATTTCCTGCATATTCTGGCACAAGTCATGCAAAAATTCATGGAAAAATTTGGCATGACCTTTGCTAAAATAGGACATATCGAGCGCCTGAAATTTGCCGGAACGGAAATGAATCTACACTCCGGCAAAACATAGGCCACTCGGAGGTGTAACCTGCAAACATGACCGGCCGCTTGGGCAAGCACATATCTTATACATTTCAAAATATCTTGTAGGACTCATATTGACATGAGCATTCAATAAGCAAAACCAAATCATATTGACATGAGCCAACGTACGCCCGCACTCTAGCTGCTCTCATCACTCGTGACCACAATTCTTTGATCTCTCTGGCTGTTAATATATCATCGGCAGGGGAAGATATCGGACATGGACATCCAGCGGCTGGCCATCGAGGCCGGCGAGCACTTCACGCTCGACGAGGTCAGGGAGATGATCCACGCCGCCGACGAAAACGGTCCGTGGCTCCGTGCAGTGCAGTTCCCATCTCTCTGAACTTTAGTTTTCCACGTTTCCTACCGTCTACGTTGCTTACGCTGGCTCGATCGGATCATGGATGCAGGTGATGGCGAGGTCGACATGGAGGAGTTTATGAAGATGATGAAGCGGACAAGCTTCGACACTGGATTCTATAACTGATGAGCAGAGGACAAGTGCGGGGTGGAAGAACGAGTGCCAAGGACTGAGCCGACAGAGTTGGTCGATTGTACTGTACATGTGACTACTAGATCGTGCTGCATACGTAGTACATGTAGTTTCGCATGTTTGCACCTGTGGTAACTGCGCATGTCTCAAAAAAAACATGCGGTAACTGCTCCTGGGTCCATCAGTTTGCCCTGTGGAAACATTTTAGTCCATCAATTTGAGAAATGTACTGGACTAGTCCTCAAACTGGCAATCGGGTTTCCATAATAATCCTAGCCCAGACAAGTGGTGTTGTTCATTTGCCAAAAATAATAATTATTGTAATATCAAAGTAAAGAAGACAAAGAAGAGACAGAAGTGATTCTCTTAGTCCATTGCAACGTGGGAGACCCACTTATATACACCCTGAAGGGGTGTGTTGGGGAGACACCTCTTCCCCAACAGACACCTCTTGGGAGGCATCCCTCCCATACAATTGATCACATATTTTATTTTTTAACACTCCCCCTTGATCAATTCGTCATATGTGTATTGCAATCCAAAAACTCCTCTTGAAAACCCTGTGGGAAAAATTTGAGGAGAAACATTATAATGATATGCCACTGAAAACTCCTTTAAAAACCCAGTGGGAAAAGTATAAGGAGAAACCATATGACATACGTCCGCACTTGTATTTATATTGTCTCGTTAAAAACCTTATATGAGAAACCATCATGGAAAACTCATAAAGGCAAAAAAAGTACAATATAAGTGATCGGAAGATCACCAACGGGTTATAATTTGGGATTTTACTCCCCCTGAACTTTGCAAACCTCAAAATTATCTCATACCAAATCCACGAACCTAGTTCTGGAATATAAACATTGGTAGAGATATAGTGAATATCACAATAATTTGTTTGCAAATTACCCTCTTACATTTCTGTAACTCATGAGGATAAATATAACCCGTAAGCAATACAAGTGACATTATCTTGGTAGATAATGATAATCTCCACATGATTTCACATGTGACCAATCATTCTATGAAGTCATCTACATTTTGTGATGCTTCAAATAAAATAGAATGATCACTGGAAGGACTCGTTTAGAGTCTATTCTGAAGACTTCCCTCAAAATACTCTTCCAGCAAACCCAGTCTTTGATATGGCATTGTGGGATCAGATAATTAGCCACTATCAATATATCAAACCATGGCCCATCTTGATTTTCCGGATGGAATTGATCAAGACCCTTTGTGCCCTGGATATAGCCGAGGATATTCCTTACACAAACCTTATACCTTTCAGGAAATTGCACTATCAATAAATTGCCAAAAACCATAGTGGCAGGCCTGACATATTTTGCAAGATATATGAGTGCTTCAATGGTATTTAGATATGACACTTCATGTCCACTATCACTTCACCATCTCCCCTATGTCTCAAGGATTTGTATCCCATATTAGGTATAATATGACCATATGTGTCTTCGATATAATATATCCATATTGAACTTCTCCAGTACTTTCGGATATATGAAGACTGATATCTTAGGGGAATATACTCAAGTCATAAACTTACATAATTTGGTTTAACCCAAATATCTGTCTTAACATGATTGTGTGTATTTCATGTCTTATATAGACTTTGATGATAAAATCATTGACACCACAAAATAAGGTGATGTAAAATCCAATCAGGATTTCTTCATGAATATTCAACAACAATCATTAGTATGAGAGTAATCCTTGTCAAGGAATAACTCACTTAGTCGGTTGCACCACACAATTCTCCGACTACTTCAAGTCATAGAATGACTTCAAAAGTTCCACACATGCATGTTGCGATTTACCTTTGGATTCAGAATATTAAGTCATTCAATGACTTCAATATATACATCCAAACTAATTGACCCATGGGAGTATGTAGACATTACATACATCAACCGTATGGATCTGTACTGCCATTAACATTCAGTGTTGAAACATAATTCCACGCATACCAAGAAGGTATGCTACATCGTACCAGATGTTGGGTCTCTGCGAAAAACTCTTGTGCTACAAGCCTCGCTTACTCACCACCTCATTTATTTTTGTTTCCAAATGAAAATTCACTTTTCTTCCCTCTAGAAGATACTTATGAGGAGCAGGTTTTACAATGGTAAATACCACTCTTTTGATGAGCGAGTGCCACTCTTCCTTAATTGCTTCCTTTCATTTGAACCAATACAAGTGCAACAACACTCTCCATGGATTTGGTTCAGGGCCCAAAAAGGATTCTAGCAATTCTCGAGAAGAAATTTATGTCGACATATGTAGACTTTCTCATATATGATTCTCATGAATCATTATGATTGTGGAATTCTTACGTCTCTTAACTCCTTGTGATTTCCCACAACAACGGAGTCAAGGTGTTTTGATGTCCAAACACCTAAAATGTGTGCACATATGTGTTGGACTTTGGATGCCGCGCATCCCTTAAGTGTCATTCAACCCGAGGTTGAATCATATTTACTGATCAAGGGGTCAATCTCCTCTGTTTCCACTGAAACTTATGAGAACTTAATCTCATGTGACCAGAATTCTCCCCCTCTTGCTCTCATCTAGGGAGACAGGTGGTTTATTAGGTATCTCCACTCGTTCTGGTACTTGACAAAAGTGACACATTTGTCATCAGTAAATATACTTGGCAGATTATTTGCAATATGCTGCAAATTTCTCGTAACCTGAACCCGGAGTTCAGATTCTTAAGTACGTGAACAAAATGTCAACGACATTTCTTATCCATTTCCTGGCATTCTCTGTGGTACTCATCTCCCCCTAATGCCAGAAAATGTTCTTATTGCAAAACCAATCAGCATATGGGCTGCAAATAACTCCCTTGCTAGGGTTAAGGTATTCGACGGATTAACGAACATACCACAGTTATTCCTCACAGAGATCCCAACCACATGTGAAGGCCCATGATGTACGCTAGGGTGATGATATCAGTATACAACCGCATTACCGCAGATGGGAAATACTTAACTTATTTCCACGTACAAACTGCAAGGGGATGCAGTATCATTTGATGTCATTTATACCAAATATGCGGAGTGTGAGACCACATACTACCATCAACGAAATGTTGGTAAAACACAATTCTGCAACATTGGCTATGCAATATTGAATCTCTTTCCTAAGAGATCAAGCCAAACCATTTTGGTTATGTACTATATACTGAATATAACCATTGAATGCTCGTGAATCATGTTCAACGACATTTCTATTCCAATGGAATTATCCCATGTTAGGATAATTTGCTCTAAATTCGTCAATCTGAGCAATTAACTCAGTAAACACATGGTTTTGTGTGGACGATACACATCTAAGACCATCTTCTAGATGCGTCTATGGACACCATGGAGTACCAACATAACCCAGATAATGGTTGAATAATCCAAACATTTTCTTGAATGCAATCAAGAGTATTGGCTGGCTCATTTCAAATTTTAAGGTGAGAGTGCCTTAAAATTAATTCCCCAATGTCACATGTAGTGCATAAAACAATCTGATGATTGTTCGGAATATTGCAACTTGTCAAGTTGCGGCCAACATAATTGTCAATAATTTCTCTAATCATCCAATACCATGATGATAAAGGAGGAAAAATTATTATGTATGCAATAAATTGAGTATGAACTGATTCATACACTCAATTATCTCAACTATCATGTCCAAGGGACAAGATGTTGTTTATACTATATGTAGTAGTACAATTATAGGCTAATAATATTTAGGGATAACTAGGAGACTACACGAGATCTCCAAAATATCTTGGGAATATCATTCCACAAGCATATGATCAATGTAGAGGAGTCTATTCTCCTTTACCATGCCAGGATATTTTCTGGTTGTTTTCCTTTTGAAGTAGAACTTCAAACTTATCCCATTAAAAACATTTACCTCCAGTGAGACGGTGGTATGATTCAACCCAATACTTGACCGATTGGTAATCAATAGTACAACATTTTGTAAAACCACCATTTTGACAAACTGGAAAGTTGTCATTATGATCATTTACATTAAATGATCCATTCCCTTTTGAGATATACACTCCATCTCTACTTGTCATTTTTTCTTCACTTTACATTCAACTCCTCGTGGTTCTTGAACCACAAAATTGCTTAGTACTATAAGCACTAGCACAAATTTCAGGTAATGGTATAGCACCCGTTAGGGTGTACCAGTTGATTCTTCACAAGAAGTTCATCATATTTTTACCCTGAAATAAAGATGGTATTTCATTTGCCATCATAGGAGGATGTAAAGTGCAGTAACGACATACAATCAGATTAAGATCTGAGACTGCCTTATCATATAATCTCAACTTAGTGTTGATTTATAGACAACAGAATTATAAGCCTCAACGGGATCGAAGTCCTGACAATGAATGAATAATCATTCATGTGATGCTTATAAAAATATATGTCGCCTCAATGAAGGCTCAAAGGAAAAATGGATATTCATCATCCATTACATACTCAGTTTGACAACCAAGCCATTGCAATGACACATAAATGCAAATATGCATATTCTTAGCTATTTATAAATAGCCATGACATTTTCTGCAGGTGGAGTTTCCGTGGCAATAAGGCCCTGGGTCGACAAAATCTTTAATGTCCATGACCCATGTTAAATACTTACTCCCACCAAATGCCATCTCATCGCATTTCCTTTTAAAAAGGTCAGCCATATGGTGCATGAAATACTCATGCATTAATTTACCTTCAGTAAATTATGTAGGATGAAAACGATATGGCTAAGCATAATCATGGTCATGGTGATTGTTACTGACCCAAAGGGCAAGCCTTCCAGAATAACACCACAGTGTGGTGTGGTGTAGATCTTCGAATTAAAGGTAGTCACCTCAAAAGGGACAAGCCTTTAATTTCCTTAAAACACATAGAGGTAGCCGACCACCTAGTGGTGCCTCACTCTTATGAACAGTTCCCATTGATCATAGCCTCCACAACCTTATGTTATTTATAACACATGAAGGTAATCACCATAAAATGGCGTAAACCTCTCAGCTATGCCTGAAACTTAATTTATAGCTATGATGGTGTCTCATAAGTTGTGTATGCATGGAAGGTAATCACCAAAATATGCAAGTACGTTGCATGATTCTCTTCATAGCATAATATGCAGCATAGTAACCAATGCCTTGGATTCATCTCCTGATGGAGTATGTGACACTATAGTCACAACCAATGACAAATGCTATGAAATTGACAAGTATTTGGAAAAACATCATGAAGGCAGGCACCAACGGTGCAGGCCTCATAATGGCTATGTCATAAGTTTTGTGCCTTCACTTTTGCTTTGAACACATGGAGATAATTACTACTAAATAGTGTAGATCTCACTCTTATGGAGCATCTCACAACCTTATGTTAATTAAAAACACATTGAAGGTAATCACCACATGGTGTGGTGTATATCTCGCAGTTGTGGACGAAATTTATTCGTTGCCATAATGCAATCGATAAGCTATGTGAAGAATTGAAGTTAGTCATTATATCAAATGACATAATATAGACCTCGCAATAACATTGGACAATCTGCAATTAAGCAGTGGGTACCATTTGTCGATTCCTTGTGACAAATGTAAATTTGACATAGTCAGACATTATCATACACTTCACTACCTCATGTTTCCAAACTTGCAAGCAAATTCCATATTTTATGTGAATAATGGAATCAACATATAGCTTTGCAACAGTAGTACCAGCGTAATACAAATAAATAATCATCTTACAACATGTAAAATGATGCATAATAATTTATTATGCAATTCAGCAAGACCTCATGGTCTATCATTTATATTTGCTCTGAAGCCTATGGCATGAAACACAAATAATAATAACCTTACGGTTAAAGTGCTGAAAATAGCAAGCCCCGAGGGCTAAACTATCAAGTCCCCTGAGAACGTATCCCATGCAACGAACAAATTGGTGCACCAGATGCTCCAGCGACTCCTGGACCGTTAGATTGAGAATGAAGGGACAAGATCTAGGCATGCTGGCACTCTTGCAAAATGGACCTTATGTTCTCTCTAATTGAACGAACTGAGCATGTCTGTCTTCCTCGCCTCTCTTGTACTTTGGGAGCAGGATTACCAAATTTCAGCGCCGCCGTCTCTCCTCTTCTGTACCACCCGAGCTCCCCCTCTCCCCCTGCTCTCTATTGTAACAACGCGGTGATCTCCATGTTTCAGATTCAACTTCACCCACCTCTGAGACGGACGCGAGCGTCGAGCGCCGGGGGCTCGTTGCAGGTGTGTCGACGACGTGGTTTATCTTCCGGGACGTCGGTGCTACCGCTGCATAGGAGCCGGCCATCTGCTGCAACTCAAGGATCCAAAGCATGCTCTCTTCTTCCCTTTGTGTGTAGATCATATTCAGATGTTTATTATCTCGATTTGTTAATCAATTTCCCCTGATTCTTTTCAAATATATGTGACAAATGCTTCCAAAATAAAACGATGTGTAATTGTTGCTCGGATGTTTCGGAAGATCACCAACAAGACTTGAAAATTTTAGATAATAGAACACCTGGAGGTGGCTGCTTATTGAGAACAATGTATAAGATGCAGACGTGATTGTAAAATTTTACCCCCCCCCCCCCCCCCCCCGACCCCAGTTACAACAGTTGACTACCAAGGCAACATTGGAAGTGCTCCCTTGTTATGAGCCTACATTTGTAAATAATTTGCATGCACCTTGCAAACTCTAAAATAAGGTTTATACATGATGCTTAGTCTTAGAACCAGTATATGAAAAAAAAAATCTGCAAGTTATGTTGAAGGTTAGAGCCTCAGGGGTACATAAATTTTCTTGTGATTCAATTTGTATATCTTCAGTTTCACAAAAAAAAATCTGTATATCTTCAATAGAAAGTGTGCTTACTATGTTAGACGGAACCAGCTTACAAGTTGTTCTTGTTCTTATTCTACTAAAACGTTCTAGTTTAATACTGAAGTTTAAATGTATTCTTTTGCGAATGACAGGTATCAGGTATGTGATGAGAGGTTCTGTTGACGATGAGAGTAATCGATTACTTGAAGACCTTTAATTTCTGATTTCTATCATTTTCGCATTGATGCTTCCCGTAAATTATGCCAATATTGTACTCCCTCCGTTCCAAAATAGATGACCCAACTTTGTACTAACTCTGAGTTAGTACAAAGTTGGGTCATCTATTTTGGAACTTAGGCAGTATATACGTAGCAACTGAATTTCTGATGCCAATTAGTTTGTGATGCAACTTCCACATCGTCAACTCGATTATTGACCATTGCTATCCAGTTAGTTGATGCTACTGACATGTTCTTGTTGTTAAATATATAACCAAACATCCATAGTGATGCATCTAAGATGTTGGAACATTTTCTTGCACGTACATAGTTCGGATGCAATTCAAAGTGAACATGGCGCCACTGGATATAGCTATGTGAAATCTGAAATGAGCTCGTCACCTTTAGCAGCAGCCAAAATACATAAGGGACACGAGATGTCCTGAAGAAAAGTCTGTAGGGCAATGGATTCTGTCACACTTTGCTGCATTCTGCAAAAAACGAGGACCAATATACAAAAATTTCAGGTGACTTTTGCAAATGTGCCAGCAGCCCACCTCGCGGCTGAATCTTGGCCCTGTATTGCTCATCGAACGGCCCATAAGCTGCTGGTGCATCAGGTGCACAAATTCTCTCGTTGCACGGGATACTTCCTCCAAGTCCCCTATGAGCCCGATTGCTCATTTATAATCTTCAATAAGCCTGGGGCTTATCAGCAAGTTCGGTTAAGCCTAAGAGCTAATCCACAAAGTGCAGGGACTTTGATTTGCATAGGAACCGAGGGCTGATTTATAAAATCACCAAAGAGATAGGATTTTTTTTTTATCCTTGTTCTCTCGTCGGTTCCATCCATTGAGGGGATTTCGCAACTGCCGCCGGTCAACGTACGAATCCACGCCGGAGGAAACTGCCGGCTGATTGCATGCCGATCGTTTTAGCAGCCGTTCAAAACGCCACTGGTCAGCCAGGAACGGCTGTCTCGGTCGCTGCCGGGACGAGAGGCGATGATGCCGGCTGCACGTCGCGCGCTAGCAGGCACAGCCGCGTGCGGTGCAGTGTTCCGCACCAAAAGCCGCAGACGCGCAACCGCCTCCTATGTCTAGTCGACAGGCATCTTGCAAGGCCGCCACACTGTGCAGCCAGAAGTCACATACTTGCCACCACGCCGTGCATCACGGCCACCGACGCTGCCCTCTGCCGCGTCTTGCAGCCGGCTGCCGATTAGAAGTGCCATCGACCAGGCAATCTGCCGCCGCCTCGCCTTGCGCTAGGACTGGCGTCTCCGTTGTTCGTTGGTCGGGGTCCCGTCTCCAGGATTGTACGGGTGATTCCAAACGATCGCTGATTCAATGAAATATGATCAGTCAAAGGATCATGCTAATCACAAATAGACAATCGAAGTTAGCTTTCCCCTTGATTGATTTCTCATATAGGGATGAATGCATGGCTACGCATGCAGCATGCTCGTCTCCTCCAAGGAAGCGTAGCGTGGTTGCCGACTTCTCCAGCGCCGAAGAGACAACCATCAGATCCCTAATTCTCTCCCTTGCAGTTAGGGATTAACAGCAGCCTTCCTTGCCTTTTGTGGCGATCGTGGTCGTTGGCTAGCAATTCCATTTGCCACGGGAGGCGCCGAGGTCGAGCCGCCAGAATCTGTGTCGTTGGCCGCCGCCGCCGCCGCCGGGAGGGGCTAGTGGCTTCCCGCTGCAGCGTGCCGCATCGGAGGGCGCCTAGCGTGTGGTGTGCCCCGCACAAAGAGATGTCGTGGCTCTCCCTAAGAGCATCTCCAGCCGTTCGGCCCCACAGGTCGCCGAAAAATAGCGGCCTGGGGGCGAGCCGACGCTAGTTCGGCTCCTGGGGCGGCCTAACTCCCAGCCACGCCCCCAGGCACCCCCTCCCCCAACCATGGCAAATTCAAACATAGTCATTTCCGCGCCCAAAATAGACGCCATAATCCGGCGATCAAGCGGCCAGTAGATCGGCGATATGATGAAAAGTTCGGCGTACAAAAAAACAGAAAGGACGGAAGCGCGCATCAGGCGGCGAGGTCGGCCTCCAGCGTCGGCGGAGTCGGCGTGCGCGGGCTTGGCGGGGTCTCTGTGCTTGGCGGCGTGACTTCTGTGCTGCAGGTAGGTTCGGCAGCATCATCGGTCGGGCTTGGAGGAGCCGTCGGCGTGTGCGTGGGCGTGGGCGGCGTCGTGGTGGGTGTGGACATGGGCGTCGTCGTCGAGGGAAGCTGGTCCAGGATGAGGCCAACATGCACCCTGTACCACGCCTTGACCGCCTCGTCGGTGCTCTGGAGCATGTCCGCCCCGCCCAGCAGGAAAGCTAGGTCGGTGTTCCTCTTCTTCGCGGCGACGTTGGTCCGGAGTAGGTCGAGCTTAACGGTGCTGGTCGACATCAACGCCGACCACCGCGCCTCGGTCTTCTCTTCATGAAGGACGACACGGGCCTGTGCGTCGGCGAGGCAGTGCTGGATGGACTCCTGCACGCGAGCGGTGGCCACGTCAGCGTGTTTCCCCTTCTTGGCGCCTTTGTTGCCGTCCGGCAGCCCTTCTGACACGCCCGGAGTCGGCGCGTCCGGCTTGTAGGTCTCCTTGGCCTTCTCGAGGGTGCGCCGTACTTTCGCCCACTTATCACACTTGTCAATGCGCTTGTAAATGTGGAGGTACTTGAACTCGGCGTCGTTGTTGCTCTGCCGATACAGGCCGAACATGCGCAGCAACTGCGCGGGGACGAACAAACAGTTGGCGGGCGCACACGGTGAAGAGAGGTGGGAGACCGGCGTGGCATACCTGATCCTCAATGCTGGCGCCGCTCTCCGGGCGAGCGACAACCTCCTCGACGACACCATACCATTTGTTGCACGCCCCCTGGATATGCCCCCAATTGTTCGACATCGCCTTCGACGCGCGCTGCATGTAGACGCCTTTGAAGTAGGGGTCGACGAGCTTGCGCTCGTCGAACTCGGCCTTGATGCGCGCCTAGTACGTCTCGATGCTCTGGTTCGCGCCGGTGGTCGGGTCGAGGCAGACGACTTTCCATGCTTCGGCGAGGCATTCCTCCTCCTTGGACACCCACTTGATGTGCGGCTCGCCTGACCTGGCCGTCCGCTTCTTCTTCTTGCGCCTCCTCACCGGCTCCTCCTCCTCCTCCTTGTCGTCCTCCTCCTCCTCCTGTTCCTCCTGCTCCTCGTCGCCGTAGACGTAGCCGAGCTCGCCGTCCATGCCGCCGCTGAGATCCACCGTCTCATCCGCGGTGAACCCGGGAGACGCGGCGGCCGCGGCTGAACCTTCCGCGATGATGTCGTCCATGTCAGCCTCGGTCTTGTTGGCGTCGCCGAGGTGCGAGAAGGGCAGTGCGCAACGATGGAGAGGGGGCATCGGGGAGGACGCGTACGCAGGCGACGAGTAGTTGTATGGAGGGTACTGCACGCCGGTGAAGGCGGACGAGGGCGTGCGCTGGGCCAGGTGTCCATGGGGGAAAGTGACGTTCGGGTTGAACCCACCGTGCACGTCCCCGTCGGCGTAGCCCGGCGATCCCCATGGCTGCGGCGTCTGCTGGCCCCAGGGCGCGTACTGCGCGTGGTTGCCGGGGGGATTCATCATCCCCGCGCGAGTCGCCTCGGCCTCGGCCTGGTCCGCGAAAGCGGCAGCCGCGCGTGCCGCGTTGTCACGGGCCTTCTTGGCGAGGGCCCTGTTCCGCCGGTCGGAGGTGATGGCCTCCCGTCGCCGTACTTCTACCCTCCAATCGGTGTTTGTCATGCCCGGCGGCTTGGACGGCGGCGCCCTCGGCTTCCTCTGCTTCGGCTGGACGACGAAGGCGGTAGCGGTTGCCGCGGCGCGGGGGACGACGTACTTCTTTGGTGCCATGGCGGCCGGCTGGGAGGCGAGCGGGAGGGAGAATGGCGGGAGCAAAGGAGAAAATGGGAGGGAAGTGGGGGAAAAGCGGGAAGAAACGGTGGGAAGAGGCGCTCGACTCACCGACAGGACGGACCCACGCGCCCTTTTCGCTTGTGCCGGCGCCCCAGGCGCCCCCAGGGCGCCGGGTTCTGCCTAGGTCCGCCGGCACCAGATTCGGCCCGAGCCGACGAAAAACGGGCTTCTGGGGGGCAACTGGGCCGTTTTTTCGGCACCGGCGCAGCAAAAACGCCTGGGGAGGGCCTGTTGGGGGCGCGACTGGAGATGCTCTAAGGGCCCGCCGTCACTGGCAGCCACGCCGGATGCTGACGGGAATAGCAGGCCAGAGCGCCACCCATCGAAGGAATCAAGCGCAACCCTACTGCTCTCTTCGGTTGAGTCTATCGTGTGCTGATAACGTATTGTAATATCAAAGTAAACAAGACAAAGAAGAGACACAAGTGATTCTCTTAGTCCATTGCAATGTGGGAGACCCAATTATATACAGCCTGAAGGGGTGTGTTGGGAAGACACCTCTTCCCCAACAGACACCTCTTGGGAGGCATCCCTCTCATACAATTGATCACATATTTTATATTTTAACAATAATAATACATGGTGTATGTTTTTTCTCACATAGATACTTACTTGTAAATGATATCACTATTATGGTCTACTGAATAAAGTATTCTCCCTGTCAAAAAATAGATAAGGGATCCCTTCATCGCTCATCTAAGTAAGAAATCACTACTAGGGAAAAGCCTATACACAGAATCTTAGCAGCATCGCGGTTCAAAATGGGGCGCTGCTGCTAACTAGTTGTAGCGCGTGTTATGTAAACTCGCTGCTGATAAGGATTTAGCAGTAGCGCGCTCGGCCAGAAACGCGCTGCTACAAATATCGACCGGCGGTGTTCACCTAACTCTAAGTAGCAGTAGCGCGGTCGCAAGAACAGCGCTACTGCTAACTATGTAGTAGTAGCGCGCTTTTTTCGAGATCGCTACTGGTAAGTTTCAAATTGCCACAATTTTTTGTCCCAGTTAGCAGTAGCGCCGTACCGCAAAGCGCGCTGCTGCTAAATCCTTAGCAGCAGCGCGTTTTAGGTCCCGCGCTACTGCTAACCCGCACCAACCCAACACCTTTCCCCACCCGTCCCTCCCCTCCCCCTCCTCTTTTCCCTTCCCCCTACCTCCCCCTCCTCTCTTCCCTTCCCCCTACCTCCACCACATGCTCCCACTCTCACTCTTCTTCTTCTCCTCAATACTTCTCCCCCATTACTCTCTCTCTTCTATCCACCTTTCTCTCTCTTCATTATTCCTACATAACTACACCACCTCCATTAATGCATCTCCTTTCTCTTTTTCCTTCCCCCTCCACTAGTTGAACTTGTCTCCTCCCAAATTAGGTAGCTAGGTAGATGTAGGATTTAGTTAAGTGACCTATTTGCCCCCTAACTAGATCTATCTTTGTCAAGAAGAGCTTTGTGCACTTTTGATCTCCCTACAACATCATCTCCACCGTGTGCTCGATCTCGATCGAGATAGAGGTGATGAAAATTTCATGCTTTTGCAAAATGGAAATGTGTTTATGTGTGTGTGATATGTTTGTGGAAATTGTGTGTGTGGCATGAGTTGACGCCGCCAAATTGTGCTTTTGAGTTGCCTATGTTTTGCCGAAATGCCGATTTATTTCCGTTTCGGCGAATTCCGGGCAAACTCTAGATCCATATATGTCCTATTTTTAGGGAAGGTCATGCCAAATTTTTTTATGACTTTGATGCATGCATGCATTTTTATAATCAATTTTTTTATTATTACCGTGTAGAGGTGACGATGGTCAGTGGAACGATGGTGGACAGGTGGTTGCGGTCGGCGGTGCAGGACATGAAAGAAAATAACCGGACAGAGGTTTTATGTCCGTGTCGAAAATGCAAAGGAATAGTTTGGCTCGACCCCCATGACGATGGTCGTGTCGAAGCGCACCTGCTCATGACTGGTTTCATGGATGGCTATACTCGGTGGATAATTGAAGATAAGGATGACGATGTTGAGGATACCGACGGGGCAGGCAATGATGACACGGGGCAAGACGAAGAGATGATCGATAATGGCGGCAGGGAAGAGGCCGGACATGGCGGCGGAGAAGGGGCCGGACATGGCGGAGGAGAAAGGGCCAGACATGGCGGCGGAGAGAACGACATGGACTCCACGCAGCAGAGTACGTCGGTACTAAGTTCAATTGTGCGGGACCCTCATGTTCAAGCATTGCTTCGCAAGGAGACGAGTACTGAGAGAGCTGCTTCTAGAGAGGAGGCTAAGCTGGAGCAACTGGTGGTAGACTCGAACACTCCATTGTATGATGGTTGCAATCCTGAGGTGACCCGCTTGAGTTTCACGCTCCAACTCCTGAAGACGAAGGCTAAAAACAAATGGACCGACACTAGCCTCGATGAGCATCTCAAGTACCTAAAGGATGTTCTTCCCGTCGGTAATCTATGTCCTACTAGTGTTGATGAGGCCAAGAAGATCGTGTGGCCTCTTGATCTGCCACACGTTAGATACCATGCATGCATCAACGACTGCATAATTTATCGGAAGGAGCACGCAGAAAAAACAAGCTGTCCGGTGTGCAATGCTTCTCGATACAAGAAGGCCGGGAAGAAATGTCCCCAGAAAGTTGTATGGTACTTACCGATCACTCCCCGTCTCCAGAGGCATTTTGTAGATCCCAAGGAAGCAAAGCTAATGTGCTGGCACGCGGAGAGGAAGAAGCCCGACGATGGAGATGATCCGAAGCTGAGACACGTGAAGGATGGAAGCTAGTGGAGAGCGTTGAACAACTTCTATCGGTATTTTGAATGTGATGCAAGGAACATCGTGCTCGGCACGTGTACCGATGGCATGAATCCGTTTGGCAACCAGAACACCAACCATAGCACATGGCCCGTGTTTGTATGGATGTACAACCTCCCCTCCTGGTTGTGCATGAAATCGAAGTACATTCACATGAGCATGCTTATTCAAGGGCCGAAACAACCAGGAAATAATATTAATTTGTATCTGGGGCTACTTCAAGAGGAGTTAGACACGTTATGGAAAACACCGGCCAAGACATGGGACGCTAGCAAAGGTGAGTATTTCAACATGAGAGCCGCGCTGATCATGACAGAGCAGGACTATCTCGGTTACGGATATGTGGCAGGCCAGGTGTGCCATGGATATTGCGGATGCACGCGGTGCATGGATGATACAACGTCTCAGCAGCTAACGTCAAGGAAAGATGGCGGGTCTGGGAAAATCGTGTACATGGGGCATCGAAGATGGCTTGAACAGGATGACCCGTGGAGATCTATTCAATGGTCACGCTGAGTATCGAGGACCTCCACGTTAGCGGAGCGGTGCCGAAATCGATGAGCTGTCGAAAAACTGGAAGGAGTGCCCCGCGCCGGGAAAGACGATGAGAAGGGCGCCGGAGCCGCTGCTGAAGGTATGGAAGACGAGGTCTGTGTTCTGGGACTTGGAGTACTGGCACAAACTCGATACACCTCATTGCCTTGATCAAATGCATATCTGTAAGAATGTCCTTGAGAGCTTGCTCGCAACACTGATGAACATGCCGGATAAGACCAAGGATGGGCCAAAGGCAAGAAAAGACTTGCAAGATTTGAAAATTAGGGAAGATCTGCACATGCCGCCCCGTAAAATGTCAGACGAGACAGAGACGGAGACAGAGGCACGGGAGAAGAAGGGGAAGAAAATAAAGAAAGAGGATTATTGCCCCCTTCTTGCTTCACCTTAAGTCAGGCTGAGATCAATCAATTCTTTAAGTGCCTTACCGGAGTGAAAGTTAGTTCCGGTTACTGTGGCAAGATAAGCAGATATCTAGACACGGACAAGAAAAGGTTCAGCGGGATGAAGTCTCATGACTGTCATGTGATGATGACGCAGATACTACCTGTTGCCCTTAGAGGGATAATGGACAAGCACGTCCGTGACACGCTTATTGGTCTCTGCAACTTTTTCGACGTCATCTCTCGAAAGTCGATCAGTGTGAAGCAGCTCCAAAGGCTACAGGAAGAGATCGTTGTGATACTGAATGAGCTTGAGATGTACTTCCCGCCCGCGTTCTTTGACGTGATGGTGCATCTGTGTGTCCATATTGTGGATGACATAATAGACCTAGGGCCGTCATTCCTGCACAACATGATGCCGTTTGAGAGGATGAATGGGATCATCAAAGGATTCGTTTGTAACATGTCCCGTCCGGATGGAAGCATCATCCAGGGCTATTTGGCACAAGAGTGCATCTCTTTCTGTGAGAATTTTCTATATGGCGCAGACCAGCCGCCTGGTGTTAGTGTTGGTTTGCCCGTTAACAAGCACGATGGGAGGCTCGAAGGAGATGGTCACTGCAACGGTCGCAGGGAACTGCACGTGGCATACTCAGATCGACGCAGCGACTTTGACAGAGCAAACTTGGTAGTGCTACATGTTGGGGAACGTAGTAATTTCAAAAAATTTCCTACGCACACACAAGATCATGGTGATGACATAGCAACGAGGGGAGAGTGTTGTCTACGTACCCTCGTAGACCGAAGCGGAAGCGTTGACGCAGCGTAGAGGAAGTAGTCGTACGTCCTCCCGGTCCGACCGATCCAAGCACCGTTACTCCGGCACCTCCGAGTTCTTGACACACGTACAGCTCGATGACGCACCCTCGATCTCCAATCCAGTAGAGGCTTCGAGGGGGAGTTCCGTCAGCACGACGGCGTGGTGACTATCTTGATGTTCTCCTGTCGCAGGGCTTCGCCTAAGCACCGCTACAATATGACCGAGGTGTAATATCGTGGAGGGGGCACCGCACACGGCTAAGGAATGATCAATGATCAACTTGTGTGTTCTAGGGTGCCCCCATACCCCCGTATATAAAGGAGGGAGGGAGGAGGTGGCCGGCCCAAGGGGGGGCGCGCCATAGGGAGGGGGAAACCTACTCCAAGTAGGTTTCCCTCTCTTTTTCCTTATCTTATTTGGAGGGGGAAGGAAGGAGTACTAGTATTAGGAAGTAGTACTAGTAGTAGGAAAGGAAGAGGGGGAAGGAGAAAGGAAAGGGGGGGCCGGCCCCCCTCCCCAATTCGGATTGGGCTTGGGGGGGCGCGCCCCCTTCCCTTGCTCCTTCTCCCTTCCTCCTACATGGGCCCAATAAGGCCCATATACCTCCCGGGGGGTTCCGGTAACCTCCCGGAGCTCCAAACTCTTCCGGAACCTTTCCGGTGTCCAAATATATCCGTCCAATATATCAATCTTTATGTCTCGACCATTTCGAGACTCCTCGTCATGTCCGTGATCATATCCGGGACTCCGAACAACCTTCGGTACATCAAAATACATAAACTCATAATATAACTGTCATCGAAACCTTAAGCGTGCGGACCCTACGGTTCGAGAACAATGTAGACATGACCGAGACACGTCTCTGGTCAATAACCAATAGCGGGACCTGGATGCCCATATTGGTTCCTACATATTCTACGAAGATCTTTATCGGTCAAACCGCATAACAACATACGTTGTTCCCTTTGTCATCGGTATGTTACTTGCCCGAGATTCGATCGTCGGTATCCAATACCTAGTTCAATCACGTCACCGGCAAGTCTCTTTACTCGTTCTGTAATGCATCATCCCGTAACCAACTCATTGGTCACATTGCTTGCAAGGCTTATAATGATGTGCATTACCGAGAGGGCCCAGAGATACCTCTCCGACAATCGGAGTGACAAAACCTAATCTCGAAATACGCCAACTCAACATGTACCTTCGGAGACACCTGTAGTACTCCTTTATAATCACCCAGTTACGTTGTGACGTTTGGTAGTACCCAAAGTGTTCCTCCAATAAATGGGAGTTGCATAATCTCATAGTTACAGGAACATGTATAAGTCATGAAGAAAGCAATAGCAACATACTAAACGATCAAGTGCTAAGCTAACGGAATGGGTCAAGTCAATCACATCATTCCCCTAATGATGTGATCCCGTTAATCAAATGACAACTCTTTTGTCCATGGCTAGGAAACATAACCATCTCTGATAAACGAGCTAGTCAAGTAGAGGCATACTAGTGACACTATGTTTGTCTATGTATTCACACATGTATTATGTTTCCGGTTAATACAATTCTAGCATGAATAATAAACATTTATCATGAAATAAGGAAATAAATAATAACTTTATTATTGCCTCTAGGGCATATTTCCTTCAGTCTCCCACTTGCACTAGAGTCAATAATCTAGTTCACATCGCCATGTGATTTAACACCAATATTCATATCTGTATATGATTAACACCCATAGCTCACATCATCATGTGACCAACATCCAAAGGGTTTACTAGAGTCAATAATCTAGTTCACATTGCTATGTGATTAACACCCAAAGAGTACTAAGGGGTGATCATGTTTTGCTCGTGAGAGAAGCTTAGTCAACGGGTCTGTCACATTCAGAGCCGTATGTATTTTGCAAATATTTTATTTCCACAATGCTCTGCACGGAGCTACTCTAGCTAATTGCTCCCACTTACAATATGTATCCAGGTTGAGACTTAGAGTCATCTGGATCAGCGTAAAAGTTTGCACTGATGTAACTTTTACAACAAACTCTTTTATCACCTCCATAATCGAGAAACATCTCCTTAGTCCTTACTAAGGATATTCTTGACCAATGTCCAGTGATCTACTCCTAGATCACTATTGTACTCCCTTGCCAAATACAGAGCAAGGTATACAATAGGTCTGGTACATAGCATAGCATACTTTATAGAACTTATGACTGAGGCATAGGGAATGACTTTTCATTTTTTTTCTATTTTCTGCTGTGGTCGGGATTTGAGTCTTACTCAATTTCATACCTTTGCAACACAGGCAAGAACTCTTTCTTTGACTGTTCCATTTTGAACAATTTCAAAATCTTGCCAAGGTATGTACTCATTGAAAATCTTATCAAGCGTCTTGATCTATCTCAATAGATCTTGATGCTCAATATGTAAGTAGCTTTTACTGAGGTCTTTTCTTTTTAAAGAACTCCTTTAAAACACTCCTTTATGCTTTGCAGAAAAATTCTACATCATTTCTGATCAACAATATGTCACTCACATATACTAATCAGAAAGGCTGTAGTGCTCCCACTCACTTTATTGTAAATATAGGCTTCATCGTAAGTCCATATAAAACTATATGCTTTGATCAACTTATCAAAGCGTATATTCCAACTCCGAGATGCTTGCACCAGTCCATAGATGGATCACTGGAGCTTGCACATTTTATTAGCACCTTTTAGGATTGACAAAACCTTCTAGTTGCATCATATACAACTCTTCTTTAATAAATCCATTAAGGAATGCAGTTTTGACATCCATTTGCCAGATTTCATAAAATGTGGCAATTGCTAACATGATTCAGACAGACTTAAGCATCGATACGAGTGAGAAAATCTCATCGTATTCAACACCTTGAACTTGTTGAAAACCTTTCGCAACAAGTCGAGCTTGGTAGATAGTAATACTACTATCAGTGTCCGTCTTCCTCTTGAAGATCCATTCATTTAACATGGCTTGCTGATCATCGAGCAAGTCAATCAAAGTCCATACTTTGTTCTCATACATGGATCATATCTCAGATTTTATGGCCTCGAGCCATTTCGCGGAATCTAGGCTCATCATCGCTTCCTCATAGTTCATAGGTTCATCATGGTCTAGTAACATGACTTCCAGAACATGATTACTACACCACTCTGGTGCGGATCTTACTCTGGAAGACCTACGAGGTTCTGTAGTAACTTGATCTGAAGTTTCATGATCAATATCATTAGCTTCCTCACTAATTGGTGTATTTGTCACAGGAACTCATTTCTGTGATGAACTACTTTCCAATAAGGGAACAGGTACAGTTACCTCATCAAGTTCTACTTTCCTCCCACTCACTTCTTTCGAGAGAAACTCCTTCTCTGGAAAGGATCCATTTTAGCAACGAATGTCTTGCCTTCGGATCTGTGATAGAAGGTGTACCCAACAATTTCCTTTGGGTATTCTATGAAGACGCACTTCTCCGATTTGGGTTCGAGCTTATCAGGATGAAACTTTTTCACATAAGCATCGCAGCCCCAAACTTTAAGAAACAACAGCTTAGGTTTACTGCTAAACCATAGTTCATACGGTGTCGTCTCAACGGATTTAGATGGTGCCCTATTAAACGTGAATGCAGCTGTCTCCAATGCATAACCCCAAAACAATATTGGTAAATCAGTAAGAGACATCATAGATCGCACCATATCAAATAAAGTGCGGTTACGATGTTCGGACACACCATAACGTTGTGGTGTTCCAGGTGGCGTGAGCTGTGAAACTATTCCACATTGTTTTAATTGAAGACCAAACTCGTAACTCAAATATTCCTCTCTGCGATCAGATCGCAGAAACTTTATTTTCTTGTTACGATGATTTTCCACTTCACTCTAAAATTCTTTGAACCTTTCAACTATTTCAGACTTATGTTTCATCAAGTAGATATACCCATATCTGCTCAAATCATCTTGTGAAGGTCAGAAAATAACGATACTTGCCACGAGCCTTCATACTCATTGGTCTGCATACATCAGTATGTATTATTTCCAATAAGTCGGTAGCTCATTCCATTGTTCCAAAGAACGGAGTTTTAGTCATCTTGCCCAAAAGGCACGGTTCGCAAGCATCAAATGATTCATAACCAAGTCATTCCGAAAATCCATCTTTATGGAGTTTCTTCATGCGCTTTACACCGATATGATCTAAACGGCAGTGCCACAAATAAGTTGCACTATCATTATTAACTTTGCATCTTCTGGCTTCAATATTACGAATATGTGTATCACACGATCGAGATCCAACAAACCATTTTCATTGGGTGTATGACCATAGAAGGTTTTTATTCATGTAAACAGAACAACAATTATTCTCTATCTTACATGAATAACCGTATTGCAATAAACATGATCAAATCATATTCATGCTCAATGCAAACACCAAATAACACTTACTTAGGTTCAACACAAATCCCGAAAGTATAGGGAGTGTGCGATGATGATCATATCAATCTTGGAACCACTTCCAACAAACATCGTCACTTCACCCTTAACTAGTCTCTGTTTATTCTGCAACTCCCGTTTCGAATTACTAATCTTAGCAACCGAACAAGTATCAAATACTCAGGGGCTACTATAAACACTAGTAAGGCACACATCAATAACCTGTATATCAAATATACACTTGTTCACTTTGCCATCCTTCTTACCCAGCAAATATTCAGGGCATTTCCGCTTCCAGTGACCATTTCCTTTGCAGTGTAAGCACTCAGTTTCAGGCTTTGGTCCAGCTTTGGTCTTCTTCCCGGGAGTGACAACTTGCTTGTCTTTCCACTTGAAGTTCCCTTTCTTTCCCTTTGCCCTTTTCTTGAAACTAGTGATCTTGTTAACCATCAACACTTGATGCTCTTTCTTGATTTCTACCTTCGTTGATTTCAGCATCACGAAGAGCTTGGGAATCGTTTTCGTCATCCCTTGCATACTATAGTTCATCACGAAGTTCTAGTAACTTAGTGATGGTGACTAGAGAATTCTGTCAATCACTATCTTATCTGGAAGATTAACTCCCACTTGATTCAAGTGATTGAAGTACCCAGACAATCTGAGCACATGCTCACTAGTTGAGCGATTCTCCTCCATCTTTTAGCTATAGAACTTGTTGGAGACTCCATATCTCTCAACTCGGGTATTTTCTTGAAATATTAACTTCAACTCCTGGAACATCTCATATGCTCCATGACGTTCAAAACGTCGTTGAAGACCCGGTTCCAAGTCGTTAAGCATGGTGCACTAAACTATCAAGTAGTCATCATATTGAGCTTAGCTAAACGTTCATAACGTCTACATCTGCTCCTGCAATAGGTCTGTCACCTAGCGGTGCATTAAGGACATAATTATTCTGTGCAGCAATGAGGATAAACCTCAGATCACGGATCCAATCCGCATCATTGCTACTAACAATTTTCAACACAATTTTCTCTAGGAACATATCAAAACAAACATATGAAAGCAACAATGCAAGCTATTGATCTTTTGCAAAATACTACCAGGACTAAGTTCATGATAAATTAAAGTTCAATTAATCATATTACTTAAGAACTCCCACTTAGATAGACATCCCTCTAATCTTCTAAGTGATCACGTGATCCAAATCTACTAAACCATGTCCGATCATCACGTGAGATGGAGTAGTTTCAATGGTGAACATCACTATGTTGATCATATCTACTATGTGATTCACGCTCGACCTTTCGGTCTCCGTGTTCCGAGGCCATATCTGTATATGCTAGGCTCGTCAAGTATAACCTGAGTATTCCGCGTCTGCAACTGTTTTGCACCCGTTCTATTTGAACGTAGAGCCTATCACACCCGATCATCACGTGGTGTCTCAGCACGAAGAACTTTCACAACGGTGCATACTCAGGGAGAACACTTCTTGATAATTAGTGAGAGATCATCTTAAAATGCTACCGTCAATCAGAACATAATAAGATGTATAACAGATAAACATCATATGCAATCAAAATATGTGACATGATATGGCCATGATCATCTTGCGCCTTTGATCTCCATCTCCAAAGTACTGTCATGATCTCTATCGTCACCGGCACGACACCATGATCTTCATCATCTTGATCTATATCAATGTGTCATCACATGGTCGTCTCACCAACTATTGATCTTGCAATTATTGCTATCGCATAGCGATAAAGTAAAGCAATTATTTGGCACTTGCATCTTATGCAACAAAGAGACAACCATAGAGCTTTTGCCAGTCGCCGATAACTTCAACAAAACATGATCATCTCATACAACAACTTATATCTCATCACGTCTTGACCATATCACATCACAACATGCCCTGCAAAAACAAGTTAGACGTCCTCTACATTGTTATTGCAAATTTTACGTGGCTGCTACGGGCTGAGCAAGAACCGGTCTCACCTACACATCAAAACCACAACGATAGTTTGTCAAATAGACTCCGTTTTAACCTTCGCAAGGACCGGGCGTAGCCACACTCGGTTCAACTAAAGTTGGAGAAACTGACACCCGCCAGCCACCTGTGTGCAAAGCACGTCGGTAGAACCAGTCTCGCGTAAGCGTATGCGTAATGTCGGTCCGGGCCGCTTCATCCAACAATACCGCCGAACCAAAGTATGACATGCTGGTAGGCAGTATCACTTATATCGTCCACAACTCACTTGTGTTCTACTCGTGCATATAACATCAACGCATAAAACCTGGCTCGGATGCCACTGTTGGGGAACGTAGTAATTTCAAAAAATTTCCTACGCACACGCAAGATCATGGTGATGACATAGCAACGAGGGGAGAGTGTTGTCTACGTACCCTCGTAGACCGAAGCGGAAGCGTTGACGCAGCATAGAGGAAGTAGTCGTACGTCCGCCCGGTCCGACCGATCCAAGCACCGTTACTCCGGCACCTCCGAGTTCTTGACACACGTACAGCTCGATGACGCACCCTTGATCTCCAATCCAGTAGAGGCTTCGAGGGGGAGTTCCGTCAGCACGACGGCGTGGTGACTATCTTGATGTTCTCCTGTCGCAGGGCTTCGCCTAAGCACCGCTACAATATGACCGAGGTGTAATATCGTGGAGGGGGGCACCGCACACAGCTAAGGAACGATCAATGATCAACTTGTGTTTTCTAGGGTGCCCCCTACCCCCGTATATAAAGGAGAGAGGGAGGAGGTGGCCGGCCCAAGGGGGGGGGGCGCCATAGGGAGGGGGAAACCTACTCCAAGTAGGTCTCCCTCTCTTTTTCCTTATCTTATTTGGAGGGGGAAGGAAGGAGTACTAGTATTAGGAAGTAGTACTAGTAGTAGGAAAGGAAGAGGGGGAAGGAGAAAGGAAAGGGGGGGCCGGCCCCCTCCCTAATTCGGATTGGGCTTGGGGGGACGCGCCCCCTTCCCTTGCTCCTTCTCCCTTCCTCCTACATGGGCCCAATAAGGCCCATATACCTCCCGGGGGGTTCCGGTAACCTCCCGGAGCTCCAAACTCTTCCGGAACCTTTCCGGTGTCCAAATATATCCGTCCAATATATCAATCTTTATGT
Source organism: Triticum timopheevii (assembly GCA_963921465.1). Classification (NCBI taxonomy): domain Eukaryota; kingdom Viridiplantae; phylum Streptophyta; class Magnoliopsida; order Poales; family Poaceae; genus Triticum; species Triticum timopheevii. The sequence goes on along the minus strand of OY997274.1, from coordinate 627,831,545 downwards.
CTCGACCATTTCGAGACTCCTCGTCATGTCCGTGATCATATCCGGGACTCCGAACAACCTTCGGTACATCAAAATACATAAACTCATAATATAACTGTCATCGAAACCTTAAGCGTGCGGACCCTACGGTTCGAGAACAATGTATACATGACCGAGACACGTCTCTGGTCAATAACCAATAGCGGGACCTGGATGCCCATATTGGTTCCTACATATTCTACGAAGATCTTTATCGGTCAAACCGCATAACAACATACGTTGTTCCCTTTGTCATCGGTATGTTACTTGCCCGAGATTCGATCGTCGGTATCCAATACCTAGTTCAATCTCGTCACCAGCAAGTCTCTTTACTCGTTCTGTAATGCATCATCCCATAACCAACTCATTGGTCACATTGCTTGCAAGGCTTATAATGATGTGCATTACCGAGAGGGCCTAGAGATACCTCTCCGACAATCGGAGTGACAAAACCTAATCTCGAAATACGCCAACTCAACATGTACCTTCGGAGACACCTGTAGTACTCCTTTATAATCACCCAGTTACGTTGTGACGTTTGGTAGTACCCAAAGTGTTCCTCCGGTAAATGGGAGTTGCATAATCTCATAGTTACAGGAACATGTATAAGTCATGAAGAAAGCAATAGCAACATACTAAACAATCAAGTGCTAAGCTAACGGAATGGGTCAAGTCAATCACATCATTCCCCTAATGATGTGATCCCGTTAATCAAATGACAACTCTTTTGTCCATGGCTAGGAAACATAACCATCTCTGATAAACGAGCTAGTCAAGTAGAGGCATACTAGTGACACTATGTTTGTCTATGTATTCACACATGTATTATGTTTCCGGTTAATACAATTCTAGCATGAATAATAAACATTTATCATGAAATAAGGAAATAAATAATAACTTTATTATTGCCTCTAGGGCATATTTCCTTCACTACAACACCTAGATGAGGTAGATGCTTTCGTGGCACTGCACAAAGAAGTTATCGCAAAGAATTATCGTGACCGGGGGGTATGCAGGACGGACGCCGAAGTTACTAGATAGCACAACTCCACTTTCCTGCATTGGTTCAAAGAGCATATTATTGCTAATCGCCCGGAGGAGGGCTCTAAGGACGGATTGCTCATATACGCCTTAGCACATGGCCCCTCGCCCAACCTCGTAACCTATCAGGCATATGATATCAACGGATACACGTTCTACACGGAGGCAAAAGATATGGACAGTGATGATCAGAACTAAGGGGTGGCGATGGAATGCATGACTGGCAGCGACAATGGCACAACTGAACGATTTTATGGAAGGGTCGAGGAGATCTAGGAGCTTGACTACTCTGGACTGCACAACACGATGATGTTCCATGTCAGATGGGCTAAGAATGTCGAAAGAGAAAGCCGGATGTTCACTATCATGACTATACCCGACGCCAAGAGCGCTACCGTGAACGCTATCACAAAAAACAAGCCACGGGTACACGCTAAGCACGTGACACAATGCTTCTTCATAACTGACCCGCGCAATCCCAGGCGCGTTGTCGTGAGGAGAGGCAAAAGGAACATCATTGGAATGGATGGAGTCGCCAACGAGGAAGACTATGATCAGTACGGCAACCCAATGAGGGAAGATGACGATGATGATGAAGTATACGTCAAAAGAAGAATCAATACTACATTACCTAAGAAAAATCGTACTCCATGGAAAAGTCAAAGTCACAATGAGGGGCTCAATTATTCTTTAACGAACAAGAAGGGAAAGAAGCTGACTCAAAAACAAAAACGTCAGCACTGAGGAAACGTATGTTATGGGTCCAATGATGTGTAATATATATATGTTCCTATTTTGTATACACACTTAGCCATTATTATGCATGGGTCCAATGATGTGTAATATATATGTTCCTATTTTGCATACATATTTAACCGTCAAATGATGCAATATATATCGCCCTCCCTTCGTTCACTGCCCTCGGGAAATAAAAGTGGGATAAAATAAAGGAAAAGAAAAAGGAAAACTGGCAGTAGCGACGGTAGTAGCAGGGCGTTTTGCATAAACCGCTGCAGCTACAGAATTTAGTAGTAGCGCGTTTCACCAAAACCGCTGCAGCTACAGAATTTAGTAGTAGCGTGTTTCTCCTAAACCGCTGCAGCTACTGATGATAGTAGCAGCGCGTTTGCAATAATGCGCTACTGCTACGTCCACTTAACCCAAAATTCTCACTCGCCCTGCTTCATCCCGCCATTTCCCCCCAAATCCCCACTCTCTCTCCCACGTCGCACCGCCGCGCCCGACCCGGCCCCGGCGCTCGCCCCCGACTCCGCCGGCGCCGGTGCTAGCCCCGGCGCTCGCCCCCGACCCGGCCCTCGACCCGACCCCGGTGCCGGCGCTAGCCCCCAACCACGCCGCTCGCCCCCGGCCCAGCCGCTCGCCCCCGACTCCGGCGCCGGCGCTCGCCCCCGACCCTGGCGCGCTCGCCCCCGACCCGTCGGCCCTCGCCTCCCTCCTCTCCCCTGCCGGCCGTCGTCGGGCCTGCCTCCTCGCCCCTGCACTCTCTGTAAACCCCCCCTCTCTGCTAGGGTTCTTCGGTTATGTTAATTAATTAGGTTATCTATCTAGTTATGAATTTAGCTAGGTTTCAAAATTAGCTGAATTTATATGCAAATTTGAACTGGACATGTGATATGTGCATATGTCATGTTTTGGACATGTCATGTTTGGAAAATGATCCGAGTGGCCTATGTTACGCCGGAATGTTGATTCATTTCCGTTTCGGTGAATTTCAGGCGCTCGATATGTCCATTTTTAGCAAAGGTCATGCTGAAATTTCCCGTGAATAAAGGCATGATTTGTGCTACATAGTTGGCATATCGAGTGCTGGCACATAGATTTCTTTTTATGTCATTTCTCATTTATTCATACTTTTAGAAATAAATGAGGCCACTTAATCATGGGAAACATGTTGAATAACAAAGAAACTGGGCCTTCTGACCAAGATGCAGACGAGATGGATTATGAGGGTGAACAAGAGTACCTCGGCTATTTGACTGCTAAGCAAGGTTTGCAGGTCGGCCTCGATGATGGTACTGACACCGACATCGACACCGACGGCGCCGGCACCGATGGCGGCACCGAGACTGGCGGGGAAGGTACCGGCGGGGAAGGTACCGGCCCCGATGCTGCTACCGAAAAGAGGAAGCATAAGAAGCAGAGGATACGAAAACCTAACAAACTAGGGATTGGACGACTTGTGATCACAAAGATGGCACCTGGCAAGTTTGGGCCATTAGAGCCGGAAGAACCTCGCAAGTGCTATGGGAACCAAGTAGGATGCATCCTACGGGAATGCGCGAGCATCAACGACGATGACTTAAGGAGTAAAGAACATTTGACGCAGTTGCTCCTAACGAAGTTGCACAAGAGATTCAAGTTCCCCGACCGGGATGATAACATAGAACAACCGTGGGATGATCCGAAGATGAAAAAGATTAACAATCACGCCATGGGCATGTTCAGCAATGATTTGGCCTCCTGGAAAGGGAGGGTGAAACGAGCTATTGAGGCTGATGAACCCCTGTCCAAGATTCTGGAGGAAAATCCGACACTTACGGAAGACGAGTTCGAAAAGTTCAAGGACACTTGCGCTGCCAAGGCAGCCAAGGCTAAGGCTGCGAAATTCAAAAGCCTTCAGCTCCGGAACACGGGGAAGCATCGCCTCGGAAGCCGTGGCTACCTCGGTAAAAGGCCCATATGGGATAAGGAGGACGCGGAACGTGAAGCCGCGGGTCTCCGAGACCCCTTCGCGAAGTTCACCAACCCCTTGGAGCATGACTTCATCAGGGCCCGCTACAAGTGGGACAAGGAGAAAGAGTTTTTTTACACGAACAAGATCACAAGGAAATTGATTAGACTACTGGAGAAGCAACACCGGCTTGCAGCCGAAAGCCCTACTTCTCCGACGAGGCCCAAGTGGGACACCCCTCTCAACCGGGCCTTGAACGAACTTAAGGGACTCCCGTTGGACCAGTGGCCGCAATATGGTCGTGTGCACGGTGCTGGAGACGGCGCCACGTGGAAGGTGTTTTACAACGACGGCCCAGAGGCCAAGAAGCAGAAAAATAAGTTTAGTCAGGCGGACATCGACGCAGAGGTGAAGCTTGCGGTCGAGAAAAAAGCAGCTGAGGATGCGAAAAAAGCAGCCGAGGACAAATATGAGTTGCTATAGCAGGCAGTCAATGCAGCTGTAACTGCCTGCAGAAATGATTTCGCTACTAACTTGGTTCCAGTTATCATCAACTAGGCGAAGGAAAATCCAGACAAGACGGTACATGATTTCTCGATGCCCAGTTTCGTCGCGAGCAACTCCATGAACAACAACACCATCGCACCATCACTTGCTCAAGCAACCGGGCCTCCTCTCGCAGCCGCTCCCGCTCATAGCAGCCCGTCCTCAGTCTCAGGCGCGCTAGGTGGGCCTTCGTCTTTGGCTGAGCTCGACGCCGTCACGGTAATTACATGTCGCACCAACATATATATATATATAATATTCCATTTTTGTTGCCTTTTGGTTGTTTTACGCCATAGACATATGTGTTTGCAGGCGAAAGAAACCCCGTGCACCATACTCTACTTGATCAAAGGCCAGAAGGTGGACGTGGGAAAGGGGATGATAATGGTGTTGGGGAACGTAGTAATTTCAAAAAAATTCCTACGCACACGCAAGATCATCGTGATGGCATAGCAACGTGAGGGGAGAGTGTTCGTCCACGTACCCTCGTAGACCGTAAGCGGAAGCATTAGCACAACGCGGTTGATGTAGTCGTACGTCTTCACGATCCGACCGATCCAAGCACCGAACGTACGGAGCCTCCGAGTTCAGCACACGTTCAGCTCGATGACGATCTCCGGCCTTCGATCCAGCCGAGCTCCGGAGATGAGTTCCGTCAGCACGACGGCGTGGTGACGATGATGATGTTCTACCGGCGCAGGGCTTCGCCTAAACTCCGCGACGATATGACCGAGGTGGAATATGGTGGAAGGGGGCACCGCACACGGCTAAGGAACGATCCGTAGATCAACTTGTGTGTCTATGGGGTGCCCCCCGCCCCCGTATATAAAGGAGCCAGGGGGAGGAGGCGGCCGGCCAAGGAGGGCGCGCCAAGGGGGGAGTCCTACTCCCACCAGGAGTAGGACTCCCTTCTTTCCTAGTTGGAATAGGAGAAGGGGGGGAAAGAGGAGGAAGAGGGGAAGGAAAGGGGGGGCGCCGCCTGTTGGGGAACGTAGTAATTTCAAAAAATTTCCTACGCACATGCAAAATCATGGTGATGATATAGCAACGAGAGGGGAGAGTGTTCGTCCACGTACCCTCGTAGACCGTAAGCGGAAGCGTTAGCACAACGCGGTTGCTGTAGTCGTACGTCTTCAAGATCCGACCGATCCAAGCACCGAACGTACGGAGCCTCCGAGTTTAGCACACGTTCAGCTCGATGACGTCCCTCGAACTCCGATCCAGCCGAGTGTCGATGGAGAGTTCCGTCAGCACGACGGCGTGATGACGATCTTGATGTACTACCGGCGCAGGGCTTCGCCTAAGCTTCACGACGATATGACCGAGGTGGAATATGGTGGAAGGGGGCACCGCACACGGCTAAGGAACGATCCGTAGATCAACTTGTGTGTCTATGGGGTGCCCCCTACCCCCGTATATAAAGGAGCAAGGGAGGAGGAGGCCGGCCCTAGGAGGAGGGCGCGCCAAGGGAGTCCTACTCCCACCGGGAGTAGGATTCCTTCTTTCCTAGTCCAACTAGGAGTCCTTCCATGTATTAGGAGTAGGAGACAAGGAAGGGGAAGAGAGAAGGGAAGGAAGGAGGGGGTGCGGCCCCTCCCCCTAGTCCAATTCGGACTAGGCCATGGGGGGGCGCGCGGCCTGCCCTAGGCAGCCCCTCTCTCTTTCCCGCAGGGCCCAATAAGGCCCAATACTTCTCCCCGGCGAATTCCCGTAACTCTCCGGTACTCCGAAAAATACCCGAATCACTCGGAACCTTTCTGAACTCCGAATATAGTCGTCCAATATATCGATCTTTACGTCTCGACCATTTCGAGACTCCTCGTCATGTCCCCGATCTCATCCGGGACTCCGAACTCCTTCGGTACATCAAAACTCATAAACTCATAATATAACTGTCATCGAAACCTTAAGCGTGCGGACCCTACGGGTTCGAGAACTATGTAGACATGACCTAGAACTATTCTCGGTCAATAACCAATAGCGAGACCTGGATGCCCATATTGGCTCCTACATATTCTATGAAGATCTTTATCGGTCAAACCGCATAACAACATACGTTGTTCCCTTTGTCATCGGTATGTTACTTGCCCGAGATTTGATCGTCGGTATCCAATACCTAGTTCAATCTCGTTACCGGCAAGTCTCTTTACTCGTTCCGTAATACATCATCTCGCAACTAACTCATTAGTTGCAATGCTTGCAAGGCTTAAGTGATGTGCATTACCGAGAGGGCCCAGAGATACCTCTCCGACAATCGGAGTGACAAAACCTAATCTCGAAATACGCCAACTCAACATGTACCTTCGGAGACACCTGTAGTACTCCTTTATAATCACCCAGTTACGTTGTGACCTTTGGTAGTACCCAAAGTGTTCCTCCGGTAAACGGGAGTTGCATAATCTCATAGTTACAGGAACATGTATAAGTCATGAAGAAAGCAATAGCAACATACTACACGATCAAGTGCTAAGCTAACGGAATGTGTCAAGTCAATCACATCATTCTCCTAATGATGTGATCTCGTTAATCAAATGACAACTCTTTTGTCCATGGCTAGGAAACATAACCATCTCTGATAAACGAGCTAGTCAAGTAGAGGCATACTAGTGACACTATGTTTGTCTATGTATTCACACATGTATTACCTTTCCGGTTAATACAATTCTAGCATGAATAATAAACATTTATCATGAAATAAGGAAATAAATAATAACTTTATTATTGCCTCTAGGGCATATTTCCTTCAGTCTCCCACTTGCACTAGAGTCAATAATCTAGTTCACATCGCCATGTGATTTAACACCAATATTCATATCTGTATATGATTAGCACCCATAGTTCACATCATCATGTGACCAACACCCAAAGGGTTTACTAGAGTCAATAATCTAGTTCACATCGCTATGTGATTAACACCCAAAGAGTACTAAGGTGTGATCATGTTTTGCTCGTGAGAGAAGCTTAGTCAATGGGTCTGTCATATTCAGAGCCGTATGTGTTTTGCAAATATTCTATGTCCACAATGCTCTGCACGGAGCTACTCTAGCTAATTGCTCCCACTTTCAATATGTATCCAGATTGAGACTTAGAGTCATCGGGATTGGTGTAAAAGCTTGCATCGTTGTAACTTTTTACGACGGGCTCTTTTATCACCTCCATAATCGAGAAATATTTCCTTAGTCCTCACTAAGGATATTCTTGACCAATGTCCAGTGATCTACTCCTAGATCACTATTGTACTCCCTTGCCAAATACAGAGCAAGGTATACAATAGGTCTGGTACATAGCATAGCATACTTTATAGAACTTATGACTGAGGCATAGGGAATGACTTTTCATTTTTTTTCTATTTTCTGCTGTGGTCGGGATTTGAGTCTTACTCAATTTCATACCTTTGCAACACAGGCAAGAACTCTTTCTTTGATTGTTCCATTTTGAACTACTTCAAAATCTTGTCAAGGTATGTACTCATTGAAAATCTTATCAAGCGTCTTGATCTATTTCAATAGATCTTGATGCTCAATATGTAAGTAGCTTTACTGAGGTCTTTCCTTCGAAAAACTCCTTTCAAATACTCCTTTATGCTTTGCAGAATAATTCTACATTACTTCCGATCAACAATATGTCATTCACATATACTTATCAGAAATGTTCTAGTGCTCCCACTCACTTTCTTGTAAATACAGGCTTCACCGCAAGTCTGTATAAAACTATATGCTTTGATCAACTTATGAAAGCGTATATTCCAACTCCGAGATGCTTGCACTAGTCCATAGATGCACATTTTGTTAACACCTTTAGGATCGAAAAAACCTGTTGGTTGCATCACATACAACTCTTCTGTAATAACTCCATTAAGGAATGCAGTTTTGTTTATCCATTTGCCAGATTTCATAAAATCCGGCAATTGCTAACATGATTCGGACAGACTTAAGCATCGCTACAGTTGAGAAAATCTCATTGTAGTCAACACCTTGAACTTGTGAAAAACCTTTTTGCGACAAGTCGAGCTTTGTAGATAGTAACACTACTATCAGCATCTGTCTTCCTCTTGAAGATCCATTTATACAATATGGCTTGCCGATCATCGGGCAACTCCACCAAAGTCCACACTTTGTTCTCATACGTGGATCCAATCTCAGATTTCATGGCCTCAAGCCATTTCGCGGAATCTGGGCTCATCATCGCTTCCTCATAGTTCGTAGGTTTATCATGGTCTAGTAACATGACTTCCAGAACAGGATTACCATACCACTCTGGTGCGGATCTTACTCTGGTAGACCTACGAGGTCCAGTAGAAACTTGATCTGAAGTTTTATGATCAATATCATTAGCTTCCTCACTAATTGGTGTAGTTGTCACAGGAACCGGTTCTTGTGATGGACTACTTTCCAATAAGGGAGCAGGTACTGTTATCTCATCAAGTTCTACTTTCCTCCCACTCACTTCTTTCGAGAGAAACTCCTTCTCTAGAAAGGATCCGAATATAGCAACGAATATCTTGCCTTTGGATTTGTGATAGAAGGTGTACCCAACAGTTTTCTTTGGGTATTCTATGAAGACGCACTTCTCCGATTTGGGTTTGAGATTATCAGGATGAAACTTTTTCACATAAGCATCATAGCCCCAAACTTTAAGAAACGACAACTCGGGTTTCTTGCTAAACAACAGTTCATATAGTGTCGTCTCAACGGATTTAGATGGTGCCCTTTTAACGTGAATGCAGCTGTCTCTAATGCATAACCCCAAAACGACAATGGTAAATCAGTAAGAAACATCATAGATCGCACCATATCCAATAAAGTATGATTACGACGTTCGGACACACCATAATGTTGTGGTGTTCCAGGTGGCGTTAACTATGAAACTATTTCACATTGTTTTAGTTGAAGACCAAACTCGTAACTCAAATATTCGTCTCCGCGATCAGATCGCAGAAACTTTATTTTCTTGTTACGATGATTTCCACTTCACTCTGAAATTCTTTGAACCTTTCAACTATTTCAGACTTATGTTTCATCAAGTAGATATACCCATATCTGCTCAAATCATCTTGTGAAGGTCAGAAAATAACGATACTTGCCACGAGCATCAACACTCATTGGATCGCATACATCGGTATGTATTATTTCCAATAAGTCAGTAGCTCGTTCCGTTGTTCCGGAGAACGGAGTTTTAGTCATCTTGCCCAGAAGGCACGGTTCGCAAGCATCAAATGATTCATAACCAAGTGATTCCGAAAATCCATCTTTATGGAGTTTCTTGATGCGCTTTACACCGATATGACCCAAACAGCAGTGCCACAAATAAGTTGCACTATCATTATTAACTTTGCATCTTTTGGCATCAATTTTATGAATATGTGTATCACTACGATCGAGATCCAACAAACTATTTTCATTGGGTGTATGACCATTGAAGGTTTTATTCATGTAATCAGAACAACAGTTATTCTCTGACTTTAAATGAATAACCGTATTGCAATAAACATGATAAAATCATATTCATGCTCAATGCAAACGCCAAATAACATTTATTTAGGTTTAACATTAATCCCGAAAGTATAGGGAGTGTGCGATGATGATCATATCAATCTTAGAACTACTTCCAACACTCATCGTCACTTCCCCTTCAACTAGTCTCTGTTTATTCTGTAACTCCTGTTTTGAGTTACTAATCTTAGCAACCAAACAAGTATCAAATACTCAGGGGCTACTATAAACACTAGTAAGGCTCACATCAATAATCTGTATGTCAAATATACCCTTGTTCACTTTGCCATCCTTCTTATCCACCAAATATTTAGGGCATTTCCGCTTCCAGTGACCATTTCCTTTGCAGTAGAAGCACTTAGTCTCAGGCTTAGGTCCAGACTTGGGCTTCTTCACTTGAGCAGCAACTTGCTTGCCGTTCTTTTGAAGTTCCCTTCTATCCCTTTGCCCTTTTCTTGAAACTAGTGGTCTTGTTAACCATCAACACTTGATGTTCTTTCTTGATTTCTACCTTCGTCGATTTCAACATCACGAAGAGCTCGTGAATTGTTTTTCGTCATCCCTTGCATACTATAGTTCATCACGAAGTTCTAGTAACTTAGTGATGGTGACTAGAGAATTCTGGCAATCACTATCTTATCTGGAAGATTAACTCCCACTTGATTCAAGCAATTGAAGTACCCAAACAGTCTGAGCACATGCTCACTAGTTGAGCGATTCTCCTCCATCTTTTAGCTATAGAACTTGTTGGAGACTTCATATCTCTCAACTCGGGTATTTGCTGGAAATATTAACTTCAATTCCTGGAACATCTCATATGGTCCATGATGTTCAAAACATCTTTGAAGTCCCGATTCTAAGCCATTAAGCATGGTGCACTAAACTATCAAGTAGTCATCACATTGAGCTAGCCAGACGTTCATAACGTCTGCATCTGCTCCTGCAGTAGGTTTGTCACCTAGCGGTGAATTAAGGACATAATTCTTCTGTGCAGCAATGAGGATAAACCTCAGATCACAGATCCAATCCGCATCATTGCTACTAACATTTTTCAACACAATTTTCTCTAGGAACATATCAAAATAAACATATGAAAGCAACAACGCGAGCTATTGATCTATAACATAATTTGCAAAATACTACCAGGACTAGGTTCATGATAAATTAAAGTTCAATTAATCATATTACATAAGAACTCCCACTTAGATAGACATCTCTCTAGTCATCTAAGTGATCACGTGATCCAAATCAACTAAACCATAACCGATCATCACGTGAGATGGAGTAGTTTTCAATGGTGAACACCATTATGTTGATCATATCTACTATATGATTCACGCTCGACCTTTCGGTCTCCGTGTTCCGAGGCCATATCTGCATATGCTACGCTCGTCAAGTTTAACCTGAGTATTCCGCGTGTGCAAAACTGGCTTACACCCGTTGTAGATGGACGTAGTGCTTATCACACCCGATCATCACGTGGTGTCTGGGCACGACGAACTTTGGCAACGGTGCATACTCAGGGAGAACACTTCTTGATAATTAGTGAGAGATCATCTTAAAATGCTACCGTCAATCAAAGCAAGAATAAGATGTATAATAGATAAACATCATATGCAATCAAAATATGTGACATGATATGGCCATGATCATCTTGCGCCTTTGATCTCCATCTCCAAAGTACTGTCATGATCTCTATCGTCACCGGCACGACACCATGATCTTGATCATCTTGATCTATATCAATGTGTCATCACATGGTTGTCTCACCAACTATTGCTCTTGCAACTATTGCTATCGTATAGCGATAAAGTAAAGCAATTATTTGGCACTTGCATCTTATGCAACAAAGAGACATCCATAGGGCTTCTGCCAGTTGCCGATAACTCCAACAAAACATGATCATCTCATAAAACAACTTATATCTTATCACGTTTTGACCATATCACATCACAACATGCCCTGCAAAAACAAGTTAGACGTCCTCTACTTTGTTGTTGCAAATTTTACGTGGCTGCTACGGGCTTAGCAAGAACTGTTCTCACCTACGCATCAAAACCACAACGATAGTTTGTCAAATAGACTCCGTTTTAACCTTCACAAGGACCGGGCGTAGCCACACTGGGTTCAACTAAAGTTGGAGAAACTGACACCTGCCAGCCACCTGTGTGCAAAGCACGTCGGTAGAACCAGTCTCGCGTAAGCGTACGCGTAATATCGGTCCGCGCCGCTTTATCCAACAATATCGCTGAACCAAAGTATGACATGCTGGTAGGCAGTATGACTTATATCGTCCACAACTCACTTGTGTTCTACTCGTGCATATAACATCAACGCATAAAACCTAGGCTCGGATGCCACTGTTGGGGAACGTAGTAATTTCAAAAATTTTCCTACGCACACGCAAAATCATGGTGATGATATAGCAACGAGAGGGGAGAGTGTTCGTCCACGTACCCTCGTAGACCGTAAGCGGAAGCGTTAGCACAACGCGGTTGATGTAGTCGTACGTCTTCACGATCCGACCGATCCAAGCACCGAACGTACGGAGCCTCCGAGTTCAGCACACGTTCATCTCGATGACGTCCCTCAAACTCCGATCCAGCCGAGTGTCGAGGGAGAGTTCCGTCAGCACGACGGTGTGGTGACGATCTTGATGTACTACCGGCGCAGGGCTTCGCCTAAGCTTCGCGACGATATGACCGAGGTGGAATATGGTGGAAGGGGGCACCGCACACGGCTAAGGAACGATCCGTAGATCAACTTGTGTGTCTATGGGGTGCCCCTACCCCCGTATATAAAGGAGCAAGGGAGGAGGAGGCCGGCCCTAGGTGGAGGGTGCGCCAAGGGAGTCCTACTCCCACCGGGAGTAGGATTCCTTCTTTCCTAGTCCAACTAGGAGTCCTTCCATGTATTAGGAGTAGGAGACAAGGAAGGGGAAGAGAGAAGGGAAGGAAGGAGGGGGTGCGGCCCCTCCCCCTAGTCCAATTCGGACTAGGCCATGGGGGGGCGCGCGGCCTGCCCTAGGCAGCCCCTCTCTCTTTCCCGCAGGGCCCAATAAGGCCCAATACTTCTCCCCGGCGAATTCCCGTAACTCTCCGGTACTCCGAAAAATACCCGAATCACTCGGAACCTTTCCGAACGCCGAATATAGTCGTCCGATATATCGATCTTTACGTCTCGACCATTTCGAGACTCCTCGTCATGTCCCCGATCTCATCCGGGACTCCGAACTCCTTCGGTACATCAAAACTCATAAACTCATAATATAACTGTCATCGAAACCTTTAGCGTGCGGACCCTACGGTTCGAGAACAATGTAGACATGACCGAGACACGTCTCTGGTCAATAACCAATAGCGGGACCTGGATGCCCATATTGGTTCCTACATATTCTACGAAGATCTTTATCGGTCAAACCGCATAACAACATACGTTGTTCCCTTTGTCATCGGTATGTTACTTGCCCGAGATTTGATCGTCGGTATCCAATACCTAGTTCAATCTCGTTACCGGCAAGTCTCTTTACTCGTTCCGTAATACATCATCTCGCAACTAACTCATTAGTTGCAATGCTTGCAAGGCTTAAGTGATGTGCATTACCGAGAGGGCCCAGACATACCTCTCCGACAATCGGAGTGACAAAACCTAATCTCGAAATACGCCAACTCAACATGTACCTTCGGAGACACCTGTAGTACTCCTTTATAATCACCCAGTTACGTTGTGACGTTTGGTAGTACCCAAAGTGTTCCTCCGGTAAACGGGAGTTGCATAATCTCATAGTTACAGGAACATGTATAAGTCATGAAGAAAGCAATAGCAACATACTACATGATCAAGTGCTAAGCTAACGGAATGGGTCAAGTCAATCACATCATTCTCCTAATGATGTGATCTCGTTAATCAAATGACAACTCTTTTGTCCATGGCTAGGAAACATAACCATCTCTGATAAACGAGCTAGTCAAGTAGAGGCATACTAGTGACACTATGTTTGTCTATGTATTCACACATGTATTATGTTTCCGGTTAATACAATTCTAGCATGAATAATAAACAGTTATCATGAAATAAGGAAATAAATAATAACTTTATTATTGCCTCTAGGGCATATTTCCTTCACCGCCCCCCTTCCCTTGTCCTATTCGGACTAGGAAGGGGAGGGGCGCGCGGCCCCCTCCTGCCTCCTTCCCTCTTCTCCCTCGAGGCCCATGTAGGCCCAATAACCCCCCGGGGGGTTCCGGTAACCTCCCGGTACTCCGGTAAAATGCCGATTTCACCCGGAACGATTCCGATGTCCAAATATAGGCTTCCAATATATCGATCTTTATGTCTCGACCATTTTTGAGACTCCTCGTCATGTCCGTGATCACATCCGGGACTCCGAACAAACTTCAGTACATCAAAACTTATAAACTCATAATAAAACTGTCATCGTAACGTTAAGCGTGCGGACCCTACGGGTTCGAGAACTATGTAGACATGACCTAGAACTATTCTCGGTCAATAACCAACAGCGGGACCTGGATGCCCATATTGGTTCCTACATATTCTACGAAGATCTTTATCGGTCAAACCGCATAACAACATACGTTGTTCCCTTTGTCATCGGTATGTTACTTGCCCGAGATTCGATCGTCGGTATCCAATACCTAGTTCAATCTCGTTACCGGCAAGTCTCTTTACTCGTTCTGTAATACATTATCTTATAACTAACTCATTAGTTACAATGCTTGCAAGGCTTAGGTGATGCGTATTACCGAGAGGGCCCAGAGATACCTCTCCGACAATCGGAGTGACAAAACCTAATCTCGAATTATGACAACCCAACATGTACCTTCGGAAACACCTGTAGAGCACCTTTATAATCACCTAATTACATTGTGACGTTTGGTAGCACACAAAGTGTTCTTCCGGTAAACGGGAGTTGCACAATCTCATAGTTGCAGGAACTTTGTATAAGTCATGAAGAAAGCAATAGCAATATACTAAACGATCAAATGCTAGGCTAATGGAATGGGTCATGTCAATCACATCATTCTCCTAATGATGTGATCCCATTAATCAAATGACAACACATGTCTATGGTTAGGAAACATAACCATCTTTGATTAATGAGCTAGTCAAGTAGAGGCATACTAGTGACTTTATGTTTGTCTATGTATTCACACATGTATCATGTTTCCGGTTAATACAATTCTAGCATGAATAATAAACATTTATCATGATATGAGGAAATAAATAATAACTTTATTATTGCCTCTAGGGCATATTTCCTTCAGTCTCCCACTTGCACTAGTCAATAATCTAGATTACATAGTAATGATTCTAACACCCATGGAGTCTTGGTGCTGATCATGTTTTGCTCGTGAGAGAGGCTTAGTCAACGGGTCTGCAACATTCAGATCCGTATGTATCTTGCAAATCTCTATGTCTCCCACTTGGACTTGGTCCCAAATGGAATTGAAGCGTCTCTTGATGTGCTTGGTCCTCTTGTGAAATCTGGATTCCTTTGCCAAGGCAATTGCACCAGTATTGTCACAGAAGATCTTCATTGGTCCCGATGCACTAGGTATGACACCTAGATCGGAAATGAAGTCCTTCATCCAGACTCCTTCATTTGCTGCTTCCGAAGCAGCTATGTACTCCGCTTCACATGTAGATCCCGCTACGACGCTTTGTTTAGAACTGCACCAACTTACAGCTCCGCCGTTTAATAGAAACACGTATCCGGTTTGCAATTTAGAATCGTCTGGATCAATGTCAAAGCTTGCATTGACGTAACCGTTTACGACTAGCTCTTTGTCACCTCCATATACGAGAAACATATACTTAGTCCTTTTCAGGTATTTCAGGATGTTCTTGACCGCTGTCCAGTGATCCACTCCTGAATTACTTTGGTACCTTCCTGCCAAGCTTACTGCTAAGCATACGTCAGGTCTGGTACACAGCATTGCATACATGATAGAGCCTATGGCTGAAGCATAGGGAATATTTTTCATTTTCTCTCTATCTTCTGCTGTGGTCGGGCATTGAGTTTGACTCAACTTCACACCTTGTAGCACAGGCAAGAATCCTTTCTTTGCCTGATCCATTTTTAACTTTTTCAAAATTTTGTCAAGGTATGTGCTTTGTGAAAGTCCTATTAAGCGTCTTGACTATCTCTATAGATCTTGATGCCCAATATGTAAGCAGCTTCACCGAGGTCTTTCATTGAAAAACTTTTATTCAAGTATCCCTTTATGCTATCCAGAAATTCTATATCATTTCCAATTAATAATATGTCATCTACATATAAAATTAGAAATGCTACAGAGCTCCCACTCACTTTCTTGTAAATACAGGCTTCTCCAAAAGTCTGTATAAAACCATATGCTTTGATCACACTATCAAAACGTTTTCTCCAACTCCGAGATGCTTGCACCAGTCCATAAATGGAACGCTAGAGCTTGCACACTTTGTCAGCACCTTTTGGATCAACAAAACCTTCTGGCTGCATCATATACAACTCTTCTTCTAGAAATCCATTCAAGAATGCAGTCTTGACATCCATTTGCCAAATTTCATAATCATGAAATGCAGCAATAGCTAACATGATTCGGACAGACTTAAGCATCGCTACGGGTGAGAAAGTCTCATCGTAGTCAACCCCTTGAACTTGTCGAAAACCTTTCGCAACAAGTCGAGCTTTATAGACAGTTACATTACCATCAGCGTCAGTCTTCTTCTTAAAAATCCATTTATTCTCAATGGCTTGCCGATCATCGGGCAAGTCAACCAAAGTCCATACTTTGTTTTCATACATGGATCCCATCTCAGATTTCATGGCCTCCAGCCATTTTGCGGAATCTGGGCTCATCATCGCTTCCTCATAGTTCGTAGGTTCATCTTGGTCAAGTAACATGACTTCCAGAATAGGATTACCGTACCACTCTGGTGCGGATCTTACTCTGGTAGACCTACGAGGTTCAGTAGAAACTTGATCTGAAGTTTCATGATCAATATCATTAGCTTCCTCACTAATTGGTGTAGTTGTCACAGGAACCGGTTCTTTTGATGAACTAATTTCCAATAAGGGAGTAGATACAGTTATCTCATCAAGTTCTACTTTCCTCCCACTCACTTCTTTCGAGAGAAACTCCTTCTCTAGAAAGGATCCATTCTTAGCAACGAATGTCTTGCCTTCGGATCTGTGATAGAAGGTGTACTCAATAGTCTCTTTTGGGTATCCTATGAAGACACATTTCTTCGATTTAGGTTTGAGCTTATCTGGTTGAAGTTTCTTCACATAAGCATCGCAGCCCCAAACTTTAAGAAACGACAACTTTGGTTTCTTGCCAAACCACAGTTCATAAGGCGTCGTCTCAACGGATTTTGATGGTGCCCTATTTAACGTGAATGCGGCCGTCTCTAAAGCATAACCCCAAAACGATAGCGGTAAATCGGTAAGAGACATCATAGATCGCACCATATCTAGTAAAGTACGATTACGACGTTCGCACACACCATTTCGTTGTGGTGTTCCAGGTGGCGTGAGTTGCGAAACTATTCCACATCGTTTCAAGTGTAGACCAAACTCGTAACTCAAATATTCTCCTCCACGATCAGATCGTAGAAACTTTATTTTCTTGTTACGATGATTTTCCACTTCACTCTGAAATTCTTTGAACTTTTTAAATGTTTCAGACTTGTGCTTCATTAAGTAGATATACCCATATCTGCTCAAATCATCTGTGAAGGTGAGAAAATAACGATACCCGCCGCGAGCCTCAACATTCATTGGACCACAAACATTAGTATGTATGATTTCCAACAAATCAGTTGCTCGCTCCATAGTTCCGGAGAACGGCGTTTTAGTCATCTTGCCCATAAGGCACGGTTCACAAGTACCAAGTGATTCATAATCAAGTGATTCTAAAAGTCCATCAGTATGGAGTTTCTTCATGCGCTTTACACCGATATGACCCAAACGGCAGTGCCACAAATAAGTTGCACTATCGTTATCAACTCTGCATCTTTTGGTTTCAACACTATGAATATGAGTATCACTACTACCGAGATTCAAAAAATAGACCACTCTTCAAGGGTGCATGACCATAAAAGAATTACTCATATAAATAGAACAACCATTATTCTCTGATTTAAATGAATAACCGTCTCGCATCAAACAAGATCCAGATATAATGTTCATGCTCAACGCTGGCACCAAATAACAATTATTCAGGTCTAAAACTAATCCCGAAGGTAGATGTAGAGGCAGCATGCCGACGGCGATCACATCGACTTTGGAACCGTTTCCCACGCGCATCGTCACCTCGTCCTTGGCCAGTGCTCGCTTATTCCGTAGTCCCTGTTTCGAGTTGCAAATATTAGCAACAGAACCAGTATCAAATACCCAGGTGCTACTACGAGCTCTAGTTAGGTACACATCAATAACATGTATATCACATATACCTTTGTTCACTTTGCCATCCTTCTTATCCGCCAAATACTTGGGGCAGTTCCGCTTCCAGTGACCAGTCTGCTTGCAGTAGAAGCACTCAGTTTCAGGCTTAGGTCCAGACTTGGGTTTCTTCTCTTGAGCAGCAACTTGCTTGTTGTTCTTTTTGAAGTTCCCCTTCTTCTTCCCTTTGCCCTTTTTCTTGAAACTAGTGGTCTTGTTGACCATCAACACTTGATGCTCCTTCTTGATTTCTACCTCCGTAGCTTTTAGCATTGCGAAGAGCTCAGGAATTGTCTTGTTCATCCCTTGCATATTATAGTTCATCACAAAGCTCTTGTAGCTTGGTGGAAGTGATTGGAGAATTCTGTCAATGACGCTGTCATCCGGAAGATTAACTCCCAGTTGAATCAAGTGAGTATTATACCCAGACACTTTGAGTATATGCTCACTGACAGAACTATTCTCCTCCATCTTGCAGCTGTAGAACTTATTGGAGACTTCATATCTCTCAATCCGGGCATTTGCTTGAAATATTAACTTCAACTCCTAGAACATCTCATATGCTCCATGACGTTCAAAACGTCGTTGAAGACCCGGTTCTAAGCCGTAAAGCATGGCACACTGAACTATAGAGTAGTCATCAGCTTTGCTCTGCCAGACGTTCTTAACGTCGTCAGTTGCATCAGCAGCAGGCCTGGCACCCAGCGGTGCTTCCAGGACGTAACTTTTCTGTGCAGCAATGAGGATAATCCTCAGGTTACGGACCCAGTCCGTGTAATTGCTACCATCATCTTTCAACTTTGCTTTCTCAAGCAACGCATTAAAATTCAACGGAACAACAGCACGAGCCATCTATCTACAAACAAACATAGACAAGCAAAATACTACCACGTACTAAGTTCATGATAAATTTAAGTTCAATTAATCATATTACTTAATAACTCCCACTTAGACAGACATCTCTCTAGTCATCTAAGTGATCACGTGATCCAAATCAACTAAACCATAACCGATCATCACGTGAGATGGAGTAGTTTTCAATGGTGAACATCACTATGTTGATCATATCTACTATATGATTCACGTTCGACCTTTCGGTATCCGTGTTCTGAGGCCATATCTGCATATGCTAGGCTCGTCAAGTTTAACCTGAGTATTCTGCGTGTGCAAAACTGGCTTGCACCCGTTGTAGATGGACGTAGAGCTTATCACACCCGATCATCACGTGGTGTCTGGGCACGACGAACTTTGGCAACGGTTCATACTCAGGGAGACACTTCTTGATAATTTTAGTGGGAGATCATCTTAAAATGCTACCATCAATCAAAGCAAGATAAGATGCATAAAGGATAAACATCACATGCAATCAATATAAGTGATATGATATGGCCATCATCATCTTGTGCTTGTGATCTCCATCTCCGAAGCACCGTCGTGATCACCATCGTCACCGGCACGACACCTTGATCTCCATCGTAGCATCGTTGTCGTTACGCCATCTATTGCTTCTACGACTATCGCTACCGCTTAGTGATAAAGTGAAGCAATTACAGGGCATTTGCATTTCATACAATAAAGCGACAACCATATGGCTCCTGCCAGTTGCCGATAACTTCGGTTACAAAACATGATCATCTCATACAATAAAAATATAGCATCACGTCTTGACCATATCACATCACAACATGCCCTGCAAAAACAAGTTAGACGTCCTCTACTTTGTTGTTGCAAATTTTACGTGGCTGCTACGGGCTTAGCAAAAACCGTTCTTACCTACGCATCAAAAACCACAACGATAGTTCGTCAAGTTGGTGCTGTTTTAACCTTCGCAAGGACCGGGCGTAGCCACACTCGATTCAGCTAAAGTGAGAGAGATAGACACCCGCCAGCCACCTTTAAGCACGAGTGCTCGTAACGGTGAAACCAGTCTCGCGTAAGCGTATGCGTAATGCCGGTTGTCGGTGTCAAAACCGGCGGATCTCGGGTAGGAGGTTCCGAACTGTGCGTCTAGGCGGATGGTAACAGGAGACAAGGGACACGATGTTTTACCCAGGTTCGGGCCCTCTCGATGGAGGTAAAACCCTACATCCTGCTTGATTAATATTGATGATATGGGTAGTACAAGAGTGGATCTACCACGAGATCAAGGAGGCTAAACCCTAGAAGCTAGCCTATGGTATGATTGTTGTAATGTATGTTGTGTCCTATGGACTAATGCCCTCCGGTTTATATAGACACAGGAGAGGGCTAGGGTTACACAGAGTCGGTTACAATGGTAGGAGATCTACATATCCGTATCGCCAAGCTTGCCTTCCACACCAAGGAAAGTCCCATCCGGACACGGGACGGAGTCTTCAATCTTGTATCTTCGTAGTCTTGGAGTTCGGCGGACGATGATAGTCCGGCTGTCCGGACACCCCCTAGTCCAGGACTCCCTCAGTAGCCCCTGAACCAGGCTTTAATGATGATAAGTCCGGCGCGCATAATGTTCGGCATTGCAAGGCGGGTTCCTCCCTTAAATAATCCAGAGAAGATCATGAACACCAGGATAGTGTCCGGCTCTGCAAAAACAAGTTCCACATTCCACCGTAGAGAGAATAATATACACAAGTTCAATCTGCTGACGTATTTTGCGGCATGACATCACACCACCACCAAGCCTTTACTTGAATCATTTTTTATTATACCGCCTCAGCGCGTTTAGCGAAGCGGTTTCCTTGGCACGTCTTGTCGAAGCAGAGATCATGTTCCCCTTATTCTGGGATTCTCATCAATACGGACGTGGGTAACCCAACCGCGCCATTGATGGTGGCGCTTGGGAGATAAGCGAGTTTTACCAGGCCGGTGGGGGACGCATAGTCTTCGCCCGCCTATATATAAGGGATAAGGATTCACCTTTTCACCCACACCTTCTTCCTCCTTTGCTTATCCACCTCCGCGCACTCGAGCTCCAGCGCCCAAGTTCGCGCATCTCGTCTCAACCTTCTCCGACCATGTCCGGAGCGGGAG
The DNA here is from genome assembly GCA_963921465.1 of Triticum timopheevii. Taxonomy (NCBI): domain Eukaryota; kingdom Viridiplantae; phylum Streptophyta; class Magnoliopsida; order Poales; family Poaceae; genus Triticum; species Triticum timopheevii. Next base: position 627,810,301 of record OY997274.1, on the reverse strand, counting down.
GCAAATGGTTGGCTTCCACCGTTAAGGAGGAGCACATCACCAAGCTGCGCAGCGCCGGATACCTTTCCGGCGACATCGCGCACCGGCTGCCCGACGAGGGGCAGCTCATTCCTACCCCCGGGCCCCATGAGAGGGTCGTTTTCCTTCCCCACTTCCTCCGCGGACTGGGCTTTCCACTTCACCCCTTTGTCCGGGGGCTCATGTTCTACTACGGCCTGGATTTCCATGATCTGGCGCCGAACTTCATCCTCAACATCTCGGCGTTTATCGTCGTGTGCGAGGCCCTCCTCTGCATCCGGCCCCACTTCGGCTTGTGGCTCAAGACCTTCAACGTCAAGCCGAAGGTAGTGAAGGGCACACAAGCGGAGTGCGGAGGCGCCATGCTGGGCAAGATGCCCAACGTCCTCTGGTTCAAAGGGGCCTTCGTGGACTCCGTCAAGGGGTGGCAATCGGGGTGGTTCTATATCACCAAGCCGCGCGACCCTACGTGGGCGGCGACCCCCGAGTTCAGATCTTGTATCCCTACGCAGCTCACCTCCTGGAAAGAGAAGGGTTTGCTGTGGGGTAATTCGAAGGAGCTGACGGGACTCCAAGCCTGTATCTAGAAGCTGGTGAACAAGAAGCTTAGGCTTGTCGACATGGTCCAAGTCATGCTCGTCCGCCGGATTCTCCCATGCCAAGAACGGGCATTCAATCTGTGGGAGTTCGATCCGGAACAGCACCAGGCGCTGAGCGGGCTCTTCGACACAATGTACGAAGGCGCCTGGAGGGTGCTGTTTAAGGGTGCCAAAGCCCCCGCATCCGCGACAGAAGATCGCGGGTTTCACTCGCAGCGTCCAGCTGACGAGGTAAGTGATTCTACCCCCTTTACGGGACACTTATTGTTGATAGATTTGATTCTAAGAGGGTTTAATTCTCCCTTTCCCTTTGACAGGAGTGGATGAAGAAGGCCGAGCAGCTCATCTGCCCGGCTCCCATGCCAGAAGACCCAGTGGATGCCCGTCTAGCGGGGCTGCTGGTTCCGGCACCGCACGTGGTGCCGGAGAAGAAGGCCAAGAAGGTGGCCACGGGCGCTCGAAAGAGTTCCCATTTTCAGGTGTCCGACGACTCTAGGCGGACTCCTCCCCCGAAGACGAGGAGGAGGAAGAAGACTCTCTCCCAGAGGAGGGAGAGAGGAAGAGGAAGGCTTCCCCAATAGGGGAGGCTGAAGGGTCCAAGAGGGGGAGAATTATTCCCCCGGACAGCTCTGCCAACACCAACGTTGGCGGCGAAGAGTGGCCTTCAAGGGCCAGGCCTCCGGCGAGATCGTAAGTATTCGGATCCCTGAATGATTTGAAATTACTCCTTTGTGTCACATAGTGTCCTTCTAATGCCGCATACTGCCCGCAGTCCGGCCGATGATGATCTCCCCGCTTCATCGAGCGGGTCGTTGGCGCCGTCGGATGTAGATTCCATCCCGACTGCCTCCACCCCTCGCATCGACGAGGACGCCGAGGTGGGATCCCAGAAAGGGACCCATCAGGAGAAGGCTCCGGAGGTGCCGCAAGGCAGCCTCCCGGACTTTGCGCCGGACTCTGCGCCGGAACCTGCAGTGGTTCCGGAGTTCGGCAAGCGGCCCCTTCGTAAGAAGGGCAAGACCGTGACGCCGGCGGCCTCCGTCCAACCAGAGGTGCTGGACAACTTGTTGGAGGCGCTCCAAGGTGCCTCCATTGAGGAAGAACACCGCACTGTTATGAGTGTGGTGATTCAGAAGGTTCAGCTCGCCAAGAGCGGGCTGACCGAAGCCTGCAGTAGCCTTCTAACAGGCTTTGAGGTAAGAAGTTTTAAAATTATGTAATGTAATACCGCATAGACAGTAGCCCCTGATGCTCGGTTCGGTGTTCGGAAAGAAAAGCCGGACTGAGGATCTAAAAATATATACGCAGGGTTGCTAATAGATTATGTCAATATGGGTTTGCAGGCTGTGCTGCTGACCTCTGCCGCACTGACTGCGGAGGTTGGTGCATTAAAGCAAGATCTCGAGCGGCCCGAGCGAGAGCTCGGCCATGCCAAGAAGCAGCTCGAGGACAAAGAAGGTGAGTAGCACCACTTTGAAGTTTTACCTTACAGAAAAGGATTTTGGTTGCAATAAAATTAACAAGGATAATATGGGTACTGCAGGGGCCACAAACGAGGTGGCAGCCCTGAAGGAGGCTGTGTCCGCGGCTGAACGCAACGCGGCCGCGGAACGGGCAGAGCGAGAAAAGCAGGAGGCACGGGTGGCGGAGGTGCGGCAAGAGCTCCAGGCTCTCATGGAGAAGCATGAGAGTTTGGAGCGCGACTCAAAGACTCGAGAGTCCGAGCTCGCCTCGGCTCTCGAAAGTGCCAAGTCCGCCAAGGCCGAGGCCCGTAAGGCCCTTCAGGAGGTTGAGGATATGAAGAAAATAGCTGCGGGTAAGGCATTTTTCATGCAAAGCAAGCATGTTAATGTAAACTACCTCACACTTACCCGGATTCGGAGCTCTCCAGGGGCATTTGCAGATCTGCCTCGCAGTGTATCCGATGCTGCCGCATTCTACCGTGGCGAGGAGGGGAGCTCCACGGAGAAGGTCTTCTGGTCTCAGTACGCTGAGGCCGGCCATCCGGTGCCCCCTAGCGACCAGCTGAAGCAGCTGGTCGAGCTCCACAAGGTAGCTGAGGAGGCCATGAAGGGCCTTATAGTCCGGCTGTGGCCTGGACAAGCCATGCCTGGGAGCTACTTCGGCCTCGTGCGGCGGCTGGTGGATGCGTGCCCCTGGGTGGATGTTATCAAGCGCTCCGCTTGTATTGAAGGTGCTCATCGGGCCCTTGCCCGCGCAAAGGTGCACTGGGGCAGGCTGGATGCGGAGAGGCTTCTTACTGACCCGCCGCCAGCGGGCAAGGAGTATCGTACGCCCGAAATGTACTATAAGAGTGTCCTGAAGGGTGCCCGCAATATTGCGGATGAGTGCCCCAGAGATGTAATTATTGAGTAAAACTCGCTATGTATTATCCTGTGCGCTGAAAACTTTGTTCATATGCGCTATGCAATGCTTGTTTAATTTAAAATATTACCTTCTGTGCGGCCGTTTATAAAATCTGAGAGATGGCAAGTCGTCGGCTTCAGCCCCCAAGCCACGAGTGTTGGGGTGTTCGGGATAAACTTGAGCACTCTTGTTCCCATTTTTGGGTCCATCTAGGGAGGCGCTCAACACAACGAACAAGGCAACCGGACTTATAATGCTTGAACACTCTCACTTAGCCATAGAATTCTATAATTTTAAATTTCGGCGAAGCCCCTAGTATTCGGAAGACCGAACTTGGGGCGCTATCCACGCCTTCGTCAGACATTATCCGGTACTTCGCTCGAAGCGGCATAAGTCTTTAGGGACCCGAAAAGACCTCTCGAACAGCGACCAGTCTCTCGCCTTATCATGCCAGTCAGTTTTAGCTTTCTCCACTGAGGCGCTCGCCCAGCTCAACCGGGGCGCAATCGCAGTGGTTCTCCCAGTGCCACCTTAGCCGACAGAATGGAACGTAAGGCACCAAAACGTGGGAGCCGGGCAAACCCAACTATTGACCCAAGACATGATTCGGAGCCGATTCATATAATGCTATAAGTTCGGGGTGCCGCACTTGTGAAAGTGTTCGGACTTGTCACACCATAATGCGGGGAACATAAGCCCCTGGTGTATTCGGCCGTACCAAAATATACGGGTGCAAGATGTCATTAGTGAACATATATGTAAAGTAATGCAATTATAGGCAAAAGAGCGCTGCATTATTTATTCAGGGAATTCTGCTATGAGTGCGGAAGGATACAAATAGTGCGGTAAGAAAGGGATTGGACTAAATAAACAAGTCCCCCTCCAGGGGTGGGCTGCGGACTGGTGTATATAATCTAATTTAATGCTCGTAATGGAGGCCACCTGAGTGTTCGTCGCAACCTTCTTTCTTCCCTGGCTGTTGCATCGTGAATTCGGCGGGTTCGCCGCCGGACAGGGCTTCTGGTGAACGGAGTCATGTGTACACAAAGAAAGAAAATGATAACAAAAAGAGTGACACACTTGTGAGCCCCTGGTGTGGTCGAGACGCACTCTGGGTCTGTTGTGGTCGTGCCCCTTCCCCTAAGCCCATGGTATCTCCAGAGCGTAATGATGTATGCGGAGGGTTGGTCTTGCAATTATGCAAGGGCTGGGGTTGGGGCCACATTGCTACGCGTGCTCGAAACGTGCCAGGTGGTCTTGGTTGATGTTGCTCCAGGCGCGTTTGGCTGTATCCGGCCGTTTATTGGCTGGACTCAAAAATTTCCTTGAAAGGCTGTTCTGTACTTCTGCCGTGAGAGCCGCTGTGTGTTCCTCCGTTCGAAGGGAGCGTTCCGTATTTCCGTTGACTGTGATGACTCCGCGAGGGCCTGGCATTTTGAGCTTGAGGTATGCATAATGCGGCACCGCGTTGAACTTTGCAAACGCGGTTCGTCCGAGCAGAGCGTGATAGCCGCTGCGGAACGGGACTATGTCGAAGATTAACTCCTCGCTCCGGAAATTGTCCGGGGATCCGAAGACCACTTCCAGTGTGACTGAGCCTGTACAATTGGCCTCAACACCTGGTATGACGCCCTTAAAGGTCGTCTTTGTAGGTTTAATCCTTGAGGGGTCTATGCCCATCTTGCGCACTGTATCCTGATAAAGCAGGTTCAGGCTACTGCCGCCGTCCATAAGGACTCTTGTGAGGTGAAATCCATCGACGATTGGGTCTAAAACCAATGCGGCAAATCCGCCATGGCGGATACTGGTCGGATGGTCTCTTCGATCGAAAGTGATCGGGCAAGAGGACCATGGATTGAACTTAGGGGCGACTGGCTCCATCGCATATACGTCCCTTAGTGCACGCTTCCGCTCCCTCCTGGGTATATGGGTTGCGTATATCATGTTCACCGTCCACACTTGTGGGGGGAAACCCTTCTGTCCTCTATTGTTCGGCGGTCGGGTCTCTTCCTCGTCGTCGCTGTGCAGCCCCTTGTCATTGTTTTCGGCAATTAACTTGCCTGCCTGCTTGAATACCCAACAATCTTGTTGGTGTGATTAGCTGGCTTTTCAGGGGTGCCATGTATCTGGCATAAGCGGTCGAGTATTCGGTCCAAATTGGACGGACCCGGAGTGGTTCTTTTGAATGGCTTCTTCCGCTGACCGGGTTTAGAGCCTCGAAATCCGGCGTTGACTGTCGTATCCTCCTTGTCGTCGCCGTTAACGCGGCGTTTATTTTTGTATCGACGCGACCTGCCATTATGGTCCTTAGTGTCCGGACTACCAGCATTTTTGCTGAGGTTGTTGCTGCAAGCTAGCCAGCTATCCTCTCCCGCACAGAAGCGGGTCATTAATGATGTGAGGGCTGCCATGGATTTCGGCTTTTCCTGTCCTAGGTGCCTGGCTAGCCACTCGTCGCGGATGTTATGCTTGAAGGCTGCGAGGGCCTCTACATCCGGACAGTCGACGATTTGATTTTTCTTTGTTAAGAACCGCGTCCAGAATTGTCTGGCCGATTCGTCTGGCTGCTGGATTATGTGGCTTAGGTCATCGGCGTCTGGTGGCCGCACATATGTGCCCTGGAAGTTGTCGAGGAATGCGGCTTCCAGGTCCTCCCAACACCCAATTGACTCTACGGGCAGGCTGTTAAGCCAATGCCGAGCTGGTCCTTTAAGCTTGAGCGGGAGGTATTTGATGGCGTGGAGATCGTCGCCGCGGGCCATATGGATGTGAAGGAGATAATCTTCGATCCAAACCGCGGGGTCTGTCGTGCCATCGTAGGATTCGATGTTTACGGGTTTAAACCCTTCGGGGATTTGATGATCCATTACTTCGTCCGTGAAGCATAGCGGGTGTGCGGCGCCTCTGTATTGAGCAATATCACGACGTAGCTCAAGGGAGCGTTGTCTGCTGTGTTCGGCCCGGCCGGAGTTGTTGTATCCGGCTCGACGGTATTCGTTGTGGGTCATGGGGCGCCCACGTGATCCATAGATAGATTTGGATTGTCTTGCTTTGTCCTCCAATATATCTCGCAAGTCCGGCGCGTTCCCTCTTGGCTTCGTACTTTTGGAGCGATGCCGGGGTACGGTCTTGGTGGAGGGCCTAGATGCCTGAGGGAGTCCTGGACTAGGGGGTGTCCGGACAGCCGGACTATCATCGTCCGCCGGACTCCAAGACTACGAAGATACAAGATTGAAGACTCCGTCCCGCGTCCGGATGGGACTTTCCTTGGCATGGAAGGCAAGCTTGGCGATACGGATATGTAGATCTCCTACCATTGTAACCGACTCTGTGTAACCCTAGCCCTCTCCGATGTCTATATAAACCGGAGGGCTTTAGTCCATAGGACACAACATACATTAGAACAATCATACCATAGGCTAGCTTCTAGGGTTTAGCCTCCTTGATCTCGTGGTAGATCCACTCTTGTACTACCCATATCATCAATATTAATCAAGCAGGACGTAGGGTTTTACCTCCATCGAGAGGGCCCGAACCTGGGTAAAACATCATGTCCCTTGTCTCCTGTTACCATCCGCCTAGACGCACAGTTCGGGACCCCCTACCTGAGATCCGCCAGTTTTGACACCGACATTGGTGCTTTCATTGAGAGTTCCTCTATGCCGTCGCCGATAGGAAGGATGTCTCCACCCATCTTCAAGGACGATATTTTCGCCAAAGGGGCCTTGGCCGCCGGCCAAACTATCCGGCTAGGTGGTTTTCTTATGACCGCCCGTCCGGCCACTGCTTCGACAAAGACTTCTCAAGTCGTCAAAAGCAATCTTCACGTCAGCTCGGAATTTGCCGAGTGGCTGGATCTGATAGAGCTTTCGTCTGTCAAGGAGCTCTTGGATCGCATCGCCACCCTGGGAGTCGCTACGGACTACAATCAGATTGGGCTTAAAACCGATCTGAGAGAGATTAACTCTCCCCAGGTCACCCACCACGTCGCAGTGGTAGAGGAACAATGCGGCGACTCTTCTCCTATATTGAAAACTAGTCATGTCCGGGCTCCCGAACCCTCCATGCCGGATTCCCGCGGAGGGACGGACTTCAATCAAGCACTGAACTTAAAGTCAGGCATCAGACCGGACGCATTGGACAACGTCCAACAATCCAAGCTTCCAAATTTGGAAACTTCACGGCCTTCAAGCCTTGAGATGGGTAGGGTTCCGGACTTTATTCCACCCACCCGCCCAAACATATGCGATCTATCTCTAATACGGCAAGAGCCCGTTGAAACAGTACATCACTACTGGGCCAGATTCCTCCTGGTTATGGACAGGATAAAGGACTGCCGAGAGGAAAACGCAATCTCAATTTTTTGCAATAATTGCACGGACAAGGGAATATTGAACGCCATCAGCCGTCGTGAAATTACACGCTTCGCCGATCTGGCGTCCATAGTACGAAAGTACTGTGCGACAGAGAGTTTCCGGAAAACCGAAAACCAGTTTTGGGACAATCCGGCCCCGAATATAACCCTAGTCCACAACAAAAGGGTGCATCACACTCAGGCCCCAGATACAAAAACCAAAAAGCAAAAACCCCAAAGAGGGCACGAAACTGTACTGGACGGATGGCTCAGCGGACCCTGTAAACTTCACAGTACAGAGGGCGCCGTCCCAACACATAGCGTTCGAGCATGTTGGATATTACGGCAGGTGGCCAAAAGTGGCGAGGAGCTCCTAGCCCCGGAAAACCACTCCAACAATACCGGTACGGTATCAACAGTCTTCGAGACCTTCGCATCAAATAATATGCGGAAACGAACAATCCGCGGCATCGCCGAAGTCTACCAAGTAGCAACAACAAATCCATGGAGTGACACAGCCATCACCTTCAACGCCAGCGACGAACCTAAATTCCGAACAGCTCGAGCACCAGCCGCACTGGTACTTAGTCCCATAGTGGACGACTTTCGGCTTACAAAAGTCCTCATGGACGGCGGCAGCGGACTAAACCTCATTTACGAGGAAACTCTTCAAAAAATGGAAATAGACTGGAGCCGTATTGAGCGAAGTAGCACAACCTTCAGAGGAATAATCCCTAGCCGGGAAGCGCGCTGCACCGGAAAAATCACACTCGATGTGGTGTTCGACTCGCCGGACAATTACAGATCTGAAGAAGTCACGTTCCAAGTGGCCCTGTTCAACAGCGGATATCACACTATATTAGGACGAGAGGCATTCACAATTTTTCAAGCCATACCCCATTACGGGTACATGAAGCTCAAAATGCCCGGGCCCGGTGGAATAATCACTCTCGTTAGTGATCCGGATATAGCACTCCGCGCCGAAAACAAGACAGCCGCATTAGCCCTGGAGGCACTGTCCGAAGCCCTAGTGGCAGAAGAACTCACCGCGCTGCGCTCTACGGTGAATAGGGACGATGTGATACTCGATAATAGATCCAAGTCCACCTCCTTTAAACCAGCAGATGAAATAGTAAAATTCCAGGTCCACCCAACGGACCAAACAAAGACTGTCGGTGTACTAAAGTAGGGGGGTACCTTAGTATCCCGAACTTGTGCACGGGCAGTCGCAGCAACCCGCGGCAGGGCCTGTCGGGCGTCCGCCAAGATCCTCCACGGCTACTTTGACGCCATTCAAGATCGAAGCACTCAAACCAAGGCCCTGGCAAGAGAAGCTGGCCGGGAAGAATACAAGGTCCCGGCAAGAGAAGCTGGCTGGGAAGAAAACAAAGGCCCCGGCAAGAGGAGCTTGCCGGGAAGACCGACCAAGGCATCTCCAGAAGACTTGCCGCGGCGCCCCGCGCATCCCGGCAAGGCCCGACGGCCGGCAAGCTTGCCGGCACGACAAGAGAAGGGCCGCGGCAAGGCGGCCACCCAAAATCTAGCGCATCCAGCGACATGTCACCCCAGGGCCACCCCAGGGGCACGTGGCGGGGCATTGCGTAGCCATGCAGAGCGAGGTGGCAAACGGAGCTGACGGAGACGCCATTGTGGCAATCGGTGGCGCCTCTAATGGTCGTTTCCTTGCACTGTTGGGGCGACCGGACGGGCATTAAATGCCCTTGTCCCCTGCTGTCAGAGTTAGGTAGGGGACACTGTTGGTAGCAGTTGTACCAACCCGCGTTTTTACCTTTCTACCCATCTTTCTACGCTGCCACCTGTTGGTGCCCCCTTCAGACTATAAAAGGGAGGCCCATGGGCACGTAGCAGAGGTTCGGAATTTTGGTTCCGCAGCTTGAGGATTCGGTCCATTCGACACACACAGTACCACCAGACGCTCGCTCTCGAGCAAGATCAAATAAAAAAACAAACCAGCAGTAGGAGTTTTATCTCTCCGGAGAGCTCCGAAGCTGGGTAAAAATCGCCCGTCCCGTCTCCCAGTGCGCGCGCCCGACCTCGATCCGCTCTGCGCGCGGCCTCCGCCCCCCTTGCCGGACCAGAAGGGGCCCCCCGTGCCCCATAGGTGCCCGCGGCCGCAGGAAAAGGAACGGCCGCCGACAAAGACGGCCTCCATCGGGGCACAATTGAACCCTGACGTAGACGCCGCACTGCAAGAATTCCTTCGGGAAAATTGGGACATCTTCGCTTGGCATCCCTCGGATATGCCCGGAATCACACGCAGGTTGGCAGAACACAGCCTAAACATCCTAAAAGGATTCAAGCCAGTCAAACAGGCTCTTCGACGATTTTCCGAACCCAAAAGACAGGCAATGGGAGAAGAACTAGCCAAACTATTGGAAGCCGGATTCATCAGAGATATCAAACATCCGGATTGGCTGGCAAACCTGGTAATGGTACCAAAGAAGGACAAATCCTGGCGCCTATGCGTCGATTTTAAAGACCTCAATAAGGCTTGCCCAAAGGATCCCTTCCCCCTTCCCCGCATCGACCAAATAATCGATGCTACCGCAGGGCACGATTCATTGTGCCTCCTCGACGCATACTCTGGCTACCATCAAATCAAGATGGCGGAAGCAGACCAAGCCGCAACGGCATTCATCACTCCATATGGACCATTCTGCTTCAACACGATGCCCTTCGGACTTAAAAACGCCGGCGCAACATATCAGCGCATGATCCAAACATGTCTGGCCACCCAGATCGGCAAAACAGTAGAGGCATATGTAGACGACGTAGTCGTCAAAACCAAACACGTCAAAACTTTAGTAGACGACTTGAGGCTCACATTCGACAACCTCAGAGCATATGACATCAAGCTGAATCCGGAAAAATGCGTTTTCGGCGTACCAGCCGGAAAGCTGCTAGGCTTCATCGTATCCGGTAGAGGAATTGAAGCAAACCCGGCCAAGATCCGAGCTCTATCACAGTTGGATATTCCAAAAGACCTCAAACAGATACAAAAATTGACTGGATGCGTGGCAGCTTTAAGCCGCTTTATCTCCCGCTTGGGAGAAAAGGCACTGCCCCTCTATCGCCTCCTCAGGTGCACCGAACACTTCGAGTGGACGGATGCTGCCACTGCCGGACTCGAAGAAATAAAGGCCATATTGGCAACAAATTCGGTCCTGGCTACGCCCAACCTGGGCGAACCAATGTTGTTATACATCACGGCAACACATCAAGTTGTAAGCGCGGTACTCGTTGTTGAACGAGAGACAGAAGGGCATAAATTCCCTCTTCAAAAACCAGTGTACTACGTCTCCACTGTGTTAACCCCCTGCAAGTCCCGTTACCCGCACTATCAAAAGATAGCATATGCGATGTTCATGGCATCCCGGAAGCTCCGACACTACTTTCAGGAGTGTTCGATAACGGTGGCCTTCGAAGTACCACTCAATGACATTATAAACAACCGCGACGCAACGGGCAGGATCGCAAAATGGGCCATTGAGCTCCTACCATTCGATATAATCTACAAGCCTCGGCGAGATATAAAGTCACAAGTTTTGGCTAACTTTGTCGCGGAATGGACCGAAGCCGAACTCCCTAAAGAGTACGGCGCATACTCCAATTGGACTATGCACTTCGACGGCTCCAAAATGTTGGCCGGACTGGGGGCTGGCGTCGTATTGACGTCCCCGACCGGGGACACAGTCCAATACGTACTTCAAATAATGTACACAGACTCCAACAACGCAGCTGAATACGAGGCCCTTCTACATGGTCTCCGGATGGCAGTCTCCATGGGCATTCAACGCCTAGAGGTGTGCGGGGATTTAAACCTTGCAATATCCCAAATAAATGGAGACTTTGACGCCAAGGATCCGAAAATGGCAGCATATCGCAACGCTGTCCTAAAAATGTCAGCTCGGTTTGAAGGACTTAAATTCCATCACAAAGCCCTAGATAATAACCAAGCAGCCGACGTACTGGCACGCATCGGCGCAAAACGTGACGCTGTCCCTCCAAATATCTTCCTGGAACGGCTCTTCAAGCCATCCGTACTATGGGAAGAGGAGTCCGGAAACGACAAACCGGAAATAACCGTGCCAACCGGCGATTCAGCCGATAACATAACACCTTCAGCCCACGACATAATGGCAGTAATCGCCCCGTGGAAAGAACCATTCCTAGCCTACTTACTTAGGCATGAACTTCCCGAAGACCAAAATGAGGCCCGCTGCATAGTCCGGCGATCGGAAGCCTACAAGGTCCATGAGGGAGAACTTTATAAGAAAAGTACAACCGGAGTCCTTCAAAGGTGTATCTCCGAAGAGGAAGGGCGAAACCTCCTGGCTAAAATTCATGCCGGACTAGGCGGACACCACGCAGCAGCCCGGGCCCTTGTTGGAAAGGCATTCCGTACAGGATTTTATTGGCCAACGGCCCGGGCAGATGCCCAGGACTTGGTCCAGAGATGCGTCGGTTGTCAGCTCTTTGCTAATCAGAGCCATATGCCACCCACCACCCTCAAAACTATACCCATTACCTAGCCGTTCGCGGTCTGGTGGCTTGATATGGTCGGACCCCTTAAAGGGGGAACCCACAAGCAAAGGTACCTATTGGTCATGGTGGATAAATTCACCAAATGGATAGAGGCCAAACCAGTCAAAACGGCAGAGTCCGGACCAGTGATAGACTTTATATCTGGGGTTGTACACCGTTACGGTGTCCCCCACAGCATCATCACCGACAACGGCACGAACTTCACGGCCGACGAGGATAAGTCATGGTGCAAAAACATGGGCATTAAGCTCGATTACGCTTCAGTCTATCATCCTCAAACCAACGGTCAAGTGGAACGAGAAAATGGTCTAATAATGAGCGGCATTAAACCCAGACTAGTGCGGTCACTTACGAAATCTAACACGCACTGGGTAGAGGAGCTCGACTCCGTACTCTGGGGGCTGCAGACAAAGCTCAACCGTACTACCGGAGTCACACCATTTTCTATGGTATACGGCGCAGAGGCAGTTCTGCCCTGCGACATTATTCATGAATCACCTCGAGTGCGCATGTACGAAGAACAAGAAGCCGAGATGGATCGGCAGGACAGCTTGGACGCATTGGAGGAAGAACGCGACGTCGCCAAGGCTCGTTCCGCATTCTACTAGCAGCAGGCTCGAAGATATCAAAGCAGAGAAGTACGGGCCAAGACTTACAACGTTGGCGAACTAGTTCTACGCCTGCCGGACAAGAAAAAGGACAAGCTCAAGCCCAAATGGGAGGGCCCCTTCATTATCGACCAAGTCCTGACCGGCGGGGCGTACCGTCTACGAAATGCATCGGACAACTGACTCGAGCCGAACCCATGGAATGCAGCCCGCCTCCGAAGATTCTATGCCTATCGCCGGACTAAGAGTTCGTCCCCTTCCCCCGTCCAAATTTTTACACTTCAGCTGCACTTTGTTTCTCTTTCTTGTCTTAACCCTTTTTCATAAAAAGCCCTTAAGGGCCTACTTGCGCATTGTTCGCACACACTTGATGTGCCATCCGCACTCATTATACCCGGGGGCTTCTTTTCAAGAAGCTCAATTGTAAGGGCTTCATGCCTAGCACATGTGTCAAGCTTCCACCTGTACCTTTTACTCACCATTATATGCATCGATATGACTTAAGTTTTGGCCAAGCTGGGTTGCCTGGCTCCTGTGCTTACCCCTACGTTCCCGATTGTTCGGCTAGGAGGTAAAGGGAGCACCTCTGCGATTGTTACTGCCGGGTCAGCCGGATGTGTACCTCAGACTGGGTGAAGCCGAAAGCTAGCGTTCTTAAGGGAATATTCGGTCGGTGACTTGAAAGATGATTTTTTTACCTATTTATCTGCCCCCAGATGTTTTTCTGCTTTTTTCGCAGTCCGGACATGCACTTTAGGGCATGCCTCCCAGGGAAAGGAACCCTTAACGGAACTATTCTCCCTGGAAGATGTTTCTTACTAACCATGTAATATAACATAACTAGTTGGGCACTTGTCTGATAAAGCACTGATGACCCCTACGCTTGGTCTCCATGCATACCCCGGTTGTTTCTTAACCGAAAAGGTATTCGGACACACTCTGGACTCTAGGGTCCCGAGGTCGAAGCGAAAGGGTCGACAAAGACAAACGATCTACAATCCGGCTAGAAGGCATTTCACATGTCATTTTAAAAATACATTGTCAAATCTACTGACTGTATTCCTCCTCAATCCCATCTAATAGGCTGTCCAATTTATAGTCCCGTTGGGAAAATTTAGCGGCCAACTCTACTTGGCCATATACTAAACTCACAGGGATCTCCTTCCCATCGGGCCCCATAGGTCCGACCTCGGCCATGTGGTTGAGATCCGCCTTCTTGTACCGCGTCTTCACCATGGCCCAAGCCTCCCTGGCACCTTGGCGGCAGGCCGAAATCTTCCATAAACGGAAGCGCTGCCGCACTCCCTGAAGCTTCTCCGCAAGCTCCCCAAGGCCCTCGGGTAGGGAGAGGGTGGCCATGAAGCCTGGACGCCTTCGCTCATCGCCTGCCGAACTCGTTCGAGCAGTTGCAACAGCTTGGGAAGTTGATCACCCGTTGATACGGGCATCTCCTCCGCAGGGCGACCTGTGAGTATACCTACAAGACATATTTTGTCAATCGACTTCCTCGCCGAACTCTTCTTTTCAAAGGAGTTCGCTTAAGCACTCACTATAGATGCTGCGACGAAGCCGCTGATTCTCCTTAACGGAGCCGGACAGCTCGGCCCGAGCGCCTTTCAGCTCTTCTCCGAGCTGGGCGTGGGCATCCTGGAGCTTGTTCCTTTCCTGCTGCACTCTGTTCAGCACCCTCTCGTCGGCCTTTAGCTGGCGCAGTAGTTCCTGCCTGTCCGGATCTTGTCCGGCAGCACGCGCAATGTCATTATTAGACTTGCGTGCACGCCGCACAGCGCTTATATTTAAAACAAATGTGTTACCAGGAGGGGCCTCCGTGTTTCCTCCTGCAGCAGCAAGTGCGGCCTCAAGTTGGGCCTTGCACTCTTGCAGCTCCTGAGACAGTTGGGTATTCTTCTCGGTAAGATCCTTCATTTCAAATGATCCTTAAATCAGTTAACATAACTACTTTAAGTCTCGAGGGCTACTGGCATATATAACTATTAAATTCTCTTACCCGTATGTCTTTTACATACTGCTCCGTGGCTCTGGCAAAACCATCTTGAGCAGCACGGAGGTGCGCGTCCCCCGCGTTAAAGGCATTCAACGCCTCAGGGGAAAAGCACGCTTCACGAAATACTGTCCGGCGGCACCTGTGGTTCATGGCGCTCTCCACCTCAGACTTGGCGGCGGACAGTCTGTCGGCATCCTCCATTGGAGGAGTATCCGGCCCGCGCCTTGCGCTTGCCTCCCCCTCCAGACCGGGTGCTGGAGCCTGGCCGGTAGAGGTCGGATTGGCAACCTCTACGCCTGCAGTCCGGCGGGCGCTTTTTCTCCTACAAAAATCATGAGCACTCAAACGCTTCCTAGGAACGTTGCTCTGAATAATTAAATACGAGCTATACCTTTGCAGCGACATTTTAGTCCGTGTCATGCTCCTTTTCCGCCTGCTGGTCCGGACTGGCCTTTGTTGGTCAGCCGCCACGGGCTCGGCTTCCCGCCCTGGAGGCGCTTCCTACAAAACACTGTCATATACGAAGATTAGAGACGAGCGAGGAAGAAACAGTGGTGTCGGGACCTCGGTCACAATCACCTGGAAAGCCAGATACAATCCGGGGTAGTCCGTCGTAATGGCGACTAAAGCATTATCCATGCTCAGTTGGTGGAACACCCCGTCAATTAGCTCCAACTTGATATCCGGATCCTCTTCAGAGGCCGGATCCTGGTATCTCTCTGGATCCTCGGGTTGCGGAGCTGGACTTACCATGTCCTCCACAATTCGGCGCAGTTCCTGCGTCGAAGACATAATGTAAGAAGCTTAAACTTTGAAAGCATGGGTCGGGCCCTTCAAAAGTTCGCTTACCCAACGCCAAGGGTTATTGATGGAAAACCCGTTCAAGGGGTTCGTTCGAAGGAAGTCCTCCTTCTCCCCCTTGTACAGGCCGGACAGGATCTGCACCAGATCCTCGGTCGAATCCGGCCCTTTACGGCCATGGCGGGTGGCATCGTCTTCCCCGTTGAAATCCCACATGGGGTGGCCCCTATATTGCAGTGGCTGCACCCCCCGCATGATGCATGTTGCCATGACTCCAATCATGGTCAACCCGGAATGGGCTAGTAATCTTATTCGGCCCATCAGATAATGGACGCTCTTGTCTTCCTCCAGTTGGGGGCTCCGCGGGCACCAACTAGGCGTTTCTTCAGAGGAGCAGTACTGAACTCCGGGAGGCCGACCCGGAGTGGGTCCGGCAGCGGAGCGTCTTCTATGTAAAACCATTCCGAAGGCCAGTCTTCAGATGCCTCCTTAGGGGTTCCGGATGGAAATCCGGTCCCGGCAATGCGCCATATTTCGGCGCCGCCCACTTGATATATGGACCCCTCGTGAGAACGGGGTACGAGGAAAAACAACCTCTTTCACAGTGCAAAATGGGGCTCGATGCCAAGAAATAGATCGCAAAGAGCTGCGTAACCCGCGATATGCAGGATAGAGGTGGGTGTAAGGTGATGGAGCTGGAGTCCGTAGAACTCCAGGAGCCCGTGGAGGAACGGATGTATAGGAAATCCGAGTCCCCTTATCAGATAGGGGACGAAGCATACCCGCTCCCCTTTGTTGGGACTTGGGGTAGCCTCCGCTTGCTTCCCACCTTGGTAGGTGGCCAGCCCGGCTCAAACCGGAACCATAAAGGCCGGTGGGAGATATCCCCCCGCTTGGAGCTTCACCAGCTTGCTGTGCGGAACAGAGCATCTCCTCCAATCTCCTGGCAGGGGGCTGGGAGCGTGAGAAGAGGAGCCGCATCGACAGTCCATGATGGAATGGGTTCTGGGTCAAAGGCGCTCCGATGAGTATTCGCGGAAGGAAGATGGTGTGATTTGGATCTGGATTTTTGCCTCTCTTATAGGCAGATTATTTGCACGGCCGGGGGGTGAAACATAAAAGATACCCTGGCTTTTCGCATTCGTGCGACGCGTGGAAGAAGGCCATTATTGGGCGTGGAAGCCAAGAAGCACAACATTGATGAGGAAGCCAGACACTGTTCGGCAGGTACGTGGAACTTAAAAGGAGAACCCGCCTTGCAACGCCGAAGACTATATACGCGCTGGACTTATCGTCATTGAAGCCTGGTTCGGGGGATACTGAGGGAGTCCTGGACTAGGGGGTGTCCGGACAGCCGGACTATCATCGTCCGCCGGACTCCAAGACTACGAAGATACAAGATTGAAGACTCCGTCCCGTGTCCAGATGGGACTTTCCTTGGCGTGGAAGGCAAGCTTGGCGATACGGATATGCAGATCTCCTACCATTGTAACTGACTCTGTGTAACCCTAGCCCTCTCCGGTGTCTATATAAACCGGAGGGCTTTAGTCCGTAGGACACAACATACATTACAACAATCATACCATAGGCTAGCTTCTAGGGTTTAGCCTCCTTGATCTCGTGGTAGATCCACTCTTGTACTACCCATATCATCAATATTAATCAAGCAGGACGTAGGGTTTTACCTCCATCGAGAGGGCCTGAACCTGGGTAAAACATCGTGTCCCTTGTCTCCTGTTACCATCCGCCTAGACGCACAGTTCGGGACCCCCTACCCGTGATCCGCCAGTTTTGACACCGACAATGCCTCTCTGTCGTGACCACGGGATGGTCGGTCTGCTGTATTGTGCGCTGGTGATGATGGTATGTATGCTTCCTCCTCTAATCGGGGGAGAAACTTGCGTTTTGGGTAGCTCTTGGAGGGGCGTTCGAGTTCATACTCTTCGGCCGCGAGGACCTCGGTCCATTTGTCGGCCAGCAGGTCTTGATCAGCTTGAAGCTGCTGCTGCTTTTTCTTTAAGCTATTTGCCGTGGCCATTAGCCTGCGTTTGGAACGCTCTTGTTCGATGGGATCCTCGGGCACGACGAATTCGTCATCGTTGAGGCTTGCCTCGTCTTCGGAGGGAGGTATGTAATTATCATCCTCGACCTCTTCATCTGCCGCTCTCTCGTGAGGGCTTGCTTCTGCATCCTCCTGCGCTGAATCTTGCTGGAGGGGATTGTCATCGGCACTTTCTGGGGTGTTATTATCTCCTGTGCCGGAATCTCCATTCTTGTTGTGGCGGGATTTAGAGCGGCGCCATTGACGTCGGTGCTTGGGCTGTTTCTTTGGGGAATCTGCCTCCGCTGCTTCTTCGCCGTCCCCATCTTTTGGGGTGTCCACCATGTATATGTCATATGACGAGGTGGTCTTCCAGTGCCCTGTAGGCGCTGGTTCTTGTTCGTCTCCGGCATCGTCGTCCATACCGTCGATGTCTTCGGAGTCATAGTCTAGCATGTCGGTTAGATCGTTGGCAGTGGCTACAAGGTGGGAGGTGGGTGGGCTTTGAATTTCTTCGTCGTCCGCTTCCCAACCATCCTGGCCATAATCCGGCCAGGGCTCTCCGGATAGCGAGAGATGCTTTAGTGAATTTAAGATGTCGCCAAAGGGCGAGTGCTGAAAGATGTCCGCAGCGGTGAACTCCATGATCAGCGCCCAATCGGATTCGATTGGCAGGGGCGCAGGAGGTTCGGAGTCCGGCAGGGAGTCCGGCACCTCGGAGCCACGAGTTTTAGAGGGGACAAAGTCAGTGTTCGGCTCCATCGCCGCGGAAGTTGCAGCCCCCGAGGCGGTGTCCAGCCACTGATTCTCGATCTGGGCGATCGGCTCCGGACTGAGGGCCAGAGCGGATTCGTGTGCGACCACCAAGGCACTGTCCGGCGGCAGAGCTATATCATACCCATCGTGACAGTGCGGCACGCTCGGCTGTGGCTCGAGTCCGTCGAAGATCAAGTCCCCGTGGATGTCGGCCGTGAAGTTTAGGCTTCCGAACCTGACGTGACGGCCAGGGGCGTAACTTTCGATCTGCTCCAGATGGCCAAGTGAATTGGCCCGCAGTGCGAAGCCGCCGAATACGAAGATCTGTCCGGGGAGAAAAGTCTCGCCCTGGACAGCGTTGTTGTTGATTGAAGAGGCCATCGAGCCTATCGGCGACGACACAGAGGAACTCTCAATGAAAGCACCAATGTCGGTGTCAAAACTGGCGGATCTCGGGTAGGGGGTCCCGAACTGTGCTTCTAGGCGGATGGTAACAGGAGACAAGGGACACGATGTTTTACCCAGGTTTGGGCCCTCTCGATGGAGGTAAAACCCTACGTCCTACTTGATTAATATTGATGATATGGGTAGTACAAGAGTGGATCTACCACGAGATCAAGGAGGCTAAACCCTAGAAGCTAGCCTATGGTATGATTGTTGTAATGTATGTTGTGTCCTACGGACTAAAGCCCTCCGGTTTATATAGACACCGGAGAGGGCTAGGGTTACATAGAGTCAGTTACAATGGTAGGAGATCTACATATCCATATCGGCAAGCTTGCCTTCCACGCCAAGGAAAGTCCCATCCGGACATGGGACGGAGTCTTCAATCTTGTATCTTCGTAGTCTTGGAGTCCGGCGGACGATGATAGTCCGGCTGTCCGGACACCCCCTAGTCCAGGACTCCCTCATCGGTCCGGGCCGCTTCATCTCACAATACCGCCGAACCAAAGTATGACAGGCTGGTAAGCAGTATGACTCGTATCGCCCACAACTCACTTGTGTTCTACTCGTGCATATAACATCAACGCATAAAACCTAGGCTCGGATGCCACTGTTGGGGAACGTAGTAATTTCAAAAAATTTCCTACGCAAACGCAGGATCATGGTGATGGCATAGCAACGAGAGGGGAGAGTGTTCGTCCACGTACCCTCGTAGACCGTAAGCGGAAGCGTTAGCACAATGCGGTTGATGTGGTCGTACGTCTTCACGATCCGACCGATCCAAGCACTGAACGTACGGAGCCTCCGAGTTCAGCACACGTTCAGCTCGATGACGATCTTCGACCTCCGATCCAGCCGAGCTCCGGAGATGATTTCCGTCAGCACGACGGCGTGGTGACGATGATGATGTTCTACCGGCGCAGGGCTTCGGCTAAACTCCGCGACAATATGACCGAGGTGGAATATGGTGGAAGGGGGCACCGCACACGGCTAAGGAACGATCTGTAGATCAACTCGTGTGTCTATGGGGTGCCCCCCGCCCCCGTATATAAAGGAGCCAGGGGGGAGGAGGTAGCTGGCCAAGGAGAGCGCGCCAAGGGGGGAGTCCTACTCCCACCGGGAGTAGGACTCCCTTCTTTCCTAGTTGGAATAGGAGAAGGGGGGAAAGAGGAGGAAGAGGGGAAGGAAAGGGGGGGCGCCGCCCGCCTTCCCTTGTCCTATTCGGACTAGGAAGGGGAGGGGTGCACGGCCCCCTCCTACCTCCTTCCCTCTTCTCCCTCGAGGCCCATATAGGCCCAATAACCCCCCGGGGGGTTCCGGTAACCTCCCGGCACTCCGGTAAAATGCCGATTTCACCCGGAACGATTCTGATGTCCAAATATAGGCTTCCAATATATCGATCTTTATGTCTCGACCATTTCGAGACTCCTCGTCATGTCCGTGATCACATCCGGGACTCCGAACAAACTTCGGTACATCAAAACTTATAAACTCATAATAAAACTGTCATCGTAACGTTAAGCATGCGGGCCCTACGGGTTCGAGAACTATGTAGACATGACCTAGAACTATTCTCGGTCAATAACCAACAGCGGGACCTGGATGACCATATTGGTTCCTACATATTCTACGAAGATCTTTATCGGTCAAACCGCATAACAACATACGTTGTTCCCTTTGTCATCGGTATGTTACTTGCCCGAGATTCGATCGTCGGTATCCAATACCTAGTTCAATCTCGTTACCGGCAAGTCTCTTTACTTGTTCTGTAATACATTATATTATAACTAACTCATTAGTTACGATGCTTGCAAGGCTTAGGTGATGAGTATTACCGAGAGGGCCCGGAGATACCTCTCCGACAATCGGAGTGACAAAACCTAATCTCGAATTATGCCAACCCAACATGTACCATCGGAAACACCTGTAGAGCACCTTTATAATCACCCAGTTACGTTGTGACGTCTGGTAGCACACAAAGTGTTCTTCCGGTAAACGGGAGTTGCACAATCTCATAGTTGCAGGAACTTTGTATAAGTCATGAAGAAAGCAGTAGCAATATACTAAACGATCAAGTGCTAGGCTAACGGAATGGGTCATGTCAATCACATCATTCTCCTAATGATGTGATCCCATTAATCAAATGACAACACATGTCTATGGTTAGGAAACATAACCATCTTTGATTAATGAGCTAGTCAAGTAGAGGCATACTAGTGACTTTATGTTTGTCTATGTATTCACACATGTATCATGTTTCCGGTTAATACAATTCTATCATGAATAATAAACTTTTATCATGATATGAGGAAATAAATAATAACTTTATTATTGCCTCTAGGGCATATTTCCTTCAAATGGACCCCTCTCAACGCACGTTCCACAACCAGCCGATCCCCGCTGGGCACTTCAGGGTTAGCTTGACCAGTGTGAAATCAGGGCACGAGGATTTGCCTCCTCCAGTACAGCATGTGGGAGCGGACGACGAGACCCCGCCGCGGATTGGAAGCTGCAAGGGTTGGGTGCTGCTATGGCCGAAGAATCTTATTCGTCTGGAGCCGGCCGAGAGCACACCAATAACTACCACACATCAACAAGCATGTGCGGAGACCACCACCCCGCCTACGCAATTACCAGCTCCTGTAGTGCCTGGTGAGAGTGGAGGACGACATGATGAAGGGGGTGGAATAGTACTGGCTGATGTAATTACTCCTGTAGAACAGAGAATGGATGATGAGACGGAGGTCGACCCTATGGATTACCTCAATACAAACGCGTATGACTGTGGCATAGATATGATGAGTCAACCATATGACGAATCGGGCTATCAGCTTGCTAATGGGGATATGGATGATATGCCCGGGCAGTGTCGTACCATGGATTGCAAAAAGTCTCTCTTCATGAAATCCTCACAGGACACGCCTGAAGATGCCGCCTCAACACAGGCTCAACTAGCCGGGCGCGAGGGTCGTACAGTACTTAGCCCGGGAACACTTGGGCAGGGGTTAAGGAAGGGTCAGGAAGGTGTGCCCAAGAAAAAGGAGAGGAAGAGATCGGGGAAGGTAACTGCCTCGAAACAAGCCAGAGCACACAGCAGCTAGACGATGCATTCTGAAGAGCGTGTACCCGTGAAAGGTGCGGTCATGTTCCATCTCACGGGAGAGCCGATGCTACTGCCGAAACCGCTGGAGGCACAATCAGGGGATCTCAGGAGACTGCACGACCATGTCATGTCGATTGAGAAAAGCCTACTAGCCTCAAAGGATCTAGGATATCCGACATACGCGGCTCGTGTGCCTGAGGGGAAGTGCTACGTGACACACGGCCTGCGGAGGTGTTCTTCCTGTGGTTTGACCATATCTTTGAGATGTTTCTAACAAGGCGGCTTGATTTTACTATCGTCCGCCTTTTTGCGCTACATATGAGCTCCGTCATGAAGAGTGAAGAAGTCTCACAAATCTGTGTGGCGGATCCGTACTACATGCACGAGTCTTTCTTGAGTCTCGGCGACTTTGAGCATGAAACTGCTAGGGAGTACCTCCAAAACTTCATGGTACAGAATAAGGACCGGGAAATTGTCCTCGTGCCTTATCATCCAAAGTAAGTCAGTTCCGGACAACCCTTTCGTACATTTCAATCATTCCTTCTCTCTCATATGGGGAATAATTTGAGGTGTCTTTTCCCCGCAGCAACGGGCGCGCCGTCCTTATCGTTCTTTACCCACAAGTCTCCCACGCCGTGTATTTTGACCCTTCCAGAGACTACGAGAAAAAGGACTACACCCACATAATGAATATTCTAGATGATGCTCTCCAAGGCTTCAGCTTTAGAGGTGGTGTCGTGGAATTAACACGTCAGATGTACTTAGTGTGAGGACTTAGTCGCGAGGCCAACGCATCTATGTGGTAGCTTAAGAGGGGTTGAGCGGAATCGAGAGACGCAACACAAGACAAGGGTTTAGACAGCTTTGGGCCCCGGGAAACATCATCCGGTAAAAACCCTACATGCTGTTTGAGGCTAGATCTCATTATCATCATGAGGGAGTCGCCGTAAACCAGCTCTCCTCTAGTTGTGTCTAGCCCTCGAGATTGTTTCTTGCTTGTCCCTCTTTGGGGAGCCCTACCCCTCCTTATATATGTTGAAGAGGCGGGTTACATGCAGAGTCCAACTCGGACTTAAGACTTAACTATTCTAACTTATCTTCATGGGCTTCTTAACATCTTGGGCTTCATAACATCTCGGGCTTCATAACCCTTGACAACCCAGTTATCACTTTTTGCCGGTTTAACATTGTCTGCCGGTTTACCACCTGCCAGTTTACCACCAGCCGGTTTACCGTCTGTCTGAGCCATCTGTCTTGACTGTCTTAACTGTCTGCCGGTTTAACATCCGCCGGTTTACCAAGTCCCAGCTGGTTTACGACTCCAGCCGGGTCATTCCGCGGG
The DNA here is from genome assembly GCA_963921465.1 of Triticum timopheevii. Classification (NCBI taxonomy): domain Eukaryota; kingdom Viridiplantae; phylum Streptophyta; class Magnoliopsida; order Poales; family Poaceae; genus Triticum; species Triticum timopheevii. The sequence goes on along the minus strand of OY997274.1, from coordinate 627,787,297 downwards.
GTATATCCCCGACATTAGCCCCCAGTTTAATTTGGATTTATCCATGTTAAACTGATCTTGATCATCCTTAAGTCCTTGTCACTTCCTTCTTCTAGAAAATCCGGTTTAATAGGCCAGCTTCATAATCAACTTGCTGACATTAGTTTCTCATAGAAAATATATTGTGAAGAATAACTCCTTTGATTCAGCTCCCAATGCTTAACAAAAATAATGGTCCTTGAAATCCTCATCTCTTATATGACTATCACTTGTAGCCCTCAAGTCATAAGAAGGTAGCATAACAATAGCTTAAGCCTTGCTTCAATATAAATATCACAATCTTGAAGAAATCCAGGTTGTTCATATCAATCAATAGCCAGAACTGAGTATTCCACATATGTACCCCCCAAGTGCCGGGTTGTCATGCTTGCAGCAACCTAGGACTTGTAATTTCCTGATGCTCATAAAAACTTCAACCAGTGTAGCCTCCAAGGGTCGGGTCATTATGCAATAATGAACAGGGACTTTTCAAATATAATCATGTAAACTTTGAATAGCAACGGTGTAGCCCCCAAGTGCCGACTCAATAATATAATATTGAGCTGGGACTTTGATATATACTTCAATGAAAATAACATCATATGATATAACCCCCATCATGGGGCTTGAATCCACGTCCACAAAGTTAAGAGCCTTGTGCTTTACCAACGAACAATGTACCCTTCAATATAATGGATAAAAAGCTTTTGTACCTTGAATTGTTGACAGGAGCAATTGGCAGCCCCAAGGGCCGGCTCATTGTAATGTGATGAGTCGGGTCTTCAATAAGATGAGCAAAAAATGACTTTGCATTAGCCCCCAAGTGTCATGGTGCATGCTTGCAGCGACATGATACTTGTATGTTTGATGTAATCTTGACTTAAATAATGTAACCCCCAAGTGCCGGATTGTAAGCCTGCAGCAACTCGGGACTATTCCTTCAATGTAGAATAAAAATCATTTCTATTGATAATATGATAGCCATTGCGCAAAAGCGACTTTGGAAACCTTAATCATAATACTGGTTATTGATAACCATAATAAAAATCCAGCCATGTTGGCTATTTGAATAATATACCCAATGATTTATAAGCGCATGATTCCAATGGCACAATCTAAATATATACTGGCGACTCATAGTCGAAACCAAACCGGGCTGATAGTCTCCGGATTATGATTTAATCATGTTCCGTCAATCATTGCAAATGAGGCTTTGAGCCGATCAAGTGGCATTACCATGGTCAGACAAGACCATGCCCCCAAAAAGGCGTAGCTATGGTTTGAGTCAGCCAGGTCCCCAAATGATGCATTGGCATTACGCCGATCAAGAGGTGTAGCGATGGTTCGGGTTCGACCGAAGCCCCCAAGTGATGCTGTGGCACTAGGCCGATCAAGAGGCGTGACTATGGTTCAGACGTGACCACAAGTCCCCAAGTGATGTATTGGCATTATACCGATCAAGAGGGGTGACGATGGTTCGGGTTCGACCAAAGCCCCCAAGTGATTCTGTGGCCTTAGGCCGACCAAGAGGCGTGACTGGTTCAGACTTGACCATGTCCCCAAATGATCTAGTGGCTTTCGCCTATCAAAAGGTGTTGCATTGGTTCGGATACGACCAAGCCCCCAAGTGATATTATGGCATTGCGCCGATCAAGAGGTGTGACTATGGTTTAGACATGACCAAGTCCCCAAGTGATCAATAAATGATAAGCCAATAAGGCATGATACCCATGTTTGAACCGCGCGTCATGGCAGCAGGTCCTCTTTGGCACCCTTTAACTTTTTGCAAGAGATATATCCTTCTTGAACCGGGATTTTGAACCGGATATTGAGAGCTTCAAAGCTTGGTGGGAGATAACTTTCCCTTAAACCGGATATTAAACCGGAATCCTTCTTTTTAAGCCAGAAATTTTCTAACGGCCATTAAATTTGCACCAATATGGCGGTTTAGGGTCCTACATTAGATAACTTTGCAAGCCGGAGTAATTGCTCTTTTAAAGAAAGCAATATATAATATAAAAATATACTGGATGAATTTCACCTGATATGCCAGGCTAGTGGTTGTCCACCGCAGAGTTGATGATCACCATGGTGAAGCCGTTCAACAACAAGCAGGTGCGGACAGCGACGCATGATGACGCTTAACGCATACTTCATTGGCACATCATGGCACCATCTTTATAATAAATTATTGTCCTGTATATAAAAAATATACAGACCAAAAGTAATTGTTCTCTTTATAAAAACAATATTTGCTGATAAAATATACTTAGATGAATATCACCTGGCATTTTTTGTCGGATGAACACAGACTGAGCAAATAATCCCTTGTGCTCCTGGTATCCATGTTTGTAGATTTATTCCGAGTGGATGTAACAGTTGTGCTGACACCGGACTAGTATTGATAGCAATTTGTCCATGTGATGCCCTCCACGTAGTATCAAGTGCCACCTTTAGAACCAGTCAAAATCAGTAGACTTTGAACATTCCTTCCAGCCCCATTGGGCAGTCAACACGCCCACAGGAAGCAGGGCGACTCGGAGTCTCGAAGCACAGCAGCGGCCAAGATGGGCAACTTAGCGCTCCCCCTGGCGGTTTAATCACAAGGCAGGGCTAGTTTAGCCCTGCTACGGTGGGTCAGCGGAGGCAGAGACGGGGCCAAGGCGGTGGCGAAGCGCAGCGGTGGTTCGCAGTAGGGGCAAGCGGCTCGAGGCCGGAGCCAGGCGAAGCGGCAGCTGTGGTTCAGAGTCAAAGGAACTCGGAGCATAGGGATGATTCAGATCCGCATGACAGCAGCTCAAGCGGGCGGCAGCTCCCTCGCTACAGTTAAGACGGGTGGCGGTTCTCCTGCTGCTGCTGCGACGGTGCCTGACGAAAGCGGCACAAGCGGATCATGCGCATGGTGTTGGGGATATTACCACTGGGCGTGAACCGGCCTACCTAGGCCGGGTTAATTTCATTAGTAGTATAAAGGTGATTAAGCAGATGAAGGCCCAAGGCCTGTAGTCGGTTTAGAACCTGTAGTCGTAAACCGGCTTGATATGTAAACTTGTATTGTAAGTAAGGAATAGAGAGAGACCAACCGGGATACGAATATGAACCGGTGTGGGACTCTATGGACCGACGGGCGTCACCCGTGTATATAAGGGGACGACCCGGCGGCGGTTCAAGGACAGACAACAACAACTCGAGCCTAGGCGAAGCTTATTTGCTCCCTAGTCATCGAAACCACATCAATCCCATCACAACTAGACGTAGGCTTTTAACTTCATAGAAGGGGCCGAACTAGTAGAAATCCTTGTGTCTTTGTGTCCGCTTTAACCCCTTCAAGTTAACCCATAGCGATGGCTCCACGACTAAGTCCTTTCACGAGGACATCTGCCGTGACAAAACCACGACAGTTGGCGCCCACCGTGGCGCTATCGCACGACGGTTTGATGATCTTGGAGGGCAAGTTCGAAGGACTCGAAGGCTATGATGTGGGCCGGATGACCAAGAGTCGTCGTGGCAAGCTCTACATCGACGATGCAGGATGGGGTCCCGAAGCCGACTCGATCGAGTACGGGTACCGGGTCCCCTTTGGTGGCATACACGTTTTTATCGGCAAGATTGGTGAGCCTGGGCCTGAGCCGGACATCTGCACCGACCTCGTCGAGACGGCTCAGCGTGCAAGATCTACCCAGGGTAAACCGGCCGTGAAGCGTGCCTTCGTGGGAGTCATCCACGGAGGAGAGCATGAGGACGAGTCAGAATACGGTAGCGAGACCATCGTCTATTCCGGCGACGAGTCCTCAACCGGGAAGACCGAATCATTGTACCAGTTGCAAGACGACCAGATTAGGGGCTGTTCCGATGGCGACAGTATTCCGGACCCCCCTGATCAGATCAACCGGGTTGGAATATTCATGGCCAGTACGCAGGCGGCGAATCACTACTCGACCACAGCAGCAATGTTCTCCGGATCAACAGCGGCAGCGGCAGCAGGAGCAGGAGGCCTTGTGCGCCCACCGGTTCAAGTTCTGTCTGACCTGTTTGATGCACTAGCTGTACTTTTGGCAGAGGCCAATCCGGCGAATCAGGAGGCCCATGATGCAGAGGTTGCAAAGGTGAGAGAGCAGATCGTACAGGCCAAAGCCGACCTGGCAGCGGAGAAGGACGGGATGGCCGCAGAGTGGGCCGCTTTGGACGCCCAGGCCTATAAGCTCATGCTCGACCAGAACGCATCACATGAGGTCTTGAAGCGGAAGCACAGATCACGCCTGCCGTTAGGGTTCGACCCTAGAAATCTCTTTCACAATCCGGAAGCCTGAACCAGTAATCCGCCGGGGCACCGGGAGGTAAACCGGGTTGAGGCACCAGGGCCAGGAGCGACGGTCCAATCCCGCCTGATGGAACCTCCCCGGCAGAATGTTGTGATTCCTCCGTCGGTCCAGACACCTCCGAGCCATTATTCTAATCCTATGGACAATCTTGTCGCAGCGGCTGCGCGATTAGAAGCTATCCCGATCGAAGGAGACTCTCCGCAAGCAATAGAGACGCGCCGGGTTAAGGAACTTCTCCGAACCGCTTTGATTCAGCAGGAGGCATATTCATACAGCCGCGATCGGATTCACTCCACACCTCGTCCAAGCCGGAGCTACAGTAGGCACATGGATGAACCGGCTATATCAAGCAATGCGCGGAACCGTGAAGCGGCCCGTGGCAATAACCCGGCAGGTGGTGTTCACGACGCTCAGGATGTAGTGGACCGGGCCCGGGCTCGAAGAGAGGCCGAGTTAGCAGCCCAGAACGAGGCGGATCAGCTTACCCCGGATCGTCCTACCACCTCCGCCGGGCCAGGGGTCGCCTCTAGCTTGGGAGTGCCATGTTTAGTCCCCGCTTTACGTAATGTACGCCTGCCCAAAGACTTCAAGGGTCCGCGCAAGGTGCCGAATTACACCGCCGATTTATCTCCAGAAGCGTGGGTAGAGAGTTATGAGATGGCCATGGAGATGCTGGATGTGGATGAGACCGCGTGTGCAAAGTACTTCACCATGATGCTTGAAGGCACGGCCCATACTTGGTTGAAGAGCCTGCCGCCTAATTCTATCAGTTCATGGGCCCAGTTGCGGACCCGGTTTATCCAGAATTTCAAAGATACGTGTAAGCAGCCTAAGTCCATAGTAGACTTGGCGGCTTGTGTTCAGGAGGACGGAGAATCAACAACGCATTGGGTACGCCGCGTTTCGGAAGTCTTGCACTCGTCTGACAGGATCAATGCTGATTCTGCGATCTTAACCCTGGAAGGCAACTGCCGGTTTAAGCCTCTAAAGTTGAAGTTGGGGCGTATGAAGCAGTTCTGTAACAACATGGGAACTCTCATGGCCGCTTTGGTGAAGTACGCTGATTCTGATAGTACCAAGGATCCCGAGACTGACGATGACGAAGCAGGGAAGGGGAAGAAGAACAGCAACTCCAAGGGGCATCAACACAAACCGGCGGGCCATGGGAACGGAGGCAAGCGTAAAGCGGATGGCAGCATGGACTTTGTGGCTAACACTAATGCGCAGGACAAGGGTCCGCGGCGCAGAGGTAAAGCGGCGAATCGTAGTGGAGCTCCGAATCCTAACCCGGATCGCTTAAACTATTTGTTGAATCAGCCTTGTCCAAAACACGGGACGAAGGAAGCGCCGGCTAACCACCTTTGGAAGGATTGTTACATTATGCAGGAGTTTAAAAATTCTAATGCCTTCCGGTGTGACCATGGGTCAGGTGGTGGCTCAGGATCCGGTTTCCATGGGCCGAGTCATGATGGAGCTTCCGGTTCAGGTTTCAATCAGGGCGGTCATAGCAACCAGAATAATTAAAGCAGCCAAGGAGGTTACAACCAGCAGCAGCAGTCGGGTTATCAGAGCCAGCCAAAATAGTTGAACAGTGGGCAGTATCACGTTTTCACAACCAGTTTGGATAAGCGCGACCGGAAACTTCACAAATGAGCAGTGAACTCCGTTAAACCGGCAGTACCAGGTTACTTACGCTGGTCGGAACAGCCTATTGTGTGGAACAGGGAGGATCACCCACCCCGGGTTGACAATCCGGGCCAGTTGGCGTTAGTGGTAGACCCTCAGGTGGGAGGTTATAAATTCACCAAGGTGCTCATGGATGGAGGGAGCAGTATTAACATCCTGTACTATGAGACATTCCGCCGCATGGGGCTCACACACAAAAATCTCAGACCGTCTAATACGGTGTTCCATGGAGTGGTGCCTGGCAAATCAGGATATCCTGTTGGTAAGATAGCCCTGGAGGTGGCTTTTGGGGACGAGCATGATTCCCGATCCGAAACACTAACCTTTGAGGTGGTGAAGATCCGGAGCCCGTATCACGCCTTGTTTCGGCGGCCGGCTTATGCCAAATTCATGGCACGGCCTTGTTATATCTATTTGCAGATCAAGATGCCGGGTCACAAAGGGACAATAACGGTTCATGGGAGCCGCAAGATTGCTTTGGAATGTGAGGAAGGTGATGCGGCCTATGCAGAGTCGGTTTGTGCCACGGAGGAGTTGAAATATTATAGGGACAATGTTGATCTGGCGGACATGACCCCTTTGAAGAAGCCGACTACAGAGCATGATTCAGATCTGAAGTTCAAATTAGCGGCGGAGACCAAGCTTGTTGACTTCGTGCCCAGCGATTCGTCCAAGCAGTTCACTGTCAGTGCCAACTTGGACCCTAAATAGGAAAGCGCGCTCATCGAGTTCATCCGTGAGAATCAGGACATTTTTGCATGGAAGCCTTCTGACATGCCAGGTGTACCGAGGGAACTCGCTCAGCACACTCTTAATGTTGATCCCAAGTATAAACTGGTAAAGCAGTTTCTCCGCCGGTTTACCGAAGAAAGGCACAAAGCTATTGGAGAGGAGGTGGCCAGGCTCTTGGTAGCTGGTTTTATCATTGAAGTGTTCCATCCAGAGTGGCTTGCTAATCCGGTGCTGGTTCTTAAGAAAAATGGCAATTGGCGTATGTGTGTGGATTACACGGATCTTAACAAGGCTTGTCCAGCGGATCCTTTTGCCCTCCCCCGCATTGACCAGATTATTGATGCCACGGCGGGTTGTGAGCGTTTGAGTTTTTTGGATGCGTATTCTGGGTATCATCAGATCAAGATGCCGGTTAAGGACCAGGAGAAGACGACGTTTATTACTCCCTTTGGAGCCTTCTGCTATGTATCTATGCCTTTTGGGCTCAAGAGCGCCCAAGCCACTTATCAATGGTGTGTACAGAACTGCCTGCATAAACAGATCGGCCGTAATGTGCACACCTATGTGGATGATATTGTAGTCAAGTCAAGGCAGAAGGAGACGCTGGTTGATGATTTGAAGGAAACCTTTGACATCTTGCGGGTTTACAAGATGATGCTTAACCCGGCCAAATGTGTCCTTGGTGTTCCGGCAGGCAAGTTACTGGGCTTTCTTGTGTCCAACAGAGGAATTGAGGCTAATTCGGAGAAGATTACGACTATCACCTCCCTGGCTAAACCGAAGTGTATCAACGATGTTCAGCGTTTGGCGGGTCGGATTGCCGCGCTGAGCCGATTTATTAGCCGCCTCGGAGAGAAGGCCATCCCTTTATACCAGATGCTGAGAAAGACAGATCAATTCATCTGGAGTCCGGCTGCTGATGAAGCGTTGGAGGACTTGAAGCGGCAATTAGCCAATCCGCCCGTTCTTGCAGCTCCGGTCGACAAGGAGCCGTTATTGCTATATGTAGCGGCCAATGCTCGCGCAGTTAGCGTGGCTATTGTGGTAGAACGCAAGGAGGCGGGCAAGGAGTATCCGGTTCAGCGGCCGGTTTACTATATCAGCGAGGTGCTTATTGAATCTAAGCATTGGCAGAAGCTGGTATATGGAGTTTTCATGGCAAGCTGGAAGTTGAAGCAGTATTTCTAAGGGCACCCCATCACGGTGGTCAGTTCAGCTCCCTTGGGCGATATCATACAGAACCGGGAGGCGACTGGCCGGATTGCCAAGTGGGCTATAGAACTTGGGCCGCACGGACTGAAATACGTACCTCAAATGGCGGTGAAGTCTCAAGCACTTGTTGATTTCATCAATGATTGGACTGAGTTGCAAGCACCAGAGGAGAAGCCGGATCACACATATTGGACTATCTATTTTGATGGATCCAGACAATTGGAGGGCTCGGGGGCTGGAGTCGTATTAACTTCCCCACGAGGTGATAAGTTTTGTTATGTTCTCCGCTTAATGTTCCCTTGTACTAATAATGCAGCTGAGTATGAAGCTTTGCTCCATGGTCTCCGGATGGCTAAAGAGATGAATCTAAGTCGGGTTAAGTGCTTCGGTGACTCGGACCTCGTGGCTCAACAGGTGTCTGGCACTTGGGATTCTAAAGACCCACTCATGGCTGCATATCGTCGTGAGGTGGATATTGTTGCAGGTCACTTCAAGGGTTATCAGGTGGATCACGTGGATCGTCGAAAAAATGAAGCGGCGGACGCTTTAAGCCGGTTGGGCTCTCAGCGTAAACCGGTCCCGCCTAATGTCTTTCTTGATGTGTTGCACAACCCGTCAGTCAAGCTCCTGGGTGAAGCGGATTTGGCTATTCCTGATCCGGAGTCTCAATTGGTGGCAGCCCTGCATGTTATACCGGATTGGACAGTTCCTTATCTTGCATACATGAACCGGGGAGAGTTGCCAGAGGATGAGACTCTAGCCAGGCAGATAGTCCGGCGATCCAAGTCTATGACCATTATCAATGGAGAATTGCATCATTGCAGTGTATCAGGGGCATTTCAACGCTGCATCTCTCCTGAGGAAGGCTGTGAAATTTTACGCGAAATCCATGAAGGGGATTGTGGTCACCATGCCGGTTCAAAGTCTCTGGTGGCTAAGGCGTTTCGTCACGGGTTCTACTGGTTGACAGCTCATGCTGATGCGGAGGACTTGGTTAAACGGTGTGATGGCTGTCAGAAATTTTCACGGCGTGCTCATATGCCGGCTCAAGAGTTGAGGATGATTCCAATTACTTGGCCGTTTGCAACATGGGGGCTGGATATGGTCGGACCTTTTAAAAGGTCCAAGGATAAGAAAACCCACCTTTTGGTGGCAATTGACAAATTTACCAAGTTGGTTGAAGCGGAGCCTGTTAGTAAGTGCGATGCAGCAACAGCGGTGCAGTTCATTAAAAAGGTGATTTTCCGGTTTGGCTTTCCACACAGTATCATTACTGACAATGGTACCAATTTGTCCAAGGGCGCTATGAAGGAATTCTGTGAGCGTGAGCACATCCGACTTGACGTATCGTCAGTGGCTCACCCCCAGTCCAATGGGCAGGCAGAACGAGCTAATCAAAAGATCTTGCGAGGAATCAAACCCCGGCTCATGGTTCCATTGCAAAGAACACCGGGTTGTTGGGTTGAAGAGCTACCGTCTGTGCTATGGAGTATCAATACTATGCCCAACCGATCTACAGGATACGCGCCATTTTTCATGGTCTACGGAGCAGAGGCAGTTCTCCCTAGTGATATCCGGCATGATTCGCCTCGTGTAGCGGCTTATGTTGAAGCGGACAATAAGACAGCACGGCAAGATGCTTTGGACCTATTGGATGAGGAGCGTGACATAGCAGCTGCCCGCTTGGCGATTTATCAACAGGATCTTCGTCGCTATCACAGTCGCCGGGTCAGAACCAGAGCTTTTCAAGAAGGAGATTTGGTGCTTCGACTCATCCAAGACCAGACGGATATGCACAAGTTATCCCCACCTTGGGAAGGACCTTTTGTGGTCAGCAAGAATCTGCACAACGGGTCGTACTATCTGATTGATATTCGAGAGCATAAAGACTCACGCACATCAGAGAAGGAGACCAACAGGACATGGAACATAGCTCATCTTCGGCCTTACTACACTTGAGCCATTGGCTCTATCTATGTACATATTATGACAGTGTATATATTATCATTGATATAATAAAACCGGAGCCTCAGCTAAACTGGGGTCTCTGTCCTTTCATATCATGCGTGGTTACATGGAGTTGTTCAGTCTTAAAGCGGCCTCCGGTTTACCCCTTGAAATTTTCTTTTCAAAAAAGCTTTGTGATATCACTTGGGGGCTTGGTCGTGTCCGAACCAATGCAACACCTCTTTATAGGCGAAAGCCACCAGATCACTTGGGGACATGGTCAAGTCTGAACTAGTCACGCCTCTTGATCGGCCTAAGGCCACAGAATCACTTGGGGGCTTGGTCGAACCCGAACCATTGCCATGCCTTTTGATCGGCATAAAAGCCATGGTTTCATTTGGGGACCTGGCTGACTTGAACCATCGCCACACCTATTGGGGGGCTTGGTCCTGTCCGACCATGGTAACACCATCTGATCAGCTCAGTAAAGCATGTTTTTGCAAATGGTTTTTATCATTGCCTTTGTTTCCATATTACGTTTATTTTTAACCGGTTCAGCTGCTGGAATTCTGTTCATTTTTAATCTGGAGAAATATGCCCGGTTTAACTTTCTTGTTAACATCATGGAATAGCAGGGGGGCTTATAATGACCCAGCACAGTTTACATGGTAAGCCAGTATTTTAACACACGGGAGTTGTTTTTTCTCCTTTGACGGTAATGGTTTATAAAACCTCCGTTTCAAGCCTGGCTAAGCCAAACTTCATGCCCAGCGATGGCAGGTATTTTGTATTGCCTATTTGATTATGTGTATTACATACATTGATGATACATATATAAAGGTCATAAACCGGTTGGCGGTATAACCACCATCGCAGTTCAAGATTTTATGATTGCAGGAAATATAAATTGAGGATTTCAAGAAAAAGCATCAGTACTTATGCACGAAGGCATATTTAAAGCAACAGTATTTGCTATTCTATTACAAGGCAACGCGGTGCCCAAATAAGATCATTGTTGTTCTGGCGGATCATAATAAAGCAGCTATTTAAACCGGCTTCCGGTTCAAGCCTGCTCATCGCCCCGGTCTGATGGTTGTGGGTCGTCCCGCGCCGCTTCAGCTTCCTCATCCCTATCCATTGGCTGGAAATCAACAGTGGTCCAGTCGATTCCCATTAAAGCTTGAAAGACAGCCTCTTCATGGATCAGAGAAGACGGTTCAATATCAGGAGCGTAAGTATGCTTACAGATTGGAGGAATCAGATTCTCCGCTTCAGGAATTGGTGCAGCCACTGGTTTATTCTAATCATTATACTGAGCTTGATAATGCGACAAGTCTGCCTCTTCAGCCAATTGGCAAGCCAGAGGGCGCACTATACGGTTTATCGTCCTCAGATCATCTTCATTGAACTCTGAACTGTCTTCCTTCAAGCTGGGATAGCCTTGAGCTGCCTCAACAGGATCGAAATCCAGCACCCATGCTTTTGCCCGGATCAAGGCATTAATGGCTCCGGTTCAAGCAGCAGATTTTTTCAGTTCTTCAATCCGAGCAGGAAGCATTGACAACCTCTTCAGAGTATCTTGAATTAAAGTGGGTGCCGGATTGTTATGGGATGCAGTGGTGATGATCTGCTGCGCTCCGGTATACAACTCTTCAATTAAAGTGTAGGCAGCCTTTAACTTCTTCCGAACATCTGACCCTAAGTGACCAATGCGTGTACCTGCAACAATACAGGAAAGATCACAAACCGGATCTATTATAAGAAGGTCAAAGTTGTCAAAGAAACCAAAAAGAGCTTACCAAAGATAGCAGCAGTCATGGCATGCACTTGCCGCTTTACGGCGGTCAGCTCATCTACCACCGGTTTAAGGGCAGTTTCAGCGTTTTCAGCTCTTTTTATTAAAACGGCCTTCTCAGTGGCCCAATCAGCCCACTCCTTCATGAAGCCCTCCTTCAGCTGTTCCATGAGGCTCAAAGTGCTGGTTAATTCTTCCCTTGCTTTGTCGGTTTCAGCTTGTTGGGTTTTCAAAGTTCCTTGCAGATCAGTAATCTGGTCCTCTTTGATCCTCACTTCAGCCTGCATCAAGATAGTGCTTGGCTTTAAACAAACGGTACAAGAATTTGAAGTACCAACCACATAACAAGTTATACGCTTGATACTTGGGGGCTAATGCATCTTCAATCTTCATCTATTATTAAATTGCAAAGTCCCAAGCTCAATACAGGTATTCAACTTGGCACTTGGGGGCTAATGGCTATTTGCTCAGTTATGTTCTCATGGTAGAATCTTTATTGGAGTCCCGGTTTGACTATATTAAGTTGAACCGGCCCTTGGGGGCTACATTGATGGATTTCAAAGTATTGAGGACTATATTAAAGTCCCGGATTGAAGAAGGTTACAAACCGGCCCTTGGGGGCTAGGAGGATTAATAGAGTGGCAGTAATTAAAGAAAGAAGAAGCACAAGGAAGTTACCTCAAATTTATCTCTCATCATCTTTACCAGGCCAGCTTCACAGTCACGACTAGTATATAGCCGGTTCAAGTAACCAGAATGAAGATCTTGGGCACTCAGAGCAGCATACGTTTCCAGATCAACATCCCATTTGCCTTTGTTCATGGCAGAAGAATCTTCTTTCACAGTATGCTTAGCTAAAGCGACAGGATTCCCTGGTTCAAAGCGACCTACGCCGGTAATTACAACGTCATCATCCTTGGACTCGCCAGTTTGCGTTGGTGCTATCGGTTTACCGGCAGGTTTTGAAGGACTGCGGGATTTTTCAATCCGAACGGGGCTGGTAGGCTGGTCAACAGGGACTGAAGTATTGATAGGCCTCTTCTCAGTAATAGCATCATCTTGCAAGGGAGGATCATTGGGAACATCTTCATGAACAAACTCTTCAAGATCTGGTGCTTTATCCTGTTCAGGGGCAACATCCTCCTCGGCCGCTTTATCCAGGCGGGCTTTCTTGCTCGGTTTATGTTTAGCCCTGAAAGAGAAACAAAGAGTTAAGGAACAGCATAAGTTATAACACAGTATACCAGAAGCATATGTTCAGCCTAGCTTACCCAAGGACCGTTTTCAGTGGTGGCAGCTGAGTGGCCGATGATTCACCAGAAGATGAATGAGAAGTAACCTGATAATCGGAGCCGGACGGATTAAGAGGTTGACGGATGAAACCCGCTTTAGGATAAAAATTAATAAAAAGGTCGGAGACCTCTGGGCGGCGTTTTCGAACCAGACTGTTTGGTAAACCGGCGGAGGTAACTACCTGGCCGCTGTGCCGGGTTGTGCGGCGAGCTTCATGTTGCTGAGTCTTCATAAGAAATTTGGGATCCAAGTAAGCAAGAGGATGAGAAAATTTAACTTTCCGGTTTGCCTGGCGAAATTTTGGCAAAGGCAAAGGATCTGAATTAGAAGAGAGAACAGTTACCTCAGCGACATCAGCATTACTGGCTTCAGCGTCGTCCTGACAAGTATCATCATCAATAAGGCGTGTAAAAAGTAAGCCTAGTGAATCGAGTTCTACCTCAAGGTCCGAGTTACCCACATCATCATCAACAGCCGGATCAGATGAAGCGGTGGTTTTCCTCTTTTGAGCAGGCTTCTTGACAACCTTAGTCTTTGGCCGGGTTGACCGTTCTGTTTTCTCTGGTTTTTCTTGTGGAAGCTTCTTGCTCCAAAACGGATTATCACCCTGAGTAAGCAGCGGTTGATGTTAGACAGAAATAGCAATAACAGGATCAGTAAAAAATGCAATCAAGATCTTACAGCTGGCGGTTTGTTGATAGCACAGAAAGGGAGCATGCCGGTTTGAGCGCAGAGGTGTTCCGGTTCATTCAACATTTTCTTCACGGCCTCTGTGACTTCATCATCTGAGAGCTGGATGTTGGTGTGTCGGAGTGGGTCATCGACGCTACCAGTATACTTGCACATTAAACCGGAGTGCCGGCTGAGAGGCAGTATGCTCCATGATATCCAACAGCGTGCGAGATCTATTCCTGTTAAACCATTGGCCATGAAGGCCGGAGCTTGGATAGTTGCGGAGCGTATTTACTTCTCTCCTTGGCACTTAACCTTTGTGGGAAGGGGTGTGTATTGCTGAGCCGCTCCGGACGAAAGCCAGGCAAAGGATTTTCATCATCGGGGGAGGTATCTTTGCAGTAGAACCATGTTGCATTCCACTCCTTGGGGTGACTGTGTAGTCTGGCGTGGGGATAAGTGATCTCTTTCCTTCTCTGAATTGCCATACCGCCCAATTCGGTATTGGGACCATCAGTGAATTCTGTGTGGCGGTTTAAGTGGAAACAGTCTATAACAATTCAACTGTGGGTTCCTCTTGAAGGTATACCTCACATAGCACTTGGAAGTGACATAAGTTGGTAACAGAGTTGGGGCCGATGTCTTGCGGGCGGAGCTGAAAATTGGCTAACACATCCCGGTAAAATTTAGAACCGGGCGGCTTGAAGCCCCGGGCTAAATGGTCTGCAAAGATCACAACCTCTCCCTCTTGAGGTGTGGGAGGACATTCATCACCAGGGACCCTCCAGTGGATAGTATCTTTGCTGTCTAAAGCGCCGATCCAGACTAAATTATCCAACTAAGTTTCTGTGACGCGAGAAGGAACCCAGTTGCACTCATATACTTGTTTGGCCATGGTGAGATCTACAAGAAATAGGTGATTCCGGTTCAAGAATATGTTGGATAAAATAAGGCGCTGGTATGAACAATGCTAAACCGGAGGCAGTATATTTAAACCGGATTTCTATGAAGAGGCATCACATGGCTAAAGAGTTCTGGTGGTTCAACAAGGGGACTAATGGTATATACCGGTTTATTAACTTTATTTATATTAAGTTAAACCGCCTGATCTAAACATTGAAAGCAGTTGAGGTTGCGGATGGCTAAGTATGCAGAAACAGGTTTCACAAGGTCTTATTGCAGCAATGGATCTGAAGCAAGTTCAGAAAAACAGAAAATATTCAAAAGATTAAAGCAGAACGGAAGTGAATCAATGGGCAGGTATGTAGACGAGATCTATGGACTTGAGCATGAAACTACAGGCGGATGCTAAAATGCTACTGCTAATCAGAGCAGGGTTTCACAGATCTATCCAGGAGTCTGGGTACGAACATGAACAAGTGATGAACACGGCAAGAACACGAAACCCTAGAACAGATCTATGTTAAGAAGAACAGAAGGCTTACCAGAATCGAGGAAGACGCGGAAAGCTACCGCAATGCTCTGGTGTGTTCAGGTTGATGCAGCGGCCCAAGACGGTGCAGAGGTCAACGGCGGCGGCGGAGCTCCGAGGCTGGCGACGCGAGGAAGACGAAGAGAAAGAGACGAAGGGGAGAAAAGGAAATGACCCTTCGGTCCTATTTATAAGGTAAAAGACGTGTGTCAGGCGCGCGAATCCAGGAGCCAAAAATTTCGGAAGTGGAGCTGCTGCCTTGGGTATCGCAGATCTATTAATAAAAGAAGGCGTCATAAATGTTAACTTCGTGATGACGTCATACCGGTTTACAGCAACCAAAGATGATGACGACATGGCGGTTTACCAATTACCAGAAGATGTTAAAGACAAAGATTTTTGTGAAGGATTGACATGAACCAGTTCAAATCAATCTGGGGCCTAATGTTGGGGATATTATCACTGGGCGTGAACCGGCCTACCTGGGCCGGGTTAATTTCATTAGTAGTATAAAGGTGATTAAGCAGATGAAGGCCCAAGGCCTGTAGTCGGTTTAGAACCTGTAGCCGTAAACCGGCTTGATATGTAAACTTGTATTGTAAGTTAGGAATAGAGAGAGACCAACCGGGATACGAATATGAACCGGTGTGGGACTCTATGGACCGACGGGCGTCACCTGTGTATATAAGGGGACGACCCGGCGGCGGTTCAAGGACAGACAATAACAACTCGAGCCTAGGCGGAGCTTATTTGCTCCCTAGTCATCGAAACCAAATCAATCCCATCACAACTAGACATAGGCTTTTACCTTCATCGAAGGGGCCGAAGTAGTGTAAATCCTTGTGTCTTTGTGTCCGCTTTAATCCCTTCAAGTTAACTCGTAGCGATGGCTCCACGACTAAGTCCTTTCACGAGGACATCTGCCGTGACAAAACCACGACACATGGCGTGGCAGCTCTGAGCGGCGACCTCGCGACAGACATCAAGGCGGAGGCCAGTGGACCGGCTCGGGGCATGTCAGCGAAAGTGAACCGGCGAGGCGAGGTGAAGAGAACCGTGCGGACGGGCGCTTGGTGAGACGTCGGCGGTTTGCGGCGGGGACCGGCCGGTTTGGCGCTGATAGCCCGGATATCATCCATGGCCACAACAATGGCGCCAAGGCAGTTTGACGGGGAACCGCAACAGAGGCAGGGGCGACTCGGAGTCGGTTCAGGGCCGTGGCCACGCGCAGCAAAAGCGGAGGCCGCTGTTTAGAGCGGAGGTACAACAATGGAGGTAGCAGAGAGCCGTCCACGGCGGTTTGGAGGTGCTGGTTCAGAGCAGTGGCCGCGGTGGGTCGATATAACAGGACCAGCGCTCGATGTGAGAGCAGCAACTCAGCGATTCAAGGGGAGGCCGGGAGGGTGGTTCTGGGCGTGGCTGTTTTGAGGCATCCAGCCGAGGCGAGGCAGCAGTTTGAGGAGGCCCGGCGATGAGTTGACCAAGCAAAAGCCATGGCAAACATAGTCAAGTAGAGGCTCAAGGCCGGCCAGTTTAACATGCGGCCGACGGCTCTTGGCAGCAGCTGAGACCGTGGCGGTGAACCGTCGGTGAAGACCCGCAGCAAGGTGACTCGGGGCGACAACAGCGCCCAACAGGAACGCGGGGACGGTCCGACGGGCGGCTCCATGGAGGCACGACACGAGGCCATGGCAGTTTGCAGGCACGAACCGGTGATGGCGGAGGCGCGATGTGGGCAGCTTGGCGCGATGCGGACAGCGGCGGCCAAGGCAGACGCCTTTGGCAGCGGCGGCTTAACAACACTGACCGGCCCCGGCGGCCCAACGTGGTAAGGGCGGCTCCGCGCGGCACAGACGCATGTGTCGGGCAGCTCTGTTTCCACCAGGTCAAACTCTTCCTCATTCTTCTCATTCCAGCCTACTTGCTCCACTTCAAAAAGTTTGGACTGCGAGTTTCTGAACATTGAGCCCAACTGATACTGCCTGAAGAATTTGTCTACAGGCAACAAAGTAAAAAAACTGCCAGGATATTCTTGGATTCTCCGAGCTCCTCAATCTCCATCGATAACTCAGTGGTATCTGTAGTGGGCACGTTAGCTTCTACTGTTTCTTTATCTAGTGGAAATTACTGAACTAACAAGTCCACAGCGATGCTTTGATTTGTATTGATCCAACAGCTCTGTCGGTTTGAGCAGCAAACATACCGATTAACTGATATACAGTCTCTTGCAATCGCCAGCGTTTTGTCATTCAAAAGGTCCAGCAGACAGGGCAGCCGAGGCGAGGCGTTGCAGCAGCTTGGAAGCGGGTCGAGGCAGTGTGGCTCGTGATGGCTCTTGGGACGGCTTGACTCGAGGTGCCACAGCTTGAAGAGCGAGGTGACTCACGGCCGGGTCGAAGGAAACTAGCGCGCAGGGCGCAGGGACCCTGTGGAGGGTGAAGAGGCGCGGCGAGGCGGGTCGCAGAACCCAACAGTTGCAGAGGCTGATGGCGGCGACGGCCGGCTTGTCGCAAGGTGAAGGCGAATCCGTGCGCATCCTCCCCCTCTCCCCGATTTGGTTCAAGTGTGGGGGCGCAGTGAAGCGGAAGTGACGGCCACGGAGGCGGAGACGGCCGGCAATGTGGATACAGGACGGCGACTTGAGAGGCCACGACCGCGGAGTCAGTCCACTACAGCGGAGGCGGCTCAAGCTGAGGCCGCGCGGGGGTGACGATAGTAGCAGTGCAGCGCCGGCGCACGACGGCAGGTTGTCCAGCTCCCCGGACCAGTCATAGTCGTGACTGATGCAGGCCGGCACCGCGGGTTTGCAAGCTGCACAGTAGTTGGTAATGGAGGAGATGCTGGAACTGCGCGTATGTGCGGGAGGCGTAGGTCTCAGTTTTGCTGGTGCAGGCCGGATCATCGGCTTGCCGTGTGTCGAGGTTCACATGAAGATCCACAGTAGGGGCTCCTCCACGAAACCAAACAGACGACCAGCGGCCTTCCAGCAAAGGTGCAGTGGTGACTTGATAAGACGGATGCTTTCGCAGCGCTCGGAGCAATCCAGCAATAATAGATGCTCGGGGACCTGCAGCTCCACCGGGTGAATGAAGGCGGTTCGCAGCGACACCAGTGAGCCGGCGAAGCAGCTTATTGCAGAAACCATATGGCCGGGTCAACGGCGGCTGAAACGAGGCTGGGAGCGACCCGCCATTGACTTGGCGCAGGTGGGTTGTGGCCGAGGGGGACTCGGGGTCGCGAGCCCGAGCGGTTTAGAAGCAGCACGGCTGAGACGGAGAGACAATATTGGTCCTTGAAATACTGGCGGTTCACAGGCACTCGGTGACTGGCGGTTCACGGCGCGGCTGCGTTCACCGGTAGTGGACGGGCGAGGCGCGGAGAGGAGAGCCGCGGCCGCTCGGTGAAACAACGGCGGAAGCGGTCCGTAGCAGTGGCCGGCCGGTTTGGTGCGGGTGGCTCGGGAGCTGGCCGCGACCCGGAGGCAGCAGCTCGGCGAGGCGGGTGAGCTGAGTGGGGGCGGTGAGAGGCGGGTCAGCTGCGACCGCATCACAGGCGGAGACAGGTAATCCGCGGGGGCATCTCTAGTTTATTCAGCGGGAAGGAAACAAATCGGGGCGGAGGGCGCCCGCGACGTGGAACCTGGCGATTCCCGCTCAGAGTCGTGCAGATACAGCAGCGAGGCGGAGGAACCGGTGGCCGGGACGGAGGCGCACATATCAGAAGTGCAGCGGCAAAGACGGCATGGCCCAAGCAGCCTTACGGCAAAGTTGGGCAGATGCGGAGATACGGTGGCCCAAAGTGGAAACAGATCAGCTTCGACAGATGTATCTGGCGGTTTAGATGTGTGATGTAACTTGCCTCCACTGTTGATGACTTGCTCATACGGAACATGTTGCTTAGCCACCGGGTCGGCGAAGGCGGAGCGATTTTGACCAGACCGTGGTGGTAACTCGGATTCGGCGAGACGGTTCAACCCCGACCGGGTTGACTCATCGTCCAGGTCGTACTTGTCTTCGGGATGGCAGCAGACAGACCGCACCCTTAATCACAGTCGAACCTATAGATCTCATAAATCGTAAATCCGGACTGATGAACTTGAAAACTGATGTAGATCCTCGCAAGCCGGCTATTCTTCATCCGGAAAAATTGTGAACCTCCCGATCCCTTGAAGAAATCCCTTCAAGAACTCAACACCACCGTGCGCGGGCCCCATGATGGGCGCCAACTATCGTGGAATTAACACGTCAGATGTCCTTAGTGTGAGGACTTAGTCGCGAGGCCAACGCATCTATGTGGTAGCTTGAGAGGGGTTGAGCGGAATCGAGAGACGCAACACAAGACAAGGGTTTAGACAGCTTCGGGCCCCGGGAAACATCATCCGGTAAAAACCCTACATGCTGTTTGAGGCTAGATCTCATTATCATCACGAGGGAGTCGCCGTAAACCGGCTCTCCTCTAGTTGTGTCTAGCCCTCGAGATTGTTTCTTGCTTGTCCCTCTTTGGAGAGCCCTACCCCTCCTTATATATGTCGAAGAGGCGGGTTACATGTAGAGTCCAACTCGGACTTAAGACTTAACTATTCTAACTTATCTTCATGGGCTTCTTAACATCTTGGGCTTCATAACATCTCGGGCTTCATAACCCTTGACAACCCAGTTATCATTGTTTGCCGGTTTAACATTGTCTGCCGGTTTACCACCTGCCGGTTTACCGTTTGTCTGAGCCATCTGTCTTGACTGTCTTAACTGTCCGCCGGTTTAACATCCGCCGGTTTACCAAGTCCCGACCGGTTTACGACTCCGGCCGGGTCATTCCGCGGGGTATATCCCCGACAGGTGGCCACGTGCATATCAAGAAACAAAGGAACAAGAAGATGGGTTTCGCGCATAAAACTAACTTCTCCTGCATCCATGTCCCAAAACCAAGCAAGAAGGATGGATTCTACATCGTCCATCTCATGATTCAGTTCAACACGGATCACCAAAAGCTTCGCATTACAGCAGAAATGATGATCATATCCACAAGTGGCTAGAATCTCATGGAGAAGCGAATTATAAACTTAGAGATGACTTCTTTCGCATCCAAAGCGACATTGCGACGATCATCATGAAAGAAGTCGTCGATGAGAAAGGGATGTTCCACCACGGCCCTAAATCGCGAACCGACGTCCGAACTCGCATAGGCATGCAACGTCTAGACCTCACGCCGTTCAAGAAGTTAGGGTTCGTCCTCGATGATATGGAAGGATGGAACTTCTAGTGATTTATGATGCCGATGATGATGATATGTGTCGGTTGAACTTGTATACTTTTTGTAGCGATGAAACTTTGTGATGTCCATGCTCCCTGCCGAACTTGCGTAACGCTACTTTGTTAGTTCGCGTACGATGACCTATGTATCTCTAGTTAATTAATTTGCGTACTGTATATGTTGCATCTAGTTGCTAACCCTTTCTTTTTGGTGTTGCTCTAGTATATTTTGTTGCATATATATGATTGTACATCCTCTTCATGAACATGCATCTCTAACAGGTACCTAGTTTCTTGATGGCGAGATGGAAATGCTATGCCGTTGAGGGAGTCCTGTACTAGGGGGTGTCCGAATAGGACTTTTCTTGGCGTGGAAGGCAAGCTTGGCGATACGGATATGTAGATCTCCTACCATTGTAACCGACTCTGTGTGACCCTAGCCCTCTCCGGTGTCTATATAAACCGGAGGGTTTTAGTCCGTAGGACAACATGACAATTACAACAATCATACCATAGGCTAGCTTCTAGGGTTTAGCCTCCTTGATCTCGTGGTAAATCCACTCTTGTACTACCCATATCATCAATATCAATCAAGCAGGAGTAGGGTTTACCTCCATCGAGAGGGCCCGAACCTGGGTAAAAACATCGTGTCCTTGTCTCCTGTTACCATCCGCCTAGACGCACAGTTCGGGACCCCCTACCCGAAATCCGCCGGTTTTGACACCGACATTGGTGCTTTCATTGAGAGTTCCTCTGTGTTGTCGCTAATAGGCTTGATGGCTTCTTCGATCAACAACAACTCAGTCCAGGGTGAGACTTTTCTCCCCGGACAGATCTTCGTATTCGGCGGCTTCGCACTGCGGGCCAATTCGCTTGGCCATCTGGAGCAGATCGAAAGCTACGTCCCTGGCCATCAGGTCAGGTTTGGAAGCCTAAACTTCACGGCAGACATCCGCGGAGACTTGATCTTCAATGGATCCGAGCCACAGCCGAGTGCGCCGCACTGTCACGATGGGCAAGATCTAACTCTGCCACCGGACAGTACTTTGGAGGCCACACACGAATCCGCTCCGACCCATGGTTCGGAGCCGATCGCGCAGACCGAGGACGGATGGCTGGACACCGCCTCGGGGGCTGCAACCGCTACGGTGATGGAGCCGAACACTGACCTTGTCCCTTATAAAGCTCATGACTCCGAGGCGCCGGACCCCTTGCCGGACTCCGAATCGCCCGTGCCCCTGCCAATCAAATCCGATTGGGCGCCGATCATGGAGTTCACTGCCGCGGACATCTTTCAGCACTCACCCTTCGGCGACATCCTAAGTTCGCTAAAGCATCTCTCGCTATCCGGAGAGCCCTGGCCGGACTACAGCCAGGGTGGCTGGGATGCGGACGACGAAGAAATTCAAAACCCACCCACCACCCACTTTGTAGCAACTGTCGACGATCTAACCAACATGCTAGACTACGACTCCGAAGACATCGACGGTATGGATGGCGATGCCGGAGACGATCAAGAACCAGCACTCACCAAGCACTGGAAGGCCACCCCAACCCACGGTGTATATATGGTGGACACCCCAAAAGGAAGCGATGACGAGGAAAAACGGGGCGCGACAAAGGATAATCCCGCCGACAAACAACCAAAACGGCGACGCAGACGCCGCCCTAAGTCCCGCCTCGACAAAAACAGCATTCCTAATGACCCAGCAATAAAGCAGGGCAAACCAGTGGACGACGAACATGCAACCAAACAACCATCCGAACAGGACGAATCAGATAATCAATCTATGCCCGACGAAAACAACATTCCAGACGATCTCATGCCGGACACACCACCGGAGCATAAGGACAATCACAAAAGACTCATCGCCACTGCAAGAAGTCTGAAGAAGGAAAAACGGAAGCTCAAAACAGCGGAAGACACACTCAGAATGAGGTGGAGCAAAGTACTCAAGACCGCAGACTAATATGGCAATGGCCATCAATCAAAGAGCTACCCGAAGCGCAAGCTGCTGCCAGAATTTGACGAGGAAGCCATAGAGCCACCATAGTCAAAAAATAAAGAAGCCGCCTGGCCGGATAGACGACCAGAAGACAGGCCAAAAGCGACAAGCGGCACCGCACACAAGCCGACTCATGATCCTCAGAAAACAAATGGCCCGGTCAGGTCCATTTACGGGCCAAAAAAGAGGGCCCCAGGAAGCAACACAACACACCAAGTGTTCGAAGACAGCGGAACACCCAAATACAGGGGCGCCGCACACCCACTATGTTTCACCAATGAGGTGCTGGATCATGAATTTCCAGGAGGGTTCAAACCCATAAACATAGAGGCATACGACGGAACAACAGACCCTGGAGTCTGGATATAGGATTACATACTACACATACACATGGCCAGAGGAGATGATCTCCACGCCATAAAATATCTACCCCTCAAGCTCAAAGGGCCAGCTCGGCATTGGCTCAAAAGCCTCCCATAAAACACTGTTGGAAGTTGGGAAGAGCTCGAGGACGCGTTTAGAGCAAATTTTTAAGGGACTTATGTCCGTCCTCCGGATGCAGACGATCTAAGTTATATAACTCAACAGCCTGGAGAGTCAGCGCGCAAATTCTGGAACAGGTTCCTTACCAAAAAGAACCAAATAGTCGACTGTCCGGACGCCGAAGCCTTAGCAGCTTTCAAACACAACGTCCGAGACGAATGGCTCTCCAGACACCTCGGCCAAGAGAAGCCGAGGACAATGGCCGCGCTAACAAGCCTCATGACCCGCTTTTGTGCGGGGGAAGACAGCTGGCTAGCAAGATGCAGCACCAGCGACCCGAGTACATCCGAGATCAGGGATGGAAACGGAAAATCACGGCGCTGAAAGGATCAGCGCCGGAATAAAGAAAAAAGCCCAAAGAACACGGCGATCAACGCCGGATTCAAAAACTCGCGGCCGAACAATAAAACACTGCCTCTTAAGGACAACAGTGATGAGCTATCCAACTTAAACTAAATTTTGGATCGGATATGTCAAATCCACAGTACCTCCGGAAGGCCTGCGAACCACACCCACCGAGATTGTTGGGTTTTCAAACAGTCCGGCCGACTCAACGCCGAACACAAGGGGCTCGACGCACCGAGCGAGGACGATGACGAACCCCACCAGCAGAGCACCGGAAAACAAAATACTTTCCCACAAGAAGTCAAAACAGTAAACTCACTTCATGTGATACTACGGAAAAACAATGCGGCACCCGCTACGGTAGGTGTCGCACGGTCCACCCCAGCGGAACCTTGCGATTGGATGTCAAAACCAATCACTTTCGACCACCTGGATTATTCCAGAAGTATCCAAAATGCAGTATGGACTGCTCTGATATTGGATCCTATAATCAACGGACTACAATTTACACAAGTCCTGATGGACGGCGGCAGCGATTTAAATCTGCTATATCCGGACACAATCCGCAAGTTGGGGATAAACCTTACTAAAATTCGATATAGCCACACTTCCTTCAAAGGAGTGACGCCAGGCCCTCACGCCAAGTGCACAGGCTCCTTACTACTAGAAGTTGCGTTCGGGTCACCCGACAACTTTCGACGCAAAAGTCTAACCTTCCATATCGCCCCATTCAAAAGTAGCTATCAAGCACTATTGGGACGTGAAGCTTTTGTCTGCTTCAACGCAATACCACATTACGATGGCTCCGGCACCGATGGCTCCGGCACCATCGATGCAAGGGAGCTCCACGACTAAGTCCTTTCACGAGGACATCTGCCGTGACAAAACCACGACACATGGCGTGGCAGCTCTCAGCGGCGACCTCGCGACAGACATCAAGGCGGAGGCCAGTGGACCGGCTCGGGGCATGTCAGCGGAAGTGAACCGGCGAGGCAAGGTGAAGAGAACCGTGCGGACGGGCGCTTGGTGAGACGTCGGCGGTTTGCGGCGGGGACCGGCCGGTTTGGCGCTGATAGCCCGGATATCATCCATGGCCACAACAATGGCGCCAAGGCAGTTTGACGGGGAATCGCAACAGAGGCAGGGGCGACTCGGAGTCGGTTCAGGGCCGCGGCCACGCGCAGCAAAAGCGGAGGCCGCTGTTTAGAGCGGAGGTACAACAATGGAGGTAGCAGAGAGCCGTCCACGGCGGTTTGGAGGTGTTGGTTCAGAGCAGTGGCCGCGGTGGGTCGATATAACAGGACCAGCGCTCGATGTGAGAGCAGCAACTCAGCGATTCAAGGGGAGGCCGGGAGGGTGGTTCTGGGCGTGGCTGTTTTGAGGCATCCAGCCGAGGCGAGGCAGCAGTTTGAGGAGGCCCGACGATGAGTTGACCAAGCAAAAGCCATGGCAAACATAGTCAAGTAGAGGCTCAAGGCCGGCCAGTTTAACATGCGGCCGACGGCTCTTGGCAGCAGCTGAGACCGTGGCGGTGAACCGTCGGTGAAGACCCGCAGCAAGGTGACTCGGGGCGACAACAGCGCCCAACAGGAACGCGGGGACGGTCCGACGGGCGGCTCCATGGAGGCACGACACGAGGCCATGGCAGTTTGCAGGCACGAACCGGTGATGGCGGAGGCGCGATGTGGGCAGCTTGGCGCGATGCGGACAGCGGCGGCCAAGGCAGACGCCTTTGGCAGCGGCGGCTTAACAACACTGACCGGCCCCGGCGGCCCAACGTGGTAAGGGCAGCTCCGCGCGGCACAGACGCATGTGTCGGGCAGCTCTGTTTCCACCGGGTCAAACTCTTCCTCATTCTTCTCATTCCAGCCTACTTGCTCCACTTCAAAAAGTTTGGACTGCGAGTTTCTGAACATTGAGCCCAACTGATACTGCCTGAAGAATTTGTCTACAGGCAACAAAGTAAAAAAACTGCCAGGATATTCTTGGATTCTCCGAGCTCCTCAATCTCCATTGATAACTCAGTGGTATCTGTAGTGGGCACGTTAGCTTCTACTGTTTCTTTATCTAGTGGAAATTACTGAACTAACAAGTCCACAGCGATGCTTTGATTTGTATTGATCCAACAGCTCTGTCGGTTTGAGCAGCAAACATACCGATTAACTGATATACAGTCTCTTGCAATCGCCAGCGTTTTGTCATTCAAAAGGTCCAGCAGACAGGGCAGCGGAGGCGAGGCGTTGCAGCAGCTTGGAAGCGGGTCGAGGCAGTGTGGCTCGTGATGGCTCTTGGGACGGCTTGACTCGAGGTGCCACAGCTTGAAGAGCGAGGTGACTCACGGCCGGGTCGAAGGAAACCAGCGCGCAGGGCGCAGGGACCCTGTGGAGGGTGAAGAGGCGCGGCGAGGCGGGTCGCAGAACCCAACAGTTGCAGAGGCTGGTGGCGGCGACGGCCGGCTTGTCGCAAGGTGAAGGCGAATCCGTGCGCATCCTCCCCCTCTCCCCGATTTGGTTCAAGTGTGGGGGCGCAGTGAAGCGGAAGTGACGGCCACGGAGGCGGAGACGGCCGGCAATGTGGATACAGGACGGCGACTTGAGAGGCCACGACCGCGGAGTCAGTCCACTACAGCGGAGGCGGCTCAAGCTGAGGCCGCGCGGGGGTGACGATAGTAGCAGTGCAGCGCCGGCGCACGACGGCAGGTTGTCCAGCTCCCCGGACCAGTCATAGTCGTGACTGATGCAGGCCGGCACCGCGGGTTTGCAAGCTGCACAGTAGTTGGTAATGGAGGAGATGCTGGAACTGCGCGTATGTGCGGGAGGCGTAGGTCTCAGTTTTGCTGGTGCAGGCCGGATCATCGGCTTGCCGTGTGTCGAGGTTCACATGAAGATCCACAGTAGGGGCTCCTCCACGAAACCAAACAGACGACCAGCGGCCTTCCAGCAAAGGTGCAGTGGTGACTTGATAAGACGGATGCTTTCGCAGCGCTCGGAGCAATCCAGCAATAATAGATGCTCGGGGACCTGCAGCTCCACCGGGTGAATGAAGGCGGTTCGCAGCGACACCAGTGAGCCGGCGAAGCAGCTTATTGCAGAAACCATATGGCTGGGTCAACGGCGGCTGAAACGAGGCTGGGAGCGACCCGCCATTGACTTGGCGCAGGTGGGTTGTGGCCGAGGGGGACTCGGGGTCGCGAGCCCGAGCGGTTTAGAAGCGGCACGGCTGAGACGGCGAGACAATATTGGTCCTTGAAATACTGGCGGTTCACAGGCACTCGGTGACTGGCGGTTCACGGCGCGGCTGCGTTCACCGGTAGTGGACGGGCGAGGCGCGGAGAGGAGAGCCGTGGCCGCTCGGTGAAACAACGGCGGAAGCGGTCCGTAGCAGTGGCCGGCCGGTTTGGTGCGGGTGGCTCGGGAGCTGGCCGCGACCCGGAGGCAGCAGCTCGGCAAGGCGGGTGAGCTGAGTGGGGGCGGTGAGAGGCGGGTCAGCTGCGACCGCATCACAGGCGGAGACAGGTAATCCGCGGGGGCATCTCCAGTTTATTCAGCGGGAAGGAAACAAATCGGGGCGGAGGGCGCCCGCGACGTGGAACCTGGCGATTCCCGCTCAGAGTCGTGCAGATACAGCAGCGAGGCGGAGGAACCGGTGGCCGGGACGGAGGCGCACATATCAGAAGTGCAGCGGCAAAGACGGCATGGCCCAAGCAGGCTTACGGCAAAGTTGGGCAGATGCGGAGATACGGTGGCCCAAAGTGGAAACAGATCAGCTTCGACGGATGTATCTGGCGGTTTAGATGTGTGATGTAACTTGCCTCCGATGTTGATGACTTGCTCATACGGAACATGTTGCTTAGCCACCGGGTCGGCGAAGGCGGAGCGATTTTGACCAGACCGTGGTGGTAACTCGGATTCGGCGAGACGGTTCAACCCCGACCGGGTTGACTCATCGTCCGGGTCGTACTTGTCTTCGGGATGGCAGCAGACAGACCGCACCCTTAATCACAGTCGAACCTATAGATCTCATAAATCGTAAATCCGGACTGATGAACTTGAAAACTGATGTAGATCCTCGCAAGCCGGCTATTCTTCATCCGGAAAAATTGTGAACCTCCCGATCCCTTGAAGAAATCCCTTCAAGAACTCAACACCACCGTGCGCGGGCCCCATGATGGGCGCCAACTGTCGTGGAATTAACACGTCAGATGTCCTTAGTGTGAGGACTTAGTCGCGAGGCCAACGCATCTATGTGGTAGCTTGAGAGGGGTTGAGCGGAATCGAGAGACGCAACACAAGACAAGGGTTTAGACAGCTTCGGGCCCCGGGAAACATCATCCGGTAAAAACCCTACATGCTGTTTGAGGCTAGATCTCATTATCATCACGAGGGAGTCGCCGTAAACCGGCTCTCCTCTAGTTGTGTCTAGCCCTCGAGATTGTTTCTTGCTTGTCCCTCTTTGGAGAGCCCTACCCCTCCTTATATATGTTGAAGAGGCGGGTTACATGTAGAGTCCAACTCGGACTTAAGACTTAACTATTCTAACTTATCTTCATGGGCTTCTTAACATCTTGGGCTTCATAACATCTCGGGCTTCATAACCCTTGACAACCCAGTTATCATTGTTTGCCGGTTTAACATTGTCTGCCGGTTTACCACCTGCCGGTTTACCGTTTGTCTGAGCCATCTGTCTTGACTGTCTTAACTGTCCGCCGGTTTAACATCCGCCGGTTTACCAAGTCCCGACCGGTTTACGACTCCGGCCGGGTCATTCCGCGGGGTATATCCCCGACAGGTGGCCACGTGCATATCAAGAAACAAAGGAACAAGAAGATGGGTTTCGCGCATAAAACTAACTTCTCCTGCATCCATGTCCCAAAACCAAGCAAGAAGGATGGATTCTACATCGTCCATCTCATGATTCAGTTCAACACGGATCACCAAAAGCTTCGCATTACAGCAGAAATGATGATCATATCCACAAGTGGCTAGAATCTCATGGAGAAGCGAATTATAAACTTAGAGATGACTTCTTTCGCATCCAAAGCGACATTGCGACGATCATCATGAAAGAAGTCGTCGATGAGAAAGGGATGTTCCACCACGGCCCTAAATCGCGAACCGACGTCCGAACTCGCATAGGCATGCAACGTCTAGACCTCACGCCGTTCAAGAAGTTAGGGTTCGTCCTCGATGATATGGAAGGATGGAACTTCTAGTGATTTATGATGCCGATGATGATGATATGTGTCGGTTGAACTTGTATACTTTTTGTAGCGATGAAACTTTGTGATGTCCATGCTCCCTGCCGAACTTGCGTAACGCTACTTTGTTAGTTCGCGTACGATGACCTATGTATCTCTAGTTAATTAATTTGCGTACTGTATATGTTGCATCTAGTTGCTAACCCTTTCTTTTTGGTGTTGCTCTAGTATATTTTGTTGCATATATATGATTGTACATCCTCTTCATGAACATGCATCTCTAACAGGTACCTAGTTTCTTGATGGCGAGATGGAAATGCTATGCCGTTGAGGGAGTCCTGTACTAGGGGGTGTCCGAATAGGACTTTTCTTGGCGTGGAAGGCAAGCTTGGCGATACGGATATGTAGATCTCCTACCATTGTAACCGACTCTGTGTGACCCTAGCCCTCTCCGGTGTCTATATAAACCGGAGGGTTTTAGTCCGTAGGACAACATGACAATTACAACAATCATACCATAGGCTAGCTTCTAGGGTTTAGCCTCCTTGATCTCGTGGTAAATCCACTCTTGTACTACCCATATCATCAATATCAATCAAGCAGGAGTAGGGTTTACCTCCATCGAGAGGGCCCGAACCTGGGTAAAAACATCGTGTCCTTGTCTCCTGTTACCATCCGCCTAGACGCACAGTTCGGGACCCCCTACCCGAAATCCGCCGGTTTTGACACCGACATTGGTGCTTTCATTGAGAGTTCCTCTGTGTTGTCGCTAATAGGCTTGATGGCTTCTTCGATCAACAACAACTCAGTCCAGGGTGAGACTTTTCTCCCCGGACAGATCTTCGTATTCGGCGGCTTCGCACTGCGGGCCAATTCGCTTGGCCATCTGGAGCAGATCGAAAGCTACGTCCCTGGCCATCAGGTCAGGTTTGGAAGCCTAAACTTCACGGCAGACATCCGCGGAGACTTGATCTTCAATGGATCCGAGCCACAGCCGAGTGCGCCGCACTGTCACGATGGGCAAGATCTAACTCTGCCACCGGACAGTACTTTGGAGGCCACACACGAATCCGCTCCGACCCATGGTTCGGAGCCGATCGCGCAGACCGAGGACGGATGGCTGGACACCGCCTCGGGGGCTGCAACCGCTATGGCGATGGAGCCGAACACTGACCTTGTCCCTTATAAAGCTCATGACTCCGAGGCGCCGGACCCCTTGCCGGACTCCGAATCGCCCGTGCCCCTGCCAATCAAATCCGATTGGGCGCCGATCATGGAGTTCACTGCCGCAGACATCTTTCAGCACTCACCCTTCGGCGACATCCTAAATTCGCTAAAGCATCTCTCGCTATCTGGAGAGCCCTGGCCGGACTACAGCCAGGGTGGCTGGGATGCGGACGACGAAGAAATTCAAAACCCACCCACCACCCACTTTGTAGCAACTGTCGACGATCTAACCAACATGCTAGACTACGACTCCGAAGACATCGACGGTATGGATGGCGATGCCGGAGACGATCAAGAACCAGCGCTCACCAAGCACTGGAAGGCCACCCCAACCCACGGTGTATATATGGTGGACACCCCAAAAGGAAGCGATGACGAGGAAAAACGGGGCGCGACAAAGGATAATCCCGCCGACAAACAACCAAAACGGCGACGCAGACGCCGCCCTAAGTCCCGCCTCGACAAAAACAGCATTCCTAATGACCCAGCAATAAAGCAGGGCAAACCAGTGGACGACGAACATGCAACCAAACAACCATCCGAATAGGACGAATCAGATAATCAATCTATGCCCGACGAAAACAACATTCCAGACGATCTCATGCCGGACACACCACCGGAGCATAAGGACAATCACAAAAGACTCATCGCCACTGCAAGAAGTCTGAAGAAGGAAAAACGGAAGCTCAAAACAGCGGAAGACACACTCAGAATGAGGTGGAGCAAAGTACTCAAGACCGCAGACTAATATAGCAATGGCCATCAATCAAAGAGCTACCCGAAGCGCAAGCTGCTGCCAGAATTTGACGAGGAAGCCATAGAGCCACCATAGTCAAAAAATAAAGAAGCCGCCTGGCCGGATAGACGACCAGAAGACAGGCCAAAAGCGACAAGCGGCACCGCACACAAGCCGACTCATGATCCTCAGAAAACAAATGGCCCGGTCAGGTCCATTTACGGGCCAAAAAAGAGGGCCCCAGGAAGCAACACAACACATCAAGTGTTCGAAGACAGCGGAACACCCAAATACAGGGGCGCCGCACACCCACTATGTTTCACCAATGAGGTGCTGGATCATGAATTTCCAGGAGGGTTCAAACCCATAAACATAGAGGCATACGACGGAACAACAGACCCTGGAGTCTGGATATAGGATTACATACTACACATACACATGGCCAGAGGAGATGATCTCCACGCCATAAAATATCTACCCCTCAAGCTCAAAGGGCCAGCTCGGCATTGGCTCAAAAGCCTCCCATAAAACACTGTTGGAAGTTGGGAAGAGCTCGAGGACGCGTTTAGAGCAAATTTTTAAGGGACTTATGTCCGTCCTCCGGATGCAGACGATCTAAGTTATATAACTCAACGGCCTGGAGAGTCAGCGCGCAAATTCTGGAACAGGTTCCTTACCAAAAAGAACCAAATAGTCGACTGTCCGGACGCCGAAGCCTTAGCAGCTTTCAAACACAACGTCCGAGACGAATGGCTCTCCAGACACCTCGGCCAAGAGAAGCCGAGGACAATGGCCGCGCTAACAAGCCTCATGACCCGCTTTTGTGCGGGGGAAGACAGCTGGCTAGCAAGATGCAGCACCAGCGACCCGAGTACATCCGAGATCAGGGATGGAAACGGAAAATCACGGCGCTGAAAGGATCAGCGCCGGAATAAAGAAAAAAGCCCAAAGAACACGGCGATCAACGCCGGATTCAAAAACTCGCGGCCGAACAATAAAACACTGCCTCTTAAGGACAACAGTGATGAGCTATCCAACTTAAACTAAATTTTGGATCGGATATGTCAAATCCACAGTACCTCCGGAAGGCCTGCGAACCACACCCACCGAGATTGTTGGGTTTTCAAACAGTCCGGCCGACTCAACGCCGAACACAAGGGGCTCGACGCACCGAGCGAGGACGATGACGAACCCCACCAGCAGAGCACCGGAAAACAAAATACTTTCCCACAAGAAGTCAAAACAGTAAACTCACTTCATGTGATACTACGGAAAAACAATGCGGCACCCGCTACGGTAGGTGTCGCACGGTCCACCCCAGCGGAACCTTGCGATTGGATGTCAAAACCAATCACTTTCGACCACCTGGATTATTCCAGAAGTATCCAAAATGCAGTATGGACTGCTCTGATATTGGATCCTATAATCAACGGACTACAATTTACACAAGTCCTGATGGATGGCGGCAGCGATTTAAATCTGCTATATCCGGACACAATCCGCAAGTTGGGGATAAACCTTACTAAAATTCGATATAGCCGCACTTCCTTCAAAGGAGTGACGCCAGGCCCTCACGCCAAGTGCACAGGCTCCTTACTACTAGAAGTTGCGTTCGGGTCACCCGACAACTTTCGACGCGAAAGTCTAACCTTCCATATCGCCCCATTCAAAAGTAGCTATCAAGCACTATTGGGACGTGAAGCTTTTGTCTGCTTCAACGCAATACCACATTACGCATCTCTTACACTTAAAATGCCCGGTCCACGTGGCATCATTTCCTTAAAAGGTCGCTCAAAGACCCCGGACACGGCTAGACGAGTCCGGCATAAATAGGCTAGGGGCTCCCTAGCCGCACACTCCTTCACAAGGGGCTGTGTGTATAAGCAACAATGAGCTAATATCGGCTCAGCTTTATTTATTAATATTTTAGTTCTTTTATGCACTTTTCGCACGACTTCCTTTCAAACTAAGTTCCTCTCTTTTTACAGATGAACAACGTGCACACCCGTCCAGGATACGGCACAACGGAGACACAGGTGCAGACGTGCAGCAGGGACCCGTGGCAAGGATTCTTTTCAGATTAAGACCCTGCGTAAACCTTTTTTACTGTCTCTTGTTGCTATAATCCCCTGGTTTCTCATTATAACCAGAGAGGAGACTGACGTTTTGGCATCGGCCGCGTCAGAGGATCTCGCCCGTACCTGGACACTAGGGGCTCAGGGCATTGTTCTGCCCATTACTATAAAGACCGAACACCTTAGGGAGTGTTCGGCGTGTCGAGTAAGGCCTTACATGCATCAGCTTCGAATCATGTCTTTGGTCAAATGTTGGGTTTGCCCGGCTCCTGTGTTTTGCTGCCTTACGTTCCGTATCATCGGCTAACGCGGCACCAAGAGAACTACTACGATTGTGCCCCAGTTCGGCTGGGCGAGCACCTCAGTAGAGAAAGCCGAAAACTGACTGTCATGATGCAGCGAGAGACTGGTCAACCACTCGATCGACCACTGGAATGTTTAGAATTCCTCCGCTTTGACGAAGGGCCGTTTCCCGGTCAGGCACACACGCGCCCCGAATTCGGAGAGCACGGTGCCACAAGGGGCTATATCGTAGCCCCACCCTCGAACTCCTATGGCTAAGTGAAAGTGATAAAGCATTATAGTCCGGTTGCCTCGTTTGCTATGCTACCACCTCCTTCACAGGACCGAGACGTCGGATTAAGTGTGAAAATGCGCTATTTTTTGCGAACACCCCCGCACCTTGTGCGTGGGGGCTGAAGCCGACGACTGCATCTTTCAGGTTATACACACGTATACATAAACGGCCGCACAGGAGATATATCACTACTTGGACGCACAAGTATAAATGGCGCTTACATCATAAATATTGTCTTACAAACCAAAACGTTCACTTGAACGTGACATTTTTTTAGCACTGCGACTCTACTACACGAGCACCACGCAGAACTTCCCCAAAATAGTGCTCGGCGGGTAACCGGCTCTCGTCCGAACCCTGGGTCGCAACAGCAGTGGCATCCATCTCTGTCCAATGTGTCTTCACACGGGCGAGGGCCATCCGTGCACCCTCTATGTAGGCCGACCGCTTCATCGCCTTGATATGCGGCACCGCCCCAAGAAATTGCTGCAATAAGCCAAAATAGCTCTTCGGCTTGGGCCTATCCGGCCAAACATGACTCACAATATCCATCATGGCAAGTCCGGACAACCTATTCAGCTCAGCCCATTCGGCCAACCGATAGGTCAGCGGAAGTGAACGATCCGGACTATGGAATTGAGACCAAAACAGCTCTTCCGTCTTGTGATCCTTCTGACTTCGGAAGTGCACAACGGCATCCGCCGCACTCGCCGCTAAGTCCATATAAGGATCCTCCGGACCCCACAGCTGGCCGAGCTGAGCATACTTCGGATCCGTGAACCTTCGGCGCAGCAGAAAAGGCTTGCCAGCCACAATGTCCCCGGCTTGGCGCAGCTCCTCCTTTATAGCCCGCATTGCAGAACGGGCATCCTTGGCTTCGGCGGTGGCCTTCCCCAGGTCTTCTCGCTTCGATAGGCGCTCCTTTTCAAGAGCCTCCCTGCGGCCGGTAGCATCCTTTAACTTCACGGCCATTTCGGCCATCTCTTCCCTGCTTCGGCAGTGTACGGCCCTTTCGGCCTCTAACTCCTCGGCCGCCCTCGAGGCAGCCGAATCACTCCTTCTGGCTTGCTCCTTGGCTTGAGCAAGTTCTGCCCGAAGGCTCTCCATAGCAGCGGCACCATCTGCTCAAGCACACATGTTGTAAGAGGTAGGCTTCGGCTCCCTTACTAGGTGACCACGGAGAAAGAACTTACCTTGCGATTCGTCAAGTCGCTTGTTGACTAGCGCGATGTCCGCATCCGCAACGTCGAGTTGCTGCTTCAGTTCAGCAACTCTATCAGTCCGGCTGGCCCCCGGACTATCCGCCACCTGCACAGGAAAGGCGAAAGTTAATACCTGCGATTTTGATCCTCGGCACGACGTCGCTTTCGACAACCTACCGAGTCTCAAGGGCTACTATCTATACAGTGCGCACGTTATGTGCAAAACCGTCAAAAAGGTGTGTCATTTTTACGTACCTCAAACCCCGCCAGCAAACTCCTGATGGCATTACGCAATCCGCTTTCGGCGGATGAAATCCTTCCAATCACCATACTCATCAATGCATGGTGATCTTCTGAGATGGAAGCCCTCTCAAGCAGATCCTTCAGCTCCCCCGGCCGAACACTAGTCGGCGCCGAACTCTTCGGCTCTGCCGGGCTCGGGGACACCCTCCGTGATGACACTTCAGGCTCGTCCACCCTATCCGACGACGTAGCAGATGGAGGCGTCTCGCTCTCCACCATCTCCGGACGAAGGTCCCCCGAAGACGAGCTCATCTTAGAAGGCTGGAGATCCGAACTACAAGGCAAAAAGGTCAGTTATCCTCAGAAGCACAAACAGGGATGTCTCTTATTATCAAATTCCCCTTTCTCTACTTACGGCTCGCAGGAGGGCTGATTCTTTAAGGGAGACTGTGCGGCCGGGGCCTCCCCGGACGCAGGACCCTCCGGTGAAGATTTCTTCCCCCGCTTAGGGGATTTGGCCTCCGGGTCTTCGGAGGCGGTCCTCTTCTCCCCTTGGAGGGAGGGATTCTCGATCCCGTCTTTTTCAAGAGCCTCCTCGGGCGAGGCGGTAGCTCCCCTATTTTTCCCTTCGCCTTCTTCTGAAGGCGCAACCTCCAGCATCCTGACCAGCACGGGATCCGGCGCGGTCTCTGGGAGGGGGGCCGAACACCGTATCAGCTTTGCTTGCGCTATCCACTCCTGTTAAAGGACGACGGGTTAAAAGGCGAATCATAGAAAAGCAAACAAACGGTATGTCCGAACACTGAGCTACTTACTTGAGTATCCGGGCGATTGCAGCTTAGGCCAGCGTCCTCGGTCAATTCCGGACACACCTCTTGTGATCCGAAGAAAATTTTGTACATCTCCACAGGTGTCGAACCCATGAAATGTTGGAGAATCCGTGGTCCCTCCGGATTAAATTCCCATAGCCGGAGAGGGTGGCGTTTGCAGGGCAGGAGACGCCTAATCAGCATAACCTGCATCACCACGACCAGATCGATCTCCCTCATTTGGAGGTCTCGAATCCGGCCCTGCAATAGGGGCACGTCCTTTGACGGCCCCCAGTTGAGCCCTTGGTTGACCCACGACATCAACCGTCGTGGAGGTCCCGAGCGGAATGTGGGCGGTGGCTTCTGCCTGCTGCCCTTCGAAACGGTAATATAGAACCACTCCTGCTGCCACAAGCCGAGCTCCTCTTGGAAGGAGCCCTCGGGCCACGGGGCGTCGGCCCTCCTGCTTACGGCCGCCCCGCCGCACTCTGCTTGACTCCCCTCGATCATCTTCGGCTCCACATTGAAGGTCTTCAGCCACAGGCCAAAGTGGGGGGTGATGCGGAGGAAGGCTTCACAGACAACAATAAATGCAGAAATATGGAGGATGGACTCCGGAGCCAAGTCGTGGAATTCCAACCCATAATAGAACATGAGCCCTCTCACAAAAGGATCCATCGGGAAGCCTAAACCCCGACGGAGTTGGGATACAAAGACGACATACTCGCCGGGCTCGGGGGTGGGGATGGCCTGCCCTTCGGCGGGCAACCTGTGCGAAATCTCGTAAGACAGGTACTTGGCCTCTCGCAGCTTTAGCACGTCCTCCTCCGTGACGGAGGAGGGCATCCACCGGCCCTGAAGGTCGGAGCCGGACATTGTTGAAGGTCCGAGGCGCTCGAATCTGGGGCTCTGGGTGTTGGAACTCGGGGCAAGGAGAAGATTCGATGGAGGATTGAAGAAAAGAAACGAGCCTTGGTCCCGTTATAAAGAGGAAGAATACAAGAGCCGTCTCCGTGACCGGGACTCGCCTTCGATAGAGGGGGCGTGGCGACGGGCGCGGTTGGGTTACCCACGTCCGTATTGATGATAATCCCGGAATAAGGGGAACACGATCTCTGCTTCGACAAGACGTGCCAAGGAAACCGCTTCGCTAAACGCGCTGAGGTGGTATAATAAAAAACGATTCCAGTAAAGGCTTGGTGGTGGTGTGACGTCATGCCACAGAATACGTCAGTAGATTGAACTTGTGTACATAATATTCTCTCTACGGTGGAATGTGGAAATTATTTTGCAGAGCCGGACACTATCCTGGTGTTCACAATCTTCTATGAATTATTCGGAGGAGGAACCCGCCTTGCAATGCCGAACAATATGCGCGCCGGACTCATCGTCATTGAAGCCTGGTTCAGGGGCTACTGAGGGAGTCCTGCACTAGGGGGTGTCCGGATAGCCGGACTATCATCGTCGGCCGGACTCCAAGATTATGAAGATACAAGATTGAAGACTTCGTCCCGTGTCCGGATGGGACTTTCCTTGGCGTGGAAGGCAAGCTTGGCGATACGGATATGTAGATCTCTTACCATTGTAACCGACTCTGTGTGACCCTAGCCCTCTCCGGTGTCTATATAAACCGGAGGGTTTTAGTCCGTAGGACAACATGACCATTACAACAATCATACCATAGGCTAGCTTCTAGGGTTTAGCCTCCTTGATCTCGTGGTAGATCCACTCTTGTACTACCCATATCATCAATATCAATCAAGCAGGAGTAGGGTTTTATCTCCATCGAGAGGGCCCGAACCTAGGTAAAAACATCGTGTCCCTTGTCTCCTGTTACCATCCGCCTAGACGCACAGTTCGGGACCCCCTACCCGAGATCCGCTGGTTTTGACACCGACAGTCGTGTACAAAGGGAAGGTTCCGGGGGTGTACAACTAGTGGCATGAGTGTCAGGCGCAAGTGAATGGGTTCATGGGCGCCAGCCATAAAGGCTTCAAAAGCAGACAAGAAGGAGAAGCTAGTTACTTGAGGTTCACGCTAGCGCGAGAGAGGACTCGTAACCGCCACCTCATGTACTGCATAGTTCCGCTCTCACTCATAGTGATAGCACTTCTTGCGTATACCTTTGTTTAGATGGATAACGTTGTTGTAGTTGCAAGCATTCGAGACTTGCATGTATTGCTATTTTCGAGATGACGACAAGATATCACTTTGTGTTGGATGATGGTTATGATGAGACTATTTGTATGTACATGCTATGATTACATTTGTGGTCTCGCAGGCATTTGTATGTGTATCATGATGACATTTCTATGTGCTAAAGATTCTTCTACAAAGCTGGTTCAAATACAAAACAAATATACCAAAAAAAACTACTTAAATTAGCAGTAGCGAGTGTATAAAAGTTAGCAGCAGGGCCTCAATAGCAGTAGCGCATCCAGCCAAAGAGCGCTAGCGCTACTAGCGGTAGCGAGCTTCCTCTAACCGCGCTGCTGCTACACTTGTGTAGCAGTAGCGCGGGTGCGCACGCGCTACTGCTATGAGTTAGCTGTAGCGCCTTATTAGTAGCGCGGGTACCCGTGCTGCTGCTAGCCTTTTCCCTAGTAGTGAATAGTTATTACACATCTAAGCCGATGTCATATTTTTCTATTGTCCCCTTTCCACCTCTCCACCATCCCCATTTATTTTATGATTGATTTTTAGGCGAACTCACAAGCTTTATTAGGACGGCACAATGTTTACAGGGACGAATAAAAGATCACCGGGCTGGCCTAACCAAACAAGCCGGCCAACCCCTAGAAAAGTGCGTGCTTTGAAGGGAGGCCTATCTTTTAATAAAAAAGACAACAAAAGATAAATTTTCCACTTGGGTTTTCCCTCGAGGGCACAAGTGGCCACCTACGTGGTTTATAAATCCCATGGATCATTGGGCAATTTGTTGTTTAACCTGGCATGAGCATATTTGATCCAGGTGTTATTCTTTGATGCACATGGTTACCTGCTAGGTACAATTCCCATGACTGACCAAAATTCACAAGAAAAATGGACTACCGTGGGCAATTTGTTGTGGGCATGCCAAAATAACTGGCATTAATCCAAACAAGTGCCGAATTTTGGGGCATGGACAGCTTTGGCCATCAAACAAAAACCGGTTCAAAAATCCCATTATGTCACGAGGCGATTTTGATCGGGGTAGCATGTGTAGCCATCGCCTTATTAATTGGTTGTTTAACCTGGCATGAGCATATTTGATCATTGATAGAACGAAGAAAAAATGACCAAAGTATTTTGAGAACAAACTAGTTGTAGATGTCGCACACACTTCGTAATTCTCATCTAGTCACTATAAACATATCTTAAAGATATTTGTTAGATTATTGCCCTAGAGAAGCCTCTAAAATGATATTTAAAAAGAAACTGAAGTGAATCTGAACGCATACAAAAGCACACTATGCTAAAGAAGTAGGATAACTGGAGAAATGTTATTTTGTTTCACTTTCCATATCTCTTAAATTCGGTTTAGCAAATATTTGTAACTACAGAACTAATTTGAAAAATAAACATAAATTTTTGCAAAATGTGATTAAAGTTTTTTAAAAAATGTGTTTGCCAATGTTTGAGTTTAAACAAAATGTATGCATAGTAAACATAGTTAGTCATCACAAAGTAGAAAAGTTTGGTATAAATATGTGAGTTTCATATTTTCTGATTATTGAGAAAATATAAATATTTCTCAGTTATTAAATAAATAAAAAATGTTTTCTCAATTTTGTTTTTTTATGGCATCGACGACAAAAGCAGAGTCTTCGTAGGGTTGAACAAGTTAACATTCCCTAACGTGGAGGCGACCATGAAATAAGTATGATTTTTAACGATATGATATAATGACATTATCAAATTTTGCCGATAATAATACGATAACATCATACCTTGATTGATATGCAACTGTCACCGTCGATTCGGTGAGTTTATTTAATTTTGGGA
Source organism: Triticum timopheevii (assembly GCA_963921465.1). NCBI lineage: Eukaryota > Viridiplantae > Streptophyta > Magnoliopsida > Poales > Poaceae > Triticum > Triticum timopheevii. The sequence goes on along the minus strand of OY997274.1, from coordinate 627,747,995 downwards.
AGTTATTAATGTGACTGAGGTGAATATCTTATTTGACAATATTTTAGAATCAATTTTTTAATTTAAATTTATAATTATTTGTATTATCATAATTCAGTATATGTATAAGTCTAAGTATTTTTTGTGTTAAGGTAGATAATGATTATTTCGTGAACTCCAATTTAATAATTGTTAAAAAAATTTGCTATATGAGAGAATGCGGCATACCAGTTTTGTTGAAGTCAAAATAATTCTATACTTTCTTCGTTTAGAAAAATTAATGGGGTTTTTCATATTTGAATTTTGTATCAATATTTTTTGATAAGTTTGTAATTGATAGAAGCCAATATTTGAATTATTTGTTATAAAAAAACTAATGATACCATTTTGCATATAACTAACCTAAACTCTTGAAGACCATAAACTATTTCCGCAAAAAAATACCACAAACTATATTTTTTGCCTTTTTTGTTATGTGGTGGTTTGCCTGGTCATTGAAAGATAGGATAACTATACTTTTTGTCTCTCAACTTTTTCGAAAGTATACAAATGGTCCCCAACTACAAACCAGCTAATCTTAGTCCCTCAACATTCAAAACCAGATCGGTCTAGTCTCTCAATATTCAAAACCGGATAAATTTAGTCCCTCGTGCCACTTCAGGTGGTTTTCGGCCGGCGTGCAGTGGTTGTTGACTCTGCATGGTGGCTGTCGGCCACGACGCCACTCCTCCCGGCCGAGGCAGCCCCTCGGTCATGGTCATTCTGCTGTACAAAGCTAGACTCGTACTAGCTCATCAATCCGCTGGTGTATAAAACAAGCTCTCCCTGATGCGCTTCGGCTGTTGAATATTTATTAGTTAGGTTGTTGATTTTTTTTAAACGGACGTAAAAGATTTGCCTGGTCCATTAATTAAGCGAAGAATAGAGTTAGTTACATATGAACCCTTAGGGCATCTCTAGCCGCGCCCCCAAGAAGGCCTCCCCGGGCGATTTTTTCGCGCCGGCGCCGAAAAAACGGCCCAGTCGCGCCCTCAGGACGCCGAAAATCGCCGACTTGGGCAGAAAACAGCGCGGGTGGACCCAGCCCGAACCCAGCACGCTGGGGGGCGCCCGGGGGCGCCGGGGCGAGTTGTTTTGGCGCGAAGAAGCCGCGGGCCAGCCGCGTCAGCGACTCGGCGCCTCGTCTCTCCCCAACGACCTCGGTTTCCGCGGGGAATCAATGGCAAGGTTGCCGCCGGTCAGCCTTGCCATTGCTTCACGGGCGGCGCTTCACGGGGCTGCGCCGACGCCTCCCCTCCCTCACACGCGTACACACGGGCGCGGCCCGGCTATAAAAGCCGGCGGCCTTCACTCCACTCTCCTGTGCCCACACCAGCCCCGCCCGCCCCTCGCCGCCGTCCAGCCCCTCCCTCTCCCTGCCTCTCCCGCGCGCCGTCGCCGTCGACATGGCAGAACGTTTCTCCGGGGACGAGGCGGCGGCCAACGGCTTCGGCCGCCGTTCGCTCCGCGTTCTGGAGTCCTGGCTCCTGTTCCAGGCGAACATCCCGGCGCCGCCGGACATGCGCGCCGGGCCATCGGGGTGGAGGCTCAGCGCCGGGGGAGTGCCCATTCCCCCGTTGCCCGACGCCGCGGCGAAGCAGGAGTACTTCGCCGAGGAGGTCGAGATCGTCCGCGCGTCCCTCACCGACGCCCAACGCTCCCTCCCCCAGTACGCGGCCGACAACCACGCGGCCTGGGCGGCGTATTTCGAGCGCCGCCAGCAGCAGCGTTTGGCGTCCACCAACGGCGCGCCGGTGGTCGGCGGGCGGCAGAACAGCGAGGGGCGCCACCTCTGGTGGGGCGTCCCCGGTCGCACACTCGAGGGCGTGCTCATGCACCTCGAGGGCGGCAACGACCCGCCGTTGGCATACCCCCCGGCGACGCACCGGCGCGTCGGGACATGGGCGCCAAGGCGGTTCGGGTCTTCCTCCTCCTCTTCCTCCTCCCGATCCTCCTCGCACTCCTCCGGCACTCCGGCCCTACTCGCCGTTAAGGCCGAGCCTGCGGCGGAGTCGCCGCTCGGTCGGCGCACTCGCAGCGCCGGCATCGTCATCAACGAGGGCGGCCGGCGCGCTTCCTCCTCGGCTCCTTCGTGCTTCGTCAAGCCGAAGACGGAGCCGGGACTGGCGCCAGTGAAGACGGAGCCGGGGCTGGCGCCGGTGAAGACGGAGCCGGGTCTGGCGCTGGCGCAGGTGGAGCTTGTCGACGACGACGCGGCCCTAGAATGGGCGCGCCAGGACTCCATTGCGATGGAGAAGGCGCGCCAGGAGAAGGCGAAGGAGCGCCAGCGCGCCGCCCTGCGCCGCTTCGAGGAGCGCCGACGCGGCCGCGACGAAGACGGAGTCGTCGTCCTATGCGACAGCGACGACGACGACGCGCCGCCGCCAGTCCACCATGGCGACGTCGGGTCCAGCCGGGGCGTCCGCGTCAAGGAGGAGAAGGCCGACGACGACGATGGCGGCGACGGCGGCGACGACTTCAGCCCCTTTTTTTAGATTAGCTTAATAATGTAATGAAAATGGGCGAATTTGGCCGAAATTCGCCATGTTCGGACGAAATTTAACTACTCTTTGTCATAACTTCGCCGAACGGGCCCCCTTTTTTTTTTACACTCGCCTGTGGGCGGCCCTGGGGACGACTGGGCGACGACTCGCCCCCAGGGCCTTTTTTTCCGCCGGCTCACCTCCAGGCGGCGCTTTTGGACACCCCCTGGGGGTCCAACGGCTGGAGATGCCCTTACACCCATGTACGGCATGATAATTGACCGTAATTTTTTTTGATTATTACCCTCAAAAGAAAAGTTAGCAGGGCACGAGCTCACTATTTTGTGTGGAGGCCGTGCGCTTCGAGTCCGGCAGCTGCATACATGTCGCTTCAAGTGTCCAGCTGCGCGTCAAGTTGTTCGCTGCACAAACCACTCGAGTCCTCGTGTTCATCAGAGTGCACCCCTAGCGTGTGAGTTGAGAGCTAACACTAGCCGGTGCATTTGGTCGAGAGGAATGAGCTCAGATCAATTAATGTGCATACGTAAGCTAGCTGTTTGCTTTTGCTTTTGCTCAGATCAATTAATGTGCATACGTAATCGTATCTACTACGAGCGGACCACATGTCCACATCAAGCTCACTCTCGCCTGAAAGTCGTGTTGCGGCCGTCGAGCAGGCTGGCAGCCGGACGATCTCGCCATCGACAAAGTCAGACATGCATATATCGCAGCCGACATGGACGGACGCGCACTGCTGCTGCTGCTCTGCTTGTGCACCGGCGAGGCGGCGGTGTAAGTGGCAACAGGGAACGCGATGAGGCCCAATAGCGCGCAACCTTCCCTTGCTCCAACATTTCACTTCTGTAGAGTGTATACCACACTATGTCGGCAGAAAACCATCCAAAACAGCACAAGGGACTAAACTTATCCGGTTTTAAAAGTTGAGGGACTAAGTTTTGCTAGTTTTGAAGTTAAGGTACCATTTCTCTACTTTCAAAGGAGTTAAGGGACGAAAAATATACTTTTCCATGGAAAGATTAAGCGCGAACGTCAGAGTGCACATTCCCGGCACAACAGTCGAGATGCTGGGCTGGATGTAGACGACGGTGTAGGATGCACCAGGTAAGTCTTTTTCCACACCAAGATCAAACTTCATCGTCACACAGGTCAAGTTTTTTCATCAGATCATCAAGCAGACGCTTCTTCCAGCCAGAATAGATGACCCCTCTTTCTCAGATTGGACGTCTGAAATCACAATCTAGGTTCTGTTAGCAGTCACTGAGGCCAGCTGAAGCAGATCACAGCACATACAAAGGTCCAGAACCGGTACAAACACTGCCCCTTAAATCTTAATCTGTCCAAGTAAAACCCTGGCTCCACAGAAAGAAAACTCAGTCCCAGCAGAAAGAAACCCTAGCTGGAGGAACTTCAATTCAATATCAATAACTAAAAGAAGACATGCTGGCAAAAAATACTACCACTTAAAGGTACAGTCAGGCTACATCGACCCTCAAAGGAGAAGAGGAAAGTGCCAGTGGGGCTGGCCAATAAATGGGAAGGCGGGAGCTAGGGAGAAACCTCTGCTCTGCTTCGTCCCCTGCAAATGTTATGCAGATGAACTGATGGAAAACTTGCCTATGATTGCGGACTTTTTGAATATTCTCTCGCTAATTAGTCCTGCTCTTCTTCGCTGTTGCTTTTGATTGATTACTAATGATGTATGCGAAAGAAAGAATTCAATTACTCCATTGGAGAGTAATACGCTGAGCTGAGCTCTGCTTTTCGTTTGGCATGTAGACGAGCTACTTCAGAGGGCAGCGGCAGGAGCCTTCTGCGGACGCCTCCCAGTCCGGTTACCGGAGGGACAGGGGCGGCCGACGGCGCAGAAGAGGAAAGAGATCAAGGAGGCCTTCGATCTCTTCGACACCGATGGCTCTGGCACTATTGATGCAAGGGAGCTCAGCGAGTGAGTCCATCATCTGATCTGATTCGTGTGCCTTGATGTGGTGAAATGCTTCTTGATTTGCAGAGCGTTGGGGTTTGAGATGACGCCGGAGCAGATCCAGCAGATGATCGTGGAGGTGGACAAGGACGGCAGCGGGACGATCGACCTGGACGAGTTCATACACATGATGACGGACAAGATGGGGGAGAGGGACGCCAGGGACGAGCTCCACAACGCCTTCCGGATCATCGATCAGGACGCCAACGTACGTACACTACTCACCAAGAGATTGGATTTGCGATATGTTGTGGCGATCTCTGTCTCTCTGTTAATGCAATCATCCATCCATCCGCAAGGGAAGATATCGGACATGGACATTCAGCGGCTGGCCATCGAGGCCGGCGAGCACTTCACCCTCGACGAGGTCAGGGAGATGATCCAGGCCGCCGACGAAAACGGTCCGTGCATTGCAGACTGCACTGTCCATCTCTCTGAACTTCAGTTTTCCACGTTTCCTACCGTCTACGTTGCTTATGCTGGCTCGATCGGATCATGCTTGTGCAGGTGACGGTGAGGTTGACATGGAGGAGTTCATGAAGATGATGAAGCGGACGGGCTTCGGCACCGGATTTTAGAACAGCTACAATTACTGATGAGCAGAAGACAAACTGAATGAGCCGACAGAGTTTGCGGGCTGTACTTGTACATGCACCTCGATCGTCCTTCATACGTACATGTAGTCACGCAGGTTTGCACCTCGGGTTTCTTTTGAGTGGAGTTTGCCTACATGTACCAAAATCATCCTTGCTCCCACAAGTAGTGCTGCTCTTTTTTACCCCAAAAAGAAAAAAACTGTGTTTGTTAGGATCAGTACTTGTATACTTTTTTTTTTGTAGAAAATAGTGTGTATTTATTCCTCTGAAATAGTGTTACAGTCCGCTAATACAAAAGTTTGAACACTCTCTGGAACTCGGTGCAACCAACAAGCGGTGCTACCTCCAGATCTCCCTATATCAGCTAGACTAAGAGCAACTCTATTTTAATTACGAGCAATTTTCAACGGAATAAACCCACGCAGCTCCAAGAGCTTCTTGATCTCTGTCATCAAGTGTCCATAAGCAGAACGGTCGAGTGAATCATCAGTTAGGGCAGCAACCACAATCATATCACAATCACCTGGTGAATAAAGCATTTGCCCTATCAACACTACCATTTTCTCACAAAAAAATCACCACTACCATTTTTTTATAAAGTATTTTGCAATAAAAAAAATAAAACTATGCTCTCAGTGCGGCCAGCAAGCAGGAGCTCTGCATGGGTCAGTTGACTTGGGGCGTGTTTGGTTTCTTGTACTGCACCTGGGTCGCACCCACGATGCAGTTAGCTCGTTGTTGGTGTGCTGCATGTCCAGCTGGGCCTGGCCCGACGGATGCAAAAAGGGCCTCCCAGCTAGGCTAAGCCGAAACGCAAGTTCTGGCCGTCTCCGCGAGCCTGCACCCACGCGTGCAGTTTCACGTAGGTGGTCGCGATCCCCCTCGCATTCAGCCCCCGTCCACCCATCGTTCCTCCTCCCATCCCCTCTGCCCCGCCTTAGATTCGCCACCGCCCCGGCTCCTCGTCCTCGTCGCCGTCGCCGCAAATGTCGGCTCCTCGTGCTCGCCGCCGCCATCTTTGCCGCCGCCGTCGCCTCCTCGTCTTTGCCGCCGCCATCGCCTCCTCGTCTTGGCCGCCGCCGTTCCTTTTTGCTGGATCCCGCGTCGAGCACTACCGGAGGCTCATCGCGACTGGATCCCACGACGGCGGGGGACGCTGGTCCGCGAGTAGACGAGGTCATGACGAGCGCCGCGAATCTGGATCTCGTGGCGTCAGTTGGAGCAAGATCAAGGAATGGTAGCAGAATCCAGATCCGCCATGCCCATAGTTCGTTTCTTCTGTTCATCTGGTCCCTGTCAACATCCTCGTGAGCAATGATCCATTCAGTTTGCTTGGAATTTATTTGTTGTGTATGAAGTAGTATATCTTGATAATCTAGTATTCCATATATGTGTGGGATGATTTAAGGAATTGATTCCATATATATATGTGTGCATGTTGTTGTATTGGTAAACAAAAGATTGCCTGTTGATTTTATCTAAAAGAGATATGCTTGTCTTGTTTGCTTCAAACAATATGACCAGTTTACCAAACAAATTTCACTGAGCCCGTGACACCTCATGCAACCTACCAAACACATATTCACCTTGGCCAGTCCCAGCGCACACAAGCAACCAAACACACATCTCAATGTACCATTGCATTAGCCCAGCCAGGCCACACTCAGCCAGCATGCTAGATGCGATGCAGCCAAATGTGACCCAGGCAACCAAACACGCCCTTGGTTCCCCTCGTGACCCCAGTGCTAGCAGCGGTGTTGCCATACTGTAAGGACGCGGTTGGTAGGCTGCAGTCAGTCCAGTCAGGTCCGTGCGATGTAAAAATCAAGCGTTTGGTAGGTTGTGCTCCATGTGGTTCTTGACCCGCACGGAACTTAAAGCAGTTCGGACCATAATGAGGAAAACAGACAATTCGGCCATTTTTTGTATGCGTTGGGAAGCACCGGAGACGACGGGACGTCTCATGACTCCTCCCCTCTCTTCCGTCGTCGTCTGAGGTGTCCCGGATTGGGGGTTACTCACCATGTAGTCTTTCGGGCAAGGCCATCGAGGCCGGACATGGACATCCAACGGCTGGCCATCGAGGCCGGCGAGCACTTTACGCTCGACGAGGTCAGGAAGATGATCCAGGCCGCCGACGTTAAAAGTTCGTGCACTGCACTGCACTGCCCATCTCTCTCTTTCTCTCTCTCTCTCTCTCTCTCTTATCGTCTAGGTTGCTTTGTGGTTCAAGTCTTGATCTAGGCTGGCTCTATCGGATCATGCGTGCAGGTGACAGCGAGGTTGACATGGAGGACTTTATGAACATGATGAAGCGGTCGAGCTTCGACACCGGATTCTAGAACAGCTATAAGCAGAGGACCGGTGCGGCCGTGCGGAAAAAGGCCCTAAGATGGGATCTCACGGGAACAGAGGCTTGCGGTGGCGGAAAAGTATTTTGGTGAATGCTTCTGATGTTGGGGGAATATTTGGAAATTTATAGCGAGTGAGTCCATCATCTGAAATGATTCGTGTGCCTTGATGCGGTGATATGCTTGTTGATTTGCAGAGCACTGGGGTTTGAGATGACGCCCGAGCAGATCCAGCAGATGATCGCGGAGGTGGACAAGGACGGCAGCGGGACGATCGACCTGGACGAGTTCATACACATGATGACGGACAAGATGGGGGAGAGGGACGCCAGGGACGAGCTCCACAAGGCCTTCTGGATCATCGACCAGGACGCAAACGTACGTACAGTACTCACCAAGAGATTGGATTTGCGATATGTTGTGGCGATCTCTGTCTCTCTGTTAATACAATCATCCATCCATCCACAGGGGAAGATATCGGACATGGACGTCCAGCGGCTGGCCATCGAGGCTGGCGAGCACTTCACGCTCGATGAGGTCAGGGAGATGATCCAGGCCGCCGACGAAAACGGTGCGTGCACTACAGACTGCAGTGCCCATCTCTCTGAGCTTCTATTTTTCAAGTTTCCGGCCGTCTACGTTGCTTACGCTGGCTCGATCGGATCATGCTTGTGCAGGTGAGGTGACGGCGAGGTCGCCATGGAGGAGTTTAAGAAGATGATGAAGCGGACGGGCTTTGGCACCGGATGCTAGAACAGCTATAAGAAGAGGACAGGTGCGACCGTACGGGGTGGAAGAACGAGTGCCAAGCACTGGTCCGACAGAGTTGGTCGGTTGTACTGTAGATGTGCGTACATGTAGTTTCACATGTTTGCACCTGGTAAGAGCAACCCTAGTAGACCCCGCATCCCGCCCCGACCCGTAAAATAACCATCAAAATGCAGGTCGGGGTGAAAAAAACAGCCTGATCAGACCCCGCATCCCGCCCCGGCCTGCAAAAAAAATTTAGGGGGCGCGGTAAAATCCCGACCCCAACCCGGAAAAACACGGGTTTCCCCCACGTGGCTGCGGTGCCATGCATATAAGAGGAAGCGGCTGGTGGGGGGACATTTCATCCCGCGCTTTCCCCCACCAACCACCTCTCTTGTCCCCCCTCACGCCGCCGCCCAAGATTCCGGCAAAAGCAGCGGCAGGAGCACGCCGGAAGGCCGCCACGCGCACGAGGCCTCCCCTCCCTTCCCCCCTGCGTCGACGGGCCGCCGAATTTGCAGATCTGTGGCAATTCATCGTGGGCTGCCGGATTTGGCTTTTTCCAGCTGCCGGTTGCTGCCCCAAGCGATGGAGTTGTCGGAGATCCTCTCCCACAGCCCAGGTAAGGGCGCATCGCCGCATGCAGGTATGTGTTCGTGCGCCCGCCACCGCCGAAGGTTTGCGGGCATGGATTCGTCCGGCTGTCCACCGGGCTCGGCCCTCGCGCAGCGTCTTTGTGGCTTGCCGATGCCGCTCATACAGTGCGACGACGGCACGCGGAAAGTGCTGCGGCTCACTTCGGGCACGCCGAAGCACCCCGGATGGGTGTTCTTCAAATGCGAAAACGATGGGTGCGTGCACTTGCGATAGCTCATTTCATAGCTCATTGTTTAGTTCAATTGCGGTAGCTCACTTCGAGCTTGCTCATTCTTTTGTGTAGGACGATGGATGCTCATTTTGGTTTTGGGAAGGCCAATACATTGATTTGTTGATAGAAAGAAACTTAATAGATGTTAGTGCACTCCTTAGTACAATCGAAGGCAATGATGCGGTTGCATGTGCAACTAGAGGGGAAGCAACGTCTACTTCTTTGGAACCAAAGATGAAGAAAGAAGAATGCAAAATCAAGAATCCGCAGATCAACAATGAATGCATGGAGAAGATATTAGTCCAACTTGTGGGAGCAGTTAGGGAAGTTGAAAATCTTTTGAAATGCATACTTGTGGTTCTAGTTTTCTTTGGTTTTGCTATTCTAGACAAGATTTGGTGATGTCTTTTGTATCTAATGTTGTTGCAAAAGCAAAGAAATGCATTATGCTAGATCAATTTAAGTTGCAAATTTAAGTTTTGTGGGTCGGGAGGAGCTGTGCCAGATCAGACGCCGCAAAGCCGACCCGTAAAAAAGCATATTCTGGGAATATCCTTTTTTACGGGTCCATTGTGCGGGGTCTGCAACCGCAGTCGTCCACGCCGGCCCGCAAAGGTGTTTTTGCGTGAACTGCAAACACGTTTTGCGGGCCGGGAGGATGCGGGGTCTGCTAGAGTTGCTCTAACTGCGCCTTGGGTCCATCAATTTGTCTTGTGGAAACATTTTAGTCCATCAATTTGAGAAATGTACTAGATTAGTCCTCAAACTGCCAGTCGGGTTTCCAAAAGAGACAGGCCTTTCAACATCCGAGTGCCCCTACAAGTGGTCTTGTTCATTTGCCAAAATAAAAACACTACATGTTTTTCTTAACTCACACCAATACTTACTTGTATATGATATCACTACTATGATTTGATGAATAAATTATTCTCTCTGTAAAAAAAAGGGTCCCTTAATCGCTCATCTAGATGAGAAATAGTAATTGCACATCTCAAGGTTTTTGGGCTTGGATCTGTCAAAAAAATAAAGTGCCGGAAAAGGCCTCTAGATTGGATCTCATGGTTCTGGAACTTGCGGCGGCTGGAATTGTGTTTCGTCGACTCCCTAGGGTTTTTGAGATTTTAGAATATTTATAGAGGCAGAGGTCGGTGGAGGAGGTGCTTGTGGGCCCCACTACCCACCAGGGCGCGCCTGCGGGACCTGGCGCGCCCTAGTGCCTAGTGGACCCCATAGGGCCCTCTAGTGTACTTCTTGGGCAGAAAAAAATTCTCCAAAAAGTTTCGTGGCATTTGCACTTCGTTTGGTATTGATTTTCTACGAAGCAAAAAAAACAAGCAAAAAACAGGAATTAGCACTGGGCACTGTGTCAATAGGTTAGTTCCAAAAAATAATATAAAATTAATAGTAAATGAATATAGGACATTCAAGATTGATAGTATAACATCATGGAACAATAAAAAACTATAGATATGTTGGAGATGTATCACTAGCCACTCATAAACTCTTCCAAATTTGCTCGAGGTGTAAAAAACAGAAGTTGCAGGCTCGTAATAAGGGCCCGCCACTAGAACATGACAAACCAGTGGCAAACATAGTATTTTCCCGCCACTGCAGTATTTCAGCAACTCGTGCCATTTTTTCAATTTTTCCAAATGTTTGCAGTGGCGGGTGTTACAAGCCGCCCGCCAAACATATCTTAAGTCCGAAAAAAATCTTGAAAAATCATATTTCCTTATCCCCGAATAGTCTCAAATGTGAGCATAAGACTTTCAATAGTGTGTGTTAGTAAATGACTTAGAAAAATGGAGTTGTGTGTGGCAGGCAGCAGTTTCCGTTTCAAAGTGCGGTACTTCGTCAGAGAGTATTCGGTATGTACTTTGACGCATGTGTTTACCGTATGTGGTACAATGCCCATGACTAGCCAAAATTCGCAAGCAAATGGACTACCGTAGGAAATTTTGTGTGGGCATTGCAAACTAGTTGGCATTAATTCAAACAGTGGCCAAATTTTGGGGCATGGTTGGTTTTGGCCACCAACAAAGAACGGGTTCAAAACCTCCATTATGTTATGAGGTGTTTCTTATCGTGGTAGCATGCATAGTCATTGCCTTATCAATTGGTTATTTTACCTGGTATGAGCATATTTCATCATTGCTAGAACGAAGAAAAAACAACAAAATATTTAGAGAACAAACTAGTTGTAGATATCACAAACACTTCGTTATTCTCTATCTAGTTACAGCATAAACATATCTCAAGATATTTGTTGGACTATTACCTAGAGAAGCCTCTAAAATGATATTTAAAAAGAAATTAAAGTGAATTTAAACGCATACAAACACTATACTAAATAAGTAAGATAACTGGGGAAATGTTATTTTGTTTCACTTTCTGTATCTCTCATATTTTGGTTTACAAAAATAATTGTAACTGCAGTACTAACTATGAAAAAATAACATAAATTTTGGCAAAATGTAGTTCGAGTTTGGGAAAGATTTTTTGTTGGCCAATGTTTGAGTTTAAACAAAATATATTCTTACTAAAACTTAGTTATTCCACAAAAGTAGAAGAGTTTAGTATAAATACTTGAGTTATATATTTTTTGATTATGGAGAAAATTTAAATAATTCATATTTATTAAATAAATATAAAATTATATCTCAATTTGGTTTCTCCAAGCCGTCAGCGCCAAAACGAAAGCCAATGTAGCGTTAGACAAGACAAATTTCTTTGTTGTGTAGTGGTGACCATGTGGTAGGTACGCTTTTTGTTGATCATGGTATGATGGCATCACACATTAACTGATATGAAACTGACACACGAGTCTGTAAGTTTATTTGACTTCGGTGAGCTTCAGCTGTAGTCTGAGGTGGATATTTTTATTTGACGATGTTTTTTCTGTATCATCGATCACAGAGCTATATTACTCAGTATATGTATAAGTTTAAGTATTTTTTCGTGGTATATAATAGTCATTTTGTGAGCTCCGGTTGAGAAAACTTGTGAAGACTTTGGTGATATATGAGAGCATGCGGCTGGTGGAAGTCAAAATAGTTTAAACTCTTTTCTATATCAAATTAGTGGATTTTCTATCTTTTATTTTATTTTGTCATTATTTTTTGATAAGTTTGTAAATAAGAGATGACATTTAACTATATTGTGAATTATTTTTATCACAATATAATGATACTATTTGCATATAAGTAACTTAAATTCATGAAGACCACAAACTATAATTGTTTGCATTTAATTTGTTTTGTTCTATGGTGGCTAACTGGTCCAATATTGTGGGAAAGATTGCAGGGAGCACATAACCGCCATGGCAGTCGGGATGCTGGGCTAGATGTGGCCGAAGGTGCAAGATAGGCCACCCATCCGACATGTCAAGCAGATTAGGGATGTAAGTGGATGCATCCGTCCACAAACATCCACATTTGTAGTTTTCTATTAGCTCAATTTTTAAAGCAACAATGGTTAGCTTATTATTGCCTTCATAGGCGGTCGTGGACGTCACAAATGCGCCCACTTAGATCCCTAGCATGGATGTTGGCGCTGAAGTCTTCTTCCACATCAAGATCATCAAGTTCATCGTCAGACAAGTAAGTTTTTCATCAGATCATCAAGCAAGTGCTCCATCCGGCTAGCACAAGATGACCCCTCTATTAGATTGGACATCTGAAATCACAATTTAGGTTTTGTTAACATTCACCGAGGCCAGCTGAAGCAGATCACAACACATACAAAGGCCCAAAACCGGTACAGACGCTGCCCCTTAACCTGTCCAAGTAAAACCCTTGCTGCACCGGAAGAAAACTCAGTTCCAATGGAGAGAAACCCTAGTTGGAGGTACTTCAATTCAATAACAAAAAGTAAGAC